>OX402011.1:11754796-12954796 GCA_947859395.1 Eupithecia insigniata
AAGTGTGATTACCCGAATTAAATGAATTTTGGTACACGAGTAGAAAATTAAAAAAAATATACGTGTTTTTTTTAGCGGCAATAATAGGACCAGTCCGACCGATGTTAGCATCTAAACCTTATATTCTAAACTTGAGTACTTACCTGTACCAAAGTACAGGTAAATTATCGCCGATTAATCGTTAATTGCAGTTTCTTGGAACGACCTATAATAGAGTCAATCCTAACTTATATTATAAATGCGAAAGTGTATTTGTTTTGTTTGTTTGTCCTTCCTTCACGCCCTATTTAAGCAACCAATCCACTTGATTTATGGCATAGAGTTAGTTGAAAGGATGGAGAGTATCATAGGCTACTTTTTGTCCTGGTAAATCATCAAATTCCCATGGGAGATTTGATTAAGTTTGAGAGCATCTGTTGGTCTTGACGACCAATGACATGCTCAATAGGACTCTTCAGTAATCCTTGACATCGAAATCTTATATTTCAAAATTGATCACTTACCTGTACTTTATGATCGCCGATTCTTTCATTTCAGCCGCTTGGAACGACCAATAATAGAGTCAATAGGTAATTATTTTTTTTTACTTACCAGTACTTTCTGATCTCCGACAGTATCCTTGATGTACTGTATACAGGCCTCTCGCCGCGAGCGCAACGTGAACGAGCGAGATAGACCCGCGATGTCGAATAAGAAGTTTGAGAGCATCTGTTTGCCTTTTGGTGTTAGGTCGACCTGTGAACACAGTCAATATATTAGAATTTAAATCAATAACTTTATTTCTTTAGGCTTACAAAATAAGCACATAGACAAGTCAAATTTTATACTATAAACATAGTTTTTGTACGTATTTATAGTTATAGAAGATTCTATGGTTTTAAGCTTAAACTACGCAATTTTATTTTTGAAGGTCAGAAAATACAAGAGAATCTTAGAAACGATACAAGTATCATTTAATATACGAATACCTATACCTTATTATAAAGTCGTCTCTCACATTTGTTAGCAGAATTATTATCATCTATATGTAAATTATTTATACTGTTTTCATCCACTCAAATGTAAATCATTTTGTTGATTTCCCTAGTTAACCGAAGGGTAAATAGAACACTAGAAATAGGAATAGTCTTTGTGGTCCCAGTTTTTATTTTCAAATTTGTGCACAAAGCTGTTGCAATTCCTACTCTTTTTATTTCATTGTTTTGTTTATATTTTATATCAACACCGTTGTCAATGTATTTCCTTTAACTGTTTATCTTTATTTATACCTGTCTTCTATATTCCGTGACGTCACGAAACGGCTCTGTCGGAAGACCAGCGTTGGTTGTACACACATACGTATACAACTAACCCATGCTGAGACAGGGACCGTTTTGTGACTCTAGCAAACTGTTTTCTTTTTTATGTTCATTTCTTTATAATTGTATGTGTCTGAGTTACGAATAAACGTTTCTATTCTATTCTTTAAAATTAGAGAGTTGTTACAACCAGAACTTAATTTTACTTGACGCTCGTACATCTTAGAAAAAGGCTTATTACAAAATATCTAGAGGATAAAAAAAGCATGGGACGACTTTTGCTCCAACTCGAAAACTAACAACCTAACAAGATAAAGGTTTCTTGTTCGCTTCTTTACTTTACCTTAAAAAGATTGAAGTGAACAAAAAATCAAAGTGATCATATTATTTCCCTGTTTTACTTATGTAATTTTAATTTTGTGACGTGTCCAAGAGTCCTGTAAGATCTAAAGGAAATAAAGCACTTTGATATTTGATCAAAGCATGTAAACATGTTGTAAATAATATTTTAGGATATTATCTGAGATTGTGTGCATCAGTCTGCAGTTATCTCAATTGTTTAAATTTTAAATACTAGTTCTAATTTGTTTCTATTATTTCAGAATCAGAATCAATAACTTTATTTCTTTAGGCTTACAAAATAAGCACTTAGACAAGTCAAATTGTATACTATAAACATAGTTATTATTATCAAATAAGAAATAAGGTGTTATTGATATTCTCTTCACTTCAATTTTTTGTCTACTAGTGGAAGAAGTGAAAAAGAAACCACTAGTACATTATAATATCACTTATGTGTCTAATACATGTTTATTTTGCCTATCTAAATATAAATTTAATGCAATTTAGATACATGTCAATATTTCTTTAAAGCTAAACAGAACATTGAATTTCTTACATACTACTGACAGTACGGAACGGAGCGACATCTGGTCAAGCATTAACATCATTGATGTAATCATCTATGGAGTAAAAGGCCTTCCTGATAAGATTTTGTTTAATGTACTGTTTAAATTTATGAATAGGGAGTTCAGTTGCTTCAGATGGAAGCTTATTATAGAAGCGCACGCAATTGCCCATAAATGATTTCCCTACCTTTCGTAATTTATATGCTGGGATGTGTAATTTGTTCTTGCTTCTTGTATTTCTATTGTGAACATCACACTTTTTCAAAAAGCTATCTCTATTTTTGTGCGTATACATAAGATTTTCATAGATGTACTGCGATATTACAGTCAAAAAATTTATTTCTTTAAATAATTCCCTCAAAGAGTCGCGTGGCTTTAATTTGTAAATTGCGCGTACCGCTCTTTTCTGGAGAACAAAGATAGTCTGGATGTCAGTTGCCTGTCCCCAAAGCAAAATACCATAAGACATAATACTATGAAAGTAACTGAAATAAACTAACCTAGATGTATCTTCATCGGTAATATATCTAATTGTTCGAACTGCATAGGCTGCTGAACTAAGTCTGCCTGCGAGAGCATTTATTTGCGGTTTCCATTGAAGAGTGGAATCAATGTGTAACCCTAAGAAAACAGTAGAGTCTACAAAGTCAACAATCTCATTCTTTAGCATTATCTTCGTTGGAAGTTCTCTTACATTAGGTAACATGAATTTAATGCATTTGGTTTTTTTAGCATTGAGTAAGAGGTTATTGGCGGTGAACCAATCTAGTACGTGTGAAAGCGCATCATTTACATCGTCATAATTACATTTATTTCTGTCAACTTTAAAAATCAGTGAAGTATCATCAGCAAATAAGACTATATCACACATATCTTTTGCTAAAAAGGGGAGATCATTTACGTATACTAAAAATAAGAAAGGATAATATTGATTGATTGAGGACCTAATATTGATCCTTGCGGGACACCTAATTTAATTTTTGAGCCCCTAGATCTTTCTTTACCAATATCTACTTTTTTAACTCTATCAGATAAATATGATTGCATAAGGTCTAGTGAATTGTTGTGAATTCCATAGTGTTTCAATTTTCCATGCTTTTTTTAATGTAGCATGATCTACACAATCAAAAGCTTAGAAAGGTCACAGAATATACCAATAGCGTTTTTTGCTTTATCCCAGGCATCCAATATATGCTTAAGTAAAACTGTACCAGCATCGGTTGTTGATCTACCCTTGGTGAAGCCAAATTGATTTTTATGGAGTAGCCTATTAAGGTTGAAATGAGAGGACAAATGAGTGAGAATAATTTTTTCAAAAATTTTACTTATTGCTGGAAGTATTGAAATTGGTCTGTAGTTGGCCGGATCAGTGTGACTTCCAGATTTAAAATTTTCAATTTCATAGTAATTTTCTTTGTTAATAAAGTAAAAATTATTAAAGAACTAAGACCCACTCGTTGTACCTAGGTTTCAGCAAATTTAATCTTATATATAAAATTTCCATGTCACAATGTTAGTTACCGTACTCCTCCGAAACGGCTTTACCGATTTTTACCAAATTTTATATGCGTATTCAGTAGGTCTGAGAATCGGCTACTATCTATTTTCCATACCCCTGTGATAAGGGTTGAAGGCAAAACAACGTTTGGCGGGTCAGCTAGTTTACTTATAAACTATTATGATCATGATTTCCTATTGGATCGAGTTTGAACAAAGCATAGTGGATTAATCTGTCAAATCATAGGTCACTATGAATAATCAAAATGAAGAGACAAGAAGAAAAGTGCCAATGGACTTTTTCTTAGTAATAAGTTCTTATAAAAATAAGTTAAAACTAAATTACCCATTAGCCAATTCTATGGCTAGATAGTAATTATACTCTGGTAGTAAATTTGACGTATGATTTTTTTTCTATGTTTACTAGTATACACATTTTTAGATTATAGTATAATCTAAAAATGTGTATACTAGTAAATATAGAAAAAAAATCATACGTCAAATTTAATCAGACATTAAACATGGAATTTTAGGGTTCAGTATCTTAAAAGGAAATAAGGAGCCCCTATAGGATCACTTTGTTGTCGTCTGTTAACCCCCGTCGGTTTATCGAGTTGAAATTATAAAGTAATAAGTAACTAAAGTCCTTAACCTCTTGGAGCTGTGATATAAATCAAACTTCTGAATTTGCGTTAATTCAGAAGTTTGATTTATATTCAAATAACAGCCGTTAACGTACGACTTTTTTGAAATTTCCAAAGGAATCACATGAACACAAAATCTGTAGGGAACTTTCCGTTGACCAGATTCATAAAATTTGGCAAAAAGCAAGATCCTTATACCGTAAGTAAAGAAAAAAAGCATTAAACCGTAAATTTATAGTTTGATCACAAAAAAATATTTTTATTCTCACTATCGACCAAAACCTATTGGGTACTTACTTCCCTTTTTCCTAAATAAGTTTACATTTTAATCTTTGTCTTTTTTGTTCTATCTTATTGTCTATTAAATGGCCCCATCATTTTAATTTACCTCAGGGTGGAACTGTACGCCGTAGAGACGCATCTGCTCGTTGTAGATAGCTGCGATGAGATGGTTGGACGACTGAGCACCGATGCGGAACCTCTCGCCCACTTTCTGAACGCTGTCGCCGTGAGTTAGGAGAACTGGCTGGAGCTTCTCGAGACGGCTGTTAAATTGAAAATTCATTTATCACTACATATTATAAAACAAAGTCCTCCGCCACGTCTATCTGTCTGTCTGTTTGCGATAAACTCAAAAACAACTGAGAGGATTTTCATGCGGTTTTCACCAATCGATAGAGTGATTCACGAGGAAGGTTTAAGTATATATTTTGTATAGGTTTTGTGTAAATTGGTTGAAATATAACGATAATCGTTGGAAGTGTCGGAAAAAGTCAAGCCACCTAGGAGCGCTAATCGAAAACGCTGCCTAATCCCTTTGAGATATAAAAATGCTCTACTACCCGTGCGAAGCCGGGGTGGGCCGCTAGTTTATTAATAAATTTAAAACTTACTTGAAGAGCGGGCAAGTGGTTTCGACCTCAACCTCGAACTGTCCGTCTTCCCTCGCCTCCTTGCGGAGCACGGAGCCGCCAAACTCCTTGTTCAGCATTTGCATGCCGTAGCATATTCCTGTAAGCAAATAAATTTATTTGGCTATACATAACACACAAAATAACACGACACATTACAAATAGTGGATAAGTACAAGAATACATTATACATGAAGAAAATAGATAGGAATAGTGTTATATAAGGGGCCAAAAAGGTGTGTGTGGTATCAGAATTGTGCCGCTACAAGCCGAAGCTAGTTGTGGCGCACAATACACTGTACGTACGAGTACATTCTACTACAATATTATAAATTTCAAAGTTTGTATGGATGGATGTGTGAATGGATATATGAATATTTGTTACCCTTTCACGCAAAAACTACTGAACCGATTAGGCTGAAATTTGGTATGGGTAAAGTTTGGGACCTGGAATAACGTATAGGCAATTTTTTATCCCGATAAAACGCGGACGAAGGTGCGGGCAGCAGCTAGTGTACAATAAACATATCAAGTAAGTATCAAATAAATATCAAATATCAAAGTGCTTTATTTCCTTTAGACCTTACAGGACCCTTGGACACGTCACAAAATTAAAATTACATAAGTAAAACAGGGAAATAAAGTGATCACTTTGATTTTTTGTTCACTTCAATCTTTTTAAGGTAAAGTAAAGAAGCGAACAAGAAACCTTTACCTTGTTAGGTTGTTAGTTTTCGAGTTGGAGCAAAAGTCGTCCCATGCTTTTTTATCCTCTAGATAATCTGATATTTTGTAATAAGCCTTTTTACAAAGGATATGTCTGATAGTTTGTTTGAATTTATTTATTGATAATTTTTGCAACTCACTCGGAGTTTTGTTGTAGAAGCGTATACGAATTGCCCTTTAAAAGATACACTAATCTTGTGCAGCCGAGTTTTGGGCAAAGCGAGTTTGTTCTTATTTCTAGTATTTACATTATGTATGTCGCAGTTTTTAGGGAATCGATCGATATTTCTATGAGTGTACAATAAGTTTTCATAAATATATTGACATGGTACAGTCATTATATTTATTTCTTTGAATTTATCACGCAGGGATTCTCTAGGACCCATGTTATAGATAGCACGAACAGCCCTCTTCTGCAGCACAAATACGGTATTAATATCTGCAGCGTTCCCCCACGAAGTAGCTGAAATAGACAAGTCTAGAAGTATCAACGTCTGCAAGATGACGGATTTTTTTGACTGCATATGCTGCAGAACTAAGTCTCTTCGATAGTTTATCTATGTGTGGGCCCCATTGAAGTTTACTGTCTAAAGTTATTCCTAAGAATACGGTACTGTCTACAATGTCTAAAGTTTCTCCTTTTACGTTTATATCAGCCTTTACTTGTTTTACATTTGTTAGAATAAATCTAATACATTTAGTTTTGTTTTCGTTAAGTAAAAGATTATTGACACTAAACCAATGGACTATTTTTGATATCGCATTGTTTACATCGTCATAATTTGTGTTTTGTCTAATAATCTTGAAAATTAAAGAAGTATCATCAGCAAACAATACAATCTCGTGATTATTTTTAACGAGATCAGGTAGGTCGTTAATATAAACCAAAAATAGAAAAGGGCCAAGGATAGATCCCTGCGGTACACCCATTGTAACTACAGATCCCGAAGACCGTTTCCCATTAATGTCAACTCTTTGTATCCTGTCACTCAAGTAAGAAGTAAGAAGATCCAAAGAGGTGTTCATTGTCATTTATTCCATAGTGATGTAGTTTCCTGATTAATGTTCCATGGTGTACACAGTCGAATGCTTTTGACAAGTCGCAAAAAACACCTAAAGCATCTTGCGACTTCTCCCAAGCATCAAAAATATGCGATACCAACTCTACACCGGCATCAGTAGTTGACCTGCCGTGAGTAAACCCGAATTGCTTACGATGTAGCAGGTCATTTGCCATTGAAATGCCTAAGCAATTGATGTAAAATAAGTTTTTCAAAAACTTTGCTGAATGTAGGCAGTACTGATATCGGTCTAAAGTTAGTGGGGTCAGACCTACTACCCGATTTAAATAGTGGGATTATCTTACTATGTTTCATCAGATGAGGAAAAACGCCACAATCAATAGATTCATTGAAAATAAAAGCTAGATCTGGTGCAATAGTATCAATCAATGGTTTAATAATTCTAACGGAAATGCCCCAGAGATCTGCAGTTTTCTTTATATTTAAAAGTTAAAATGCTTTTTTAATATCTTTTTTATCGACATGATGGAAGTTAAATTTATTTTCGCATGCAGGTACATTTTCTTTTAGTAAAGACTCATCGATTAATTGAGAAGAGTTCAGACACTTTGTAGTAGAGATTGGAATGTCAGTAAAAAAGTTTTCAAATGCTTGGGCTACTTCAACGTCATTTTTGACGGAGCAATCATTAATCTTTAAATTGTAATCATTAATGTAGGTACTGTAGGTACCTTTCCAGTCTCACTGTTTATTATTTTCCACGTTGATTTTATTACATTTTCATTAAGGTAAACACCGAACATAATAGGAGGCCTGTTCCCAGGTGTGGGTGCTCACATGGACAATTAGTTAGATTATTTTTTAAAGCAGATGCGATCCCTTTCTTTCCGGAGGAGTCTCTCAATTCGTCTGTTTTTTTATATGTACATATGTTACGCGATATCTCCGCCAATTATGAACCGATTTTGAAAATTCTTTCACTATAGTATAGATAGACAATCACCCCGAGATTGTTCCATAAAAATAAAATTATCCCCAGGGGATTAGTATTTATCCCGCAAAACTTAAAAACAGTGTAAAAATAAGTGAATTTGAAGTCGGTTTATCGTTTTTTAAAACACTCCAAATTATTTTGTATACTGTATTTGTGAAATTAGGGTGGAGACAATCGGGCTAGTTTATTAAAATGTACCTAAAGACGGTATCCTCATGTATATTTGTAACAAATAAAACACGCTGATAATTCCGCGCAGCTGTGTCCTACAGCTTTTCATCATCATCAGCCCATACACGTCCACTGCTGGACATAGGCCTCCCCCGTAAGACGCCACAAATAGCGGTCCTGAGCCGCCTCCATCCATCGACTCCCTGCGACCGCTACGATGTCGTCGGTCAATCGAGTGGATGGTCTCCCATGTAGGGGGGGATTTGCCATAATCACCACGCTTGGCAGGCGGATTGGTGATCGCAGTGTTGGTGTTTAAAAATACTCAGAAGGAAGCTGCTGCCCTTCCTCTGGTAGGTTCCCTTAGTCGGCTCTTACGACATCCACGGTTTGAGTTGGAGGGGTCGATATTCGTACGCCGCGGCCCCCACGGGCCACTTAAACTTGGATTGTTGCTGTTGTTTCATCTTACCTAGCACAGGCAAGCCAATCTTGAATATATCAGGGTCGTATCTCGGCGCATCCTCCGCGTACACAGAGTTAGGTCCTCCAGAGATGATAATAGCTCTGTAGCCAGTCTCCTTGAGGTTGTACGCAGGAGTGTCCAGCGGTAGTATCTCAGATTCCACGCATAGTTCACGGACGCGACGGTCTATCACCTGAGAATGATGGAAGAATTTTATATTATTAGATTGACGACCGATATTGCGCGGCGGGCGAAGGTCCGCCTGCCTGGAGGATGCGGGTTTGATTCCCGCCTTGGGACAAATGTTCGTACGATCTGCAAATATTTGGTCTCAGGTGTTCTGGGTATTTTTTATGTATGATAAAAAATATATATCTAAGTATGTAATATTTTGTAGTATGTATATCAGTCATCTAGTACCCATAACACAAGCTCAGCTTAGCTTGGGGCTAGATGATGCTGTGTGGATTGCCCAGCATTATTTATTATTTAAGAATTCGTGTTTAACTGATGTTACTTTTACCTTTCCATACTGAGAGCCAGCATCCAAGATGGCCACCTTGTCACGTCCATGGGTGGAGCCGTTGGTGCCCCGGTATTGGCCTTCTGGGGTGGTGGTGTGCATCTTGCTGACTCGCCAGCAGCACTGCGGTGACAGGGATATAACATTATTAGATTAAATTATTATATACTTATTAGGGAGGATCCATAAATTACGCGAGGTGATTTTGGCGATTTTCCCCTTTCCCCCTCGTAAGTTGGAGTGAGATTTGGTTCAAACCCTCCCCCCTAAAAGCCTCACTTAATTAATGGACACGCTCATGCAATAACTTGTACTGGGGTATGACGATTTTTTAAAATGCTATACATATAACGCTCGTCCCCACGTCGCACGGTGCGTGGAGGAGTATCTTCAAGCGGAGGGGATACAGAAGTTACAGTGGCCAGGTCGTAGCTCGGACTTAAGAATGCGCATTGCGCGCCATTTTGTAAAAAGGATAGCCATATGATGTTGCGTTCATAGGAGCGGGATAGGAGCATAACTTTTTGGAAAGGCGGAAGCGAAAAAAAAATGTTTTTATCTAATTACAAGTTAATTAAACAACCAATCGAAAAATCAAAAGACATAACTCAAGAAGCACTTCAAGCTTTCTTGACAAAACAAAAACCCAACAAAAAAAGTGTGTGTTCCTGAGATAAATAGCAAAGTTTGTGCAAAACATGTATTTTTCAAAATAATATATTATCTAGAAAATTTTCACCAATCTTGTTTTTTTAAAACACGTAATCGAAGCAATAATCGAAGATAAAAGTTCATAATATCATTTCCATTTTGAAGTTAGTCTTTATTGACAAAGAAAATAACAATCAAATAATATAAAGAAATTAAACTAGTATTTACAATTGAAACAATTGAGCTAACTGCAGACTGTTGCAAACAATCTACAGATAGCTCAACTGGTCCATATCAATACCAGTCGGTTATCAGTTATCTGAAGTTAGTTGCTTTCATAGATTCTGAGATAGCTTATTACAAAATTTCAGACTATCTAGAAGATAAAAAAACGGATTTTGCTCCAACTCTAAAAATAACTCTAAAAATAACACCTAACAGGCTAAAGATTTCTTCGTCGCTTCTTTACTTTAGTCTACATACCGAAGCGACCGAAATCAAAATATCACTTTATTTCCATATCAGTGTTTAATTTTAAGAATTTGACTTTTTCTAAGTGTACCTTTATTGTATTTACGGAAATAAAGAAACTTTGACTTTGATAAAAAACTATTTCGAACACTAAAATGCTTATGGCACACTCTTAAACCCAATTGAGCACATCTAGGACATGCTGAAAAGAAATATTAAGTCCGGTATCAATCCCCCACAAACCCTCAACGAGCTTCGTAATGCAGCGCTGGCCGCCTGGGAAGCCCTACCGCAAGTGGACATTAAAAACACTATACAGTACCTATGCCCGACAGGATGCAGACAGTCATAAGAGATAGAGGAAGAAACAACCGTCATTAAAACATGTAAAAAAAATCGGCGCTGTTTAAGGCTGGGTTACCCGGATTTAGGGATTTTTAACTGTCCGTACCTCAATAACTAGATGGCATATAGTTTTGAAATTCAAACATATTATAGTTGAGTATATTTTCTAATGCATCACTAGACAAAAACACGATAGGTGACATCTCACCCGATCAAAAAAAAAATCAAAGTTGCCTCTAAATGAAACTTTAAATGATCACTGTGAATAGTAAAATGAATAAAATGCCACAAATTGTATACCAAAACATTGCAAACGTTATTACGCAGTACATCACTAGAAAATATGTTTATATGTCATACAAATATTTTTCAAAGCACCTAAATAACTACAAAATCGTGCTCGGCTGTCTGCACACCGTCTTGTCTTGCTTCTTGCTTGCGTCTTGCAAGTGCTGGGCTCACCTCGCCTTAATTTAAAATTGGTTTTCAAATGATTGATTAATGTTCAAATTTAAACAACTGATATGGGGGAGTGATGTAATTGTTAAACTCATAAAAAAATTCTTAAAGTATAACAAAAAAAACTAATATTTAACAAATCTACCTAAATGTTGTGCAATAAAATCATAATAACAGTTATCGCAAAATTTGTGAGGCCAAGTGTTCGTGCCGGTGACGGAAATTTTATAGGATTATAAAGGGAATGTTTGGATTATAATGCGAATTGTTATGTTGGATGGATGTTTGTTACTTCTTTACGCCAAAACTACTGAACTTATTGAGCTGAAAATTTTAAGAGATATAGTTCTAGGCCTGGAATAAAACATAGATTACTTTTTATTCCATCAGTTCCCGTGTGATATAAATATCCTTTAAACTATTCCATAGTTTAAAGGATATTCCACGCGTGCGAAGCCAGGGGCATAAACTAGTTAGGTAGTTAATAATAATTTATCTTATTAATTTTAGCGTTGGATAAGAAAAGTTAGCAAAAGGTCATTCTTTGGGTTAAACCCAAAGATAACTAACTAACAAGTAACTTATTTTACTATATCAGCTTATCTAGTAGAAAAATATTATGTGCAGTTATGAAATATTGTACATATGTGTGTACATTATAATTAACCTTAGACAATCCAACCTGCTTTGTAACGACGTTATGAAGTTGCCTTATGCCCTTTTTCATAATTTATTTTTTGATGTAATAACTATTGGGAATGTTATTACATGGGTAGGTTAATAGTTAGTGTAGGAGAAACTACTTAAGGGGTTACCCCGACCCAAATCAGCGCCACCATATATTTTATCGTATTATATACGTTAAATAAAGAAATTTTCAAAAATCCCTTGGCCAGTTTGTGATATTTATTATAACCTTATTTTTAATGCCTCTGTTATTGTTTTGGTTTTGTATAGCTTATGAGGAGATGCGAAAACCGAGTTTGGTGGCCAAAAAGAGCAACTTCGCATCTGTTTCTATACAAAATAAAACTATTACGCAGGCATTAAAAATAAAGCTTATGATAGGTATAACAAACAGGCCAAGGGATTTTTGAAAATTCCTTTATTATACGATAAAATAGGTGTCGGCGCTAGTTTGGGTCAGGGAACCACCTTAAATAAATAATGCTGGACAATTCCCACAGCATCAGCTAACTGACATAGGTACTTAAATATTCTATACTTAAAGATTCATGCCAAATTTTATATCTACAAGTTTAGCAAAAAAAATCAAAGATTCAATAAAAAACCGTAAGACTTATAATTAGATAGAACGAAATATCACATATTAAAAAATATAAAATAACTAATATTCATATAATATGAATCATTATAATATCTTAGGTATATGAATATGACATTTTCATATTCTGTCACAGATTCATGATTCTGCAAGCATAATATGCTTGGTGTTTCTCTACGTGACAGAATCCGGAATACGGAAATCCGTAGAAGAACCAAAGTCACCAACATAGCTCTCAGAATTAGTAGGCTGAAGTGGCAGGTCATATAGCTCGCGGAACTGATAACCGCTGGGGAGTAAAGGCTCGAGTGGCGGAAACGATGTAACGCGAAACGGAGTGTTCGGAGACCATCCACTCCGATGGACCGATGACATCGTAGCGGTCGCAGGGAGTCGATGGATGGAGGCGGCTCAGGACCGCTATTTGTGGCGTCGTATCGGGGAGGCCTATGTCCAGCAGTGGAAATGTATGGGCTGATATGATGATGATGAAATAATATATACATGGGCAGAAAACCGTACCGGGTAAAAACCCACGCTACGCCGCCACTGGCTACGGAAAGAGCTATGCTTGGAGTTTCTCTCTCGTCTGAAGGAAAGGATACATAATGAATACATCCAACAGAGAACCAAAGTTATCGACACAGCTCAAAGAATTAAGAAGCTGAAGTGGCAGAGGGCCGGCCATATCACGCGAAGAACGACAACCGCTGGGGTAACCGTATTCTTGAGTGGAGTTGATAACTTAGTGTAAGACGCCCTTCGGCTAGGTGGAATAACAATCTATGATAGACTGCGGGCAGATACTTGATGCGACAAGCTAAAGACAGGGCGTTATGGCGCTTATTAGGGGAGGCCTATGTCCAGTAGTGGACTACTATGGGCTGATGATGATGATGACATGATGTATTGCAAAAATAATTTGATTTATAAAGCATCTCTTCTCTTAATTTTTTTGTTCGTAGCGGAAGAAGTGAAAAATTGTGACTAATCCATAACTTTGATGCTAAAAATATATTTCATTGTTTATGAAGAAAGAAACACAACAAACACATACCAACCTACCTTGAAAAACAAATTTTTCAGATCAAACATCACAAACCACACCAAATAATAATCAAATTTTCAAAATTTTGTCCCATTTTGAAAACTATTTTCATAAAAAATCAAAGAGAATACATTTTACTAGATAATTATCAATATTAGAGATTTAGATGTAGAAATTGCACTGCAATGTGTTGTCTTGTTGGAGACGATACAAGTGTCAGTGAACAAAGTATTTATAGACCATCCCACACAAGTTTATGCACATACAAAATGCTCTGTGTTGTTTGTTTGTACAGGCTTCAATAACACTGTACATGTTTGTTGTTTGGATTTAGGATTGGTTTGCATTTCAGCCTGATATTATTTACACTCAAATAATTAATTTTACAAGGTACTCAAAGTTTTATTCTTGTAGCATAGTATCACAGTGTAATGTAAGTTCTTACTTTGATTTTTAGATAAATACTTTGAGTCTTTACACAAAAAATATTGTGTGACTCTGGTAAAGATCGAATAAAAATAAATACAGGTTTTGTTGATAAAAAAATAAGATATTGGATAAGGCTTTATCCAATAAGATTTAGTCTGACTGGCTATTAGATTTTTAAGTGAAATTTGAGGTTATGTGAAGCTTAAGACAAGTGATAATGTGTAAGGTCAATTCCAATTGGCAAATATCTTTGCCCAATGTACAAAGGATTTAATAAATTTTAAGACTTTATCAATTTACAAGCAACACTGGCCAAAGATTTTGACACTAGTTCTTGCCTGCGGCTTAACATACTTTGTTTGGATGGAAATGTTTAAGGAATTTTTTTCCCATGGAAATTGATATTTTATGGGATCAAAAGTAGCCCATGTTTTGTTCCATATCAAGAGCCACGCCTATGTTAAATTTCAGCCTAATCTGTTGAGAATTTTTGTTAAGATGTAACAAACATCCATCTATCCACCCAACCTTAAATTACAAAGGAATCTTGGACACAGATATTTTACAAGTGGAATGGGCATCCATCAAAGAATCTGATCAAATATTGGACAAAGTTAAAGATGAGTGGAATACCACCCTAACACAACTTACCTTCAGGCTTCAACACTGATATTTGCGAATACACTTAGAATGAGCAAATGTTTCAGATATGAGGTTAAATCAAAGGGTTATCTACATGATAACATAATTGACCACACAGTTACATTAATGATGCAATGACAATATATAAATCTCAAGATTATTACAATCTCAGTTTTTAGGGCATGTACTTATCATGCAATGATTTTGAATGGAATGGATTTCATGGTTACACACAAAGACATACCTTTCTGGGAAAGCAAAACATGACAGTGGGAAAGTCTAGACATTCTTTGGCTAAAAGATGTGGCTGATCCAGTGATAACAAAACAGATAACAGTGAGATAAATCAAACGTTTTATTATTTCGAGTAATACGCGGCACGGTAGCAGAGGTCGGGCTGGAAAGGTACCTATACAATAATTTAGATGTAATTTTAGTACAGGTACCTGCTAAAAAAATAGACGTTACTGCAGTAGGTTTGCGCTTAAACGTGCACATTTTCTTTATTCACTAAAATTTCTAAGCGAGCGGCAAGGTAAAAGGAGAAAATATTTGGTGAAACCGGGCTTTGACATTAGTTACTGGGTCATTACCGGAGGGACACATGATTGAAGCGACTTATGTTTGATTATTTTGGTAATATTTATGCTAGGTTTGTAAGTAAAGTGGAGTAAAGCTTACCTAAGATGTGATATTCGGTGTTTTATCTGGATTTTTTCATCAAAAACACAATAAAATGTGTTTTCACTCAACACTGCGAATACAAAATTTTAGTACTAAATATTTGGTCAGATGGCGCTGTAAATGTCAACTACGACTGCGTTCACAAAATAATACCTTTATTTATTTGTGATTTGCATTGAGCCATAAAATTTTATTTCTTCCGAGGTGATTTGCACACTGGATATGAAGAATAACAACAGGAATAAAAAAGTTAGATGTTTCAACAAAACACAGTAAAGGAAAAAATATATCAATAATAATTTAACCAGTTAAAAGATCCTACAAAAATATTAATTGTTGATAAAAATGTGAACGCAGGTTTATAATTGCCCGTCATGTACACGTTCCAATTATCACAGAACGAATTTTGATAACATCACAGATGTACTACTATTTATCAAACATGAACCAAAAAATGAAACGTATCTGACGGAATGCTTTTTTGATGACGGACTGACGATTGTTGTATTTTTTACATTTTGTAATAGTTGTTGCTTGTATTTAGGAATTTAGTTACAATTTGTTATATCCAAAATGCCAGACCATCTTGGAGATGATATGCGAAAAGTTAAAGAT
Source organism: Eupithecia insigniata (assembly GCA_947859395.1). NCBI lineage: Eukaryota > Metazoa > Arthropoda > Insecta > Lepidoptera > Geometridae > Eupithecia > Eupithecia insigniata. Next base: position 11,770,586 of record OX402011.1, read on the forward strand.
GATAAGGAGGAGCCAGAAAAAGAAATCAAATGTAAGTACACACAACTTGATTCATCATTATATTCTCATATCTCCCGTGGTTAGAGTAAAATATTAAGTGATCTTTTCATATTACAGCGCTTGATGAAGGAGACATCGCTCTACTGAAGTCCTATGTAAGTTTGTATCCTTGTATGGTCCGTTTTTCATGACTGGCATTTTTCGGTTCTTTCTCAACGATTTTACTTTTTCTAGGGGCAAGGACAGTACACAAAGATCATCAAAGAGGTTGAAGACGGTATTCAGACTGTTATGAAGAGGGTCAATGAACTGACAGGGATAAAGGAATCAGACACTGGCTTGGCACCCCCGGCACTTTGGGATTTGGCTGCAGACAAACAAACACTACAAAATGAACAGCCTTTACAGGTCAGATATCTCCTATTCAGCTGACAATATCCTCAGCCTCAAAACTTATCCTTATTTTGGGTTATTTTAATAGAAAAGTGTACCATTATGTTGTAGAGATATATGGGTCATGCAATTATCGAAAATTACCCTTTCTGAAAGAGAACATAGAGGAAGTAAGGTTGTTTCCTACCATTCATGGCCTCACTTCATGTTATTATCATGCCACTGTAGGTGTTGCATATACTCTTGAAATTCTTTTTGGTAAAAACAAATTTTTAAACAAACATTTTCTATGTACCATTTTATGGGAAGTAAAGAAAGAGTGCTGATTGTAAGCTTGAACAGCATTCTGATACAACTTCCCAATATTAAAACAGCAATGAACAACTTTGGCAGTTCAAGCTTATTGTCAAAGCTACACATTGCTGGACATTTAAACTACACTTAAGTTGTATTATATTTTTTATTCTTGAATGAGTGAACTTGGTACCATATACACCCTATAACACTGGTGAGTGTTACAGAGTGTATATTGTACCAATTGCGACAAGCATGATAATATGTTACACTCATACTCATATATTTATTCGCCTTAGGATCACAAGGCACACTTGGTTACGTCTATTTACAGGTTATTTATGTTATTGATAGGTACCTATTGAGACAAAACAAATAATCAAAGCAATACAAAAAACAAACAAAATAATTTGATAAACAAAATGATCTGCAAATATTTTTTCAGGTTGTTCTGGGTATTTTTATGTATCATCAATTTAATTAAAATGAACTTATCAATTTAATAAGTTCATTGTTTTTTCAAGGTGGCAAGATGCACCAAAATCATCAACGCAGACTCCAATGATCCCAAATACATAATCAATGTAAAGCAGTTTGCGAAGTTCGTGGTGGACCTGGCAGACTCTGTGGCACCCACTGACATTGAAGAAGGCATGAGGGTTGGGTAAGTTAACAAATCATTATTATCACAGTCTATCACAGTCGGGCTCGCAGGCGTCGCCGACAGCCCGACTGAGATAGACTGAGTATTCTGTTTAACGTCAAGCCGCGACCTTGAACCGGTCTAGGGCGGAACAGACGTACGAGCGCGGTCTATAAATAAAATACATTATTACGATTAAAAAACGGAAACCAGAAACCTCTATGGTTTTGTCATTTTATGTACCTATGTGTGCTGAACATAGGCCTCCGCCAAGCGACGCGACCAATAGCGGTCCTGAGCCGCCTCCATTCAACGACTCCTTGCGACCGCTAAATGTTGTCGGTCTATCAAGTGACTTTGGCATTTGGATTAAAAATTAGTCTATTATACCTTTTGAGGAAGCCTATACCCAGCAGTGGACACAGGTAGCCAGGTAGGCTCTTGTAACAGCAGGGGTTAACAAAGTAAAGCTCTGGCTAAAGTTTATTTATTTTAAAGACAGTAATTATTATGCACACAGATATTATCCCATATAAAATCCAACAGTCCTATCCATTCAAGGTGGTCGGGAAGAGATCGTTCTTGAGTGATGAGACCGCCCATTGTAGCTTATTCGTTAATGATTATTTTGTAAATTATTTCTATGTTAAGAACGGAACGGATAGCCTTATCCCCCATACAAACGTACTTTCCGCTTCATTTGGAAACTAAGTCCCCGATCTTATTGATATTTTCCATACGTAATCGGATGAAAAATAGCTATGTTTGCAGCGGTTTAGTTTTCAAAAAAACATAATGATATTTAAATGAGAGCAAAACTAATTTTCACCACCAAATCGATTCATCTTCAATCAATTTTTTATGCATGGTAGACGCGCTGCAAACATCCTAAATATATTCAACATTATAAATAATCAAAAATATTTTTGAAATCAATCGTTTACTCAAAATTAATCGGAAAGTTCGAAAATATATCAAAAAATGGTGCAAACACTAACACACACACAGCCACATGACAGCTTCGTATTAGATGGTTTCTCACTCATAGCGCGCCCCATTTCATTCTACGTGAAACAACAACAATCCGTCTCCGTTTGGGAGAGGTTCCTGGCCTTCGTAAGTGTACGATAAACATAAAAAAAAAATCTAGGTCTATGGCAATGAAGTATTATCTATCTAAAGACAGTAGCTTAAGAAACATACCAAAGTTGAAATGACGCACATTATGCAGGAAGGCCCATATCCAGAAGTAAATCGATACGCCTGACAATTTTTTTTAGTTTTATATTAACAATCTAGTTAATAACGACGACCTTTGTGGCGCGGCGGCGGGCGAAGGTCTGCCTGCCAAGCAGGAGGTTGCAAGTTAGATTTCCGCCTTGGGACAAATATTTGCCTGGAAGAGATCGCTTCTAAGCGATAAGGCCGCCCATTGTACATGTTTTATGTAATGTCTATTTTTAATGTTTTCTTCGTGGTGTACAATAAAGAATTTTGTATTTTTTTTTTGTGATATTTATTCCGCGTGTTCTGGGTATTTTCTATGTATAGCAAAAATATCTATCTATGTATGTATTGTATTATGTATATAAGTTATCTAGTACCCATAACACAAGCTCTGCTTATCTTGGGGCTAGGTGATGCTGAGTGGATTGTCTAGCATTATTATTATTTTTATAGGCCTATTTTATATAGTACCACTCTTTCTGGTCATGTGTTTCAAAGTGATAAAAATGTTTGCCCCCTTGTCATTCGCTATATATTTACTTAATATCCTATCCGTAAACAGCGTGGATATATTTTACCAAAAACTGCTGAAAGTCTTAAAATTGCACAGATTATTGAAACTAAATGTATATAATGTTCCTACAGTATCTGTACCTTACAATTAGATTAATTACAATAACCTAGATATAGCATCGCCTTAGGGCTCATAAAAAAATCTGTAATTATGTTGTTTCTAAATAAATATCCCGTTAACTTTAGTGTTGTAAATAACCATGATATTTTCAAAAGGTTTATATAAATAAATGTTGTAGAAAATGAATAAGCATATCAAAATTCAAATAAAAATCGTTAAATTTAATCTTATACATTACCGTAATTCCACAGAGTCGACAGAAACAAATACCAGATCCACATCCCTCTGCCACCGAAGATAGATCCGACGGTGACCATGATGCAGGTTGAAGAGAAGCCAGACGTGACCTACAGTGATGTGGGAGGCTGCAAGGAACAGATTGAGAAACTGAGAGAAGTTGTGGAGACACCACTGTTACATGTAAGTATCTCAGATGTAGATTGAAAGACCTATGAAGAAAGTTATCTGCTAAACAAATCCTAACTATTATTAATTATAAATGCGAAAGTGTGTTTGTTTGTATTTCCTTCACGCTCTAACGAAGCAACCAATCGACTTGATTTTGGCATAGAGTTGGTTGAAAGGATGGAGATTAACATATGTATGCTACTTTTTGACTTGGTAAAACATCAAATTCTCATGGGAGATTTACGGGAAACAAGACTTTATCCCCCTATGTGAATTTCGAATTTCACGAGGGTGAAAACACGGGGAACAGCTAGTATAATTAAAATGCAGACAATGTGACAATTTTATATATGTTATGGACTTGTAGTCGGAAATAAATATGTTAATAACTTTTATTACTTAATTGAAATCCTGAGTGAATAAGTTCCTTCCGGGAAAATGTGCTCCATCTTCGGCCACATCTTCACTCTCTTAAGTGTGATGGTCGTCAAACGCTTTACCATTATTAAGTAAAACAAACTTACTATTCCACGGCATCATGGTATAATAATATACTTCGCCGCCAGGTAGGCATTCCAAGACAACGGTCACGTGGGTGGCACAAGCTACGTCATCAACGCCATCCGCGAATGGGAAGACGAATCTGTTTTCTGATGTTACCAGTAGCTAAAAAACATTAGGCCTTGAGCTCAAAAAACAACCTGTACGAATCTGATAAAAGTATGTGGTTGTTCAAACCAAGTATTTATCACATTACTCGTTTTTAACTAAAACTGACTGATCTAACAAACAAAACGATTGATTGGTTTTTTTATTTTTTAATTTACTGTTATTTTCCTAACTTCTATGTTTTGTTGCAATAAGTGGCAACTGGACAGTGACGTAGCCAGTGTCACTTCTGCACGGCTATTCTAACTCTATCGAAAAGTTTCCTTGACTCGAAATCTGATACAAATCCGCGCGAAGTTCAAATTATACAGTTTTCTTACTTTTCAAAAGTAAAGGAATATTTGTTTTAATTAAATTTTTCTATCTACAGTATTAAGAGTACTTTCCCTTCAGGTGACATTACAAAATTTCACCCTGTATAGTAAGTAATATACCGTGCTATAAAGCAAGCAATACAAACAATGATAGTAAAGCTTGGTGACGTCATAGAAAATAAACTATAGCTGCGTGTGCGGTCACTCGAAAAGTATAGAAAATATATTGCGCTATGTCTTGTGCTATGATTTATATTACCATATATTATAGCTACGTCTGTGATGGGCCTTTGCGACGTGCGATCATAAGTTATTTCGGTTAAAAATTAATCTACTCCGGTTAATTTCAAAATTGCAGAAGATTTCCCTTAGGGGGTACAAATTAGGCAAGTTTACCCTACCAGTTGCGCGTTTGCATTGCTACAAAAAGTAGCCGTGGGCGCAGTCGTATTAGAAAATAAATTCATTTAGGTTTTGGCGCCGCGCTTCCTGATAACTTATTCGTTCTGTCACGCAAAACTAGAATTTAATTAAGTATTTTCTAATCTAAATAATTTATTCACGGGGAGCAAAGAAAGAGCGTTATCCATAAGCTTTGGTAGTGTTCTGATACAACTCCCCAATAGTAAAACTGCAATAGAGAATTTAGTCAATCGAAGCTTTTTGGCTAAACTTAAGTGTTGCAGGACATAACTAAATCACACTATTAATATAAATACAATAGAAATACAAGAAACAAGAACAAATTACACATCCCAGCATATAGATTACGAAAGGTAGGGAAATCATTTATGGGCAATTGCGTGCGCTTCTATAATAAGCTTCCATCTGAAGCAACTGAACTCCCTATTCGTAAATTTAAACAGTACATTAAACAAAATCTTATCAGGAAGGCCTTTTACTCCATAGATGATTACATCAATGATGTTAATGCATGGCCAGATGTCGCTCCGTTCCGCACTGACAGTAGTATGTAAGAAATTCAATGTTCTGTTTAGCTTTATGGAAATTTTTGACATGTAACTAAATCGTATTAAATTTAGATTTAGAAAACATGTGTTAGACACTTAAGTGATATTATAATGTGCTAGTGGTTTCTTTTTCACTTCTTCCACTAGTGGACAAAAAATTGAAGTGAAGAGAATATCAATAACACCTTATTTCTTATTTGATAATAATAACTATGTTTATAGTATACAATTTGACTTGTCTAAGTGCTTATTTTGTAAGCCTTAAGAAATAAAGTTATTGATTCTGATTCTGAATACGAAAGTTTTGATACTACTGAACGGATTGGGCTGAAAGGCACGTTCTAGGCCTGAAATATCTATTCATTTTCTTTGACATATTTCGCCCTTTGGTCATATGGAAAACCTCGCTGTGCCGAAATAGGCTACACAAGATTAATGTATCTTTAATGTAAACTTAGGTTTATCTTCGAGGAGGTGTTAATGTTAGTTTCTTCTATCTTTAGCCGGCTAAACTTAAAGTGTAACTGCAGGCCCTTGGCTAAAAAGGTAGAAGGAAATGAAAAAGGAAACAATGTAATAATGTTTACTATTTTTACACGAAAACTTTTATTACAAATACGTGCAATCAACCGCAAGGAAAGATGACGCAATACTAAACAAAAACATTGCCACGTGTGCGCGCATTGTCTCCCCACCGCCCACTCAAGCCCTCCGCCGGCCCGGCGCGTCCATCGAATACATTTTTAGCCGTTTCATTTCGGTTAATGTGCACATTAGCCGGCTAAAGATGGAATATCACGACGCAAACTAACATCATCACAGATATCGAACTTTAGCTGCTTCTCGAAGATAAACCTAAGTTTAGCCGGCTACTCTTAAGTTTATGTTCACACCCACCTTTAGCCGTAACATATACACTTCTACAACAAAACTCGTAGCGAGTTTCAAAAGTTTTCAATAAATAAATTCAAACAAATTGTCAAACATATCCTTTGTAAAAAGGCTTATTTTTATTGCTCCAACTCGAAAAATAACACCTAACGGGTTACATTACACCTAAAGGTTTCTTCGTCGCTTCTTTAGTCTACATATCGAAGCAACCGAAATCAAAATATTACTTTATATCCAAACGGTGTTTAATTTTAAGAATTTGACCTTTTCTAAGTGTACATTGGGCCGTGGGGCCGCGGCGTACGAATATCGACCCCTCCAACTCAACCCGTGGATGTCGTAAGAGCCGACTAAGGGAACCTACCAGAGGAAGGGCAGCAGCTTCCTTCTGAGTATTTTTAAACACCAACACTGCGATCACCAATCCGCCTGCCAAGCGTGGTGATTATGGCAAATCCCCCCCTACATGGGAGACCATCCACTCGATGGACCGACGACATCGTAGAGGTCGCAGGGAGTCTATGGATGGAGGCAGCTCAGGACCGCTATTTGTGGCGTCGTACGGGGGAGGCCTATGTCCAGCAGTGGACGTGTATGGGCTGATGATGATGATGATGATGAAGTGTACATTTATTTTATGTATTTACGGATATAAAGAATTTTAGAATTTTGACTCCCATAACCTCCAGTATATCCATTTCTTATACTATTTTGTGTTACAGCCGGAAAAGTTTGTGAAGCTGGGTATCGAACCACCCAAAGGAGTGCTACTCTTCGGGCCCCCTGGAACAGGCAAAACGCTGTGTGCAAGAGCAGTCGCTAACCGGACTGATGCCTGCTTTATCAGAGTTATTGGTAAGTCAGTAAATAAATGAAACAAACGAGATAAAACCATAAGAATTGCAGGCTTATTCCACTTATCCTCGTTGACAATCCCCGTCAACGGGAAATAAATAAAAACATGATTCTTATAGGTATTAGTATTTTATTTTTGGCGCAATGGGGATTAATGAACTTTTTAGTTCACTAATCCCCATTACGAGTTCGCATCGGCGTCAACGGGGAATAATAAACAAAAAGTTCACTTATCCCCGTTGACGGGGATTGTCAACGGGGATTAGTGGAATAAGCCGAATTGCAGACCGCCTGCCGCTGTAAAGCTGAAATCGAAATGGTCTAACTTTTCCAAATAATATATGTATATTAACCCTTGGTTAATATATATTATATATATATTAACCCTTGGTCTAAATGGTCTAAATATATATTAACCCTTGGTCTAAATGGCTAGCTTAGCTACCACTAATAATCAGGGCAAGGGTTTTATGTGGCTTGATGAATATTTTTGTAAATATTTTGTTAAATATCCTGTTATAAATGATTTTAGTGTTAGAATAACCATGATAGTTTCAAAAGCTTAAATATTTTTGTCGTACAAAAAATCTTGTGTCTGTAGTGTTCTACAATTGATGTGGTAGATTAAGCTGCAATGTAACGAAGTCCTACAATAATACCCACAGTGTGTGTACCATGTACCTAAGAGCGCGCGCCCACGTACATATGAATAGACAGAACATATGTACGCGGCTACACGTTAAACAGAATACTCAGTCTATCTCAGTCGGGCTGCTGGCGACGCCCGTGAGCCCGACTGAGATAGACTGAGTATTTTGTCGAGACCTTGAGCCGGTCTGGGGCGGAAGTTTCCGCTCTACGTATGTTCTTTTCTACTCTTATGCCACGGCTACTCTTTGTAGCGATGCTGTCGCGCGCTTAGGGTAACTTGCCTAAATCGTACCTGGCCTATATCTCAGTTCCCGTAAATGCTACTAGCGTTTCTAGCGGTACAAAATATATTTTGTCTCTTTTTGTAACTCATACTTTTTTAATGTATTTTTAAATTGTTGGTTTCTCTACAGTTTGTGAGATTACTGTTTGATTCTAGAAGTAATAAAAATTGAGCTAAATAAAAGTTATTTCGGTTTAAAATTAATCTACCCCTCTTAATTTAAAAATTACAGAAGATTTCACTTAGGCTAGACAAATTAGGCAAGTTTACCCTACCAGTCGCGCGTTTTCATCGCTACAAAAAGTAGCCGTGGGCGCGCGGGCTAAATCGTATTTGAAAATAAATTGAATAAGTTTGCTCATGAACTAAATTAAGTTCTTATTCCCCAATTTTTATTATTTTATTTTTATTTTAACAGTATGTAAATCTTTCCTTTTCCAGGTTCTGAGTTGGTACAGAAGTACGTCGGAGAAGGCGCTCGCATGGTCCGCGAGCTGTTTGAAATGGCGCGGAGCAAGAAGGCCTGTCTCATCTTCTTTGACGAGATCGACGCCATCGGCGGCGCTAGGTAATGTCTCCTATTTCTAAATATCTAAAAGCACCTTTCTTTATGAAAAGAGAATATCTGCTTACACCTTCAGTCTTTTAATAAAATAGTACTAAATGTAGCATTTGTGAATAATGTCGCCGTGTGGGTAAAGCTATTCACCAACTGGCGGATAATTTAACGTTTCATAAAATGCTTATTATGTTTTTGGTGGAATGTGTCCGGAGCGAGGCCGAAAGAATAAACTTTCTACAAACAGGAATTGATTTGCATGAGTTCGCATTTTGTAATAGCATTTTGGCCTTTTCTCCAGTATCCGTCCACTGCTGAACATAGGCCTCCCTCAAATAATCAGAATCAGAATCAATAACTTTATTTCTTTAGGCTTATAAAATAAGCACTTAGACAAGTCAAATTGTATACTATAAACATAGTTATTATTATCAAATAAGAAATAAGGTGTTATTGATATTCTCTTCACTTCAATTTTTTGTCCACTAGTGGGAGAAGTGAAAAAAAAATACCACGAATAGCGGTCCTGAGCCGCCTCCATCCAACATTACTGATAATCATCACCACATAGTATAAAACAAAGTCGCTTCCCGCTGTCTGTCTGACCCTATGTATGCTGAGATCTTTAAAACTATGCAATGGATTGTGATGCGGTTTTTTTAATAGATAGAGTTATGGTGAATTTTTATATGTATTATTTAGTATCATCATTGCATCCGTGCGAAGCCGGGGCGGGTCTCTAGTCTATATCTATACTAATATTATAAAGAGGAAAGATTTGTATGTAAGTATGTTTGTAACGAATTGGCTCAAAAAGTACTGGATTTAAAAAATTCACTATTTGAATGCTACATAATCACTGAAATCATCCTGCATTTACAGTAATAAATGTCCACAAGTGCGAAGCCGGGACCGGCTGCTAGTTATATTATAAAGCGTAGAATATAATCAATTTATTGTATTGTAAATTACAAGGGTAACATGATCACTCTGACCAAACTCTCTAAATACTCTCTAATAAATATAATATGGCGTGTTTTAAAAAACTATAAACTGACTTCAAATTCCCTTACTTTTACACTTAAGTTTTGCGGGATAAATACTAATCCCCTGGGGATAAAAATTATTTTCATGATAATTTTCTATAGGTACAATAGTGAAAGAATTTTCAAAATCGATCCATAATTAGCGAAGATATAGCGTAACATACATACAAAAAAAACATACAGAAGAATTGAGAACCTCCTCCTTTTGAAGTCGGTAAAAAAAGATCGCCTACTTTTAACCATGCTATTATTGATACACGCCAGTACTCGTTAAAATTAAAGTGGAAGTGTACCTTACATACCTAACGAGGGGACGGACGGTCCGAAAGGTCCATCGAGTTACGGGCTCTCAATTCCCGTGCGGAGTCCGACTCGCATCGCGTTAGGCTACTCGCGGAAACTTTCCAGTACATGTTTCAAGATGAAGATCTTAAGCGTATAAGTAAGGGGACTCTTGTAGCTTTTAAAGTCCAGCAGCTGGACTCAAGGCCCTATTCTTATTGAAAACTATATCACACCTTGATGTTACCGCGAGGGTCGAGCCCGTCTGCTAGTTTGGGAGGCCGCTGCCATCCCAACTTTGACTGGCGATTTCTCAAAAACGAAGCCGAGTTGGCACCTACAATTTTGGAGTTCGGTTCGTACGTACTCACACCATAAGCACGCGAAATGGGAGCCAGTAATTCGATGCAGGTCTAGGACCGTCCCCTCGTCAGTATACCTACTCTATTGGCACCTACATAAAAAAGCATTTGCAGGAAAACGAATCAGGAACTGTTTTTCGTTTTCCAAGTCATTTTTTCTACTACTAGGAATGCTCCGTATTTTTTCTAATACTATATAATATAGTTTTAATAAATGTTCAGGTTCGACGACGGCGCCGGCGGTGACAATGAAGTTCAAAGAACAATGTTGGAGCTCATCAACCAGCTAGACGGGTTCGACCCTCGCGGTAACATCAAGGTGAGATATAGTTTTCAATAAGAATGAGTACAGCTGCTGGACTTTAAAAGCTACGAGAGTCCCCTTGACTTTAAAAACACTTATGCATGTACTTTACTTTAGAATTGTCTAAGTGCTTTTGTAAGCTTAAAAAATAAAGTTATTGATTCTGATTCTACTGCGACTTAACCTATAATCTTTCCTGCAATCCTACAATATCATAAATGTCAAAGTTTGTAAGTATGGATGTTTGTTCCGCTTTCACGCAAAAACTACTGGGCTAATTTTTATCCCGTTAAAATGCGGCCGAAGGCGCAGCAGCTTACTGCAGTTAACTGTACATAATATGCACAGTTTAAATGAATGAAGAAGTCAGTAATCTTCACTTTCAACAGATTATAGCAGTATCTTGAAAAATCAGCGTTTATATATAAGTTTTCGAGCTCTGAGACAAATAAGCTGAATATAGCAGCGATTTATGAAATTTCCATGAACTGGACACTGGCAGAAAAGTGGCAACCCAATAACAAAGAAGTCAAGTCAAGTCATAGCAGCGATCATGAATCTGCCTACCAGGCATGCTCTAGCTAATGTATAAGAGCAAACATTTTTGTTAATAGGCTGATGTTAAAAATAGATTCAAACATGGATGTTCCTTGGTTTCAAAAATGTTGATTCTAGCAATAAGTAACAACGTGCACTATTTTCCAGGTCCTGATGGCAACCAACAGACCGGACACACTAGACCCGGCCCTCATGCGTCCCGGTCGTCTGGACCGTAAGGTTGAGTTCGGTCTCCCGGACCTGGAAGGTCGCGCGCACATATTCCGGATCCACGCTCGGTCTATGTCTGTGGAGAGGGACATTAGATTTGATCTGTTGGCTAGACTGTGCCCTAATTCTACTGGGGCTGAGATAAGGTGAGTTCGTTACCTTAGTTCCTTAAATATGGTCAATATATCAAAGCCATAAGTGTAGTCATAAGTTGTAGATACTTGTATCTAGTATGTGAATGGGATATTTTACATGAGGGTCGTTTTGCGTAAGGGAAATTTTTAATAGGGACCTTTTGCGAAAGGGTCTATGGGACCTTATGCTCCCAAACCGTAGCCATGAGTGTGTCCCACAATGTGGAAAACCTCGGGCCCAGTCGCAGGAATTGAATGTAAACCCAATAAATTGTCTTTGGTGTCTGTTCAGAAGTGACTTGAATAAGGCTGTAGATGCGCATAAAGAACAGTAAAAAGTTCAATAAAGAGACTCACTATTACAATTATTTAAAAATGTAATAACTAATATTATAAATGCGAAATTGTGTTTGTTTGTTCTCCTTCCTTCACGCCCTAACTAAGCAACCAATCGACTTGGTTTTTGGCATAGACTTCATTGAAAGAATGGAGAGTAACATAGGCTACTTTTTGTCCTTGTAAAACATCAAATTTCCGTGGGAGATTTATGGGAAAAAATACCTTTTTATCCCACTAGAAATGTGTAATTCGAATTTACTTGAACAGCTAGTTAAATATATTTTCTCTATCTTAAATTCCGTTCCATTCCAGGTCCGTATGCACCGAAGCAGGCATGTTCGCGATTCGCGCTCGCCGCAAGGTAGCTACCGAAAAGGATTTCTTGGAAGCAGTCAACAAGGTGATCAAGTCATACGCCAAGTTCTCAGCTACCCCGCGCTATATGACTTACAACTAATTTTAAATTATGTTTATGTATTGGAAATAGATTTCCTTAAATAAAATATAAAAAATTTATGATAATAACCGTGCTTTATTTTATTTTGTACTACTTACTAATTAACAGCCTAAAAACAAATTTCAAGCATTTAGCTTTAAAATGATGATACTTCTATACAACCCTTCAACCTCTTACAACCCTTTTTCGCATTAAAAAGTAGCCTATGTCCTTTCTCAGGCTCTAAAGTATCTTGTACCAAATTTCATTTAAATCGGTTCAGTAGTTTTGGCTTTAAATCGTGACAGAGTTACTTTCGCATTAATAATATTATGTAAGGTTATCTGTGCGCCCCCTCTGGGACGCACAGATAAAAACCGGGTAGAAACCGGTTTTTTTTAAATTAACGGCGCGAGGCGCTGGCACCTCTAGTGTACGTTGGTATAATGATACTAGCTGCGCCTGGCGCAGCTAGTATCATGGATGTGGCTGCGACTTGGATTTCTGTGCAGAAAACACTTCTTTTCGCTCAAAGCTGAGTGCTCTCGTGGCTAGTTGTCCTAACTCTTAGACCGAGAATTTATGCTTACCCCTAAGATTTAGTAGCCTACGTTCCTAACTCTATGTTTCATGGTGGGCTGACTTAGTCAGTGTTTGGCTAATAGCCCTTTCAATCAGATTAAAATATTTACAAGGCGAGTTCCTTGATCTACCTTGCGAACATTGGACGTACGAAATAGTCATCACGCAGCCATAGCCATAGCGCAGCCAAAGCCGTAGTTAGGTTATTTATGGTTCCTCTAAGCTTTAGTTAGAGCATAGAAATGGCCAAAAAAAATACAAACATCAATCTTTCATTGTCATTGAAATGTCACACATTTACACGTTGTTTTTGTTTGTTTACGTTTTTGGTTTGTCAGTTCCGCGTCCGCCAAATTTAAAATTGTATTCTGCTAAAGTATTATGTTTGAAAAGAATTGAATAAAACGATAACATTGAACTACATGGAACTTGGCAAGAAAAGTATAAAAGACGGTGCCGATAATAAGTTTGATATAAAGTTGAAAACACGGCCGAAGGATGGTATCATTCTGCAGCTGCACCACACAATCAAGGGGTCGAACGGTGAGAAGCGCAGGATCCGCTTCTCCGTCGGGACCTTCGACGATAGCCAGGAGAAGCTGGCCTGCGCTGACAGCGCAGGTAACATTTTCATCTTGGACTTCTCCGAACTCAAATTCTGGAAACTCGGCGGTATCGGCCCTTGCAGCGCTCTCTACTTCGTACCAAACAAAGTTGACACCCTCGCCGTGGCTATCACCACTAGCAACAAAATCTCCTTCCTCGACATCGAGTCCGGAAAAAGTACTCTCACATTGGAGGGCCACACGGCTACAGTAAAGCATATCTCGTACTCTAACAACAAGGCGAACAACCTCCTAACATCGAGCGCCGTGGAGGCGATACTATGGGAATTGGTAAATTTCACAAAGTACTTTACATTGAACACATACATGGGGGCCCAAATTCAACAAATCACGTTCACTCCGGCCGGGGAGTATTTGGTTGCATGTTTCCAAAATGACACTATTCAGATATGGAAACATGAGAGTATGAAGTCCGTCAAGCAAATAATTCCCAGTGAGATGAAGCGTTTGAAAAACATTGCATTCACCATGAACGGTCGAGCAATGGCTATAGCAGGCCTATCATCCACTTTGATCCTGTTCAGTATGGATACCTGGAAAGCTTTGAAGTCCATAGACCTTTCAAAGTACAATTTTTCTGGAGTACAACAAATAGCATTTATCCCACAACAGTTTGATGGTGGTGCTAATAAAATTCTTGCTATTTTAGGCAGTGACAGTGCCCTATACATGTTTGATGTAGAAGCTCTCAAAATTATTTACACTATTATGCCAGAGACATCGGGTATCCGCAGGTTTGCTGTCAGCCCGACTGGAAAATACTTTATTTGTGTGCTACTACAGGGGGAGGTGAATATTTACAATTCCTCCTTTGTTATAGACTTGGCTCAAACTAGTGTAGAGAGTATCCACATTCAAAGAGAACTTCCAAGTAGCTCCACACACAAAAACATTTCTCAAGGCCAAGCATTAAAAGACAACCCTGCCAAAATAGAAGTAGAACATAAGATGAGGATATGTATGGACAGTGCCAGATTGAGGAGGATTCTGATGCAGTATGGTGAATACCCTGACAAGTTCAGATCTATAATATGGAGGTCACTTCTTGACACACCCAGAAACAAAATAGCCTATGCATCCCTTATAGACAAAGGAATCCATCCAGCGTACAAGGACATAGAAAAGCAGTTCTCCATCCACAGCTCCATTACTCTAAAGAATCTGAAAAGGTTGCTGTCCTGCCTTGCACACTGGTGCCCCCTATTTGGAGTCATGAAGTTCCTTCCAGGATTTGTATTTCCATTTGTGAAAGTTCTCCAGAAAGACCCCCTACTCCTGTTTGAAGCTGTGGCTACTGTTTTAATAAACATTTGCCAGTTGTGGTTTGAATATGCTCCCTTTCCCCCAATCAGTGTGCTGGCGATGGTGGAGAACATCCTGGCTGAGCATGACCAGCAGCTTCTTCATCATTACTGTAACCTTGGAGTCACCAGTCAAATCTACGCGCTGAAGGTCTTAGAAACTGCTTTCAGTGAAGTGTTGACCTGTTCTGAATGGCTGATCCTCTGGGACCACATACTCAGCAATGAACCAGCTTTCATCCTCATGGCTGTAGTTTCGTACAACATCGTTCAGCGTAATGCCATAAAACGATTAAAAACCCTTGAAGAGATTGAAAACTTCTTTCACATGCAAAATCCGATTGACAAAAAAACATTCCTTAAAAAAACATATTCTTTGCTGAATGAAACTGCAGAGGATATCCAACCTAGAAGATTTTTCAATTCATTCATGTCACTCGACAAAGGCGGGTGCTACCAGCAATTCACAGGATATCCAAAAGCCACAATTTGTCTAAAGCTTGCTAAGACAGATAGAAAGAAAGAACTAAGGAGTGACAAATATACATTGAGAGACATCGCTACTAAAAGCCAGGAGAAAGTAGTTAATGAAAAAGCAAAACTGGAAGACGCATCCGAAAACAAATCCGTGCAAAGTGACGACAACAGTTCGCAAGATTTCATTGTTATAAAAAAGAAACATAAAACTAAATCAGAACAAGATCATAATCAAGGGGATTGGAACCAAGCCGTGAAAGATAGTCGCGCCCAAAATATTCGTAGTGCTACACGTCGACACAGCCATGGAAGTGGTTCATCAAACACGAAACCTGGTAAAAAACTAAATCCCTCCAAATCTAAAATAAAGAAGAAAGTCCCTGAAAATAAAAGCAGTAATCTGGAGAAGAAGGTGGAAGAATTACTTGCAGTCTGCCCACACTCGGACTCTGAGAGCTGATAGAAGTTTTAAGTAAAAAAACCATTAAAACTTACTATTGTTTTATTTCGTTGGCACAGCCATTATAAATTATTCAAATCTTTTATATATCTACTCTATTTTCCTTACCTACATATAAAACAACTTTCAGCGCTAATCTTTTTTCGCGGGTCTAGGAATAGTGGACTTAATATGACTGAATTTCTTCTTAGATGCAGAGCTGAGGTTCGGGTTCGGCCCAGGCGTTGTCGCAGGCTTGTTCCTTATAGGTGTCACAATCCTTGGTTTTATAAGATCTGGAACAAAATATATCACCGTTTCAGGATGGAATTTTAGCCATAAATATCTGTGTTGTTTGGTATTTACACGATAAGTATTTTGAATAAGTATGTGTTTTAGTAAACTTACAATTGAACCTGCTTTTGCTATCCTGGCTCTTCGGTGTCTTCTCAGTTTTCACAACTGGACTCTCTTTAGCCTCTTTACGCTTGAAAATGTTCGGGGAAATACGACAGAGTCTTGAAAGCTTCCCTTCTTTAGCCAGGTTTGATGTTGACGCGCTTTCGAAGCGTTTTATATGGCTTTTTATGTAGTCATCGGTTGCCATAATCTCAGAGAGGTTTGGGCTCGACGCAAATTGAGGCTTGGATTCTGTAACCTGGAAATGACAGTCATTTAGCGTATCGTAAACGTCTTAAAAATATTATTGTGTAACAACGAGCCTAAATAGATTTATCCTAGATCCCTCTAACATGGGTGTCAGACTTAGCCGATATCCGACACATACCTACTCCAGCGTCATTAAAGGGGAGAGACATGAGATTGATACGGCTTTTATGAAGAAACACCAGCTCACCTTCAAAACAGAAATCTTGGAGACATCAAGTGCTAGTGACGCTAAAGAAGAGTCATCGTTTTTGTACTGCTCCATGTATTCGTTGATGATGTCGCTCAGGTCATCGCAAAGATCTTCGGCCCTTCTCTTTGCGACTACGAGGCTCTCTAACATGTTGCTTGCTCCGTGGATGGGACTGAAACAATCGGAAAATCTTAAAAGAAGGTTTTCTGAATGCCGTTGTTAGTTAAATGCAGGTATATCTTTTTAGGTAGGTACTTATATTTTTTATTGTAATCTAATTTGTTCTTATCTAATCTATTATATAATGTTATCTAGTGTAATTTAATTTAATTTTAATCCCAATTTTATTTTAATTTCATGCTATGGGTTTTATTATCTTAAAATAAAGACAATATCTAGGTAACTACAACATTGGGTTACCAGAGTAATGCCGTAGGATGCCCCATTTATCGCATATTAAAATTTAAATGAAGAGAAAATCAATAACACCTTATTTCTTATTTAACAATAAATACTCTATATAAACTGTTTATAATATTATAAAATTTTAATTGAAATAGTGCTTATTTTGTGAGAGTAAAGAAATAAAGTTATTGAAATCTATATCTATCATCTATCTAAACTTTGGTCGAGGCCTATGCACAGCATTGCACAATTTGCACAAAAAAATTCACTAGGTTCTGAAGAATTATGAGAATTCATTGAGTTTGAAAAAAATTAAGGCAAATCCCCTCTTCACGGGAGACCACTCGATGGACCGACGACATTGCAGCGGTCGATGGATGGAGGCGGCTCAGGACCACTATTTGTGGCGTCGTCGTATGGGGGAGGCCTATGTCCAGCAGTGGACGTGTATGGGCTGATATGATGATGATGATTAAGTTTGAATTAAAAGAATCTTCGCGAGCCGCAATGCGACGTCGGGGAACAACACGGCAAGCGAAGCGAGCCGTGCTGGTACCCCCCAAGCCTTTTCTTCCCCCCTCTAAAGGGGCTCCCTAGCGAAGCAAGATTGATTAACAGTTTTTGTAGGGCTGTATAGAGAATGTCAATGTATAAGCTTTTGTATAACCTAGAGGTTTTGTTCCTGCGTCGGATGCTGCTTGACAGCGATGGCGGCGGTGACGGTAGAGTGAACGTGCTTTGCCTTTCGCACTTGATTTTCTGAAAAGAGTAAGTACCTAATGAGATTCATCATTTGTTTTAAGATATATTTTCAGATTTCGATTTTTAATTTAGATAAATAATGCTGGACAATTCACACAACATCATCCAGCCAGAAGCTAACCAGAGCTTGTGTTATGGGCACTAGATGACTGATACTAATATCCTAAATAATAATATATATATATATATATATATAAATCCTACTAATATTATAAATGGATATTTATTACTCTTTCACGCAAAAACTACTGAACCGATTAGGCTGAAATTTGGTATGGGTATAGTTTGGGAATAACATATAGGCTATTTTTTATTCCGATAAAACGCAGGCGAAGGCGCGGGCACCAGATATTAATACAATATATTACATAGATTTTTATTATACATAGAAAATATCCAGAACATCCGAGACAAATATTTGCAGATTGTTCAAACATTTGTCCCAATGTGGGAATCGAACCCGAGCCACATCGTCGGTAATTGTTAATTATTAGGTCCTTTAAGTAATTCAGCTTTAGGCTAGTTCGGGATCAGTGAATTGAATATTATATTGTAGGTAAACATTTAGGATGTCGTAAAAGCCGACTAAGGGAACCTACCAGAGGAAGGGCAGCAGCTTCCTTCTGAGTATTTTTAAACACCAACAAGTTACAACAATCACCAATCCGCCTGCCAAGCGTGGTGATTATGGGAAACCCCCCAATACTACATGGGAGAACATCCGCTCGATGGACCGACGACATCGTAGCTGTCGCAGGGCGTCGATGGATGGAGGCGGCTCAGGGCCCGTACTCTTTAAAACGAAATCGAAGTTTCTGATTCTTTTTCGTGCAAACGCTAATCTTATGCAATGGACATAAGAGTTGGTTTTACACGAACACTTAAAAGAACCCTCGATTTTCCTTTTCCGAGTAGGCCCCCCAGGACCGCTATTTGTGGCGTCGTATGGGGGAGGCCTACACGTTACTATTATATTAGCCGTCCACTACTGGACGTGTAAGGGCTGATATGAAACCATTGAAACCATTTATTCATTGTGATTGTGGTACATAATTCATCAGGTCTTAAATATAATTTTTGATTTACACAATCTACTCTTTCGAGCGTACAAAGATTTTATAATTCGATTATAAAAAGCATGCAGTAATACATTAAAGAGATAAATTGTTAATTGTTTGACATAATTATAAATTTAATTTAATTACATAACATAATAAAATCAAAACTTAAAATGAAAACAGCTTTATAATGTCACAATAATCAAAATAATCAGAAGTCACAGAAATCAAAATAATAATAATTCTAAAATAAATTCAATTTAGGTATGTCATTTAAAAAATTCTTTCATGTCATATAAATAATTTTCCAAACGCCAAGTAAATAGTTTTGTTTTTAACTTGTGGAGGGGCAAGGAAGGACTAGGAAGGGGCAAGGAATGATGATGATGATATGATGAAACATTTTATTGTGTCAGAAATTAACGATTTAATAAGAGGCCTTCTAGTCATTAATAGTGGACGCGTAGCTTGGAAACGATGTGTGAGGCGAGTGCTAGGTAAAGGTTTAGATAAGCACCTCGTAGGTAGGTATACCTAAAAATGTTTCATAGGTACATATCAAATATCAAAGTGCTTTATTTCCTTTAGACCTTATACTCCTATTATCCTTAGACTCTTGGAGACGTCACAAAATTAAAATTACATACTCCCCCTTTCTTATTAACTCACGTAAGTCTACTGCTGAATATGGCTTATTCCAATAATCCCTTACATAATCCCCGTAAGTCTACTGCTGAATATGGCTTATTCCGATAATCCCTTACATAATCCCCTGTCAAGGGGATTTCTGGGGTTTTGTCACAGAAATGCCCTGCCGGCTCAGAGAGAAAACACGCTGGGTATTTTTGGACTAGAGTTCCCCTGATCCAGTTATTTACACACTAATTTATTAATTAATTATTAATTTTTAAATAAAATGCAAACAACTAATTGTGTAGGTGAATATGTCTTCCCCAAGCAAAGGGGACGATTTGCCTTAACACTTTTATTGCCCACGACGCACATGTCATTCTAGCCGACCTGCTAGAATGACATGACCGGCTGAGACCAGTCTGCGAGAGCGAAGAGCTGCTGCGCAGTGAATGCGTTCACCACTATAATAGTTAAATATATAGATATATGGTATAGATATAATATAATAGATATTAACAAATACAATGGGCGGCCTTATCGCTTAGAAGCGATTTCTTCCAGGCAACCTTTGGTAGATTCTCTTATTCGCCCCTTATGACGTCCACGGGTTGCGCTAGGTCGCGTCCATTCTTACGCGCGCCCGCGTCACCGATACCTCTTACATTTAAATGGGTACCTTATTATGTGCCATGAACCTCACCTTTTTCTCCCCTGCAAATATAGGCTGATCTATCTTTTCATCTCCTGATGACTCGGAGACTTGATGCGCGCGCTGCAACGGCCGCAGTGTTGGCAGCTGCTGCTCCGCCTCCTTTTTCGCGGTCAGCGTATCTAGCGAGCGGTAGTGGCCTGGCGTCTCGGGTTTTAAGTCGAAAAGTCTGAGGATAAATTGTAAAATAACTAGCGACCCGCCCCGGCTCCGCTCGGGTGCAATGCTGTTACTAAATTATACATATAAACCTTGTATCACTCTATGCGAAGCGACTTCCTACCATCCTACTCCTACTTTAATATTATAAATGTCACAGTTTGTAAGTATGGATCATGGATGGATGTATGGATGTATGTATGGTATGGATATTTGTTACTCTTTCATGCAAAAACTACTGAACCGATTAGGCTGAAATTTGGTATGTGTATAGTTTGGGACCTGGATTAACATATAGGCTATTTTTTTTCTCAATAAAACGCGGGCGAAGGCGCGGGCAGCAGCTAGTAGTTTTATACTATGTAGTGATGATTATCAGTAATGTTGGATGGAGGCGGCTCAGGACCGCTATTCGTGGCGTCGCACTATGGGTCAGGAGGCGTGTTGCCAGGTTCGATTTCTTGTAAATCGGGGCAGAAGGTTAAACAAATCGGGATTTAGGTTTGTAGATCGGGACAAAAATAACAAGGTTTTATAAGTAAATAATGTTTTTTTATCGAAATTATATTTAACGTTCGATTTTGTCGCCTTTAGGAGAGCCTTGTTTTTACGTAGTTATGAAATTCAGTACAAGTCATGTTAAAGTTACTTTTAATTTGAATTTCTGCTTTAAAATGCTCTAGTGTCAATCGGTTTCGCCTCTTAGACCAAATTTGGTTCGCCTGGGAAAATACACTTTCTGTTGATTCAATACCCTTTCTGTTGAATGTGTTCTTCAAGAAAAGAACACATTCTTCTTTATTTCTTCTTTTTCGGCGTCGAAGTCGAAGTATCATCGGTTTTTACTTAGGAATCTAATTCCGGACTAAAAATCTGGAAATAAAATAAAAGAAATGCAACACCACTGGCACCAGCACTATTCATAAACACACACACGCGTAATAAATACCTACACCTACCTACCTAATAACCTAAATACAAACAGATAGGTATTAATCCTTGCTTCCCTTTTGCCCGCATAGATTAGAGGTAGATACCTATACCTACTGAGGTAGGTACCGAAACCAATGCATGTAATTTCTCTAAAAAAACATAAATTGCAATATCTTCATATTACGCACTGAAATTCATATTAATAAACCAACGAAAATACCATAAATAACATAAAGTACATTTTCCAAACTCGAGAAGAATCTTAGAAAGAATCAAATAAGTAAGGTACTCATGAGAAAATGATTAAAAGCAGTTGCGCAAATATTAACCTACTTATTATATAATTAAATAATTTTAATGCTTACCTGCAAAGAATCTCCTAAGGTAATGTATTTTTATCAGCTGTTAAAATTACGAACACTTACACGTACTACCGTGCAAATCTTTATAAGCTCTCGGTTGGATATACGCGCGGCGAGTGGCTCCACAGTTAGATTTTATCATGGTATAAGAAAACAGGTATGCTCTTCCGAGACACGATGGTCACGTGGGTGTCGTCGCCAGGCTACGTCATCATCGCCATCGGCGAATGAGAAGACGACTCTGTGTCCGGTGATACCAGTAGCGTACAATCGTAACCGAACCGAACTTCTGTATGAATCTGATAAAACTAAATGGTTTTGTATTTACCCATTATTTAACACATTGACTTGTATTTAACTAACGCTGTTTTGACTGATCTAAGAAACATAAGTGACGATTATAATTTTTTATTGATTTTTCAATTGATCCTTATCACATTTGTTTCCCAACTTCTACATTTTGTTGAAATACAGTGGCAACTGGACAGTGACGTCACCTGGCGACACTCCCGGAAGAGCATACCTTGTTTTCTTATACCATGGATTTTATTAGAGTGACAAGGAAATGCGCGGGAGGGGGCTTCGCCCTCTTGCCCCGCACGCGCTACACACCCGATCGCGCCCTTGCAAACAACGGCGCGGCGGCGGCAGGCGGTGGCGCGAGTTTTAAGCGCGTCGTCTTTCTGGGTCTGATGTCCAGTCAGTTTGCATGGTGTAGAAAGAGATGCCCTCTACTTCAACGCAGAAAGACAGCCCTTACTTAGCACTAGTAATGTGATGCGTGCTAATTTTTAGCCCATTGTCGCACTTGACATAGTGTTGTGAGACGTAATAATTTTTTTTTTCATTATATCGATTTATTAGGACATTTGGTGTCCCGATCAGGTGCAAATCGGGACGCGGCCCCAGACCCCTAAAAATCGGGACGTCCCGCGTAAATCGGGACACCTGGTAATTATCGTGTCAAAAATCTGTAACTTTCTCAGTTTTTAAAATATCTTTATAAATCTTTCGCAATTATAATTTTAGATATATGGACTACAAATTAAATAAAAATAAAAATCCTTTATTAGTATAAAAAAATTGCCACTAAACTTAATAAAATATTTTTGTTAGGTTCTCGCGGATTTTAACTAATCCAATGGACATAATTAAAATAAAATTCTACATTGACATAATATGAAATAATATTTATATATAAAAATTTTTTTTTTATGAAAAATTTTTTATACGTTAAATTAAAACTTACATATTTTGTGTGCATACCGTGCGCGGCATACCGTGGGGCCGCGGCACAGAATATCGACCCCTCCAACTTAACCCGTGGATGTCGTAAGAGCCGACTAAGGGAACCTACCAGAGGAAGGGCAGCAGCTTCCTACTGTGTATTACTAACATCTTACTGCGATCACCAATCCGCCTGCCAAGCGTGGTGATTATGGCAAACCGGCCATGGTAACGGCGGGGCAGGGGGTGCTAGGAATCTATTGGCAGAGATTGAGCTACCAATCCCAACACTGACGACCCTTGCACCTGGTAGCATACAACGCACGAACATTGAGGACCGACGAGAAGGTAATCGAGCTGGAAGAAGCGGTAGACAAGTTGCGCTGGGACATTATAGGGCTATCGGAAGTCCGAAGAGAGGGAGAGGACACGATTACCCTTGATTCCGGCAACTTGTTTTACTACCGCGAGGGCGACCAGCTGTCCCAACACTGTATCGGGTTTCTCGTCCACAAGTCCCTCGTCAACAACATTGTAAAGATCGAGAGCGTCTCGAGCAGGGTGGCGTACCTTATACTCAGAATCACCAAACGGTATTCGCTGAAGGTCATACAGGTATATGCCCCGCACTCGGGACGCCATGACGATGAAGTGGAGATCATGTATGACGACATCTCCAAAGTCATGCATGCCTCGAAAACACACTACACTGTTGTGATGGGGGATTTAAACGCGCGGTTAGGCGCAAAGAGCGGCAACGAACTGAGAGTGGGCCAGTTTGGATTTGGACAGCGAAACCAAAGGGGTCAGCGACTGGCCGACTTCATGGAAAAGGAGGGACTCTTTGCAATGAACTCCTTTTTCGAGAAGCGGCCGTCCAGAAAATGGACCTGGCTACACCCCGGCGGCTATAAGCATGAGATAGACTTCATCATGACGACCCACAGGCACATATTCAATAACGTCTCTGTGATCAACAGGGTTAAAACCGGCAGCGATCACCGTATGGTAAGAGCGTCATTGAATATCAATGTAAAGCTAGAAAGGTATCGTCTGATAAGGTCTACTCTACGCCCAAACCTTGTCCAGATACAAAATCCCGAGAGCTTTCAGTTAGAGTTACAGAACCGCTTTGAATGCCTCGCGGAATGCGTAACAGTGGACGAACTAAATAACGGGCTGGTGGAAACTGTCCGTGCGGTCGGGTCGGACTTCTTTAGGACCCCCCGCAGAAATAAAACACAGAGACTCTCGGGTCACACTCTGCAGTTAATGGCAGAGAGGAGTGAAATGAGGCTGCAGTCTTCGGCAGACATGTCGACATACGGTGCGCTCAACAAACAGATCTCGAAGTCTATGCGACACGATTTGCGCTCATACAATATCAATTATATTATGAGCGCAATAGAGCGGAACAAGGGCCTCAAAGTGTTCGCAAGAGATCTGTCGCTTGGGCAGAGCCAGTTGACGAAGCTGAAGACCGATAGCGGCAGCATCATTTCTTCCAAGCCTGAGATCTTGTGAGAGCTTGAAAAGTTTTATGGGCAGCTCTACACCTCATCGCAATGCCCTGCAAATAGCACGGCAGGCGATGCAAGAGCCCGTTTAACCCGACACTATACCGAAGATATCCCGGACGTCAGCCTCTACGAGATAAGGACGGCTCTCAAACAGCTTAAAAACAATAAGGCACCCGGGGATGACGGAATAACGACAGAGCTTCTGAAAGCGGGTGGATCACCAGTACTTAAAGTCCAGAGGCTATTCTACTCCGTCATTCTCGAGGGACAAACGCCAGAGGCGTGGAACAGAAGTGTGGTGGTACTGTTCTATAAGAAGGGTGACATAGCCCTTCTAAAGAACTATAGGCCCATCTCACTGCTGAGCCACGTCTATAAGCTGTATTCGAGAGTAATCACCAACCGTGTCGCTCGAAGGTTTGACGACTTCCAGCCGCCCGAACAAGTCGGGTTCCGAAAAGGCTTTAGTACTGTAGACCACATACATACGCTCCGGCAGATTATACAGAAAACAGCAGAGTATAACCGGCCGTTATGTTTAGCGTTTGTGGACTACGAGAAAGCCTTTGATTCAGTCGAAACCTGGGCAGTCCTGCAGTCTCTCCAGCGGTGCCAAATCGACTACCGGTATATCCAAGTGTTGAAGTGTTTGTACAGCAAGGCCACTATGTCAATTCGTCTCCAGGACCAAAGCACAAATCCGATCCCACTGCAAAAAGGGGTGAGACAGGGAGACGTCATTTCTCCGAAACTGTTCACCTCTGCATTGGAGGATATTTTTAAGCTCGTGGACTGGGACGGATATGGCATCAATATCAACGGCGATTACATCACTCACCTTCGGTTTGCCGACGATATAGTCATTATGGTAGAATCACTGGAAGACCTTAGCAGGATGCTCAGAGACCTCAACACCGTTTCCCGCCAAGTGGGTCTTAAAATGAAGTAAGACAAATATCATGTCTAATGCCCATGTCGCACCCTTACCGGTCTATGTGGGGAACGATATTATCGAAGTTGTTGATCATTATGTCTACCTAGGCCAAATGGTCCATTTAGGTAAATCCAACTTCGATAAAGAGGTCAGCCGACGAATCCAACTCGGATGGGCAGCGTTCGGGAAACTTCGCAATATCTTTTCGTCACAGATACCGCAGAGCCTCAAGACGAAAGTCTTTAACCAATGTGTGCTACCAGTGATGACTTACGGATCCGAGACGTGGTCGCTCACTATAGGCCTTGTGCATAGGCTCAAAGTCACCCAGCGAGCTATGGAGAGAGCTATGATGATGATGATGATATTTTGTGTAACAAGTAATAAAAAACCTATTACAAACATTACAAAAGATAAATTGGAAACTAATAAAAATAATTACTATAATAGAAGTACTTTTATATATATGAATAAAAACTAATAATCGTAAAAAAACTAAATGAAAGTTTTGGTTGGTTAAAAATCTAAAAGATTTATAGCTTCCTGCCACAGTTCTTTCGGAACAGTTTCGCTTGGTCTCCTTAGGCTAGCTAGAGATATATGGATCATATGTATATAGCAATGAATGAAAAACGTCCTCATTTGTAGCTGACCTAGAGCATTTTCTGGAATGCTCCAATCGATTTTTTTTGTAGTCCTTATTTCGGGACTCATGAGCATCTTCAGACAATTGTCCAATTGGTAAAACAGCAAAATGTTAGATTATATTCTCTCCGTGGATTAAGATCTTGTGTACAGAAGAGGGCATGTAATACCACCTATATTTATTAACGTATAATTGTGCAGTACTCTGAGTGTATTCACCAAATTTTTGCGGGCTAATTTCATGTCCAGATGCTAACGTCTGCAAGATGACGTATAATATTTTGATTATCTCCTCATCAACTCCCGTAATTTCAGAACTACAGTGGTAGTTCTGAAAAAATCGACGAGCCGTATTCCCATCATTACTATTGCCTGATCCTTGTCGTGGTTTATCTACGTGTAAACCCATTTGATTCCTAAACTGCCCTTGTACATATCTTTTTTTCTCCTCTTTGAGTCTCTTGTTTTCCGGTGTTGTGGCCGACCATTTTTGAAATGGCAGATTGTAAAATATGTGTAATATTAATTCCATGCATCGAATCCACGCATGCAGTGTTGACAAGCCATACTGATAGGCATCTTGATTTTCAGGCTTGGATGCAACCTTACTTAAATCGTTCATTTCTGTTGGTCTAGCACCACATATAGTACACACTGCTCCAGAACTAGTATCAGTTAATACTTGAGCTACTTTTCCATCAATCATTGTCAAAAACAATTCATGATTTATTTCAATCATTTCATCATTTTGTCTAATCTTGGAAGTTTGTGAACTTTCTATTTGTGATTTTATATCATTAATAACAGCTCTACATAGTTTTCTCTGGAGTTTCTTTTGAAAATTCTATTAAAATAGGTCGACAATACCTCGGAGATGAGCATGTTTTATTTTCCCATATAATTTTATTAGTGCTCAAGTTAATTAGTTTTATTGGAACTAACGAAGCTATGAATAAGTTAGCGTCTGATATTAATTCACTTTCTCCTTCTAATCTTTTTTTATATTCACTCTGTCCCGAAGAGCCGTCACATCCCCATTTAGTATATAGTTTCATACTTTGTAATCCAGGTTTATACGTAGATTCCATCTTCAAAATACTAGCCACAGCATGATCTAATAAATCCTGTAATTTTACTTTGCGTTTTGTTCCAAAAATCGAGATTTGGTTCTTTTAGCTTTCGACCAACGATCACGGAATTTTTGTAAGATATTTTGTTGTATATTTTCGACAACTTTTTGGCGTTTAGTTGGTGTTAAGTTAAGTTTTCTTCCAAATACTTAAGAAGATTTTCCGAAGTGGCATTGTTCTCGAATAAAAAAGAACATAATTCGCGTTTTGATACAATGAATTCACACATTTTAGTTTTTTTAATACACTTGTTTCCACGAAACTAGCAAAATAGTTCAAATGTTTGTAGTTGAAACCTGAATCCCTTTTTATAGTGACAGTAATTGATAACATATTTGCACACGACAGTACAGATTTTCATTGCGGTTTCTTGCACACGTTCCTCGAAATATATTCCATTGGAAATTGATAACTTATTTATTTCTTTGCGGTTTCCGGTTCGGCAACCGCAATATTTCGTTTCTTTCTTTGATAAGGTGATAGCTATTATCAAATAATGCGGTTATTCTCTATTTACAGCTAAAATAATTATAAAATAGGTACCTTCATAAATTCAGTTAACCATGTTTTCCACTTCAACAATAATTAAGTTTTATTAAAATAAAACAATCAATACTAAAGTTAAGGTCATCAAGTGAATAAAACCGAGGATATTTGCTACCATTTAAACCAAATTGTCCAAAAAATCTACTTTCATGATTTTTCCCCTTTTTCCCACAGTACACTTTTTTGCCTCTAAGTCAAATTGGGGCAAAATTTTATTTTAAATCCTGTGAGTATACAAGATCAAGGTACGCTATAGTAGTCGTATCTCCTTGTCGGGAGACAGCGGTAAATACGAAAACTCAATTTGAATTTTTAAAACTGAAAAAATAGGAGGGCTTTCAAAAATGGTCTGTAAAAGCTAACTTTCTTAGCCATATAAAAATATGCTTGAATTACTTGGAAAGTGTTAAGTACCACGCTTTTAATGATGTATAATAAGATATAGTTTATCTATGATAAGTTATACAAACATTTGTGTTTGTAAAAAAACGATCTGAAAGTGTCATATCACAAATTTTTCTACATCAATCAATCTACTTCCTTACATTCAAGTTCAAGCTATCGCTATTAAAATATGTTATTATAGCATATTTTTTGTGGTATGTAATAGTTCAATTATCCTACTTTATATATTCACTGAGAAAAATGTAGAAATCTAACTTTTGACGAATTGATTTTTGGCACGAAAATTACGCTCCTGACCCATAAATCGTCATTTGGGGGAGGTCTAAGTTCAGCAGTGGACGGATACAAGCTGATGATGTACTCATACTCATTTATTTGCCGTAGGAGCACTGGGCACACTTGAATAAGTCAATTTACAATAGTTCACAATCATCATCATCAGCCCATACTCGTCCACTGCTTGACATAGGCCTCCCCCGTACAACGCCACAAATAGCGGTCCTGAGCCGCCTCCATCCATCGACTCCCTGCGACCGCTACGATGTCGTCGGTCCATGGAGTAGATGGTCTTCCATCAAGACATTTGGATTGTCCAGCATTATTCTTTATTTAAGTATGTTAGGTAGAGGGTGTATTGCATCAAACCTTTTTTCCGGGGTCTTAAGGTCCGTCATGCTAGCCGACTTGTCTTCCTTCGCCCTCCCAGGATCGACCTCGTTGTACTGTCTTATACAGCGGATGATATTCTGAAGTTGTTGAGTGAGGCGCTCGCGGTGGGGCTTCGGAAGGGAGCCCAGGAGACTGCAGCCAAACTCCTGGAACAAGAATTGGTAACTGTATATCTTCTCTAGACCAGAGGAAGGGCAGCAGCTTCCTACTGTGTATTAACCACCACCTTTACTGCGATCATTAATCCGCCTGCCAAGCGTGGTGATTATGGCCAACCTTAGAAAACGGCCACCAGTCACCGGCTGCTCCGCTATTTCTGGTAGCGATAGCGGCGGTCGCAGGGAGTCGTTGGATGGAGGCAGGACCGCTATTCGTGGCGTCGTTTGGGGGAGACCTATGTTCAGCACGTATACGGGCTGATGATGATGATGATTTCATAATCTCTAGAATATGAGTGGTTGAGTGGCCTTTTTAAATATCTTTTATACAATGTGTCTGGTCACCGGTGTCAGAGACTTTGGGGGGGGTGAAATCTGGTAAATTTTATCGACAAATCACTATCCCTATTTGTTGTTTCTCTCTCCATGATAAAATGGCAGCCATTTTGTTTTCTGCATGGGTGCTTGAACTGATTAAGCTATAGCTACCCAAGTAGAGGTCCTAGGAAGACGATAGAGGACTCATTTGATAGCTAATAATGTAGACAAT
The DNA here is from genome assembly GCA_947859395.1 of Eupithecia insigniata. Taxonomy (NCBI): domain Eukaryota; kingdom Metazoa; phylum Arthropoda; class Insecta; order Lepidoptera; family Geometridae; genus Eupithecia; species Eupithecia insigniata. The sequence goes on from OX402011.1 coordinate 11,800,138, forward strand.
AAAGCAATGATAACATTGTTGAACTTTCTATTTTATAATAGAGGAAAAAGGAATTTAAAATACAAAAAAAGCTTTTTCATAGCATTTTTTAAAATTATTATCTTTTCATAAAATCGAGACTGTCAAGCTATATGTTTTTTGTTTTTAGACGATAGTACAGAATGCATGCTTCAAAATAAGTCGTGCATCTTATCCCTAAATACGATAGTTTAGAATTTATGACGGTTTGAATAAGACCTCCATCCATTCTTACAAACTTTGACATTTATACTTGCGACCGCTAGTAATATTATAATGCACGCCCCTTCAGCTTCGCACGGGTGCAATGCTGATTCTAAATCTATACTTATAATAAAACAGTAACAGGTCCAATTCAGTACATTGAAGATATTTTGAAAAAAAATTTTGATGGCACTCTATTATCGATACTGATGCCAAAAATGTAATTTTTTTCCATCATGTCTGTCTGTCTGTCTGTCTGTATCTTGGCCGCGCATAGCTCCGAAACTACTGAACGTATTGAAATGAAACATGGCAGGATTTGAGTTCATACTACGAGAAAGGACATAGTATACTTTTTATCCCGAATTTCAATAAGGTTCCCTTGGGAGAGGGGATGAAAGTAAACTTTGTTGGCTGCGCATAGCGCCGGAACTACTGAATGTATTCAAATAAAACTTGGCAGGATTTGAGACCATACTATGATGTAGGACATAGGGTACTTTTTATCCCAGATTTAAATAGGATTCCTTTGGGAGACCTCTCTCCCAATCTTTCATCCCCATGAAAGTTAAATTTCTTGGCTGCGCATAGCGCCGGAACTACTGAATGTATTCAAATGAAACTTAGCAGAATTTGATACCATACTATGATGTAGGAGATAGAATACTTTTTATCCCAGATTTCAATAGGGTTCCCTTGGGAGAGGGGATGAAAGTAATTTTTTTTGGCTGCGCGTAGCGCCGAAACTACTAAACGTATTGAAATGAAACTTGGTAGGGTTTGAGTTCATACTACGAGAAAGGACATAGCATACTTTTTATCCCAGATTTCAATAAGGTTCCCTTGCGAGAGGGGATGAAAGTAAAATTTATTGGCTGCGCATAGCGTCGGAACTACTGAACGTATTCAAATGAAACTTGGCAGGATTTGAGATCATACTATGATGTAGGACATAGAATACTTTTTATCCGAGATTTCAATAGGGTTCCCTTGGGAGAGGGGACGAAAGTAAAATTTTTTGGCTGCGCGTAGCGCCGAAACTACTAAATGTATTCAAATGAAACTTGGCAGGATTTGAGTTCATACTATGAGGAAGGACATGGATACTTTTTATCTCGGATTTCAATAGGGTTCCCTTGGGAGAGGGGATAAAAGTAAAATTTCTTCGCTGCGCATAGCGCTGAAACTGCTGAATGTATTCAAATGAAACTTGGTATGATTTAAGTTAATACGAGGAAGGTCATGTAATACTTTTTATCCTGGAATTCGTTAAGGTTCCCTTGGGAGTGGGGATGGAAGTGACATTTCTCGGCCTAAAATAGCGCAAAAACTACTGAATGGATTCGAATGATACTTAGCATGATTTGAGTTCATACTACGAGGAAGGACATAAAATACGAGTCCATACCCCAAAGCCAACAAAATGATTACAAAATTGTTATTAGTGCCGATAAACGACCTACTGACAGTATCCGGTTTGTACAAAGCTCTCGCTACCAATGATGTTGCCGTCGTCCTGGTAGATCAGCACTGTGACAGGCGGGACATTGTGCTGCGTACCCGGGATGACCGCTTGCAATGCATTGGCGAAACGCACCAGGCATTTGATGCTATTCAGTGTCTACTCGCTTATTTACCTAACTACTGTCGTGGCGAAGACACTGGTGGAAGTGGATACAACTTTGATCTTCGACTCGGTTTCACGGTTCGGTTCGGTTCACTAAAAATGTTTACCGCCCAACGAAGTGGGCACGGGTCAGCTAGTTATAAATAAAAAGATTCCTCTTGAATCACTCTATCTATAAAAAAACCGCATCAAAATCCGTTGCGTAGTTTTAAGGAACCTAGCAAACATAGGGACAGACAGCGGGAAGCCACTTTGTTGATGTAGTGAAGTAGGATGAATCTTGCTCCTAGCAAATTGTCATCAAAAGTTGTCTAACCTTATCAAGTTGTTTCCCGCCAATGTTTCCCGACACCTGCCACAAGCCGCTGTTCTGGTGCTCATTGGCATTCGGGCAGGAACAGTTGGCGCTTGGGGTCTCGAGGACCACATGCAGGCCTGACGTCTGAAACATCAAATTATGATGGGTTCAATTTACCACATACCTGTGAATTGTCCAGCTGTATTTTCAACCGACTTCAAGGAGGAGATTCTCAATTCGACTATGTTTTTTTTGTATGTATGTTATGTGATCATTCCACCAATTTGAGACATCAATTATAATAATGATGAACGAAAGCTTTCAAAACCAAAAATTGTTTCGAGCTTCTGTGCTTTGCTTCAATGATTCCAATGTTGTTAAATATTTTCTCCAATATAACTTTGTATACTAAAAATATCCATGATTTTGAATCGGAGTTTAATTATTTAAAAAGTAGGCAGCATAAAATCATGCCGTCCAAGCGATAAGGGCAATAGTGCGTATACTTTATGTGCGTAATAATTTGGATGATATTATGCAAGGTTTGGGGACAGTCACAGATACAGGCATTTACATCGGCTGAAAGCCACGGCGACGACTGGCAAACACGTCCAAGTTGCTGCATGTGATGGGGACGGCTGTCTACAATCGTATTCCGACTCATATATCCAGCGCACAGTCCACATTATCTTTTAAAACAAAATTTAAAAAGCCTGTTTAATTATGATTATAAACGAATTTATCACTTTAAATGCATCTAAATATTTAATATTAGATATATTTTTTTAAATCTTTATTTATTAAATGGAGTTTTGTCACACAGTGACTATGTCACTCCTATCTTAGGCTTCGTCATCACAATCGATGAGGAGGATTGTCAAATACTTATTTAAATAACTAGTAGATACAGCTTGTCTAGCATTTTGGCTTCCTCGGAGTACGGGGAAGACAAAATGCAAGTATCTATGCTGTAACCATATGAACACCTCAAATCTTGTCGTCGTGCCTCGTTACGGACACACTCCGTCAGAACATGATGTACATCTTCTATAATGTTGCACTCTGGGTAATTTGGAAAATCAGAAATTCTCATTAGGTACTTGAACTTATTCGACGGGATGTGTCCGGAGCGTAACCTCATAAATTGACAAAATATTTTTTCCTAGTCATTACATCTTCATCAAACCACGGGCAACGGGAAGGCTGACTTTGGATAGATTTGTTCCAAATACCCTAAGTGAGTGAGCGCTCATCAAAGTATTCATGCTACAGCTGCCTATTGTAATCGAACATCAGTCAACAACTCGCTATGAATAGGTAAACAAGTATAGCTGTTACCATCGCTTATCGCTTGTCTAGCGGCGCGCGGTCAGCCTCCTCGATAGCCGATTTAATAATTTTAATTGAGACCTACTATAATGTAACCTGTGATATAATATTTATAAATAAAAAACTATGAACTAAAATTACTTTGGCTAGGCTACATACCTGGCAATTGATAACAACAGTCCTGGTCGCAGCGTCCGCCTGGCTTGCGTTGGCATCGCTGGAGTCCAGCGACTTCACGCTGAAGCCCAGGCACTGCAGCAGGGCGCATAGCTCCACCACGTCAGTGGAGGCTTCCTGAAATAAACTAGCCTTTAATATCCTTCTAATATGACCTATAAATGTCAAAGTTTGTGAGTATGGATGTTTGTTCCTCTTTCACGCAAAAACTACTTAACTACACCTGTAGTTCAGTAGTTTTTGCGTATACTATACTATACTATATACATTTTGAAGTTAGTTATATCTACATTACAGAAAATTTGCTTACCGACGACGACGGTGACATGATGACCAGCAAGTTTTTGTCTCTACGAACAATATCTCAAAGTTTTAAAAACAACTTTATTTAAAATTTTATAAGCAATATTTCTACGTAAATCTTGTGATTTTTCAGTACCGAACACATAAATCCTTAAGCACAGAACAATATATCCGAGGTAAATGAGCCTTCAACACATTTTTGACCAACTGCACCAAACAAATTATCAAATCCATTTCTAACTCACTATGACTTCTCTGACAAGCTAAACTACCCTCATTATCACAATAACCTTCTGTCAGTTATAAAATTGGCCCCGTTACTTTGACCTACCTACAACTATCTTACGAAAAGTTAGTTCTAAGTTCTAAATTCTTAAATACTTTATTGTACACACAAAATATAATATCATACATAAAAGTTAACAACTATTGGACATGTACAAAGGCGAGCTTACAGCAAACCTACTAACTAACTTCGTTTTTGTGTAATAGTCATCATCATCATCATCATCATCATCAGCCCATACACGTCCACTGCTGGACACAGGCCTCCCCCATACGACGTCACAAATAGCGGTCCTGAGCCGCCTCCATCCATCGACTCCCTGCGACCGCTACGATGTCGTCGGTCCATCGAGTGGATGGTATCCCATGTAGGGGGGGATTTGCCATAATCACAACGCTTGGCAGGCGGATTGGTGATCGCAGTGTTGGTGCTTAAAAATACTTAGAAGGAAGCTGCTGCCCTTCCTCTGGTAGGTTCCCTTAGTCGGCTTTTACGACATCCACGGGTTGAGTTGGAGGGGACGATATTCGTACGCTGCGACCCCACGGCTTGTAATAGTACCACTGTATAAAATAGAAAGAAAGAAAGAAGAAAAACGAGCCAGCAGCGACCTTGGACCTTCTAATCTAAACCTGCTACGGTGAGAAATTGAATTGGTTTGTCGGCTAAAATTATTCAGTTCAGATTAAAATTACTCTGTGATTTAGAACAACCAGAAAAAGATTTCAATCTAAAACAAAATATCTAAATTCCAGCCAAATTCGGTGTAAAATATTTGTAAACAAACTGCTCATACGTAACTTAACATTCATTATTTTTCGTGTATTTTCTTACGAAATTATATATATATAATATTCCTGATATATTTGAGACCTTTACATCGATAAATTTTCTAAAAATTAAATTTGTATTTCGAGGTCAAGTACGTTAAGTATACGTCCGTATTCATATTATAATTTTCAGTTGTGGGTTGTTTACAAACATTTCACATCGAATCTAGCTGGAATATAGGTCAGCCCATTGTCGAATACGTTGCTTACATAAAATAATTCAGACAAAAAAACAAAGTCCACTTCCAATTATTCTTCAGTCGCGCGTATTTTCTCCGCTAAACGGTTCCGTTTTTTCATCGCTCGGGGAAATGCGAGTAATTTCAACGCCATGCAAGCAAGACAACGCGGTTATGGTCGTCGGTCGCCGCGCAGTGAGCCAACGGACTCGCGACGCGCTCCCGCGCACACCCAACAAAACTCCCCGCGATTTTTAAAATGAACGCAATCTGTTCATTACCTACTTTTCCAGTGAAAGTCGTAAGATGAACACCGAAGTGGAAGACAAAAATATTTCACTTTAATGGGACAGTAATTACAGAATACTGCCGATCGCAATGCGGCAAAGCGACAGTAGTATCAGTTTTCTCTAAGATTCCGCGATTCGACTAGTCGTGTCGATGCCGACGTACCGACTGGTACCAGGCTGGGAGACCACGGGCACGCTGTCGAGGATCCTGCAAGGGATCAAGATGTGTTTTCTTAACGTACTACGGCTTCATGTGAGTCAAAACCAGCGGCAGAAGCGTTTATACAAGCAATATATGGAGCAGTTGGCCGGGGCTTATGTTGAACGATGCCCGGAGTTAAGCCCTCTCCCCTGGGAGCATAGATACAGGATTGGAACGCCTGATTGGGAGTATAGACTATCGTGTGATGAACACTACTGGTTCGGGGATCAGATTGCAAGAAGCTGCTGCGTGTCGGATTGCTCTGATAGTGGGCGCTGCTCGTCTCCATGCTGCTCGGAGGTGATCTTCAACGGGGGTCAGCATTTCAGTGGGAAGAGACCTGGAGGTCATGCCTGTCAGCAGCGGTACCCTGTCTGCTATCCTGGGAACTTTGGGTGAGCGATTTAGCTTACAGATACGAATGTTTTCTCAGAGACGAGATTGATGCACACATACCTACTATCATAGTATGTTACTGAGTTGAATCCCTATGAATAACATATTTACACAGTTTACACATCTCTAATAATTATTTATGTTAGTGCTCACAAATCACCTAAAATATAAATAAATATCTACTCGGTTTCAGAATACGAAATATTTTTCCAAAATAAAGGGGTTAAAAGTAAAGAAATAAATGGAAAAAATATTAACCTTACGACACTGGTATCATCGGAGCTAATCACACACAGCAGGGAAAAAAACCCTTTAGTTTTGACAGATTTCATTCATATGTCCTACGTTGAAGAACTCGAATTTGTCGTGCATGTGCAACTATTTGTTGTTGAAGTTTTGGCTTTTGGTATCATTAATTTATCCGTTTTGTTAAGTTTTCATAAATAAATGTCTTATTATATTGGCGTTGTCTTCGCGCAAGAATATTTCACAATACTTAGATACCGTCTTCTTGATATTTGATATTTCTATGATATTTGAGTAGGTAAATGTTTTTTAAAGTAGACTGTAGTATCGATCAGCAAGTAGGAATCTAATAAGTAATCTACAAGTTAATCAACCGTGAAGCTGTATTGGATCAGCTTTCGATTACAAAATCATTTTGGACCGTGAAATTGAGATTTGAGATCAAAATTAGTTAATTTTGCAGAAACTGGGTTTCGATTTGTGGTGACCGAATTAGTTTTTATTGATATTTTTCAATTAATACCTAGGCACTTATACCTAGCCAATTTCGATGTTAAATCTTTGTAAACAAACGGCCCATACTAATTTTTAATTTGCTTTGTTGGATTGTACTGTAATACGCAATAAACATCCCTTGTCGATACGAGATCTTTCCGTTTATAAATATTGTCAACAATTACGTATATCTCAAACTCGACGCCTACCGTAAATTTTAGTTTACTACATATTTTTGTTGTTGTTTACAAACATTTCACATCGTATTAGGCTGGAGAATAGGTACCATTATACATAGTGCATTGAGTAGGTACCTATCTTATCTTGTTAAAGCTGTTTGCCTAATCTCTATAAGTTATTTAACAAGGTAAGGTAATTTTTCTACAAATAGGTATAACTATGTGATAAAAATGTCTTCTAACGATGTAATGATAGTACCTACACTGAAAATGTTCTGAGATAAATTTACCAACTAGAATAAACACAAGTAGACAAGATCATCATAAATAGAAAACAAACAGACCAACACACTGTAAAGTGAATATGAATAGAAGATAATTGCAGACCAACAGTACAGTTATGTCGATAGGAAAAAGTATGGAGCAGATGTGCACACAGTCTGTGTCTTATTGTTGGGAAGTCAAGTTGTGCCATATAGGTGGTACATACCTTAGAAACACATTACATCTGGAAAAATGCTCTCATTGAATATGCTTACCTAATGAGTTAATGACTGTAACATTAGGCAAGCGTCTTCAATGAGAGCTTTATTTAGACAAGAAGCGTTTTCCTTTTTTGGCCGATAGCTGGGTTTCTGGGGTTTTTACTCGGTTCTAGAGTCATAGATGTTTTGGCGGTTCCGTGACCCATACTAGCACTGCCACCTATTTAATTAACCGACTTCAAAAAAAGGAGGTTATCAATGTATAGTATATTCGTATGTACATATGTTTTTTTTTGTATGTATGTTACGCGATACCTCCGCCAATTATGGACCGATTTTGAAAATTCTTCCACAATTGTATAGAAAACAATTCCGAAGTGGTGCCATAAAATTTTTATCCCCAGGAAATTAGTATTTATCCCGGAAAATTTAAAATAAGTGTAAAAGTAAGGGAATTTGAAGTCGGTTTATCGTTTTTTAAAACACGCCATATTATCGTAGGTATTTATTACGTTAAACAAAGGAATTTTCAAAAATCCCTTGGCCGTTTGTGATATCTATCACAAAGCAAACAGCTTCTTGTTATGCCTCTGTAATTGTTTTATTTTGTATAGTTTAGGAAGAGATGCGAAGTTTCACTTTTTGGCCACCTGACTCGGTTTTCGCATGTCCTCCTAAGCTATACAATATAAAACTATTACAGAGGCATTAAAAATAATCTTATGATAGGTATAACAAACGGGCCAAGAGATTTTTGACAGTGAAAAAAAAGTACTAAATAGCAAAACTCTTCCGACATCTTGAATCTTGAGCTACGACCAGCTCGACTGAAATTTGTTTCATATTGAAAGTTTCAGAAAGTCGTCTGCTCCGGCTCCGACTGCCATTCGGCAAACACATTTACATATAAGTTAACTAGCTACTGACCGCGCCTTCGCCCGCGTTTTACCCGGCAAAAAATAGCCTATATGTTATTCTAAGTCTCAAACCATACCCATACCAAATTTCAGCCTAATCGGTTCAGTAGTTTTTGCGTGAATGAGTAACAAATATCCATACACCCATCCTTACAAAATAATCCATAATTATTTTTTTATCCCAATAAAAAGCGGGCGAAGGCGCGGGCAGCAGCTAGTCCATCCATATATCCATCCTTACAAACTTTAACATTAGTAGGACTAGTAGGACAAAATGTACTTCATAATTACTAATAAGTATTGACGCAACGCTCCATAAAAATGAATGGCATCCCTAACATCACCATTTCTATCGCGGGATGTGCAAAATATTCATTTTCTTACGATAAATGTGCGTAAACAATGTGCGTAAAAGTAGTACTTTATGTAAATGGCCTAGAACATGTGCTATCGTATCATAATTCATACATTAGAAATGAAACTTCACGCATTGGTTAACTCCATTAGCATTAGAAGGGTTTAATAACCTATGTATATAGGGTATTCGTAGATAATTTCTTATTGTGTGCATTTTGACAAATTTTAAAATGAAACCTTGTAAAATGGTGTTATTTTCTCATGAAAAAAATATAATCCTATCCAGCCAAAGGTTGCCTGGAAGAGATCGCTTTCAGCGAGAAGGCCGCCGATAGTGCCACACTAGATTTAATTAGTAGCTACTGTTTATCAATTTATTTTATAAGTTGCAATAAAGAATCTGACTATATAAAACAGCTAAAAAAATTCTGGAAATGTCCTGCCTGTTAGAAATCGCTTCTAAGCGATAAAGCCGCCCATTGTACATGTTTTATGTAATGTCTATTTTTAATGTTTTCTTCGTGGTGTACAATAAAGTTTTTTTTTTGTTATTTCTTGGCAGTCGCAAGCGCGTCTTCTGTATGAAAAAGAACCTTTTATTTTTATTGAGTTAAACGTATTTGAATGCACATGTTTGTGCTGTGCTGCAGCCTACAGCGGTGCTTTCCAGGTGTGCAACAACTGGCAACAAGCTTTGGCGTCGTCTTCGTAGCATTTCGAGCGCGTTTATGTCTTTTGAAGGGCTATTCTAAGAGGTCCACGACGCGTGTTGTTTTAAAAAAAAAACTAAGTTTCATACTTTGATTCCCAATGGGTCCACGACGTTTTAAAATAAGTAATATTTCCTTTCCCAGCAGCGCGGGTCCATAGAATTGTTTGGTACAGTTAGCGTTAAAGGCTTCGGTAATATAGGACAAATATATGTTCCTTCATGATGTATCGTGATACTCCGTAAGCAAGTAGCTATACCCACTTAGGTACAGAAATTTTGCATATACCTAATATATCAAATTATGTTTGAATTACAATAAGAACCTACTGTAAAGTCATCATCACCGAAGTCCCTTAAAAAATTTTGAAGGTACCGCTTAGCTTAGTTACCTATCTATTCCAAAAAGGCAAAAGTTAGACTTTATTGTAGCATTATAATACCATTGCTTTTAGCACGGGTATTTCTCCCTTTTGTGTTCGATTTCTCCGAATTTCATAAATCCCCGTATGGTATTCCGTATCGCTATAAGATATACATAAATAAATAAACATCGTCCTCGTAAGCGGGGCAAGGTGAACAGACCGTTGTCTCTATGAAAACAATTTAAGGTAATTTTTATCCGATGGAAACTGATTTGTGGGATAAAAAGTACGTTATGTTTATGTACCAGATCAAGATATATCTACATCTTTTCAAAATATAAGCTCGATTCGTTCAGAAGTTTTGGTTTTTCATCCCAAAACTTCTGAACGAATCTAGAGTAACAAACATACATCCATACATCTATCCATTCATTCATCCAAACTTTAGCGTTCGGGGTGGTTGTGATAACGAGAGATTAATTTTTTTGTGGTTTTTAATATTTTCTGCGAACAAAGAATAAAAGTAACGGAACTGTAATAAAGCAAATCGTGAACCCATCATAAAACCAACTTCCATTCAATTGTTTTTTTTGTCAGCATTTATGGGAAAATGTTCAGTTTTAGCCCAAAATGTTCAAAAAAAAAACCGATGAACCGGAGTTCATAATAAGTTAGTAGAAAACGGTTTAAGATTTGCGGCAAATTACTTAGCCGTTAGTTTTATTCCTTGGAGAAAGCAGATTCAATGTAAAACTACAAAAAAAAAACGCTCCTACTTAAACGAGAGCATTACCAACATCCAATGCATCACGCGATCTGCGGATGTCTGCTATCTATCTATATAATTTGCATTTACATACATTCATTGCTTGAACTGTATTTATCTCAATTACAAAGGAATACCAACCTTATTCAACTTTCTAATGGGAATAAAATGGTTTCTTACTTGGCTATTAATTGGCCGACTTGCCTTCCTCTTCAAGTTTATAGATATTCTAGCGGACCCGCCCGCGGTTACGCTCGCCCAAGAACATAAGCTACTTGAAGTAGGTACTAATTCTGCGTAGACAAAGTCGCGGGCACCAGCTTAGTATCTTTATAAATTGTAGTTTATATGTTATTCTCATGTATAAGCTAAATTATTGTAATGTTTCATCAAAATCTATTCAGTAGTTTTTGCGTGAAAGAGTAACAAACATCCATGCATACAAACTTTCTCGTCATCTACTATATGTAAGGTTCGGTACGGCGCTCATTGTGGGAGGCCTATGTCCAGAAGTGGACTTATGTAGGCTGATAATGATGAAGATATCTACCTGTCTGTTTAAAGATGTAGTCGAACCCCACTTGCTGGGCAAAGGCTTTCCTTTCGTTCCTCTATTCATCTGTTTCAGAGAGCTTATGTTTAAGGAAAATGACAACCGCAAGGCGCGGCGGGCGAAGGCATAAGTGGTTGCAGGTTCGATTCCCGCCTTGTTACAAATGTTTGTACGATCTGAAAATATTTGTAGCACCAGATGCCTCACAAAAAACCTGACGAAAAGCCGACATCCACATTATGTTAGGCACTTTTTTTTGCTATGTTGACTCAAAATCAAGCAATAATCTAACAATGGGTTTAAACCCTTTTCCAACCACAAACTTTGTGGCAGTCGGTAAAGTTTGCAGTTTGTTGGTAATATAGATATTCATAATCAAACAAGTAGGTATCGGAGAACGGAGTGAGATGCGATTTTTTATTTATATTTTGCACACTCTGGCTATTTATGTAACTTATTTCGTATTACCAAAAAGCCTGAAGCCTGACAACTGCCTAATAAGCCCGACAGGTCAACCAAATCTTGACATCTGTTATGGTACGTAGGTAGGTAAGGTAAATAGAGAAACATCGATTACGAAAGCAATCGATAAATCAGTTGTTACGATTACGAGATCTTGTAAAATAAAACAGAGTTCCAATCAAAACATAAATTGCCGACTCAAATGCTTTCTAAGTGGTGGCTATCGAATTGAAAATCAAGTGAAAATTGCGATTCGGTCTACTGGTTGAGTAAAGTGGCTTTCGCACTGCCCTACGCTACGCAGGATATTAGGGTTACGGTAGTATGCGTTATTCCAAGGTGGTTTATACAGGAAATTAGCAAAACTTCAAGGACAAGCCAGAATAGACAATTTAGAACCATTTGAGCCATGGTTGTCTAACTAAGACGAAGTCTCCTCATTGATTTTCTACGAATTATTTTAGTTTTTGGGAAGATAACCCAAAATTCAACAGTTAGTTGCTAATTATGGCCACAGACCACATAAACAACAACAGAGTGAGAAGACGAACCCGTGCTGGTATCAGGAACCGCACGCAGTCGTTTTAAAGCTGTGTACTAAGTGGGCTGATAAGGCAACTTGCGTACACTGGTGTATGTCCACTGTTGAACTTGCAAAACAAGCAGGGTGTGGCTTTTGCCATAATCGCTACGATTGGCAGGCGGATTTGTGATCGAGAAATTATATGTTGATTCTGCGAGTCAAATAAATGATTGTGATATTTTTACTCTTTTTTAACATTATTGTTGTGTATTTGTGTAAGTTTTTTTTATTAGATTTATTAACATTTGATTAAAACCCTAATAAGCACATAATTTATTTTTAGTTTTATTTATATGTTAAGTTTATATACATTATACGTTTACGTCAAAGTGTAGTCTGTATGTCATGCAAAATATATAACAAAATACCTAAATCATTAAAAGATCTTGACGACAATATATTTAGGACTAAATTGAAACAATTATTAATTACCAAATGCTATTATAATATTAACGATTTTATGACAGATAAATTTTGACATCCTCTTACTATTATTACTTTAAGATTTTTGACATTATATAAAATTATCCACAATATACCAAGGTTAGAACATTACTAAACTCTACTGTGATATTTGCATGCTATCTTAATTTTGCACGCCTCGATGAGGTAGTAATGTATTTGAAATACCATTTTTAATTAATAAAATAAAAAAAAAATAAAAAAAATAATCATTTATTGGACACAATTACAGGGTTTCAGTACAATATTGAATCCGTAGGGTCCTGAACTAGCCTAGGCTGTATTTCAGGATCCAAGGCTTCTCCTTAAAAAAGTTTATACAATGTGCCTTTGAATAGAAAATAAGAAAACAATAACTAAAGTAAAAATGAAATTAAAAATACAAATAAAAATGAAAAACCTACTTATAGATAATCAGGAAAATGTAAGAAATTTAATGTGGAATTACAATAATAATGAAAAACTAAAAATTTGCATTAACTTCAGAAAATGAACTATAAAATAAGATATACTTTAAAAAAAACATATACATAACTTAAGATAATTCTAATTATTAGATAATTAATTTTTAGACAACAATACTAATAAAATTGATATAGATAATATGAAAAATAAGTAGTGTGCGTGTATAAATTAGAAATATAGGTCGGTGAGCATTTTTTCAATGCCCTCATAATCATAGATTTTAAGCCAATCTAAAAGTGTTTTTTTAAATTCAAATGATTTTAGCGATTTTATAGATTTTAATTTAAGGTCTTTATTTAATTTGTTGTAGAGTTGGGGAGCAATGAAGTTATATTGTTTATTGGCAAAACGGGACTTAACCTTTGGAACAGGACATCGAAATATTCTTTTTGAAGATACAGGCAAATAGGGTACTACTTTTTTATGGTAGCGCTTAAGTGTTTCAAAAATAAATAATTTCCTAATACTAAACACATCGGCTGTATTGTATACGTCTGTAGTAGAATGTCTGTAAGGAAGATGCAGGAGGACCTTTAGGACAGACCGTTGGGCCCGTTCAGCCGCAATGAGGTTAGTTTTGGCGGCAGTACCCCAGGAACAGATGCAGTATCTACAAATACATTCACACAATGCCTTATATATTTGGATACATAGTTTTTTATCGGCTACAGATCTTAAGGTTTTAAAGATATAAATCAACTTCCTTGTTCGAGATGTAAGTGCCGTAATGTGCTGTTTCCAGTTCAATTTATCGTCAATAAGCACGCCAAGATACTTAATTGACTCAACCTGGGAAAGAGTAGAGCATGGACATGGCGTCTCTCGTTCAGTGTTGATGTTGCAGGGATAGGTGTGTATTTTTAGATTTATATCAGTAGCAGGAGATCCATAACTTGTTTTACTAAAACACATGTACTTTGTTTTGCTGGTATTTAAAGTTAGGAGACTTTTTTCTAGCCAATGTGTTACAACTGCAAGATTACTCTCTGCTAAGAGCGTAGTCTTTGGCCATGTTTTGTCATGTATAAGAAGAACAGTGTCATCTGCAAACATAAGAAGGTCTAATCCCGTCAGGGTAGTACTACATAGTTCATTGATGTATAAAAGGAATAGTGTTGGACCTAGTATACTACCCTGAGGTACACCAAATGTACACGCAGTACTCTCACTCACATGTCCATCGACTCGAACTCTTTGCGATCTTCCTGATAGGTAGTCAGTAAACCAGTCATGCACGATCCCTCTAATACCCACACTCTCCAATCTAGACAAAAGAATAGGGATTGACACAGTATCAAACGCCTTCTGTAGGTCCATAAAGACGCCAATACACTTGTCGCCATTATCTAGGTACTTTTTTATCAGTGTGGTCAGAGTTAGTACAGCGTCTTCAGTGGAGCGTCCATGTCTGAAACCATATTGGTTGACACTAAGGAGGTTATTTTTCTCAAGGTATACCATAAGTCTTTTATTAATGAGTTTTTCCATAATTTTGGAGAGTGTAGATAACAGTGAGATCGGTCTATAGTTAAACGGGTTTTTCTTATCACCTGCCTTAAATACAGGGCTAACCATTGCTTTCTTGAAAGAAGCTGGGAATGTACCAGTGTTGAAACCAAGATTACATATGAAAGCAATAGGTTCCGCTAGAGAAGGTAAGAATTTTTTCAGTAGAGTTGCTGTAATTTTGTCCCACCCAGGCGCACTATGTGACCTTAGTTGTAAAACTATAGATCTAACCTCTGACGGATCCGTTGGTAATAATGACATAGACTTTAAAGGAGCAGAAGATACAGGTATCCGAGAAGCCAGATCAATTTCTGTTGTATCAAGTTTAACCAGAGTTTCACTAGCAAGTTTGTCACCGATAGACGTAAAAAACTGGTTGACTTTATTAAGTGAAGCCGTGGGGCTATTACAGACGTTCAGAAGATCTAGAGGAGGCATTTTAACCTGACTAAAGTTACACACTTCTTTTACAATTTTCCAAGTTTCTTTAATATTACCTTTTTCTTTTTCTAATTTGTTTTTATAATATGAAGCTTTTAGATCTTTTATTAATTTGTTGCATGTATTCCTGTAATTATTATATTTATCCCTTAGTTCTTTGTTTAGTGGTGTCTTTTTAAGTTTCATATGTAACTTATCTCTTTTTTTTATCGAACGTACTATACTGACTGATATCCAGGGCTTGAGAGGTTGATTCCTCTTAGAAAGAACTTTGGTTTGTGTATTGTCATTAATTATAGACAGCAGTTTTGTGGTAAATATATCAGTAGCAATATTCGCGTCATCGATTGTATATAGGTCGAACCAGGATTCATTTTCCAATACTTTTCCAATTCCTTCATAATCCACTGTAATTTTTTTATGTGTGATCGATGATCTAGAAATTCTAGCATTATTTATATATAGTAATATTGGAGAATGATCGGTCAACTGTTGTTCAAATACTAGCGTTTTCCATGATCCAGCTACTTTTACCGTAAAATGATCAATGCATGTCGTAATTCTAGTGGGTAGGTTAATGCCTTGTTTAAGTTCGTGAGTGGCCATCAAGTTAAGATAGTTTTCCAATGATGGTGTCAAATCTTCTGTTAAGATGTCCAGATTGATGTCGCCAGTGAATATTATGTTCTTGGTATTTATATTTTCTAACACTCTGTCAACCGATTCTAGATATCTATCAGTATTGCGGAAGCTAGGTGGTC
Source organism: Eupithecia insigniata (assembly GCA_947859395.1). Lineage (NCBI taxonomy): Eukaryota > Metazoa > Arthropoda > Insecta > Lepidoptera > Geometridae > Eupithecia > Eupithecia insigniata. The sequence goes on from OX402011.1 coordinate 11,816,032, forward strand.
GGTATGTGCATATGACAGTATAGTCTGGTGAAATATTTAATATAAGACAGTTTCCGTCAGAAAAGGATGGTTCAGTAGAAGAAGATTTAATTTCACGACGTACGTAAGCCACCACACCATCATTTTGGTTAAGTTTATTTTTGGTCCAATACATGTCGTAGTTTTCCAATGTAGGCGGGGGTTTATGGCTACTTGTCCAACATTCGGTTAAAACAAAAATATCAACCTTTATGTCTAGACTTGATACAAGAGCAAGGAATAGATCAAAATTACGGTGTATACTACGTATGTTTAGTGTCAATATACATAAAGTAGAGTTCACGCATGGCATTTGACCTAAAGCCCTAAGACATCCATTAGTCTCGGCTACTAGGTGACAGTCAGGTAAGAAAGACCTATCAACTTCTGTAATTAAGAAAGAATTATCATCCATTTTGTTTGATAAAAGTAAAGGTGTGCTTGGTTGGCAACTTTGCATGCAAGTATTGCGTAAAGGTGTATTTACAAATAGTAAATTTGTGTTTAGTTATTGTATAAATATTGTAAAAATGTATAAAGTGTATAATATTATTAAAATTAATAACTTTTGTACCTACATTACAGCAAATAAATGATTTGATTTGATTTGTCAATGGATAAAAAAGGAAGGGTATTTTATTAAGGTATAAGTTCCCGTTGTCCCCATAACGGTAAAGCGTTTATGGGGCATTGGGAATAAATAGATTTTAAAAATGCACAGTAGGTAGCTGCTGCCCTTCCTCTGGTAAGTTCACTCTTGAGACATCCAAGGGCTGAGTTGGAGGGGTCAGTTTTTACGGCACGACCGCCACGGCGCTACAGACGACTACTGAACTGTCTAATCTGCCAAAATCTTTACGGGTTGCCCTAATCTTTACGGGTCCACATCATCAAAAGTAATCTGCCACTCGTAAAATGCCGCTGAGTTTTTGATTGGCGGAACGCCATCTATTGAGTTCGGTGTTAGCTAGACAAGTACATAGTCTACTTACACACATACTGTTGATAGTTCCACTACTCAACGCTCGATGACGCTCATGCTAGTTCGTTTAATGATAGACAGATGGCGCTTTACAGATTGTAAACAAGGGGAAGAGCTTGTTTAAAAAAAAAATAATGTGTAGGTAGGTTTACTGTAATAGCACAGATAATTAATATACATATAGTGTAATAGGTACTATAATAATTATTCCGTCGTGATAGCTACTAGCTATAAAGATTATTTATATCAAAGGCAGTCGTCGTTATTTCGAACTTCAAATTAAATGTTAGCGAAATCCATACGTAAGGTATCCAAGTAAATCAAATTCCTCAAAAACTAATACCAAGTATTTTTACGGAAAAAATATCTACATACTTCTATGTAATGTCTAACCAAATAAAAACTAGTCATTAAATTAATTTACCAGATATAATCTATGATTCTGGAGCGGCCAGCACGCGTAACAGTAACCGGCCAGTTAACGGGCTCTGAAACTAGACCGCTTTGATATGTATTTTAATATCATTTTGCATATACGCGGTCACGCGGCTTTTCTCGCACAGAGCTGACCTAGTGAGTGAGAGATGGATACTTCGACTTTCAATAAAAGAGAGAGAAAGTCAAAAGACTTTAAGGTTTAAAAAAAAAACTGTATTTCCTCTGTAAATATCCGAATTTCTCTCTACTGCTTTGATATTTTTCATCTGATACAATGAAATCATTCTTACATGGAGCGGAATGGAACACTTATTGAATTGAGTAGAGTTTTCTCCAGAAAAGAGGAGGCGAAGACTTCGGGGAAACATCAGCGTTTCCTAAAAATATCCTTCACCTACTCTAGTTTGGGGTCATAACTAGTAGTTGACTGCTTCGTTGGTCTAGCTGGTTTAACCGCTGATAATGAGGTCCTGAGTTCAAATGGGGCAAAAATTTAAGTGAAGAGAATATCAATAACACCTTATTTCTCATTTGCTTATTTTGTAAGCCTAAAGAAATAAAGTTATTAATTCTGATTCTGAAATCCCGAGTCGCGCCAATAGTAGTTACTGGGTTTTATAGCAAGAAAAACTCACAGTAGCAACCTAGAGTCAGAAAGTTGGCCGTGTTACACCCCCGTGCCTCGGAAAGTACATTGAATCATCCATCAGTCCTGCGCCTGACCTCTCTACGGTCTTGTCGGTCTCCCGTCCCATCGGATTTTGAGATTGAGGGAATAGAGAGTGCATCTGTGTTTGCGCACACACTTGTGCAATATAATAAGTCACGGGCATCTGGTTAGCCTTCGTTGGGATTGGCCGCTGTGGTCGAAATTCAGCTAGCAGGACATTATTATTATTAGGTAAATTGATGCCCCATCACCCAATCCCAGTTCGAAAACCGTATAAGGCAAGAATAAAAAAAATGGCTTTCTAGTTATTAAAAAAAAGGTAAAGGAATGCTTCATTTGAGTAAAATTTGCTATCTGGAATATTTCGGGTAGGTACTTGCCCTCCGGGTAACGTTAGTTTGGTCACCTGGTATACCCTGAGTTATCCTTCTAATATAATAAATGTCGACATTTTTTACCCCGATAAAACGCGGGCGAAGGCGCGGACAGCAGCTAGTCTTGAATATTTTGGTGCCAATAATAGTACCTATACATTTTACGACCAAAAGAAAGAAGTAATAGAAACCAGTTTAACAGATTATCACCAAATATTATGCCTATTTCCGCCTATTACATAACTGGCCCATAGCTTGAGGCTGTCGCGTACCCCAGCGACAGCCTAAACGGTAGTTAGTATATAAATCAAGTTTAACATGAATATTTGCAGCTTATCTAAAAATTATGTACTGTTAGTGAAAAAACTCGTACGCAGAGTTAATAAACTTTTAGTCTACTTATATAAATAAGCATGCTGGACAATTCGCACAGCATCATCTAGCCCCAAGCTAAGCAGAGCTTGAGTTATGGGTACTAGATAACAGATATACTTAATATAATACACTAAATAGATATGTTTTATTATGCATAGAAAACATCCAGAACACCCTGAACAAATATCTGCAGATAGAATAAACATTTGTCGCGAGGCGGGAATCTAACCCGCAACCTCCTGCGTCGCTGGCAGACCTTCGCCCACCGCGCCACAGAGGTCGTCAGTCTACTTATATCTGGCAAAGCCTAGGGAATAAACTGTCCAAGACAACCATGATGTTTATTGTTTTTCTTTGTAAAAGACATCAACGCGCCTCTTTTGATTTGTTGTTGTAAGAAGTGCCCAACTTGCTCAAACAGTCACAAAATCAAAAAGAGTCTGCAAAACCTCAAAGGTTTATGAAAAAAGAATTCAACATACCATTTTTTGTTTGCTTTAGAATTTTTGGTGGGTCAATTACCAACGACGTAGTAAAAATATTTTATTGTTTAGTACTTATACGTACTTCAAGAAAATATTTTAGCAGTGTATTTTTAAATTATCGTTGGATATTCACTGCACATTTAACCAATTCTTAAAATTAATGACTAGCTTATTGCCTCGCACGCAGTTTACTGGCATCAAAAGCCATCCATAAGCCAATCTTAATCCAAGTCGGCAGAACTACATCTATTCAAAATTTCAGCCCGATCGTAATTTTGGCGTGAAGAGGTAACAAAAATTCAAAAATCCATACATTCAAACCAAACAACTCTCAAAATCGTAATAAGCATAAAAAAGAATAAACATTCCAACTTTCGAATTCATAATATAAGCATAGTATAAAAACATTATGAATATAAATAATATACATATAGGTAGGCTGTGATATTAGTGTTATGAAATTCTGCCCCCAACTGTACCAATAACTTACAAGTACCTTATCATGAACCGACCACTAGACCACCAAAACATGTTTTCACTTTCGTTGATTTCGACCGATCGGTTAACTTACCATACATTATACATTCAGATAAGTAATCGCAACGTTATGTAATATTATATCATACGAAAGCTGTCCCATGCGTGGGCGACACTTATGTCAAACTGTATTTAACATTTGCAATGCTAGTATGACATGTCTTTGTGCTTCTGTGATGTTCATCGCATTGTGTTTCTGTGATGTTCATCGCATAGTGTCTAATTGAATGAATGAGCCAATGAACACTTTATTGTACCTTATTGAAATTAAGCTTGATAAAAATCTTATATCTCTAAACTACCTGCTGCCCGCGCCTTCGCCCGCGTTTTATCAGGATAAAAAATAGCCTATATGTTATATCAGGTCCCAAACTATACCTATACCCAATTTCAGCCTAATCGGTTCAGTAGTTTTTGCGTGAAAGAGTAACAAATCCATACATCCATCCATACAAACTTTGACATTTATAATATAGTAGGATTATATCATACGAAAGCTGTCCCATGCTTGGGCGACACTTACTATGTCAAACTGTAGGTATTTGACATTTGCAAAGCTAATAAATGACATGTTTGATAGATAATTTTGAGGTAAAGATTTTCCCCCTTATTCATAATAGTCTGCTAACATAAAGCATTGCTAATTCTCACTCTGTCTTCTTCTATTGACAAAAGTCAGAGTAATAAAAGAACACAGCTTAGCAGCTGTTTTAAGTTAGCAGACCATTAAGATTTAAATAAGGGGGTTAAATTATAGCGATATTTTGTTCTTTTTCCATACATTTATGTCCAATTCGCCCAAGATAAATTTCACCTAAAATAAATTTCAATAGAAATTAACTGATAGGCTTTATTTTAGTGTCAATAAATATTTTTAGAGTTTTAGGGACAAGGCCTACGAGATTCCTAAATTATTTTCTTTTCAACCGACTTCAAAGAGGAGGTTCGCAATTCCATGTGTATATTTTTTAAAATATGTTTGTTACGCGATATTTCCGCCAATTATGAACCGGTTTTGAAAATTCTTTCACTATTGTATAGAAAATGATCCCGAGGTGGCCCCATACCCCTTTTATTCCCAGGGTATAAGTAGTTATCTCGCATTACTTAAAAACATGTGTAAAAGTAATTTGAAGTCGGCTTATCGTTTTTTAAAACACGCCAAAATATTTTTATTATCGGGTACAGCAATTAGGTAAATGAATAGTTTGTGCTTTTTTAAGTAATTTGTAATTATATTAAGGGTTATTCAATTAATATAATTTAACCAGTAACTGTTTATTTACTCTGCGAAGCTCAACCGAAGCATTTTTCGACCAGTCTCGCAGCAACTTTCCAACATGGACTCGTAAAGTTCTCAGTTTATCAAAGATAGATAATTCTTTAATTCTCAACCTTATAGAACATTTAGTAGTACATATAATTAAACTAATTCTACAGAAAGGCAATGGGATTGGCGGCCTTATAACTTAAAGTGATTTCTTCCAGGCAATCAAGGTGAAAGAAAAAGGAAGATTATAGGAAAAAAACAAAAACAATATTTATATCAAAGCTACGATTAGGTTTTTTGCTCGATAATTTCAGACAGTTTTGATAAAGGGTAAACTGTTCCTTTACATGGTCCACAGAACTACATCGAGATGAGGTCGAATTCGAAGGCAAATCAATCCGAGTAATATTTACACAGCTTCAGTTTTATTTAACTAGCATTGTGTAAAGAATAATATAAGGTGTGTTTTTTACATTGCACTAAAGCTGTCATTGAAAATTATAATCTTCTCATTTATTTTTTTTGAGGGATTAGATGTCAGTAATCAAAAAGATTAATAAATACTAGATGATGTAGATTGGGAATCACGACACTCTGACTTTCGTGGGACGTTGGGAATACTTTTCGTGAAACGTTGCGACTAAGCATGTCTCACGCGAGACGTTGAGAATGACTCCATAGGTGCGTTTTCGTCAGACGTTAGGAATACTTTTCGTGAGACGTTGCGACTGAGCATGTCTTACGCGAGATGTTGGGAATGACTCACTAGTACTTACCCAACCAGACAGTGCAGCCTTTCTAAACTTTACCTACTCACGAATGTGACTCTCCTCACCCAAAGTGTATCTTGGCAGACGGAGACTTCAGCCGATATGTCTGACAATTTTCCCCCGACAGTTCTCATATCGACTCTCGATTCCAAGATCGCAGAGCAGACTAACTTTTTAAATTCTAGCTTTTATAATTACGTCTTCGGCATCTAAAATAGACGAGAATTATTTCGCCAAAGTTGTTTACCAGCTTTGTCAATAAGAAACTGTCAGTTTTCTAAAAGTGATAAAATAGGTATTGGGAAAAGTAGTTTTCTTTACTTGGAATGAAAAGTGGTTGCTAAGTTAGCGGTGCTTTCATAACTTGTTGCTAATATTTTCCCGGACGGAATCGAACGTGCAGCGTCCGGTTTACTCCTCGCCCACTAGGCCACAACAGGCGTCACTTTCCATCAAGTGATCGTGTTATATAAATCTGTATTTGTCTTCTCCTATCCTGTGTTTCTGTTTTATTTTGTGTGCAATCCTAATATTATAAATGGGAAGGTGTATTTGTTTGTTTGTCCTTCTTTCACGCTCTAACTAAGCAACCAATCGGCCTGATTTTTGGCATTGAGTTAGTTGAAAGGATGGACATTAGGTACTTTTTATTCTGGTAAAACATTAAATTCCATGGGAGATTTACGGGAAAAAATACCTTTTTATCCCCTAGATATATGAAATTCGAATTTAAACGCGAGTGAAACCGCGGCGAACAGCTATTAAACAATATTTGTAATGTATTATGGTCAAAGAAGGTCTATAGAGCATAAAAAAGGCAGGAAGAAGTCAGACTTGAGTTTTTTGAAATGTGGTACGATACCTTCTACTGGAAAATAATAGGAGTCACAATATACTTTATTATGGTACCTTGTCGCTTTACACAAATAGGCCTTTGTTAAAATTTACATTTTCCTAAAACACGCCTTACCTTCCAGCTTCTTAGTTATTTTGCCAGACTCAAAGCAGTCGTCGTCTCTCGACTGAAAAGCGACAAGGTACCATAAAAAAATCTCGTTTCATCTAGTATATATATTATTCGCATATCAAATCCAAAATAGCAACGGAATCGCAGTGCGATCAATTTTGCTTAAGACTTTTTTTAAGGATTTCGATTATGAAAAGTATTTAATTTTACGTATATTCATAATATCAGCCCAAACACGCCCTCTGCTGGACATAGGCCTCCCCCATACGACGCCATATTTACATATATTAGGAAATATCAAATAATTAAAACGAAACCTACAGCTGAAAGTATACCTATTAACTTGTACTCAGGTATTAAATTGATGATTATAGGACATTAAATATTATGTGAAGGTACGATAAATATCGTTTTACCTAGACATATCCGGCCACCAGCGAAAGTCCGAAACATTAAGTGCATGAATAAATTTATCGAATTTGCAAGATTTGTCAATGGCCGGATTAATGGCAACTATATCCGTTTCCGTTGCAAATAAGTAAATAAGTACTAACTAACAAGACATAACGTAATTATGCATTATGTAAAAAGCAAAAATATGAATATAATTTGATGTTTTTGAAAAAAGTAAAGTTTGACTTAAAATTCCTTAGTTATTTAGTTATTTACACTGTTTTTTAAGTTTTTCGGGACAGATACTTCGTGATTATTCTCCATACAAAGATTTTTCCAAATCGGACCGATTTCGAATAAACAAAAAAGGAGGATATTCTATGTTCGGCTGTATCACAGACATGATATGCTGTCTGTGATCTCTGTCTGTGAGTCTGTGTCTGTCTCTGCCTGTGAGTCTGTGATCAGCTGTATCACAGACTGCGCCAGGTGTATGTACCTATTGTAGAACCGATTAGGAAAATTCTTTCGCTATTGTACTAAGGAGAGTGATCCCGAGGAGAATAAGACACAAAATTTGTTCCCGAGTGATAAGAATTTTTCCCGACTGAATAAAATAGTCTAAAAGTAATGTGAAGTCAACTTAATTTTTTTAAATATAATTATATTATTACTAGCGACCCGCCCCGGCTTCGCACGGGTGCAATGCTGATACTAAATTATATATTTTTTTGCTGTTTTCTGCATCCGCGGTCAATCTTTGACTATAAGCGAATTTGTTGAGTGCGCTGCTGTCTTTTAGGATTAGGACTCTGTATTCTTTTTTCCTTAAGGCAGTAGATTGTCCAGGACATGGCTCCTTTTCAACCGCTTTGTTTTTATTGGGTTTTCTACGAGAGCTCGGGCTAGCGGATTCGAATGTTGCGTTAGGCGACCACAGTATCGACTGCTTAGCGATTTATATCTATTCATTAACAATATACACAAATACATTAAATGACAATTACGATATTCTATTATCCAATATTGGGATATGTGTACATTGATCAGAGGCTTTAGAAGTGACTGGCGTGACAGCGGCTTGCTAATGAAAATGCGGCGCATAGTAATGCGACACTAGCGCCACTCTTTAGTTTTTCTTGTATTATCGTTATGGAAAAGAATTATGAAAAGTTCTCACCGCCAATTGATAATACCCAGTATAAACTATTTTTCGATACTTCTGTAATAGTTTTGTTTTATTTCGATAAAACAGAAAATGGTTTATTGCCTTTGGTGGCCACCAAACGCAATAAACCATTTGTTGCTAATACTAAATGAAACAAAACTGTGACAGAGGTTATAATGGGTATTATCAATTGGCGGTGAGAACTTTTCATAATTCTTTTCCATAACGATAATACAAGAAAAACTAAAGAGTGGCGCTAGTGTCGCATTACTATGCGCCTTAATTGCAGAAACGCAAATGCGCCGCGTACGTACTATATGCTAATCTGTGTCACTACAGATTTAATTTCTTCTTCAACCTTATCCATCCTCCAGGTAGTGATGTATGTATTTCCTTGTTAGTTATGAACCAGGATAGGTTTGCCAAGGAACGCAGGATTTTGTTTTGTGCTCGCTGGATGATGGCGAGGTTTGATTTGCTGGCAGTGCTCCAGATTTGCACACCGTAGGTCCACACAGGTTTCAGGATCGAGTTGTACACAAGTCGTTTGTTCTCTATCGATAAACGAGACTGGGGCCCAAACAGCCAATAAAGGCTCTTAAACCTGTTGTCCAGTTCTGATCTTTTGGCTTTGACGTGATCTTTCCAAGTCATTCGTCTATCTAGGGTAAATCCAGGGTACTTTACGGTGTTTCTATGAGGTAGTTCCTCACCGCCAAGCTTTACTGGTGGACAGTTACCCTTTCTTAGGGTAAAGGTGATTTGGGTAGATTTCGCCGTGCTCGTGCGGATTCGCCATTTGTGTAGCCACCGTTCAGTTTGCTTCAGGTAGTCCTGGAGAGTTGTAGAAGCGTTAGATGGAGAGGCGTCGCAGAACAAAATTGCGGTGTGGTCGTCGGCAAACGTGGCAGTGACTGTGGTGGAGGATTCTGGTAGATCTGCAGTGTAGATGTTGTACAGTACTGGCCAAGGACTGAGCCTTGTGGTACCCCCGCACTTATATCGTAGAAGGAGGACAAAATTATACATATAAAAATTTCTCTTGAAACACTATCTATTAAAAAAAACCGAATCAAAACCCTTTGCGTAGTTTTAAAAATCTAAGCATACATAGGGACAAATAGCGGGAAGCGACTTTGTTTTATATTCGCATAGGTATTTCGCATATTAGCTAACTATGTATAAACTTCACTAAGCAACCGAACCCAATGTCATAAAAGATAAAATGACAGAAGGCTTTGAATATTTATGATTATTTAGAAAACATATTGGCAAGATGCTTTCGTTCAAGGATGTAGAAACTCATTTGAATCTATCGTAAATAGACCGTTGCAGACATAAAGATATTTCGATAGAGATAATATTTAATTAATGAATATTATATCTATCTAAGCTTAAAATAACTAAGTTGCGTGACAGAGCAGACGAAATTGGTCCTTATGAGTTGAATTAAATGTACTGGGAAAATTACGAAGGTACCGGTACCTACCTATGTTTTAGAGGATGCAAATTGCTCACAAGAAAATCGGTAGAAAGGAAAGTCCACAAGGAAAGCAACATGAATATACGTACTATATTTATACGTACGCTACTTTATGATATTATTTTGTGATTTCTCCCACTTTGCCCAGCACTGAACCTTCAGTGGGCAGTGATAGTAAAAAACATTTTTTTATAGTCGATGTTGTCAGTTGGCTTTTTTATTTCCGACTGTTCCTACTAACTATCAATTATATCAATAGTGAGGTTTAATATTTCTATTATAATTTTTATTGACAAAAGAAAATAACAATCAAATAATATAAACAAATTAACCTAGTTTTTACAATTGAAACAAGTGAACTAACTGCAGACTGTTGCAAACAATCTGTAGCTCAACTGGTCTATATCATTACCAGTCGGAAACGTCCCCAAGAAGGCTGGCTACAGTGCCCCGCAAAAAAGTTAATGGGGTGCTTGGGAATATTGACCACAATCTCACCTGTTGGAAAGTGACAGTGTGGCCAATCACGAAGGTCTAGAAGAGACCCAGGTTGTGACTTTATTAGGGTCAGTCTCAGATATTGTGTTGAAACAGTATCGTGTCGATTCCTTGTATGAAGAGTTACAATGGCCATTGTGTTGTTTTGTTGATTTTGCATTTCTTAGATTTGGATTTGATACTTTTAATTTAGGTTAGTATGGCAAATAACAACTTATTTCTTATTTGATAATGAACACATTATATCTATTTATAGTAGGTACCTAACCTACCTACCTTACCTACCTATAAAATTTTAATTTAAGTGCTTATTTTGCTAGTCTAAAGAAATAAAGTTATTGAAATCTGAAATCGTGAGAAATAAATACTTGTTTAACTTCAAAAAGCAATATTTTGATTTTACAAGAATTTTGAATTTTTATAAAATTGTTGCAATTTATTTTTGCCTTGCTGCATTGCCATACAGCGGCAATGCGGCCAGCGTCTTGGGGATGCTTCTGACTGGTATTGATATGGACCAGTTGATCTATCTGTAGATTGTTTGCAACAGTCTGCAGTTAGCTCAATTGTTTCAATTGTAAATACTAGTTTAATTTGTTTATATTATTTGTTTGCAGTTAGCTTGTGTTGTATATATTATTTATTTTCTATTATTCCGGATTTTATTTCTAGTGCAAGTCACTGGATACACCTAGCTGCGAAACACAGGATAGAGGCTGGGAAAAATTAACGCTTTCACTGCCCAGTCTCTGCTGTGCAACACGAATCGATTCGCAGGTAGAGTAAGTTGAAGACGGGCAAATACATGTTTATGTATGGAGAACTCTTTATTTTACCACACAAACACAAAATACAATAGAGAAGGCAATGCTTACTGTGCAGTTTTGGAAAAAACTTTAAAATAAAATAATAGTTTAGACCAACATGGCTTTAATTAAGTGAGAAATTAAAATTTTGAAAATCTTAGAGACGTGGCATATTTTTTGGTCAAAGCTGGAAGTGACAGCTAATCTCCTTCGTTCAAAAACAGGTAGGTTGCGTTCAGAAACCGATCGGCGCAAACACTGACAAATCTGAAAATAAATTAAGTACAAAGGGCGGCCTTATCGCTTTGACCGATCTCTCGGTCATGCGCATTGGTCAATAAAAGTGTTATAAGGTCCTAAGTATTTTTTTATTTCTAAAATACCTTAGATCGGCAAAAACTGTCAGACGAATTTAACTTTATTTGTATATATTTATACGAACCTTTATGTTGGTTCGAACGGTAGTGTTATAATATTGTGTTATACTTACACAAGCAAGTTATATACATATGTGCTCGATGGTCATAAATAATATATCATTACAGTACAAGTAGCACATACAAAATACTTTATTGCACACCAAGAAAAACAAAATTACAAGAAAATAGAGATAACAGAGTTGCACAATGGGCGGCCTTATCACTAAGAGCGATCTCTTCTAGACAACCTTTGGATAGCCACGAAGCAGTTGTACACACATCTTATTTGGTAGGTAAAGTTTGCCAAAAGTTTTAAATTCCACAGCTTATACACGACCATACGCACAAAGTTTTGGGTATTTTCTATGTATAATAAAAAATATCTATCTATGTAATATAGTGTATTAAGTATACCAGTCATCCGATACCCATAACACAAGCACTGCTTAGCTTGGGGCTAGATGATGCTGTGTGGGATTGTCCAGCACTATTTATTTATATATAAAAAGTTTCTTAAAATTTCTTAGATTTGTTACAAAGTTGCAAGTAAAAACACAGCATCATGTTAAGTATGCAAACCTCAAATAATTTACTGCGTTAAATAAGCACAGTCACCACATTAATATACAGAGCTTAAATATTACCGTAATATAGAAAAACTTACTGTTTACATACGTAATACACCATGCCGCACGTAAGGCAGATTATATCTTGCATTCGTTCGCCGGACGAAGCAACTGCCGCGCGCGTGTACATCTAAGTCATACGCGATTCGAAATTTGAATCTGACATTTTATTGGACATTTGTTTTTTTTTATTTTGTGCCAGTGTTGTGTTGTGTATTGGATGTATTTGGATTTTTTCTGTGCTGAAAGGTATGTTGGTGTATATTTTCGTGTATATATTCCATTTCGTGTTACCCGACTGCGAAAGAAGGTCATTTTATCAGTAGGTACTTCATCCTTAGATATATCAACCACCGAGGTCCCGAGATACATTAAAATTGTTATGTTTAGAATAACAACAACAATAAAATCTTTATTTTGTAAACAGAACTTAGGTACTAAGATTACTTAAGAGAAAAACATAAACTTAAATTTACAAATATTTTATTATGTTATCAGATCAATAGAACAACACGTTCCTACTAAAAATCTGTAAAAACAAAGTTAAAAACAAAATTGTTTTAAAATAAGTTCCTTCTGGGAAAGCGTGCTCCGTCTTAGGTTACATTCATAATAATTCTTTAGGGAGATCAAGGGGTTAAATAATAAAACAAAAAACGGTTAAAGTACTTTTAAAAGTTAATAGGACTATTAAACATTTTAGTTCCTATTTTCATAACATTAAGGTATTCTTTCCTCGAACAATAATCGGAAAATTACATTATTATACATACCTATCTAAGAAAAATTGCAATTAGCCGACAACAAACATGGTCCCCCATGTTGATAATAATGTTGATATGGGCTGAATAGTCCAGTCGTGGTCTGGATAGACCAGTGCATGATGATGAAACATGCACTGGTCTATCCAGACATAATCAACATTTTCATCAAATTTTGATCCTAGCTGTAAGTTTCTCAGAATTTTGTAAAAAAACAAAATAATTGACGTTTAGACAGAAAATTTTATATATTTTATACGTAAAAGGTAACCAACGAATCTGCTAATTTTCCGATTATATTTCGCCGACCTTTATTAGCAAAACAATTTTTTTACTCATTTTGATTTAGATTTATATATTTTGGTCACATATATGTAAGTACATGTACATATGTATACAGTTGATAGCCTTTGGGATAAGTCGTGGGGCCGCGGCGTACGAATATCGACCCCTCCAACTCAAACCGTGGATGTCGTAAGAGCCGACTAAGGGAACCTACCAGAGGAAGGGCAGCAGCTTCCTTCTGAGTATTTTTAAACACCAACACTGCGATCACCAATCCGCCTGCCAAGCGTGGTGATTATGGCAAATCCTACATGGGAGACTATCCACTCGATGGACCAACGACATCGTAGCTGTCGCAGGGAGTCGATGGATGGAGGCGGCTCAGGACCGCTATTTGTGGCTTCGTACGGGGGAGGCCTATGTCCAGCAGTGGACGTGTATGGGCTGATGATGATGATGATGATAGCCTTTGACGTATTTGTATGGCTTGACAGCAAAATTTAATTAATCCTAATTAAGCAAGTCGTTGTGCAAGTGGGTGTAAGTAAACGTCAAAGTGAACAAAAAAACTTCCTGACCGATTATTTCACAGAAAAGACCACTTTAAGTATTACATTACAACGTTCAATGTGCGTGTGCACGCTTTGAAGCACCAGGATCAACATAAAAAAAGTTTTAGTAGAATCTATTTAAAAACGCACATTGAACGTTGTAATTCTTAAGTCCGTCACATAAGTAGCTATAATGTAATATACCGTGCTATAAAGCAAGCAATACAAGCAATTACAGTATAGCATGGTAACGTCATAGACATATAAATTATAGCTGCGTGTGCCGTCAATCGAAAATTTGTATAGAAAATATATCGCGCTATGCATTGCATATTCGAGATAGTAATATACGTATATTCATATTACTCACTATTCCCAATTCTGTGATATTACTATATGTACATACATATATTATAGCTACGTTTGTGATGGGCTTTATGGTGGTGTAGGTTTTAAAATGGATTTTGTAAGTCACAGATAATTAACCTTTGCTGGTTTAGTTCCAGGTGTGATTATGAGGTTCTAGCATTCCGTCCAGCATTGCGCAATGATCGTGAAGTAAACACACATAGTGCCATTGGTTCCACTCCATTTGCTCGTAATAAGGGAGTTATTGGAAAATTATGAAAGTGACAAATGTTTCTTTGGCACGCTTAGGAAATGTGGATATCATTTTATTTCCATTTTCTCATTAACGCTTTTTGTCCAACACTGGGCAATTCTAATCATCGATTTTAATGATTATTTTGCTTTTCATATGGCAAAACCAATAAAAAAGAAAATCGGTCGCACAGTCGACGGAGAAATAAGCAAACTTAAAAAAAAACACTTAAAAAACAGGAGGTTCTGTGTTCAGCAGTGTATGTATAATATGTTTTTTTATGTACCTAGTAAAAAAACACAGTATACACTGCAGAACAAAGAACCTCCTGTTTTTTTAAGTTGGTTAAAAAATAATCAGATATCAGTTCATTTTACCAAATATGTAACGCATTTCATATACTGACTTCTACTTAGACAAATATTTGTTGCCGCAATAGGCCATAAAAAAACAGCGTAAGGAATTTGAAGTCGGATTATCAGCAACAAAATAAGGCTAGGTGGCGCTGTGTCAACGTAAAATTAATTTAGGTAAAGAAACTACTAAATCATTTGGATAAGATCAAGGCCATCACAGATCTTTACTATAATGTCATTTTTATAGTATTTCAGCAACGTTACACATTAAGCATTCACTTTTCGGTCATTAAGCAAGTTAGATTAGCTGTAGCAACTTATGTTAATTTCTATGTTAAGCCACTCTATCTATAACACTGACTTACTTTTGTAATCAGACGGTGGAAAATTGCTTATTTTTCGTTACTGGCAATGATTTCTAAAACAGATTGATCTATGAAGTTAAGCAACTAAGTTAGACAGACCGAGTCCATAGTACGAGTAGACAAATAAATATGCATCAGTTTTGTACGGCAGTTCTTCCACTAGTGGACAAAAAATTTAAGTGAAGAGAATATCAATAACACCTTATTTCTTATTTGATAATAATAACTATGTTTATAGTATAAAATTTGACTTGTCCAAGTGCTTATTTTGTAAGCCTAAAGAAATAATGTTATTGATGATATATATACAAAGGTTGCCTGGGAGTAATCGCTCTCAGCGATAAGGCCGCGTTTGGTACTGTATTTATTTTAATTTTAGATATGAGAGTTTTTATGTAATTTTAATAGGTACAATAAAGTGTTCTTTCATACATACGTACTTGGCTCTGGTAAAATTTACGATTGCGTTGATCACTATTCACTTTTTCTTTTTCGTTTCCGTGACGAAAAAACTCATTATAAGTATCATCATCATCATCATCACCCCATACACGTCCACTGCTGGACATAGGCCTCCCCCATGCGACGCCACGAATAGCGGTGGCGGCGAAATTATAAGTATACACACTCATTATTAGGGTAGATCTGATATTATTAGGGCATTTTTGTAAATACACCATAAAAAGCACATCTAAGTTTAACTTAACAAAGTTACATACATTACTTATTTTAGTTTTTCTAAGTGTTTTTCACATCTCTCTTAAGTAGTCGGGGCAGTCGAGGGCTTAGACATCGGTTTAAGTTAAAAAAATACTAGTAGTTCGCCTTTTTTAATTTTTCTGAGTGAGCTGAATATTTCACACTTGAGAAAAGGGTCGTCAGAGGCTGTCTGCAGCAGTTTCCTCATCAGTTAGACTAGCTCGATGGCAATTACTTTGACTACGGTACTCGCTAAAAACAACGCACGCTCTGGTTCGTACGCACTCGTTAATTTACTTCATATTTCATAGACAGCTATATAGTACATCAATATAATGTTGAACTACTTACCGCAGCAACTAAAATAAACTCAAAAGTTCTTTATTTCCTTTAGACCGTACAGGACACTAGGAAATTTCATTTTGGTACACCAAAAATGTAGAAAAATAAAGAGAATTATGAAAATTATTTAAAATTTGCAATTACATTCTCTGCGCTAACCCTTAGACCAAGGCTGGCCAATAAATTCCAGGTGAGCTAAATTTCTTAGACGATGACGGCGCCGTGCCACCCAGTGGCGGCGTAGCATGGGTTGCTATCCAGGGCCCTACCAAGCATCCCCCCCCCCGCGATGGATGGAAGTAATTTTGGAGATTGTTGAGATAGCCGCAGCATCTTCACAACTTCACAACAAAAAAGCACACGACTGCGCGTGTGAGTTGTTTCTATCACTCCCTGTGTCCGTCCCGGGTACGTGTAAAACGGTACAGAGGGATGCCAAGATAGCAACCCTCAGAGCTTGGTCCCAGGGGCGGACCGCCCCTACGCTGCTATTGGGCCACCACTACTACTTTATTCATACAGAATAGACCGTAGAAAATAGTAAAGTAAAGTAAAATTAAAAAGATTTTTATTTGCCAGAACAGATGAGTAATGTACAGCAAATTAACCTTAAATAAAAAGAAAATCTGACAAAATCGGACTCCACTCAGCATGTGCTATGGTAGTGAAATAGTTCTTTTTTTTTCTTTACAAAATCTTTCCTTATAGCTGACCCCACTGGATACTCTTTTCAAAATTTCGTAAAGTTTTGTTTGAAATGCCGCTCTAAATTATATTTTTTAGCAACAGCTACTGTTGGTCGGCAAATGAGACACACGGGTTTGCGGGCTTTGCTTTCTATAAAAAGGTATTTTGTTTCGAATGGGAAACAAAATACCTTTCGTGAAACATTCGAGAGTTATCCTTAATTTTTTATTGACTTGTACTAGGTTTGCTGAGGGCCATACTAAAACAAAAAAATACTTACTTCGACGAATATACATAAAAACATACTACATACAGGCGAACATGACGATTTCTGTGGCTCAGTGGGCGAAAATCCGATTTCGACGCAGGAGGTTGCGGGTCTATTCTCGCCTCGGGACAAATGTTTGACAAACGATCTGCAGATATTTGTGCAGGGTGTTCTGGATGTTTTCTATGAATTATAAAAAATATCTATCTATGTAGTGTATTATATTAACTATAATCAGTTATGTAGTACCCATAACACAAGCTCTGCTTAGCTTGGCAGCTTGGTCAGTAACAGCTATGCCAGCCTAGAACGTAAAACGTCTTCAATTCTGGATTTGACTTTAGAAAGGGAAGCTTCAAGTCAAGGAAACTTTCAATGTCGCTGGCGGTCCGGTAGAGTAAGGTAAGGTCAGATGTACTATTAATTTTATAACCACATTAAATATCATTTCATAACCACATTAAATATCCAGGTTGTCTGGCAGAGATCGCTCTTGAGCTTGACCGCCAATTGTCACTTATGTTACAACTAGCTGTTCCCCGCAGTTTCACCAGCGTTAAATTCGAATTTCTTTCACATTTCTAGGTGGATAAAAAGGTATTTTTCCCCGTAAATCTCCCATGGGAACTACATGATTTACCAGGACAAAAAGTAACCTATGTTGCTTTCCATCCTTACAACTATGTAACTCTGTGCCAAAAATCAAGTCGATTGGTTTCTTGGTTACTGCGTGAAGGCAAGACAAATAAACAAAGTTGAAAGAATGGAGAGTAACATAGGATACTTTGTGTCCTGGTAAAATCAAATTCCTGAAAAACGACTGAACGGGAAAAAATACTTTTTGTCTCCCTAGAAATGTCAAATTCGAATTTAACGCGGGTGAAACCGCGGAGAATAGCTAGTACATATAATAATTAATTATTAATAATTTATTTTTTAATTATATATATATATAATTCTTATTAAATAAGAAATGAGGTGTTATTGATTTTATCTTCACTAAAAATTTTTGTTCACTAGGGAAAGAAGTTCTATGAGACACTAGCGACCCGCCCCGGCTTCGCACGGTTTGCAATGATGATACTAAATTTTACATTAAATTATACTCTAATGCGTACGAATCCTATCCATCCAAAGGTTGCCTGGAAGAGATCGCTAGATAGAAATAGTTACTATTAAGTTCTTGTATAAATATTAAATGTATTGATGGTGCAATACAGAAATATTCTATTCTATTCTATACATATAAACCTTCTTCTTGAATCACTCTATCTATTAAAAAAACTGCATCAAAATCCGTTGCGTAGTTTTAAAGATCTAAGCATACATAGGGCAGACAGGTGGAAGCGACTTTGTTTTTAACCGACTTCAAAAAGAGGAGGTTTTCAATTCGTCTGTTATTTTTTTGTATGTATGTTACGTGATATCTCCGCCATTTATGGAGCGATTTTGAAAGTTCTTTCACTATTGTATAGATAAACGATTCTAAAGGGGTTCCATAAAAATGTTATCCCCAGGGGATTAGTATTTATCCCGCAAAACTTAAAATAATGTAAAAGTAAGGTAATTTGAAGTCGGTTTATCGTTTTTTAAACACGCCATATTATAAATAAAATAAATAAATAATGTTGGACAATTCACACAGCATCATCTAGCCCCAAGCTAAGCAGAGCTTGTGTTATAGGTACTAGATGACTGATATACATAATACTATATATTACATACTATGTAGTGATGCCATTCTTTATCGAAGTTAAGTAATCGGGTACAGGTTTTTGTTTTAAAACTTGATTATGGTGTTGCGTGATCTTACGATGTAAAGCCATGACTTTCACTGGTTTTATCGCGACAGATTATATATATTTTGTCTTGATTATACGGCGTGGCAGCTTATTGGCGACCTTAGTGGTGCGGGTTCGAAACGAAACACGAATAGTAGTGGACTATTCACATAGCTTGATTTAAAGTTAGGAAAAAATGTATAATGGGTAGATACTAGATGACCGATAAATTACTTAAGTACCTACCTAATATATTTTAGATAAAAAATATTAAAAACATATCGATTTCCATGATATACAAGCTTTAACTCAAACATATTTAATAATAACGCTTCATAAAATATATAATACCAGTTACATTAAAGTAAAAAAATAAAAGAATTAAACGAAAAATATTTGTACGTTTTGTAGTTTTCTGAATCAATTTTGTAGAAAACACTCAGATCCAATATTAATATCAATTCTTTTGATAAATGTCTCGAAGATATCGCTGTAAGCGATAAGGCCGCCGATTGTGCCACACTAGATATAGAAATATTAAGTTCATGGTAATTGTATTATGTATTTATTATGATGATGCAATAAATATATTTATAAACAAAGAAAATTACAATCAAATAATTGAAACAAATTAGAACTAGTATTTACAATTGAAACAATTGAGCTAACTGCAGACTGTTACAAACAATTTACATGTAGCTCAACTGGTCCATATCAATACAAGTCTGAAGCGTCCCCAAGACGCTGGCTGCATTGCCCTGCTGTATGGCAATGCTAATGCGCTGCGCCAGATACTCACCAGCTCTCGGGTCACGCGTCGCTTCGACCAGGCGCTCAGATAATATTTTGAAAACCCAGAGAGATTCGGTACACCTAGGGTCTTGACTCCAAGGTGAGCAAATGCGTAGGCATCGAGACCGGCATAAATATAATAAAGTCATAATCTATACCTAATTGGTGACCGATGTGGCACGGCTGGCGAAGGTCCGCCTGCACTGCAGGAGGTTACAGGATCGATTCCCACCTAGGAACAAATGTATGTACGATCTAAAAATATTTCGGTGGTCTGGGTATTTTGACTATCTAATTTGAAAAAAGCTATCTATGTATGTATTGTAATAAGTATATCTTTCATCTAGTACCCATAACACAAACTCTACTTAGTTTAGAGCTAGATGATGCTGTGTGGATTGCCCAGCATTATAGTTTCACCCGCGTTAAATTTGAATTTCACGTTTCTAGTGGGATAAAATCTCCTACAGGTATTTGATATTTTACCAAGACAAAAAGTAGCCTATGTTATTGTTGAGATTAACTCACAAGTCACAACGTTTTATTTATGTAGAGGTCGAGGAGATGTGCTGTTGCGAATATTCTCCTTTTATTATTTATTGATTGATTTCGTGATTTTTGTGGATCTTGATCTTGTCCATCTTGATTTTGGTTATTGTAGAATTGAATGATTGAGTGAGTGAGTGAAGGAAAGAGTGAATGGCGATCCATCCAGCAAATATTCGGATATTACTTGTGTTGTTTGCATAAACAATTATTCTACATCATTTCAACTGATTCTATGCCAAAAATCAAGTCGATTGGTTGGTTAGTTAGGGAGTGAAAGAAGGACAAACAAACAAACACACTTTCGCATTCAGGTCTACTAGTAGTAAGGATTAGTAATGGTGTCCGTTACTACGAGGGTCCACATTGGAATTTCATAATTCTGAATGCAATATATAGTGAACGTTCTGAAACATTTGTTAGTACAGTCTCTAATTTGTTAAAATATCCAGCCAATAGTTACAACCTATGTCAATGTATTTATGAAAACTTATTGTACACTCATAGAAATATCGATCGATTCCCTAAAAATTGCGACATACATAATGTAAATACTAGAAATAAGAATAAACTCGCTGTGCCCAAAACTAGGTTACACAAGATTAATGTATATTTTAGAGGGCAATGTATACGCTTCTACAACAAAACCCCTAGCGAGTTGCAAAAACTTTCTATAAATAAATTCAAACAAATTGTGAAACATATCCTTTGTAAGCCTTTGTTAGCCGTGGGGTCGCGGCGTACGAATAACGACCCCACCAACTCAACCCGTGGATGTCGTAGAAGCCGACTAAGGGAACCTACCAGAGGAAGGGCAGCAGCTTCCTTCTGAGTATTTTTAAACACCAACACTGCGATCACCAATCCGCCTGCCAAGCGTGGTGATTATGGCAAATCCCCCCTTACATGGGAGACCATCCACTCGATGGACCGACGACATCGTAGCGGTCGCAGGGAGTCAATGGATGGAGGCGGCTCAGGACCGCTATTTGTGGCGTCGTACGGGGTAGGCCTATTTCCAGCAGTGGACGTGTATGAGCTGATGATGATGATGATGATCCTTTGTAAAAAGGCTTATTACAAAATTTCAGACTATCTAGAAGATAAAAAAACTTGGGACGGATTTTGCTCCAACTCGAAATATGACTCTAAAAATAACACCTAACAGGCTAAAGGTTTCTTCGTCGCTTCTTTACTTTAGTCTACATACCGAAGCGACCGAAATCAAAATATCACTTTATTTCCATATCAGTGTTTAATTTTAAGAATTTGACCTTTTCTAAGTGTACATTTATTGTATTTACGGAAATAAAGAAACTTTGACTTTGACTTTGGTTATAGGTGGTACCTCACGTGGTATTAATAACTAAACATTCTCTATATAATATAATATATTATAGTTTTATAATAAATCATACAGGGAAACTGCAGCCATCTCCTACTAAATAAATAAGACCGCATTCGGTCCGCATGAGCGAGTAATCTGTCGATTACCGAGGCCCGTTATGGTGAAATTGGTCCAATACGCTTGTCGACAGGCGATGTATATATCAGAAAGCTTCTTCCACTAGTGGACAAAAGAAATGAAGAGAAAATCAATAACACGTCTTATTTCTTATTTATTTCTTATATCGAAGTTGTTGATCATTATGTCTACCTAGGCCAAATGGTCCAACTAGGTAAACTTCGATAAAGAGGTCAGCCGACGAATCCAACTCGGATGGGCAGCGTTCGGGAAACTTCGCAATATCTTCTCGTCACAGATATCGCAGAGCCTCAAGACGAAAGTCTTTAACCAATGTGTGCTACCAGTGATGGATGACTTACGGATCCGAGACGTGGTCGCTCACTATAGGCCTTGTGCATAGGCTCAAAGTCACCCAGCGAGCTATGGAGAGAGCTATGCTCGGAGTTTCTCTACGCGATAGGGTCCGGAATACGGAAATTCGTAGAAGAACCAAAGTTACCGACATAGCTCTCAGAATCAGCAGGCTAAAATGGCGATGGGCAGGCCATATAGCTCGTAGAACCGATAACCGCTGGGGAGTAAAGGTTCTCGAGTGGCGACCGCGATGCAATGCGAAACGGAGTGTGGGAAGACCTCCCACTCGATGGACCGACGACATCGTAGCGGTCGCAGGGAGTCGTTTAATTGAGGCGGCTCAGGACCGCTATTCGTGGCGCCGTTTGGGGGGAGGCCTATGTTTAGCAGTGGACGTGTACGGGCTGATGATGATGATGATGATGATTTCTTATTTGATAATAATAACTATGTTTATAGTATAAAATTTTACTTGACTAAAGTGCTTATTCTGTAAGCCTAAAGAAATTAAGTTAATGAATCTGAATCTTGAGTTATATGTAGTTGTTAGCCTTTTCGGGTCGCTATTTGAAAACTAGCGACCCGCCCCGGCTTCGCACGGGTGCAATGCTGATACTAGATTATACATATAAAGTTACCTCTTTTTTTTCTTTAAATCTTTATTGACAAAGAAAATAACAATCAAATAATATAAACAAATTAAACAAGTATTTACAATTGAAACAATTGGGCCAACTGCAGACTGTTGAAAACAATCTACAGATAGCTCAACTGGTCCATATCAATACCAGTCTTTCCTCTTGCGTCACTCTATCCATTAAAAAAAGCCGCAACAAAATCCGTTGCGTAGTTTTACAAATCTAGTATCCATCAATCAAAAATATATCAAAAATAAATAATGCTGGACAATCCACAAATAAATAGAGACTAATGGATACACTAGTAATAAAATGCTATAATTGGGAGATGAAAGTTAATGTACGTACGCGCACATTTGCGAAACATTGTAATTCATTCTACTTAGGATTTGTTAGAGATACATTACTACATAGTTCCCATAGACCGTGCTTTGCTCGGTATTTTTTTTTGTTAGGTTATTGTGTTTTTTACAAATTATATTTAGTACGAATTACAACCAAACACTCATTTGGCTTAATGTGGCTTAATAACGCCACCTGCTGGAGTAGCCTTAGTGTTGCATCGTAAGAGAAGTTGGTTGCTCCCAATTAAAAAAAAATAGTATTAATATTGACCAATAGATGTCAGGAAGAGAAATATTTTTCAGTTTATTTATCTACGGACAAAAACAATGGACCGAATTATGTCTTTGGCTTGTCTATGGGTTCATCTGACAACTTAAATCTCCCATTGTGACGTCCTATCCGAATATATGCAGTAAATCCAAGGAATTTCTAGACTAACGTAACGTTACGTTAGTATATAAATTCCTTGAGTAAATCACAGTAAATTAAAAAAAAAGCTGTCATACATGATAGATTATAGTGATAGATGAAGGTCCTCGTCAGTATTGTATTCTCTTTTGATGAAAGCTTTGTAGCGTCAAGTTGATGATCGAAAACACGAATAAAACAACATTTTCTAAAAATGAATATCGTTATATCTAGATCGATTTATCGCCCACGAAATTATTATACTAAATTTCATGAAAATCGTTGGAGCCGTTTCCGAGATTCAGATTATTTATAAATATACAATAATTTGGCCGCGGGGCCGCGGCGTACGAATATCGACCCCTCCAACTCAACCCGTGGATGTCGTAAGAGCCGACTAAGGGAACCTACCAGAGGAAGGGCAGCAGCTTCCTTCTGAGTATTTTTAAACACCAACACTGCGATCACCAATCTGCCTGCCAAGCGTGGTGATTATGGCAAATCCCCCCCTACATGGGAGACCATCCACTTGATGGACCGATGACATCGTAGCGGTCGCAGGGAGTCGATGGTTGGAGGCGGCTCAGGACCGCTATTTGTGGCGTCGTACGGGGGAGGCCTATGTCCAGCAGTGGACGTGTATGATGATGATGATGATGAATACATATATTTTGTACTATTAGGTACTACATATTATAAAACAAAGTCCTCCACCACGTCTGTCTGTCTGTCTGTTCGCGATAAACTCAAAAACGGTTTTATTTTTATAAATTGATTGAAATATCGGGTCGGGAAAAGTCAAGCCACCGAAGAGCTTTCATCGAAAACGCTGCCTTATCCCTTTCCTACATACTGTACAACCCGTGCGAAGCCGGGGCGTGTTGCTAGTAGCTAATAAAATTCACAGTGATATATGCTAAAAAAGTAATGAAAGCGCAAATTGCTCCAATTACAGCATACCACCATCTCACTGACCTACAAATCCTACAACACTGACGTTTGACGTGACAATTGCATTGTCTTTGTGCTAGCGACGCATTAAAGTAGATTAAAGTCGTAGCAAGATTTCTGTGACATTATAACGACCATAGAGTAAAAACTCGCTGCTTGAAATTCTTTGCTAACGACATAAAATAATGTTAAATAGAAGTTTATTTAAAGTCCCAACAGATAAATCGGATAAATCACATTAGGTATATGAAAAACTTATTAGTTATTAGTAGCAAACGATAAAATTGGACCTTAAAATAGTGTGTATGCTCTACCATGTCTGTGGTGTGTATTCATAGTTAATTAAACCACTCCGGAAAAGTTTTATTTTCCGTTCAATGAATGAATGAAGACTTTGTACTGTATTGGATGTATTAAAATTGCATCTTAAAATAAAAATAAATACAGTACAAAATGTGCCCTTATCGCTGAGACCGATTTCTCCCAGGCAATCTTTATGATTATTAGCGAAACTGAAAAGCTACAGCCAAAAATTTTTTTTATGAAAGCATATCGTATTACTTGTAGTTCCAGTAGATATATTAGGTATGTCTCTATCTTAATATATGAATTTTACTGTTTGAACTACGAAAAAATTTTAAATCTCGTGGCTAATTACATTGCTTAAGTTCATTTGTAATGTGCATTTTAAAACTAGATTAATATAACTTTACCGTTGGTCAGTAATAACAGTTTTGCGGAGAAAAACGAAAGATCAGACAAAATAGAGTCGGACTAAGAAGCTTTTATTTTTCTAATTGTTCTTAATTTCCGCATACCTACGTGATTATTGAATGGAGGCGGCTCAGGACCGCTATTTGAGGCGTCATTTGGGGGAGTTCTATGTTCAGCAGTGGACGTATACGGGCTGAGGATGATGATTCGAATTTGTTCTGAAAAGTTCCTCTGTGTATGTATGTTCACCCGTAAAGCAATTTATTAGGTAGAGCCGAAAATATCATATTTTTGGTTAAAAAAGTAAATATTTAACTGAGTAGTAATTGCTATGTTTACATAATTAGGTATGTAGAATTACATGGAGATCTGAAAGCTAGGATTTTCTTAAAATTTCTGATAAATTGTTCAGCAAACTAAAGCCATCTACCGTTTGAGAACAACAATTCATAGTTAATATTGTAACGAATCTAACGATCTATTGTATCGCAAGCGTGCATTGTTCAGCAATTACATTGGTTAATTCTGTAACCGCTAGGTGGCGGCACTTGTTACATTAGATCTTTTAATTTGTCTATCAACGGTAGTGTTCATTTGCTTAATTTGAAATTAAGATTCTTTCTTTAGCTGTATGATTTCTTAACTTTCTTGTGTAGATCATCATCATATCAACCCATACACGTCCACTGCTAGACATAAGCCTCCCCCATACGACGCCACAAATAGCGGTCCTGAGCCGCCTCCATCCATCGACTCCCTGCGACCGCTACAATGTCGTCGGTCCATCGAGTGGATGGTCTCCCATGTAGGGGGGATTTGCCATAATCACCACGCTTGGCAGGTGGATTGGTGATCGCAGTGTTGGTGTTGTAAAATACTCAGAAAGAAGCTGCTTGTGTAGGTATTCATTAGAAATTGGATGGATCAATGCTCTAACTTGAACGCATGAAAATGCGCACGATACGTTTTCTAAGAACATTTTTGGCATCTACACGAACTTCAGTTTTAATTTATAGGTACGGTATATACGTTCTTAGTTTACCTACCTGAACTAATTAGTGATTACTAATTAGTAGTTATTAGCAAATTCTCATTATGCTACACAGGCTGACACGAAAATTCAGTATAGCCAGCTTAAATAATTTTATACTAATATTTTACTCTTGAACTTTGCCAGAAAAACGTTTCGTTACACATTTTCAGTAAACACAGCTTAAATAATTTATTGATATGGTAATATTTTACTCTTGAACTTCGCCAGAAAAACGTTACGTTACAGAGTCAATAGAAAACCCATTGAGACAACATTAAATGCATTGTTACGCCATCTCTTGACTAGTTTTTGTCGTAAAAAGTAAAAGTTGTCCGTGAAAGTGATGCTATTGAACCTACTTCGATGGCTTCTAACTTGTTTGGGAAGCCGCGCCATTAAAAAAAAAGAAGTTGAAGTTTAATTTGTTTGGGATTATCTAATGTTATGATAATTATTTTATGGCCAAGAGATGCAAAGTTGATATGGCTGTTATGTCATGTGTTTTATGGTAAATCTTAAAATGATGGTTGTTAGTGATTTTAAGAGTAGGTATTACTTATTAATATATACAGGGTAACTTTTTGAGCAGGGAACGTATAGCCAAATCTGAAATTAATATTCAGTTATCAAGTCTCACACGACTTTTCTCTTATTCTCATAGTTTTGGATTTGTAAAAGTAAAAAGATTTTTATTTGCTCGTACAGATGAGTAATATACAGTAAATAAACATTAAATAAAAACTGATAAAATCGGACTCCACTCAGCATAAGTTATGGTAGAGCAGATCATACTATAGCGCTGGTCTTCCGTGGAGACCGTGGTGCTTATGATGGCCTCATACATACTTACAAACAAACAAAAAGAATAACAGTAATATGTCAATTTAAATTTAATACACGATTATAATAAATAAATTGAAATTTTAAAATTCCAGTCTCGTAAACACCACCCTGTACCTATATTTATCTACAGACTTAGTGCAAGCCAACGGTGACTTTTTGTAGCGATGCTGTCGCGCGTTTTTAATGAAGTGAACGATTGTTACCGGATCGTTTAATAAGGATTTTTAGCTACTGGAAATATCGTTTACTGGATCCGGAATACTGTCAGGTGTGTGAACTCGCTCCTGCAACTATATATACATTTGTATCCCAACTTCTACGTTGGCCATCATGGGAAAATAAACGGATCATGTAAAACAGATGCTGTGTGTATGAATGAGTCCTGAGATATCGTCTCATTTTCTAGCGATACTAGCGCCCATTATTCGAATATCGAACAGCAAAAAATCAAGATCGTTAATTCTAGTTTACATAGTTTTATTATTGCAGTAATATATAGCATCGCATTGCACATCGCCACCTGAGACACGATCTCATTTTCTCGCGACACTAGCGCCCATTATTCGAATATCGAACAGCAAAGACAACATTACAAGTGCATCTCGCTTTCACACGCATCGTATTGTCTATGATTGCTCCAATTTATATGTTTGAAGTAAATTTTTATTGTGATATGATTTAGTGACTGAACTTTCTGTTTGTGAATCTGTGATGTGGTATATTTTTGTAGCGTTCGGTTTGTTGTGGTTGGTGGAGTGTTTTTGGAAGAAACAGAAGCCGGCAAAGCATGCTTGTTTGGAACTGTTTGTATTAATTTTTACTAATTAGGTATTTAACTGTGGGTATACTATGGCTTACTAGTATTGGCAATTCCTACCTGAGCCTAAATTACTCACTTTATGTGAAATTATGTAAGTTGAGCAACAGGATCGATTGTCATCAAAAAGGTTAATGTGTAAATTGCAAATTTTCTTGTTAAATGTACATATATTAGTATTACACTTTTAACTGCATTTATTTGAAAATCTGTGAATAGGGATGAAAATTTCTCTAAAAATTATGGTATGGATAGTCCCCTAAGAACATTTTCCTGTGGCTACACCGGATATAGTATATCCCCTTACTGCCCCGTCTCAAAAATTCACCCTGTATACTTACATATTGGACCATAAGGTAGTTCCGAAAGTTACCCATTACCATGATCCAAGAATACAAGGTCTGCTCATCCGGGAGTGACACAAGGTGACGTCATTGTCCAGTTGCCACTTTATTTCAACAAAACGTAGAAGTTAGGATACAAATGTGATAAGGGTCAATTGAAAAATCAATAAAAAATGACAATCGTCAATTATGTTTGTTAATCAGTCAAAACAGCGTTAGTTAAACACGAGTCAATGTGATAAATAATTGGTAAATACAAAACCATAAAAATAGTTTTATCAGATTTATACAGGTAACACAAGGAGCTCGGTGGGTTATGTACGATTTAATGCTACTGGTAACAACAGAAAACAGATTCATCTTCTCATTCGCCGGCTATTTGTGGCGTCTTATGGGGGAGGCCTACGTCCAGCAGTGGACACACGTCCACATTGGCTGATATGATGATGAAATCCCAATATCTTTACTCTAATATTTTGCAATGCATTTCCACAAAGTAACGCCTGAATCTATTATCACATCACAGATTAGGTAATGTTACTATGATTTAGGTACCTACTATCTTAAGAAATAATTTACTCCAAAGAGTCTTAACTAGGTCTCTCATGGCTCTATGGATCTGTTACCTACTTAGTCCTCTAGGACTAAATCAAATACAAATGAAAAAATTACATATTATAACAAAATCTTCCGCCGCGTCTGTCTGTCTGTCTGTCTGTCTGTTCGCGATAAATTTAAAAACTACGAATTTTCATGCACCAATCGATAGAGTGATTCATGATTAATATTTAATTGCATATTTGTGTAAATTAATTGAAATATAACGATAATTGTTTGAAGTGTCGGATAAAGTCAAGCCACCAAGCTTTCATCGAAAACGCTGCCCAATCCCTTGGAAAATAAGGTCTACTACCCTTTTACCCTAAGCCGTGGGGTCGCAGCGTACGAATATCGACCCCTCCAACTCAACCCGTGGATGTCGTAAAAGCCAACTAAGGGAACCTACCAGAGGAAGGGCAGCAGCTTCCTTCTGAGTATTTTTAAACACCAACACTGCGATCACCAATCGGCCTGCCAAGCGTGGTGATTATGGCAAATCCCCCCCTACATGGGAGACCATCCACTCGATGGACCGACGACATCGTAGCGGTCGCAGGGAGTCGATGGATGGAAGCGGCTCAGGACCGCTATTTGGCATCGTACGGGGGAGGCCTATGTCCAGCAGTGGACGTGTATGGGCTGATGATGATGATGATGATGATGACCCTTTTACCCCCAAATTTAAAATTTTATAATGATATATAATTTGTTCCGCAGTAGAGATCAATCTACGGTCCCTGTAACAATAAATTGTTAGTTTTCAACCAATATGACAAATTATCTCAGATCATTTATGAACGTTTAAAAATATACGACAAAACTCCCAGATATATAATTAAAGGCAGAATAACAGCTATTAATACCATTCTCATGATGATTTGAATATCCTCCCATTGTTGAAGGTCGTCTAGATCCGCTTTGAAAACACTAGTTATATTTTATTTTATGATTTATTTGGGCGTGTAAACTAGCTTCATCATTTTTGTGGTTTTCTGTTTAAAGTATGTGTAAAGTAGTTATAAGTTCGACACTACATTTCAAAATTTAAAATTCAAAACAAGTATGAATGTTACCCAGTATTCAAATTTGAATTTAGAATTGTCTTTGTGTTATCCATGTAATCTTTTGTCAGGATCTTATAATACAAACAAATGATGTTCGGGTGTAAAACAATGAAAATAGCCAAAATTAGGACCTATGCGTCAATTGAGGTGATATTCTAGAAATTCTTGTAAAATCGTGAGATCTAGGCTAAAATCGAGACCTCCTATGCTCGATTACATCAACCATAAACAATGCGAGTAATTAGAAAATTTAGCGAAACGTCGAGTGATATTCATTCGGATCTTAGACGATAGATGGCGCTGAAAGAAATGCTCTACCTACACAACCGTCTTGCGTGACGGTAACGTAACGTTTATATTTTTTCCCGTACATAGTTACATAATATTTTGAAGATTTTAAAGATGGAAAGAATAATAAATAAGTTATCTAGCCCCAAGCTAAGCAGAGCTTGTGTTAAATGGGGTGGAATGCTACACGCAAAGCTATTCGCAGATGGCAGCACTAACGTGCACCAGCCATAGATAGTAGAGCGAACCAAAGTTCTTTGGTTTTTTCACGCAGTGGTATAAAGCGTTTGTTTAAGAAGGGTAGTAAAGTAACAATGAACAAAGCGTGGCCGTATCACCATGCGCAATCTCTTCCAGACAACCTTAGTGTAGTATCATCAAGTGTCACCATTTTTATATACGATAATTTGCTAAATTCAAGTAGGTACATTTCTTACAGGAACTAATTTTTCCTACCTACTTATGTATAATAATAAAGTCGCAGAATTTCTACGCGGACATAATGCAAAACAAACGATTAGCGATATGTACTTTGTAAAAAATTACACGGTCCAATGCAAAGTTTACTTGCTATTTCGTGTCCCCTTTCTATGCGATTTAATTTGCCCGTTTTTGCGCTGCTCTGCGCGCCAATTTAAATTGTCGTGCGCTCGATGGATTGGATAACTATGCGCTTGTGTGAAATGAAATAAACCTATTTATATTTCCACCTATTTACACAAAACCTTGGCAAATTATATACTTAAACCTTCCTCATGAATCATTCTATCGATTGGTGAAAACCGCATGAAAATCCGCCATACCAAATTGATCACCAAAGTTAAGCAAGTTAGGGCGCAATCAGTACTTGAATGGGAGACCACGTCATGTTGGCTTTTTGCTTGAATTTTTAACCGACGTCCAAAAAGGAGGGGGTTCTCAATGCAACTGTATGTTTTATTTTGCATGTATGGATGGACGCGATATTTCCGCCAATTATGGACCGATTTTGAAAATTCTTTCACTATTTTATAGAAATGATCCCGAGGTAAAATTTTATCCCTAGGAGATTAATATTTATCCCGCAAAACTTAAAATAAGTGTAAAAGTAAGGGAATTTGAAGTCGGTTTATCGTTTTTTAAAACACGCCTAATTAATAGCCTATCATTGTGGTTTTTACACCGGTTAGCTAGCTAACTCGGTTTCAGTCTTGCTCAATAAAATACAATAATAGGCATGACGACTGATTTTGAGAAACTATACCGTGATATTTTTAGACATCTACTGTTTGCAAAATAAATCATATTTCTGCAAAAAAATGGACTTCGAAGGAAAAATACAGTTTTTTAAAAATGCATTTTCAATTTCGCTCAGAACGCTACAATACTTGTGGTGGCTATCTATGACGTCATAGATGCACGAACATCTGATGATACAGAATGATCTTAATATTTTCAAGAGAAGTTTTACCAGCTATTCTGTGCCATTACATTACATATTGTGACGGCATGACGTCACAGTTGTGTATTCTCTGATTGGTGTTCAACGTGTCATGGCGGACTGCTGTATTCTTTATTATATGTGATTGTAATCTCGATCAAAACATAAAATATAATACGTGTTTTGTAACCTATGGCTCAGGTATAATTCGGTAAATACGTAATTTTTGTGATATTTAGTTAATGTCGTCATCCCTATTCTTTATTGTATGTATACCAGAAAAACAACATTGCAAAATCAATTATGTAAGGCAAGTACAATGAGCGGCCTCATAGCCAGGCCAGCCTGTAAGCTATAGGCTCTCCATCTTTCATTTCATTTGAAACGAAAGGTGGGCAGATAAAGCCGGACTCACGCGAACAAACTAAATATAAATTGCAAATTGTAAATCACTTGTAAATATCGAATTCGGAGAACATGCGATCGAGCGTGTTTTTCCAACGAAAGAGCAAATCTTCTTCTTCTTTTAGCTTTGGCTCTGCATCTGGATTTATGCAATTCTGCCAGTGGTATGAATTGCGCATTTAGGAACAATAGATTAAAATTTAAGGAGGGAAAAAGCAAATCATAGCTTGACTTCTTTGTTATTGGCAATAAATAGGTGTCTGGTTTGCCACTTTTCTATCAGTGTCCGTTTTCTTGCAGCCGGTTCTGAAGTTGACAGTTTTGCGGAATGACAATTGTAACTCTGGACAAACAAAATCAATATTTTTAGGAGTAGGTGCATCACATAGCTAGGAAAGGGTGCACTCACAGACATAAAATAAAATCTTATCTAGCTAGGAACCCATAGATCAAAGGGGCCGCCGCGCCGCCGCCGCTGCTTCTGAGTTTTATCACGTTCTGAATATAATATTGTCCAAGTGTACCATACATATTTTCATTATTATTTTATATAAATATTTTTATTTTATTTTATTTTGTTCTACCTAAATTACCTTCATACTTATATATATATGTATATTTTATTATGTTTATTGGCAGGCTTAGTTCCTATGTTTTCATGTTACTTACAAATACATACAATTTTTTATTTTTTTTCGTATCATTGTTCTACTCTAATATCCAGTGCTGCCACATTGTTTCATTTCTTTTTACATAATATTATCTACTCTGTCTTGCGCTGGATCTGAGATCGTGTCTGTCCACTCTACATGGTTCTGACTGAAAACCAGCGCACTTTCACGAATTCCCTAGGTTTTTGTGTTAGAGCACCAAGCTGAGTCAGGACCTGTTAGACCTTCACACTACTACTAGCTGAGTGGGCTACTTAGTACCAACCCAATGCTTACTAGTCTTAGTACCTACCTACTTATTGTTCATCTGTGTATTGTCTATGTGTTATATAGTAGGTTCTAAGTAGTCTTTCATTTCTTTGTATAACTGTGTGTTGTGTCTAATAAATTATTTTCTTCTTCTTCTTCTTCATTTGTCTTACTCTAGACAGCGCAGGCTTATGAAAACATTGTCAATTTAAAAGATAAGACCATGAAATAAGAAAACAAGGTATGCTCTTCCGAAACACGAGGGTCACGTGGGTATCTCCAGGCTACGTCATCGACGCCATCGGCGAATAAGAAGACGACTCTGTTTCCTGGTGTTACCAGTAGCGTAAAATCGTAACTCCCCGAGCCCCTGTATGAATCTGATAAAACTATGTGGTTTTGTATATACCAATTATTTATCACATTGACTTGTGTTTAACTAACTCTGTTTTGACTTAATAATTGACATAATTGCCGATTGTTTTTTTTTTGGATTTTACAATTGACCCTTATTACATTTGTTTCCCAACCTTTACATTTTGTTTATATGAAGTGGCAACTGGACAGTGACGTCACCTGGCGATACTCCCGGAAGAGCAGACCTGTTTTCTTGGATCATGGATAAGACTATCCAGTATCTAATTTTGATAATATCAGTATATGTTGACATGAAACATATTTAAATCTTTAAAAAATGCTTTAAAAATTGCATAAATTCACCAAAACACGGCGTCATGATAAAAATTTTACGAATCTTGAAACAATTTTTTTTATGAATTTATAATATTGCAGAGTAACAACCTAGACGCCAAAATTACACATGATAGAGCAGAAAATAGATTAGCGTTTCTAAATTCATTCAAATACTTCAAAAATGGAACACCGCCGGCCATTCAGTATGCAAATATACAATTCGACCAAGCTAAGTTTGCACCTCGCTGGAATGCGGCGCAATCGACGAGAGGTGCAAACTTAGCTTGGTCGAGGTAGTATCTCCACTCAATAGACACGCGTCGTTAGAAACGCATATGAATATAAGTATCTGCATAACAATACCCACTATGGCTGGTATGTTCGAAAAGAGAATCGGATAACTTAATAAATCATAATATTTTAGGGTTGTTGTACATTTGCCACAAAGTAAATTCACACAATTTGGGTCACATTTTTGTAAACTCCATACATTGAAAGTAAATTCGTCACATGCATAAAAAATATGTGTAAATTCGTCACAGGTTCAATATTTAGGTATTTAGTGGGTATTTAGAAAAAAAATTCAATTGCCTTATATCTTGACTATTATTACAACATTATTATTTGACGTTTTGTACAGAAGTTATCCTAATATTATAAATGTGAAAGTGTGTTTGTTTGTGTAGCCTTCCTTCACCCCCTAACTAAGCAACCAATCGACTTGATTTTAGGCATAGGGTTATTTACTTGAAATGATGGAGAGGTACTTTTTGTTCTGGTAAAACATCAAATTCCAATTGGAGATTTACGGATAAAATAACGTTTTAACCGACTTCAAAAGGAGGAGGTTCTCAATTCGACATGTCATATGTTTTTTTGTTTTTGTATGTATGTTACGCGATATCTCCACCAATTATGGACCGATTTTGAAAATTCTTTCACTATTGTGTAGAAAATGATCTCGAAGGGGTCCCATTAAATTTATCCCCAGGGCATTAGTAATTATCCCGCAAAACTTAAAATAATTGTAAAAGTAAGGGAATTTGAAGTCGGTTTATCGTTTTTTAAAACGCCATCTCTCTCTCTAAACCCACCTTTAAACATTTAATATAATACAACTAGCTGCTTCCGGCGCCTTCGCCCGCATTTTATCAAGATAAAGAATAGCCTATATGGTATTCCAGGTCCCATACCAAATTTCAGCCCAATCGGTTCAGTAGTTTTTGCGTGAAGGAGTAACAAATATCCATACATCCATCCATACATACTTTCACATTTATAATATTAGTAGGATATAAGCAAGCGATTGATATGTGCGATTTACATATACTGTCTAAAAGACGTCTTATCTGCAAATTGCCAATGTTTTTGTAAACTTGCCCGATGTCTAGTCACAACAAATGACGTGAAAACGCGCGTTTTCATTTTGTATCATGTTTAACACATATTCTTCTATCGTATTTATAACTTTTCATCACAAACAAACACTGTTTAGGCCAGGGGGTCTACTGTACAAACCAAAAAACGAAGTTTCTTTTTCGTTTTCGTACACATCGTACTCTAATTGCCTTCGTTTTTACTTTCAAACGAAATATAACACGACCGAAATATTTCGACGTCGTACAAAAACTAATTACGAAGAACGAAAACGAAGTACGAAAACAAAACAAATATGAGGAAGACATCATTATAAAAAAACTTAAAAAATAGTGTTGGACGCTCATAAATGATAACAAAAAATAAAACTGATAACAAAAAATTAAAACTAATAACAAACAATTGACGTGACCATGACCTTAATTCATCAATCACTTATTTTCGTATATATTCACTTCATAAGGCTATTACTTATTCTATTATTATTTCGTGAATGAAGCAAATTTTGAAACAGGTCAATTACTTTTTTAGTGAAAGTAGATTCATAAAGTCTAAAACTACGTATTTTGCAAGAGTGCGGAAATTATCGTAATGAAACGAGTAACTCACGGTTTGATGACCATCACTAGGAACCGATGAGATCTGGACCATCATTTTCTATGTAATAGTTGGAGTTGCGCTTCTGGTTCTGTTACACTGTATTGTTGCGACACTATGGCGGAATTCGTTCGGAATTCGAAATGTTTTTTTAAATTTTGAATTTGTTTGGTGTCTCTGTATTTTGGTTAATCTATTTTTCAAGTGTTTGACGCCTTTTTAACTTTACAAGGAAATAATAATTTGTTTCTTGTCTCTGGATTTTGGTTAGTCTGAAATTGATGCAGTCATTTTTCAGGTGTTCTTTTTAACTTTACAAAATGACATTTTCATATATTTTTAAACGTATAAATATAGGAAGGTTTTCTATATAGGAAGATAACGCCACTGCGTTAAAGGTATTTTTAGCGTCACACATTATGTTTGATTAAAAATGTACAAACTTTTGTGTAATCAAGTAAGGTATTCGGATAAAAAAATCATCCGTATCACGAAATTCTTAAGTGCCGTCGTTCACGGTCCAAAACCCGTTACAGAGCAATCTTTTTAAGTTAAAAATCAGAAAATTGCTATCTTTATCTACTTAAAACTATGTACCTATATTTCAACACCTTACCATGGGCTCAATTTCATTCTGTGGAATTGTTACGTCTTTGTGTGCCAAAAATTATAACTCTACTTTCGCAATTAATCATCATCATATCAGCCCACACACGTCCACTGCTGAACATAGGTCTCCTCCATACGAGACGTCACAAATAGCGATCCTGAACCGCCTGACGCCTCTATCCATCGACTCCCTGCGACGAATAAGTACTTAATCTCCAATAATGTTCCACGAATTTTATATAACTATACTCTATCTAAATTCGATGTAAAATTTTTGTAAAAAGCTGCCCATAATCCTGAACCTAAAATTCATTTTGTTGCCTTGTATTTTTATACGCATCTGACATTCAATGTAAATTTTAGATCTTTACTTTAATAAAAACTATTTTAATTAACAATTTTGTCTGGAGCTCAAACCCAATTTTGATAAATTTCGCAAATTGGGTTCGAGCTTAATTTTTTTTGCTATTTTTTAAACATTATCTTTGGCTGGAGTATAGGTTGCAGTCGTAGAAATAAGTTAGCCATTATTAACAAAGCTAAGTCTCGCTATTTATGATTCCGCTCACAATGTGAATAAAACTTTAGCTAAAGTTGTCAGTTTTCATATTATATTCCCTATAAAATTTCTCAGCAAATTTCCTGATATCAAATTTTAAGGTAATAAATACTGTGTAGTTTTCTGCAAAGAAATAATTTTCTCATATATATAAAAGTTTCATAGATAATAATTTATTCCTCAACCGATCTATCAAACTTTATCAATAAGTATAATTACATTCGCAGTATGACAGTTACATGTCGAGTCGACAACCTCTGTATACAAGCATAAAATTAAAATAATTTTGCATAATTACGTAACATTTCTCGAGTTTCTATCGTTATTTTCACCTATGCATTGACCGATCGTAAAATATTCCGATAAAACAGGAAACTGTCATAAACAGCTGTGACAACAATGACGCTGCAAACAAAAAGTCATTACCAACGTTCAGTTCATAATTACCAACATTGTGGTTCATATTATTTAGTTAGGAATGGGAGAAAGAGCGCCGGCAGCGCTTCAGTCAGTCCACACGCGCAATTCGACATGGTCAACTGTTGCACGTAATTGTGCACATCACGCGTTTACCCGAAAAAATAAACAAACGTCAAAATTTACAACTGTCAACTTTTGGCGCCTTTAACAAACTTTTCCCCGAAACCTGTTTCGTGCATGAAAGTGAATTAACGTTAATCGTGAGAGTGAACGTGATTGCGTAAATTACTCGGAGATGTTGATGGATTTTTTTGAATTAAAGTGTTACGTTTTTGAGGTTCTGTGGTGAAGTAGGCCGTAATGCGTAATGGATTATGGGTGTCTGTTGGTAATGGCTAAGCGTAACATACTTTTATTTCTTTTTTAACTAGGACAAGATTATTGTTAGTGTCGCGATTTCTTCATAAGCGTACCTGCTCAATAAACTTTCATTTATCAACTTACAGTAGTTGAGAAAATATGAAATATACGGTGATTTCCTAGAAAATAGGCGCAAAAAGATGGGAAACCTATGAACTATCGGCTTTATCTTCTTACTATCATTACATGACACTGTAAATCCCATATTATCGAGATTTGAAAGTTTGTTATAGTTTTATTTCTGTACTTATAGCAAGTCTAGAGGAACGTACTCAGTAACTATAAAATACAAAAAATTTGGAAAAAAGCTCTAAGAACGTAAACCGAGAATTTATGCTTACCCTAGTCTAAGAAAGCAATCTCCATATTATGCCAACATTCTTTTTTTTATTGTCGATGGACCTTCGTTTGTCCACAATCTCCCCTTTCTCACTCATCTTTAAATAGAGTAGGCAACAATCAGAGTAAATGCAAATGAATTGATATATAATGTATTTAAAAAGGATTATACTCATTTAGTACTACTGTTTTATTGTGTTATATTACTATTTGTATAATAATAGTGTATTTACGCTATTTTCGCCACACATGTTAATTTAAACTCGATACCTCCTCGCGTTTTTGAGAGAAGGGGGTCGACAGACGGACAGATGGACAATAAAGTGATCGTGTAAGGGGTCCTTTTGAGGTACGGAATCCTAAAAACAATAGATAAAGAACAAATGAGCGGCGAAAATAGTATAAACTGATACATATTCAAGTAATGCACGTGAATAGAGCTAGAAGAAGATATACTATAAAAAAAGAAGAAAATTAGTTTATTGATTAACAACAAAAACAAATTAGAAATACACACACATAGAAAACTTACAAGATATACACATATATGTTTAATTAATTCTCACAAAGTGCCTCCAGCATGTGAACCAAAGAGTCATTCCCAACGTCTCGCGTGAGACGTGCACAGTCATAACGTCTCACGAAAAGTATACCCAACGTCTGACGAAAATGCATCCAGTAGCAACGTCTCACGAAAAG
The DNA here is from genome assembly GCA_947859395.1 of Eupithecia insigniata. Classification (NCBI taxonomy): domain Eukaryota; kingdom Metazoa; phylum Arthropoda; class Insecta; order Lepidoptera; family Geometridae; genus Eupithecia; species Eupithecia insigniata. The sequence continues at coordinate 11,854,670 of OX402011.1, forward strand.
CATCCCCAACGTCTCTCGAAAGTCAGGTCGTCGTGATTTACAATCTACATCATCTAGTATTTGTCATTATAAAACTTTTGAAACTATCATGGTTATTTACAACACTAAAGTTAACGGGATATTTACCATGATTTGAGTTTTGAGTTCTCCAATATTTCGGCACAGTTTCATGCACACTCATCACTGCAAGTTAGTTTTTATTGGCTGATATATCGATCTTTCTTTTCTTTTTTTTTTAGAACTCAAAACTCAAATCATGGTAAATATCCCGTTAACGGGATATTTACCATTAATTTTTGTGTTCATTATTGACATCCTTTGAAAAAGGTCCTGCTTCAGCTTATTGTTGCTTTATTTTAACTATACGTACTAACTACAGGAAGTCTTAACCTATCGAATGGTATTGTATCGACTACCTGCTAATTGAATAATCCTCCGTTATCAAATAGAAACCTACAATTAACGTACCTGCTACGTTTAAACCAAATCTCAGTTGTAATGTTTAATTTAATCAGTTACATAACTCATCAACGGTTAAGCAACTCGTGTAACACTTTCATCCGGAATTCTTTAGGCGTGTCTTTGAATAGTTGAGATTTACGTGCTCATTTGATGAATAGTCTGCAAATGACCTGCCTACTTACTTAGAAGGGGTTTTTAGGCAAATGTGTTACGGAATGTATTAATAATTCATTCATAACGTGTAAAATATTTCTTAAAACTATACAGGGTGGTACAAAGGAACGTTACCTGGAGATCGGCTACCCGAAATATTAAAAACTAGCCGTTTCCCCGCAGTTTCAACCGCATTAATGAAGGATGAATTTTCGTATAAAACTACGAATATTCCCATAAATCTCCCATGGGAATTTGATGTTTTACCAGGACAGAAAGTAGCCTATACTACTCTCCATCCTTTCAAGTAACTCTATGCACAAAATCAAGTCTATTGGTAGCTTAGTTAGGGTGTGAAGGGAGGACAAACAAACAAATACAGTTTCGCATTTATAATATTAGTAAGGATATCATACTGAAAGTTTTTTTAACAGATTTAATTCTTATGATTGACTCTATCGATCAATGACAAACAAATACAAGATGTAATTTTTTAAGATTTTAGTGGATTCGACTACCGGATAAGGCGTGTTGTTTTTCAAAATTCTATAAATGCTCTTTTATTCATTTTTAATTATAAGGGAATGTTTCCTATCATTAAAAGTTGTTATCGTGAATATTGGGTAGTGCCCCCTCTAGCTAACGTTTGTTTGTACCATTAACAACCCTGTAGAGGAAAACACGCTACCACAAATTAGGTAATGTTACTTCGTTCGCTATTATTAGGTATAATATAAACAGAGGAATAGTATTTCAAATATAATTTTTTGCTTTTGACATCAAGACAATATATGGGAGTTGACAAGCATATATTATCTTCAGTGCTTTCACATACACAAGCGTCCGTATACGAATAAGCAAATGAGATATAGTGTGATGGTAGACAGAAATGCAGAGAAGCCAAAAAATGCGATAAATACTAAGCCTTTTTTTTCTAATTGTAAGATATAATATCTGTTTACAATCTGGAGGATGTTCGCCATTACAAGCACATTATTTGTAGAGCAACAACAACAAACAACAATACCAGCCTAAAGCAGTCCACTTCTGGACCCAGGCCTCCTTTAATAGGATACAATAATTATTAGTTACTAGCGGGCAGCCCCGGTTTCGCACGGACATATTTAATAAAAATTTCATGATCCCTGTTTAAAAAAAAATATTATATAGCCTATGTCACCCGGGGATTGTGTATTTAGCTTCCCAACGGTTTAATAATTTCGGTTTGATTTTATTCAATGCAAACAAACAATCAAATCTTTCCTCTTTATAATATTAGTAAATAACTGGGTAATGCCATAAACCCCATGGGTGGGGGATTTGTAGAGCAATAAACATGAACCAAAGAACTTTAGCAACCTGTATACAACTAAAAATAAGGAAAAACATAATTTTAGAAGCACCTTTTATAAAAGTGAATGTATCGATGCAAATAGACTGGAGTATTTAAATATCCCAGACTAATATTAAAAGAACAAGAGGTAGACCTATAACAAGGTGGGAAGATGATATTAACACTTCCAAGGCCCGTGACGCACATGCCCGTCTACACGTCCCTAGAGCTGCGGCGCGGCCTTTCGGGTAGCACCGCAAAAACTTGGCAGAGAATGCTTTAAAGCAATAGCTGGTCCAAACTGGAGAAAAGTAGCTGAAGACAGAATCAAATGGGCATCACTGAAGGTGGCCTTCACCCAATCTGGGTTCCGGTTGATACATAAAATTATATTAAGTAAGAGACAAATAAATAACGTAGAATAAACTAAATAAAACTAACACATATGTAGAATTAAAAAAATGTAAATTTACTGGAAATAAAGGGCTTTTTATTTAATTTTTTAATATTAAATTCAGTAACGTATTTACGTACCTTCCAATCTTTGTAAACTACTTACCAAACAATAATCCAAAATTACTTTTAGTTTTGAGTTTAAAACAAAAATTACAACCTTATACATTGTAGGTACCTATCAAATATCAATTATCAGAATCAGAAAGGTTGCCTGGGAGAAATCTCTGTCAGCGATAAGGGCGCCTTTTGAACTATATTTACTTTAATTTTAGATATAAGAATTTTTATGTAATTTTAATAGGTACAATAAAGTGTTCATTCATTCAAATCAATAACTTTATTTCTTTAGGCTTACAAAATAAGCACTTAGACAAGTCAAATTGTATACTATAAACATAGTTATTATTATCAAATAAGAAATAAGGTGTTATTGATATTATCTTCACTTCAATTTTTTGTCCACTAGTGGAAGAGTGAAAAAGAAACCACAAGCACATTTATATATCACTTACGTGTCTTATACATGTTTATTTTGCCTATGTAACTCTAAATTTAATGCGATTTAGATACATGTCAATATTTCTTTAGAGCTAAACATAACATTGAATTTCTTACATACTCCGTCACAGTCAGTATCAAAGTGCTTTATTTCCTTTAGACCTTACAGGACTTTTGGTAATTCAAATTATTTAAATAAAACTAGGAAAGAGACAGGGGCATCATCATCATCATCAGCCCATACACGTCCACTGCTGGAAATAGGCCTCCCCCGTATGACGCCACAAATAGCGGTCCTGAGCCGCCTCCATCCATCAACTCCCTGCGACCGCTACGATGTCGTCGGTCCATCGAGTGGATGGTCTCCCATGTAGGGAGGGATTTGCCATAATCACCACGCTTGGCAGGCGGATTGGTGATCGCAGTGTTGGTGTTTAAAAATACTCAGAAGGAAGCTGCTGCCCTTCCTCTGGTAGGTTCCCTTAGTCGGCTTTTACGACATCCGCGGGTTGAGTTGGAGGGGTCGATATTCGTACGCCGCGACCCCACGGCCCACGACAGGGGCATATCCTAGTGCAAAAAGAATCTGTTCTTATTAGCAATAAATCATATTCGGGGACAGCGGATGACATCTGGCTGACATCCGTATCGAATTCAATTGGATTGCTCTAGGAATCTTAATTGATTGTGAAGTTATTAAAAAATCATTAATATTAATATTTTAGCTGATAGTTAGGTCTTTCAATTAACTACAATAATATTAATTAGCATTAGGAGTAAAAAAATTACGGAAAACAAAAATAGCTGAACTGAGTGTATGTCGAAAAGTCCAAAAGATTTTTAATCAAATGTAATTTTAAAATTGTCTTCTAGTAGGTAATAATCAATTAATTTTTTTTTTGTAGAGTTTTTATGACTACCTACTGACTGTAACTCCCTAATCTCCAAATACTAGAAGTAATATAAGATAACACAAGATTTCACTCAAAAATAAAATATCCGTAAATATAATATAAATCGTAATAGTATTCATTATTTAGAGATCCTTAGGGGAGGGCTATGTCCAACATTGGACGTCGTTCGTTTGATATGATGATGATGACGATGATTCTTTATTAAAATCAGCTTGGCGTATTTCCTCCGAGTTTTTCCTCCGTGAGCGATAATTATTTCCTGTGTCAATTAGTATCAGCGAACAGTAATTTTATTAATATCGGTAAACCAGTGAACGTTAAGGAAGCGCTTATTAAAAATGTCGTGTTTTTGGACAATTACTTTTAACCTCACGTCTATTATAAAATAAACAATTAATATTGGACAATCCACACAGCATCATCTAGCCAGAAGCTAACTAGAGCTTGTGTTATGTACATACATCATTAGTCCGTACATGTCCACTGCTGAACATAGCCTGTCTCAAACGACGTCACGAATAGCCGTCCTGAGCCCTCCATCCAACGACTCCCTGCGACCGCTACGATGTCATATACTATATATACATATATATGACATACAATACATACATACAAAGGTATTTTCTAAAATACCCAGAACACTCGAAATTAATATTTGCAGACCGTATAAACATTTGTCCAAAGGCGGGAATCGAACTCACCAGCTCCCACGCCGCGCCGTAGGCGGACCTTCGCCTGCCGCGCCACAACAGTCGTTATTTTTTTTTCCTATGAAGACAAATAATCTGTACCTACTGATAGTTGGGGTAACATACACTTGTTTTAATAAATAAAATAATATTATGGTGACGAATAAATAAATATTTGTAGAGTCCTTATTCGAGGGCAAAATAATAATTAGATAACAAACATTTATGCACCTTTTAAACAGTCCATTTTCATGCTTTGTACCTGTTTTAACGTATTAATACCTACGTACAATAAACACAAAAATATATAAATAATGCCCAGCCAGTCTTTTGACACTTGAGTGTCAGTTAGCAATCACAATATGTAGAGCATGCCTAATGGCAAAATGCCTCTATTATTGGTATTGGTACCTGTCAGCAGAACTATGCAAATAAATCAGGTTATTACAGATATTTGGCAATGGAATAATGTGTACGGTCGGTTGAACTTTGTTCCCTTGTCAAATTAAAAAGAGCTTATTGACAGATGGAGCACATTCGACAAGCAAATTAATTTTATAGCGACATGGTACTAAATTGTAGTCTCATCTTAATTGCGTATACTAAAGATCATGCTTAAAACAAATCCTTTCACTTTCAAATAACATTTAACTTTAAGTTCAGCTTCACAAGTGTTAAATTACTACGAACTTACCAGCACGATAGAATCTACCATTAGAGTCACAGATTAATTACAGGTCACTTCACTTGTTACACACGTACTTTTGAATTAGACACTTTCCGACAACTCAAATCCATTACGCAACCAGCAACAATGAGATGAGAACTCGGCAATACTAACAGCATCTCGAATCGTATTGACCCTTGACTTTTTAGGCAACATTTTCTGTGTTTTAACAAAGCGACAGTTAAATAACGAATAATGCCAAGAGAGCCAAAAGATGACAACTGCAATGCGCTAGCAAGATTAATCAAGGACTTCTGTAGCTGCTCTGAATACGGGACCTGGTCTCCTGATATGACAGCAGAGAAACGCAAAGGACCTTTCCTGAAAAGCGAACTCACCAATATGTCTGCTGTTCGACGCCGCATCATGGCTATAGCCAAGAAGAAGAACAGAGATGTACCACAACCGCCTAAACTAACCCACGATGAAATTAAAACACACGATACTCTTACCTCAAATCTGATAAACACAACAATAAGCTCACAAAACAGCACAATCAGAAGAAACATCGACAATTTCTTGCTCTCTCGCAGGATGTTCGCTCTCGAAGAAGATCTGTACGAGAAGCCTATCAGATGCACGAAAAACTCAAATAGTGGAGAGAACTGGTCTCTGAGCAAAGCCTGGAGAGTAAATAATAGCGATTTCTTCAACAGATCTCCCGCAAGCACCTACAGATTAGACCGAAGCTACTCCCACTTAGAGCGCATAGACGAAATCCCTCGCAAAGATAGAAAGAGACGAAGCAAAAAACTGAGAGAACAGCTACGATACGACAAACACATAAAAAGACACATAAAGATTCGACTGATGCTGTCATTGAGGATGAGAAGATACATGAAACGGCGATTGCGGAAGACGAAGATGCAAGCTTTTCAGAGCATAAGCGTTCCTCCAAGGCTGTTTATCAGAGGAGCGTCTGAGACGTCTAGTTTCGGGACCAGGTCGTATAGGTCAGTTATGACAGACAAGCTGGCAGATGGGACGGTATTGTTTGATGTGCACGAAGCCAGGAACACCACGATGGAGCTGTGCCATGATTACGAAGAGGACCTCGACACGCTACAGGTAGCGTTACGCGCCGGTAATTTTAGGTAAATATTTACTATGGGAATGTACCGTTGCTTTTATTTTTATGCAAATAAGTGTATCTTTACGGGGTTGTTTGCGTAAATTAGATTTGTAACTAGAAACTATAAATAGCACGTTATTAGGTCTGCCTAGTATTTTTATTGCCGCCAGTGGCTTTTTCTTTACAGAGGCTATTTGCCAGTAGATTAAATTTTAAGTCCTGATTTCATGTGATCAAATGGAGACGGGGGATCAGTTAGATTCTTTTTAGACTAGTCCATTCAATGTAGGGACACATATAACTGGAACAAAGAGAAGGAGGTAAGTATGTGCCTTGCAGAGGGACAATGCAAAAAATCTTCTTAAACGTTAAAGTTCTTTAACAGTTATCATCATCATCAGCCTATATTAGACCATTGCTGGACATAGGCCTCCCCAAATGAGCGCTATAGCTACCTGTCTTCAAGTTGCAGCATCAAGCATCTACCTGCATAACAATCTCGTCTCATCTACAGCATCAAGCATCTACCTGCATTACATCTGTAATGTTTATTTTTGTAACTGGTTTTTATTGGACGAGCATTTGAAGTTGAAAAAATTTGATACTGGAAGGAAAAGACTATCATTACAATAAAAAAACACTAAGTGTTATTTACATTCAGCAACATTTTTTTTTAATTTCGATTCCTCCTGTTAAAACCTATTTTGAACTTATCATGTACTAGCGGCCCGCCTCAGCTTCACACGGGTGCTATGCTGATATTAAATTATACATACATATAAACATTCCTCTTGAATCACTCTATCTATTATAATAAACTGCATCAAAATCCGTTGTGTAGTTTTAAAGATCTAAGGATACATAGGGACAGACAAAAAATGGGAAGCGACTTTGTTTTACTATGTAGTGATTATACCAAAAACCACAGATATATTTTTATAGTATTTTAACATAAGCAGTAAAACAAACAATGTAATTCAAAGTTCACTAACCATTTCACAAACCCCTGTTTTACTTTGTCACACATATCACAATTCGTGGAAAGTCTATGCTGATTGGCACTCATCCGCACCGGATGGGTATTCTACCGTGAAACCTATTGTCCTCTACCACGCATGGTGACGACGTGTCTGTCTGACCATCGCCCATTGTTTCGGCAGTTAGGGTCAAGGTTTAGCTGGAGCACTTGTGGCTATGACCACTAACTTCCGTGGTAGAGAGATGTGTGACGTGGTTAAGTTGCAAAGTCAGGTGTTCAGACTTGTTACCATAAATTGTGGGTTGGGTAGGCTTAGGGCCCATTCACACAGCATCCGTTTTACAGGATTCGTTTATTTTCCTGTGAGGGGGGCGTGTGGGCGTATGTAGTTGTAGAGCGAGTACATACACTTGACAGTATATATTCCAGTAAACGATTGTTACCGGACCGTTTTTTACGGATTTTTAGCAACTGGAAAAAAATAATTTACTATATCCGGAATACTGTGTGTACTCGCTCCTACAACTATATACGCCATAACAGGAAAATAAACGGATCCTGTTAAACGGATGCTGTGTAATTGAGCCTTTATGTGGTATTTTTATAGAAACGGCTTCTATCTACATCATTCAAACAATTTAGCTGACTGCTGTCTGTTGCAAACAATCTACAGGTAATAGCTCAACTGGTCCATATCAATACCAGTCGGAAGCGTCACCAAGACGCTGGCTATAATGTCGTACTTAGATGTCTAGAGACTTTATTTCCTTAACCTAACTCAGTCTTAGTTCAATTTTATTGATAACAGTAATGTCTTTGTTTGCGATACATTGAATAGAAATATGGATTCCTCACGGGTATTCGTGCGTGTCGCCAACGTTACTACAATGTTGTTCACCTTTACGGTTGTTATTGGGAGTTATATTCTATGATTAATTTAGTCGCAATAACTAAACTTATATTACAAGACAAAAAATTAATTAATTAATTTATATTTATTGAGATAAACCAACAATAACGGTACGATTCCTATATATATAGTTTATATACGAGTATATAGTGTAGAGATCAAAGTGAGATCACAATATTAGTCTTAATATATTTAACTATGTTAAGAATACCTCATCATCATCATCATCAGCCCATACACGTCCACAGCTGGACATAGGCCTCCCCCGTACGACGCCACAAATAGCGGTCCTGAATACCTAATTTTAAGTTAATGTGATTTTTATATTATGTCATGTCTGGCATGTATTTGTGATGATGAATTTAAAAAATGATGTCTTCCTTTATATTTCGATATGAGAGGGACAGCAACACTTTTAGTTCTGTCATTTAGTTTTGGTGACCAGCGACTAACTATATAGAAATAGTAGAAATATCATCGGGCAATTAAATAATTATTATCAGGCGATAAAATCTTATTTGGTCTCTTTATTTTTCCCTAGTGACTTTGAAGAATCTGAATCGAACTCAGATTTACCTATATTTGTTCTTTTCCTTTTGAACAACTAGGTACCTATTAAGTAATATAATAATCTAAAAGTAACTGAACATGTATATATTTCGGGAATATTTTTTTTTTCCATACACTTATCCAAAACACATTTAGATTCTCGTTTAGCTGTAAAATGAAAAATTTGTGCATACATCTTAAAAAAATGGATGCCAGCCATGTTTATTGTATGATTTCAAATACATTTGTTGGTAAAAGGTGTAATATGAGTGAGTACGTATTATTTATGTAAATAACATCTACAGAGTGCAAAACTAATAAATATTTATGTTTATTTTAGTAAATGCTAAAACTTGTTGCTTAACTTTCTAAGGAAAGATATTTCCATAATTATTATGAAATACATTTCAAAAACGAATTCGTAGTCATTCATTTCATAAATTGCGTTTGACAATCTGCAGATAGACAAATTACTCTGTTATAAGAAAAGAAGATGCTCTTGCGAGACACAACGGTCACGTGGGTGACACAAGGCTACGTCATCGACGCCATCGGCGAATGAGGAGAGGAACCTCTTTCGATACGATACGATACGAAGATTCTTTATTGTACACCAGTTAAAAACAGAAACAGGCAAGGGAAAGACAAATACAGATTTATGTACAATGGGCGGCCTTATCGCTATGAGCTATCTCTGCCAAGCAATCTCTTTCCTGGTGTTAACAGTAGCGTAAAATCGTAACTCCACAAACTCCTTGTATTACCTGCATAAATCTGATAAAACGATGTGGATTTGTATATACCAATTATTTATCACATTGTTGAACAACTCGTGTTTAACCAACGTTGTTTTGACTGATGTAACAAACATAATTGACGATTGTTTTTTTTTATTGATTTTTCCATTGACTCATATCACATTTTGTTTCCCAACTTCTGCATCTTGTTGAAATAAAGTGGCAATTGGACAGTGACGTCACCTTATGTCACTCCTGGAAGAGCATACCTTGGTTTCTTATACCATGAAATTACCTATCTCCCGACATACCCGAGGATATTATTACAGCCGAAATTAGAGGCCTTCTCTAGATTGGGGATGAGGCTAAATAATGATATCAAACGACCAATTAGATACTATATTATAATATATATGTATAACGAGATAAATAGAGAGTCCTGGGAGAATAGAAATGGACGAAATACTGGAACACGACATAACCTGGCTTGTAGCAGTGGATGTACCCTCAGTCCGTGACTGTTCACCTCCTGTGTCAGTGGATCTGACCTCTGTAAAAGGATGTTTTGCTCCAGTATTTCGTCCATTTCTATTCAACCTTAGTCCTCTATTCACCCCATTTTAGCCAGGGCGCCTATATTCGAATGCCAGCCGCTTATAATGATTTAAAATGATAACGGGTTAGAGGGTCGAAGTTATTAGGTGTAGCAAATGAAAGCCAAAGCACACTGCACTGTTAACATTTCTCAAAAGGCAATGAATGCAATGAATCCCATTGTGTCCTGCAGTTATCCACACTTATATTCTGTGTGTCTGACGTGTCTGTAACCTTTTCACGACTCAACGGCTGCACAACTTTTAATGAGACTCATTAAAAGTTGTCTTACGTTACTGTGACTTCAAAATATTTGTGACAAATACCTGTGACAAAATACTAGTTAGTATTTCTACCAATCACGTACAAATTCATTGTTTTACTGATTGAATAATATATTTATTGTAGCGATGACTAAGTAGCAGTAGCAAGTATAAAATACTAAGTGTGTCTCATTCTGACTTAGTGATATTATCAAAGAGTGAATATAGAAGCGATATTATCTAGCTGAAGCGATTTATTGCGTAGGTACCTAATAAAATAACGATATAATATCGTGCACTCGTGACACTGGCAATGCCTACTTTTAATCAAATTAGGCAGGGAGTAAGACGGTATCTCGTGGACAAACTATGCTACTTTATACCGTGAAAATGCGTGCAGAGAAGCGAAGTTATTCATAAAAACAATCGATATTTTCGGTTCTGGCATTACTTTGATGATTTCAACCTTGTGTCAACCACCATATAGTGTGGTGCTTATGTATGACTTAGGTACTGTTGACTATTATGTATGAATTAGCAAATGTATTATGTAGGCCTCACCTACTCTCAGTTAACGTGAGAATAAATGACCATAATACTTGCTACATGCAAAATAATATTTTAAAGTCATTGATTTAACGTGTAATGTGTCTTGCTCCTGCGCAAGTCCCGTAATTCAGTCCGGTTTCAGTGGGTTAATCGGTTATTGGTTTATAATGTGATGAACAAATTGATGCCATAAATACATATACAGACTGTTATTTAGGTTCATCATCATTAGGTGACACCACGGACCTCGTGCCACAATGTAAGTAAACAGTGTAATTAAGTGAAAACCGCTAAAATATTTTTTTATTTAGCGATTACTTTGGTTATTGTTAGTATTTTTAGTAGAGAAAATCTTGTATCTACAAAAATAGTTTGTATAGGTACCTACATATGTCTCGAATATTTTGAATAGGTAGGTAAGATGCGTGATATAAACCAATAAAATAGATGAATTGGTTTTTAAATGTCAAGATCAAACCCTTGTCACACATCTGTGTTGAATTTAGAGCAGGTTTTGTTCGGTTTAAATTAATTTACATCTGTAATCCATAACATTATTGCAAAACCATTTTATCTTAAAGAATGATACAGTGCCATCTAGCGTCGAGTAGACGAACTGCAAATTGCACGATGGCAGCACCCTGAGAACCTTTCTAAAGAATTCTAAAGAAAGCTAGAACCGCAGTGTTAGTTTCTCTAGCTGTCGACAGATGGCGTTAATTTGAACCATCACGTTTTGCGAGCGCGTTGTAGTCTTTTCTATGAGAAATGCGATTTTAATCCACTGAGCAAAGTTTGTTACATTTTATTATTTTACGCATTTTATTTTGTTGTTATAATTTATCGACTAATTATTTTTAAATAATGGGATGCTTTTGAGCCGATTTTTGTAAATAGGAATATAAACGAAAAGGAAATCAATATTCTACAATGCTAAATATTTTTTCTTAATTTAAGTCTGGCTTACTGAAGAAATATAGTTTTTTTATACGACGGGCTTTTCTAAAGTAACTTAGGAGACTGATATTGAAGTGAATATAAGATGTTCACTTCAATATCAGTCTCTATTTAAAGTTTAACCTGTGGCATGAGTCTAATGTGTGTCAAATTAAGAAAATAAATGTGTGTCTAATTAGTATAGTTTAATCTATGGCCAAGAACTGTTTATTTTTCTGTGCAAATTTAAACCATAAAGAAGGATTGTACAAACTTACAAACAATGTATGAAATCTCCAAATTACTTTCTAAGGGTCTAGTGTACGAAATGGAGACAATCCGCATATTTTATAAGTATAGAGAATAATTGTTATTTGATTAATGGATTGATCTTTAATTGTTCCAGGAGCGGCCGTTTAGCTGTCGAGGGCTGGTGGTGCGGCCGAGCCATGCCGGCGGCCGGCGGGCGGGCTAACAACGGAGCCCTAGCGCTGCACTACGCAGCCGCGAGGGGCTGCCTCGACTGCGTGCGACTACTCGCTAATACTACGCCTGATGTCTCGTGAGTTTAGTTTGTATTACTTTAAAGGAGATATATGACGCCATTTTGTGATAAGCATTGGATTTCGCATTCATGGGAGTGGGACAGAGCAGAGCGTCGTAAGCGCAAAAATCATATTTTCGCTTCGTTCGAGTTCTATCCGAAACCTCCACCCGTCCACACAACCCGTAACAAGTCCGCGGCGATATCACGGAGTCCAGTTTGATGAAATTTCACTAATGTGGACGCACCTTTTTTCTATCAAGAGTACTAGGCACACGGGATGAGAGTACCTACTGATTATTTGAATGTAAAAAAATGTACTAATAGGCGGTTCCCATTCCCAAACTAGCGCCGCCACCTATTTTATCGTACCTATTATTACGTAAAACAAAGGAATTTTCAAAAATTCCTATGCCAGTTTGCTAGCCATTTCCTTTGCCAATACCTATCATAAGCTTTTTTTTAATGCCTCTGTAATAGTTTTATTTTGTATAGTTTAGGAAGAGATGCGAAGATGCACTTTTTGGTCACCAAACTTACTAGCTATACAATATAAAACTATTACAGAGGCATTAAATATAACCTTATGATAGGTATCACAAATGGGCCAAGGGATATTTGAGGTGGCGGCTCTGATCTGGGTCGGGGTTAACTTGCGCATAGAAGACAATATACCTAATATGTACCAGCAAACTTCAAACTCTTCTATGTTTTTTCGGACTGCGTTTAGAAATATGTTTGTCAAATAAGATTTGTTTATAACATTAGACTTTATTAGAAGAACAAAATTCTATTGATGGCCACGCCAAATTTAAAAGACGCCGATTTCAGGCATTAATAAGTACCTGAGGTAGAGTTGCTAGAAACCTATATTCAGTTTTTCTATAGGTTATACTCATGACATCAAATTATCACACTGTTTTTTAATATATTTTTTAAAGAAAATCTTGTTCTCTTCGTTTTACAGAATGATTCTAGTGGTAAAGTATTTATGAATCAACTAGCTGCTGCCGGCGCCTTCGCCCGTGTTTTATCGGGATATAAAATAGCCTTTATGCTATTCAAGATTTAAAACAATTCCCATACCAAATTGCAGCCCAACCGGTTCAGTAGTTTCTGCGTGAAACAGGAACAAACATCCATACTCACAAACATTGACATTTATAATATTAGGAAAGAATAGAAATTGGCATCCAACTTAAGTTCGAAACTGGAGCTATCTGTGTACCTATAGCGACGGTTGCTTTCGTTGCTGACGGTACATTCTCGCATGACTTCCTCATTCAGCAGATTACCGCGCGGTTACCAGCACGCTGTTACCCTGAGCGCGCGGTTTTTGCGACGGTAACTGTCCGGTCACGTTATATAGATAGATGGACGTAACGGAACGGTATCGAGGGTAGCGTGCGTAGATTTAATTGTAGGACAGTGGGTTAGACTTGTGGGAGAACTTTTCAGTTATAATGTAAGATTTTCTCATAAAATGATAGAAAACTGAGTATAATCCTATTTATATTATATTATAAATGTCAAATTTTATGAGTATGGATATCCATCCAACATTCATATATCCACACACAACATTTATGTATATATAATACGGATGTTTGTTCCTGTTTTACGCAAAAACTACTGAATTAATTGGGCAGTAATTTGGTACCACTAGGTATAGTTTGGGATTTGGAATAACATATAGGCTATTTTTTATTCCATTAAAACGTGGGCGTAGGTGCGGGCAGCAGCTAGTTCGATCATAATTAAATAGTGAAGAAAAACATTAGTCGCGGTTAAGCCAGCACCTTAGATGGTCCAGTTTCTTTTTTGTTTCGTTTCTTTTACACAATACAATATATTACATATTATATAGATATTTTTATTTTTATACAGAAAATCCCAGAACACCCCGAACAAATATTTGCAGATCGTAAAAATATTTGTTCCAAGGCGGGAATCGAACCCGCAACCGCTTACGTCGCAGGCGGAGCTTCGCCCACCGCGCCGCGCTAAATCAGTTTTTAAATATTTTGTATATCCTTTGATAGCTGAAATCATCCGCTTACCAGTGTATTCGTGAGTGTCTCATACGATTTTTGCCGGCCATACGCAGCTTTTCTTTGGTCTTTATTCTGCTAGACAAGGAGCGCCAAAAATTTGAGTACTTAGAAATACATCTGAATTGACCTGGCTTTATTTATTTATTGTAAACTAGCTGACCCGGGCCCACTTCGTTGGGCGGTAAACATTTTTAGTGAACAGAACCGAACCGTGAGACCGAGTCGAAGATCAAAGTTGTATCCACTTCCACCAGTGTCTTCGCCATGACAGTAGGTAGGTATATAAGCGAGTAGAGACTGAAGAGCATCAAATGCCTGGTGCGTTTCGCCAATGCATTGCAAGCGGTCATCCCGGGTACGCAGCACAATGTCCTGCCTGTCATAGGGCTGATCTACCAGGACGACGGCATCATTGGTAGCGAGAGCTTTGTACAAACCGGATGCTGTCAAGTAGGTCGTTTATCGCACTAATAACAATTTTGTAATCATTTTGTTGGCTTTGGGGTATGGACTCATATTTTATGTCCTTCCTCGTAGTATGAACTCAAATCATGCTAAGTATAATTCGAATCCATTCAGTTTTTGCGCTATTTTAGGCCGAGAAATGTCTCTTCCATCCCCACTCCCAAGGGAACCTTAACGAATTCCAGGATAAAAAGTATTACATGACCTTCCTCGTAGTATGAACTTAAGTCATGCCAAATTTAATTTGAATACATTCAGTAGTTTCAGCGCTATGCGCAGCCAAGAAATTTTACCCTACTGCGGGGGCCACTACGGGGGGCTACTGGGGGTCCCACTGCAGGGTAATGTGGGGGGCCCACTGCGGGGGTAAACTGCCGGGGGCCCCCACTGCCGGTGCCCTCCACTGTAGGGGCCTACTGAGTGGGTCCCACTGCGGGGGGTACTGCAGGGGGCTATTGGGGGTCCCACTGCGGGGCAATGTGGGGGGCCCACTTCGGGGGGCCATCTGCCGGCGGCTCCCACTGCCTGGGGACCTACGCGCAGTCAAAAAAATGTATTTTCATCCCCTCTCCCAACAGAACCCTATCAAAATCCGAGATGAAAAGTATTCTATGCCCTTTCTCGTAATATGAACTTAAATCCTGCTAAGTTTTATTTGAATACCTTCAGTAGTTTCGGCGCTATGCGCAGCCAAGAAATTTTACTTTCATCCCCTCTCCCAAGGGAACCGTATTGAAATCCGGAATAAAAAGTACTCTATGTCCTTCCTCATAGTATGAACTCAAATCCTACCAAGGTTCATTTGAATACATTTAGTAGTTTCGGCGCTATGCGTAGCCAAAAAATTTGACTTTCATCCCCTCTCCCAAGGGAACCCTATTGAAATCCGGGATAAAAAGTACCCTATGTCCTTTCTCATAGCATGATCTCAAATCCTGCAAAGTTTCATTTGAATACATTCAGTAGTTCCGGCGCTATGCGCAGCCAACCAATTATACTTTCATCCCCTCTCCCAAGGGAACCCTATTGAAATCCGGGATAAAAAGTATACTATGTCCTTCCTCGTAGTATGAACTCAAATCCTGCCAAGTTTCATTTCAATACGTTCAGTCGTTTCGGAGCTATGCGCGGCCAAGATACATACAGACAGACAGACAGACATGATGGAAAAAAATATTCATTTTTGGCATCAGTACCGATAATAGAGTGCACTCCAAAAAAAAATTTCAAAATATCTTCAATGTACAAAATTGGACCTGTTACAGTTTTATTATAAGTATAGATAACAATAAATAACAACTCAGCAACCGATGAAGCAATAATCCAAAAAAACTTCCTCTCGGTTCAATGCGTCAATATTTTGATTCAATTCAATTTTGGTTTTCATAAAAAAATTGTAATTTTTTACAAACAATGGTTTATCACAAAATTGAAAGTAATCGATAAGCTTAAATTGCATAGAAATTTCCTAAACTTAGTATTCCGCTATTATGCTATATGTATTGAATACTGCAAAAATTGGCAAAGTGCTAAAGTCGGCACTAAACTCCGATATATGTAGATCAGTTTATCCCAAAGCTAGCGTAATCTTCAAGTTTATCAAACCAGGGCTATCGATGACTTTGTCTTTCTTTACATGACCACACGAACAGCACAGCATACATATTATCTCCAAACGCCTTATCTAAAACAATGTAATCAGAAGCGTGCTCAAAGATGGCGAAGTGCGGCGCAGGCGCAGAGAAAGCGTTACCGAATTAATTGTCCGATCCGAGCGATGTGATCTTCACACTCCGATTGTGGCGGTGGATCCTGTCGCGAATAGTATGGACTATTTTGTCTATACCTAGACACTAGTTATAGGTAGCCTGAAAACTTTATTAATACACTAGCGGGCCACACCGGCTTCACAAAGGTATTTAAAAAAAATCTAACTCCCTAATTTTTTTGAAAACTTATAGCCTATGTCACCCGGGGATAGTGTAGCTTCCCAACAGTGAAATCATTTTTCAAATCGGTTCAGTAGTTTCGGAGCTTATTCAATGCAAACAAACAAATCATTCCTCTAATTGTATACATAGACAAGTTATTATCAGAATAACTTAAGTATATGTATATTGGTAATGAGAGCATAAAAAAGTGCCATATACTTTTAATGTAATAAACAATATTTTTTTTTATTAATGAGCCCCAGGGTCCGAGATCGATTTTCGATTCGGACGATGGGACGGTTCGAATCGCCTGCCAACTGTCAGACGATGGGACGATGGGAAATCCCATCGTCTGACGGTTGGCATATAAAAACTAGCACCCTTTATACAGTTTTATGCACCGACGAGATTAATCTTGATAATTCAATGTGCAATGCGTAAACGCAACAATTCTTTATCAAATTAAATGACAATAATTATAATAAAAACACCATCTTTGTCTTGGGCAACAAAAATACTTCAAGTTAGCCAGAGCATAATGCTTGCGAAATAATCAAATCCTAATTATTATTATAAATGCGAAAGTATGTTTGTTTGTTTGTCTGTCTATCCTTCACGTCCTAACTAAGCAACCAATCGACTTGTTTTTACAAGCTTTTATATAACTTGTAATGTTAAGTATGTTCGGGTAAATACTTGTAACTAAATCTTAGACCAGTTTTCCTCAACCGATTGAGCTGGGCATGTAATTTTGGTTTCACCCACGTTAAATTAGAATATCACATTCTAGGGGGATAAAAACGTATTTTTCTCTGTATATTTCCCATGGAAATTTTATGTTTCACCAGGATAAAAAGCCTATGTCTGCATAACTATTCTTTCAACTAACTCTAAGCCAAAAATCAAATCGAATGGTTGCTTAGTTAGGACGTAAAGGAAGGACAAACAAACAAACACACTTTCGCATTTATAATATTAGATAGGATTTTACAGTTTTGTTCCGAGGGAGGCCGAAGAACCTTCGGCATCACTATATACATACCTACGACGAAACTTCTTCGAGGAATTGCTATCATAATTCTTTAATATTTTTTTAAATAACGCATGCTACTTACCATCTACCATCCAGCCCATCCCAAGGTTGTTTGGAAGAGATCGCTCAAAGCGATAAGGCCGCCATTTTTACTTCATTGATTGTCAGCACTTCCTTCTGTAGGTATTGTAATTTGTGTTGTGTGGTACAAATTATGGTATAAGAAAACAAGGTATGGTCTTCCGAGACACGATGGTCGCGTGGGTGTCACTTGCTTCCGTCATCATCGCCATCGGCGAATGAGAAGACGAATCTGTTTCCTGTAGCGTAAAATCGTAACTCCCCGAGATCCTCGTATTACCTGCATAACTCTGATAAAACTATATGGTTTTGTATTTACCAATTATTTATCACATTGAATCGTGTTTAACTAACGCTGTTTTGACTGTTAACAAACGTAATGGATTATTCGCATTTTTTTATTGATTTTTTCAATTGAATATCACATTTGTTGCCCAACTTCAAAATAATAATATAAATAATACTGGACAATTCACAGAGTCCTATCTATCTAGCCCCAAGCTACGCAGAGCTCGTGTTATGTGTACTAGATAACTGATATACATAATAGAACATATTACATAAATAGATATTTTTTATTATACATACACATCTAAGTTTAGTTAAAATAAAGTGGCAATTATAGGCTTATGTAGCACGCACTAGTCCTATTTCACTCGACTGTCATGGATTTGACAAATACAACAATTAGCTAGTACTACAGTTTATAATTTCAATACTTTTACTTATTGGGCAGAGTTACCCCTAGGAGTTTACTCGCACGACTGACTCCGTCTTAGTCGGAGTCCGGCTTTTTATAACATTCCTTCCAACGGCTTTAATGTACTGGTTTTGAATCGGCCCACTCAACTTCCCAACCAATAGGAGCTCGGTAGTGGAGACAGTCAAACCAGTGACTGTTTCCACTACCAGGTAATGCGATTATTAATGTAGGAATGTTACACTTAGGAGTCAAAACCCTAAGTCTATGATGGCAACTGGTCAGTGACGTAAGCAAAAGACATTCCCGGAGTAGAAGACCTTGTTTTCTTGAATCATAGCTACAATAAAGAGTTATCTATCTATATTTCAATGGGGGAAAATTTTCTACGTACCTATTTACCAGCAATTTATGATGCCACTGGCCCACAACCATCAGTGTAAATCATATAAACATCACGACAGCGTGTGTAATCGCAATAAGAACAATTGTAAATGACAAAGAAAGCTAATTTAATAGTAAGTGGGTAATAGCGACTGCATAGTTTTATTTATAAGGTTGTGAGCATAGTCATGATCCAAGAAAACAGGTCTGCTCTTCCGGAAGTGTCTCCAGGTCACTGTCCAGTTGTCGCTTTATTTCAACAAAATGAAGAAGTTGGGAAACAAATGTGTAAGGGTCAATAGAAAAGTGAATAAAAAAATTTGAATCGTCAATTATTAAAACTAAAATTTAAAAAAGTATTTTATTTCGAGTAACAACATCCATATAATATAACATAATTATGTTTGTTAGATCAGTCAAAACAGCGTTAGTTAAACACGAGTCAATGTGATAAATAATTGGTATTTAAACAAAACCACATAGTTTTATCAGATTCATACAGGAGTTCGGGGAATTACGATTTTACGCTACTGGTAACACCAGGAAACACATTCGACTTCTCATTCGCCGATGGCGATGATGACGTAAGCAGGAGACACCCACGTGACCATCATGTCTCGGGTCATTTTCTTATACCTACGTATGGGCATAATGATGAGAGAAGAAGATCAACGCACAAGAGGAGACGATGTTGTAGTACCACGATGGGGTTCATATTTGATATTTCTAAGATTACGAACTTAGCCCATGAAACACCGCAGGCAGTTAGCTACCTGTAGATTGTTTGCAACAGTCTGCAGTACGCTCAATTGTTTCAATTGTAAATACTAGAGATGCTGATATGATGGCGATGAAAGTTTTCTCTATACTACAACTGATGAATGAGTAACGAACTTATAAAATTTACTCCCATCTTGAAATAGAAAAGATCGCTAGCGCGTCTCGCTCTTCGCACCACAACACACATAATAAAATCAAGAAGTAGAATAGAACTATTTGCCGGCCGCCAGTAATGCACAGTCGGCCGCGATGGTACTCGGCGTGCGCTCGAGCGCATGCGCGAACTGCAGTTCACAGTGATTGGTCAGTGAAGTGCTTTCTGATTGGACCGGTGTTGTAAATATTTGGCCATGAAAAAGCTCTGAATTCGAATCTGCAGGGCTATTCTAACTCGATCGAAAATTTTCCGTAACTCGGAATCTAACACAAATCTGCGCGAAATTCAAATATTTTTGCAAGCTTTAAGTCAATGTTAAAGTTTTTTAATATTTTCTGCGTTCTACAAGCTATATCAATTGCAGAAAAGTAGATTATCGTAAATAGTAAAACATTTCTATGAACCCATGTTTTAACTAATTGCGATAAGACTCGACTTTTGAAGAAATTAATAATTTATGAGATGTTTTACTAAAAATCAACATTATTACGAAAAACCCCATTAATGGTACTTCATTGGAACATGGATTCGTAGAAAATGGTCAGCGATATATGAAAAACTAATTTTTAGGTAGTTTTATTCCTTATAGAACGCAGAATATATTAAAAACCGCTGAAATATGTGAATTTCGCGCGGATTTGTGTCAGATTCCGGGTCACGAAAACTCTTCGATCAAGTTAGAATAGCTCTACTGCTACTGTAGCTTTGCTTTCTTATTTCAAATTCCAACCTGTTTTTAAAAACATTACCAGCGATTGGTTAGCGAAGTGCTTTCTGATTGGTGGACCCGGTCCCTGTAAATATTTGGCCCCGTCGGCACTGAAGAAGATTAAATTTCGAGTTCGGTACGCATAGCTTTGCTATTCTTTTATTTTTCCAAGTTCTAATTATAACTTATTCTATTAAACTTTACTGATTGATTAATCAGTTAAGTGCTTTCTGATTGGTGGACTGGACACGGTATTGTAAAATAAATAGGTAGTAGTAGGTATTTTGGCGCTGAAAAAGTTCAAAATACGAAAACATAATCGCTTTTGTTTTTATATGTAGTACAACCTCTTTCACTGGAAATTAACAGTGATTTGTTTGTGATGTGCTTTCTGATTATACAACCTGTCTTTTATTGGTGATTCTGAAAGTTCTAAATTTGAATCTGTTAGTACCTACAGCTTTTCTTTTGTTTTTTTATCTTTTACCTACATGCATTGAAGATAGAAGTTATTCGAAGTTCAGTAAAAAATACATTAGTAGTTGGTGCATGCTTAGGCACCAATCACGAACCTCTTAAGCTCCTGGAGCAGTGATTCAAATCAAACTTCTAAGTCAACGCAATCAAGGTTACAGCCGTTTATGCCCAATTCTTTTATTTCTCATAAATAAACAACAAAAAGACAGAAATTGAAAATTCCAAGGGGACATGCGCATAAAACATATAGAGTACCTCCCGTTGACCTAGAATCATGAAATTTGGCAAAAAGAAAGCTCTTAAACTTAGCACGTAAAAAATTCAAAAACTACTAGATTATACACGTATTTTTTATTTTCGCCCAAACCCTATAGGGTACTTTCCGTCGACCTAGAATCATAAAATTTGGCAAGAAGTAAGGTCTTATAAATTATACGGAATACTGGGTTTGCGAGTCCGACTCGCACTCGTTTTATTAAGTGTATCCTCTGTTGTGCTCAATGAATAAATAAATAAAAATTGGACGCATTGTCCAGCATTATTTATTTATTTATTTATTAGACCGAATCCAGGTCTCAGATATCAATATCCGGGCCGGTAGTTCAAAAAATGTAGGTTGTAGGCCATTTAAAGGTTGAATGAGGACTTTTCAATACAATCTTTAAAAAAAACAATCACGGGTTTTATTTTAACTTTAGATGGCGCTGCACAAAAGTCATAAAATAAACAACGAAATAATTTTCTGTTTCCACAGTCTACTGGCAGATTTTTGGCACTAGAGTTTCATACAGCGCCATCTGTCTTAGTCTATGGCAACCACTTTTTTAAAGGTCGCATTGAAAAGACCTTATTGTTCTCAGCATCATAACCTATAATGACGACCGATGTGGCGCGGTGGGCGAAGGTCCGCTTGCGACGCAGGAGGTTGCGGGTTCGATTCCCGCCTCGGGACAAATATTTGTACGATCTGCAAATATTTGTTCAGGGTGTTCTGGTCGTTTTTCTATGTATAATAAAAAAAATATCTATCTATGTAATATATTGTATTATATATATCAGTTGGGTTGTCTCCATCTATGTAGTACCCATAACACAAGCTCTGCTTAGCTTGTGGCTAGATAATGCTGTGTGAATTGTCCAGCATTATTTGTCCAGCATTATTTATTGTTATTAATAAACAGTGCCAAGTGGGGTCAGCATTGTTAATAAACATAGGTAGGAAAGGCGGCTAGTTTGTTATTAGACAATAAGGTTGTCATTGTATTTTTTAATATTGATCAACAGATACCTACCTAGGCAGTTAGGAAGGTTATTATTATTTATCAGCTCGATTCTTCATCATCATCATCATCATATCAGCCCATTCACGTCCACGGCTGGAGATAGGCCTCTCCCATACAACTCCACAAATAGCGGTTCTGAGCCGCCTCCTTCCATCGACTCCCTGCGACCGCTACGATGTCGTCGGTCTATCGAGTGGATGGTCTCCCATGTAGGGGAGGTATTTGCCATAATCACCACGCTTGGCAGGCGGATTGGTGATCGCAGTGTTGGTGTTGAAAAATCCTCAGAAGGAAGCTGCTGCCCTTCCTCTGGTAGGTTCCCTTAGTCCCTCTTACGACATCCACAGGTTGAGTTGGAGGGGTCGATATTCGTACGCTGACGCGGCTCCACGGCCAATCAGCTCGATTCTTATAGCTATTTAATTTAAAATCGGCAAGTGGGGCTTGGTTTGGAGCTAAATGAAGCTGTGTGACTTGTCATGCGTTAGTAATTTATTAATTTTCTACAATATAAGTTCTTTGTTATAATATATTTATGGCTTTAATCTCTAGGTACCTAATCAGCTGATCAGTTGACTAGAGGATAGTATTATATAATCTTTGCTAGAGGTTTATGGATTCATAACAGTTATAATATTTCAACTACATATGTATATATTTCAATAGTCTATACCAATTATTTCCACTACTGGACAAAAGCAAATCGTTTTTTCTGTATTTTTATATATTTTTTGTATCTTAGATTTTTTTCTTTGCGTAATTATTTGTTTTTTAGTTAGATACGTAGATAAATAACGCATATTGATATTATACACACAAACACAAAATAAAATAAATTAAATATTTATCCATTAATTAATCTAGACAAAATTATAAACTATATTTAAATGAAATTAGATTAAAATTAAACTTAAAATAAAAATAAAAATTAGTAGTGCGTTGTGCCCAGGATAATCATCCAGGGAAGTAGTTTGCCTCATTGATCATCATCTGCACAAGGCACCTCCAGAGCGGAGATATGACGCATTCCGCCACGGTCTTGAGGATGCTGTTTCGGCCGCCCCATACTCTGCTCATCAGGAACGCAGTCTTCTTGCGCATGATGGCGTGAAAGCCATCAGTGCGGTGCAGCGAAAACATCTCCGACGCACTGCAGAATCGGGGCAGACGCAACATCATCCTAAAGACATTATTATACTGGATACGTAGGGCGTCCATCGATCTTTCGGTATACTTGACCCACAGGCTTCCCGTGTTAAAACTCTGACTATAGGCTTTAAAAAGCGTGAACAATAGAGAAAGAAATGTTGACAATCAATTAAGTACAGAGGGCGGCCTTATTACTCCGAGCGATCTCTTCGAAATTATCTTTCTTTCATTTTGTTATTAAGATTTTCTACCTTTAACTTATTATATTATGGTATCATCTAAAATAAAAAGTATTAAAAAAGTTTCATGCGGTATAAAAAAACAAAAATTAAGTCTTAATTTCATTCACGTAGATTTTGCAAGAGAAACTTAGCTAAACGGCATTAAATAATTTGCCTCTTGAATTTACATATCTACACGCTTTTTGCTCTTGAGTTTTTGAAAGTGAAACTGAATGGTTGTAATTGGGCTTTGTATTTCTAGTTAGAGTTGTGTTTTTTTTTTTCTTTCGGTATAGAATAATATGAGTTAAACTTTAAAAAAACGTAAGCCTTATACACCATTATTTATTTCTGCCCGTTGGCTGACATATTTAGTAAAAAGAATACTTCATGGACCAGTTGAGCTATCTGTAGATTGTTTTCAACAGTCTGCAGTTAGCTCAATTGTTTCAATTGTAAATACTAGTTTAATTTGTTTATATTATTTGATTGTTATTTTCTTTGTCAATAAAGAATTTAAAAAAAAGAATAATTTATTGTGTGCTGTAGGTTAATTGCGTCGTATATTTTATTTAAGAAGAAAAAATTACTAATATGACAGTGTAAACGCTTGCCCGAAAGATAAATACAATTTATAAATAAATAATGTTGGACAATCCACACAACATCATCTAGCCCCAAGCTAAGCAGAGCTTGTGTTATAGGTAGGGTAGGGCAGGGCTAGTTGAGCAATTTTTCACTTGAGCGGTTATAGCTCTTCAAAGATTAGTCAAAAGGACTTGTTATGCATACTGATGGGTTGGCTTTACAAAAATGAACATAATATTTTTTTCTAACAAGTCGAATTTAAGAGCTACAACTGTTTAAATGTAAAAAGTCGAGTACGCTCAACCTCATAGGTGAGGTAAGTTGAGCAAGGGTATGGGGCAAATTGAGCACCTAGAGAGCCTAGCCAAAATATGGGTTCAATATTAACTAGAAATGAAATAAAATGTGTGTCAGACAATTAACTTTTTATTTATAGTCTTTTACAACAAAACTAAAAGTTATTTTCTTTGAATAACAAACTGAAAATAGAATCAACAAAACATCAAAGTATCTTAAGCTGAACTATAGGATTAAATTCAGTCCATTTGTTCAAAATCAGACTTTAATATTTATGTAATTATCAATATAGCATAAGTATTATAAAAGTAAATATTAATAAGATGGATGAATCATTCATTAAATTTCTTCAAAAATCTTGTTAAAGTCATCCGTTTGATACCGAATCTTTTGGCGGCGGCACTTTTCCCCTCATTGTTGACAGCCCTTGAAGTAAAAGAAAGCAGTAAGAACATCTTGTAGTCATAATTTTATAAGTTCGCATCCAAAAAAACATTATATATGATTTTTGTTCGTAGGGTTAGCTGCGCAACTATAGGTCAACTAACCCCGACCAGAAAATTTGAAATAAATGTGAGGTTCTGAAAAAACTGTTATAATTATACCTAGAACCTTTATACATATCAAAAGTACAATAAATTTATGGAAACTTACCACTTACCTGCTTGAAAACGGATAACATTTGACTGTTATAGACGAAATATTCCAGTTTATGATTATTTCACTTTTTGGTCACAAAATAAATAATGCGAGCTTGTACTTCACTCACTTGGCGAGTCGCCACTGGCGGTCGCGCGATGAGTTGCCCTGCGTCGCCTTCTTTCCCCTATTTGATGCTTACGCGTTTGGTGAATAGTTTTCGAGATATTTCGATTGCCCAACTAGCCCCGCTCTACCCTGCTAGATGACTGATATACATAATACAATATATTACTTAGATCATCATCATCATCAGCCCATACACGTCCACAGCTGGACATAGACCTCCCCCGTACGACGCCACAAATAGCGGTCCTGAGCCGCCTCCATCCATCGACTCCCTGCGACTGCTACGATGTCGTCGGTCCATCGAGTAGATGGTCTCCCATGTAGGGGGGGGTTTGCCATAATCACCACGCTTGGCAGGCGGATTGGTGATCGCAGTGTTGGTGTTTAAAAATACTCAGAAGGAAGCTGCTGCCCTTCCTCTGGTAGGTTCCCTTAGTCGGCTTTTACGACATCCACGGGTTGAGTTGGAGGGGTAGATATTCGTACGCCGCGACCCCACGGCTTTATATATTACATAGATATTATTATTATACTACATAAGATTACATGCTTTGTAGATTACTTAGATATGTAGATACTTTTTATTATACATAGAAAATACCCAGAACTCCCGAGACATATATTTGCAGATCATACAAATATTTCTCCTATTTTTGTAAAGAGCAAATACAACTTTCGAGACAAACACGCAATACAAAATCTCAGTACCTTTTTTGAAAGAACGAAAATAACGGTGGAAATAGCTATTTTAAATAATTCAAACCGTTAGTTAAATACCCGTTTTTTCTTTCAGCCTATTTTCGCACTGATGAACACCCATAAAAAAAATAGTTCTTCATATTTCAGTGCCAAATAGGAATGAGCGTGCTAACTCGCAACGCATCATTTCCTAACAGGAATTCTTATTCGAAAATAAAGTGGTCCATCGGTAAATTGTAAAAAATTCGCGACTGACAGTTTGATTGAAAGATGTTGCGCTAAAAATGTAAAATGGTGCAACGATTTTTTTTTACTTTTTGTTAATAATTCGCAAGTGGACTTTCCCGTCAATGAGGCATATAATGGAACTAACTGAAAAGAGGGTATAGACCGTGCTCAATGGGATGATTTGGACATGACATCCAAATCATCCCATTGACAACCAAGCTCATTTTCAAAATTCAATTAAAATCTATTACTTCTAAGAAAATAATCTTTTTTCTTTTTTAGAAAAAGCTCAATGAAATATACGGCAATAAGTACCTAAACCTGAGCAGTTAAATTTACCTACGAAAATCCTACTCCTACTAATATTATAAATGTGAAAGTTTGTATGGATGGATGTATGGATGATCGATATTTGTTACTCTTTCACGCAAAACTACTGAACCGTAATCGGCCGAAATTTGGTATGGGTATAGTTTGGGACCTGGAATAAATATCATATAGGCTTTTTTTATGAGTTATACGAAGGTCTATGGAAAAAAGTACAAATATGATACACATGTATGTACCTAAGCCTAAATCAAACACAACTTTTGCACAGTTTTCGCGCTTAAATTTCTATATTTTTCGTCTAAATATAAGACGAATTCTAAAATTCTTTGTATATACGCTGTGTTATATCAAATAGTGCTTTTTATTTATGTATAACAGATTGTAGATTATGCTTTGCTAGCCAATACTCAACCTCAGTCTTCAGAATTTTTAGCATAAAAGTGACTATCACAAGTGAATTCTTATGAACAATATAATAGTGACATTTTAATCGAAATCGTGATTTGACTCGAATTTGGAAGTGATCCAAAATGGCGACGTGTCCCAGACGTCCTGCACGATCGTCGTCGACTCGATTGAAATATTCGAAGACGGTTCCTGCTAGCACTATCAGGTGAGTGATGATGATTTCTCAGCCGAAGACTTGCCATGTGCGCAGGACACATTATAGTGCACAAGTTTGTGCGCAATCACAGGTGCACTCTCCTGTAACTATCTATAATATAAAATACCTACAAATTTATTATTGTCATTAAATATGAGACTCGGAATCTGTCAGGGGCGATACCTATCGATCAATAGCACTGTACATTAGGCATTGTTAACACAATATTTACTTGTTACGAGCAGTGGCTTACGAGAAATCAATGTAAAAATAAGTTTCACTCATCCCCGGATGTGGTTATGGCTTATTTTCAAAGATATTTCCGCTTTTTTTGCTGCAATAAAGCTTTATGAAGTTTTGAGCTTTTTGACGTCACCGTTACATACCCGTCCAGATTCTATTTTATTTTTGATTCTTGTTATTATTATTATTAAAAAAAAATGTTGACAAGTGAGTGAATGAAGATTGAATGACAGAATGAAGTATTTGATAGACAGTTACTTTAGACACATAGAGATGCGAATCTGTACCCTCGAAACATATGGAGACTTACGATAGTTTCGATTTTCATCAAGGCAACATAGTAGAGAAGAAAGTAGCAAATAAAAGAATAAAAATAATACTTTTTTATTCAACTATTCTGATTCCGAAAATAAAGTCATTTATACGCCTGAGTAAAGTCAGTAAAATGATACAAAATGTTTAGCAAAAATAACAAAATCGATTACAACTTCTTCATAAATAAAATTTTGTGACATAAAAAATAGAAGCAGTAAAGCATTAGGATATGACTATTTGCACTGCCTGAATCCATTCGAAAATCAGCATCATTACCGGTTTTCAAAGCTCGTGTCAAGGAATTTTTTTTCTTAGAAAAATGAATAGGTATCTATTTATGTATATTGCACCTACATTTATATATTTAACTAAGTTGCTATTGAAAATATATATTATCCTCTGTTGTTAGATATGTATATTGTGTTATTTATTTCTGACAACTTTAGATACACCCCTGCCTTTCTTAAATTCCTATAATTCTTTCCATCCAAAGGTTGCCTGGAAGAGATCGCTTCTAAGCGATAAGGCCGCCCATTGTACATGTTTCATGTAATGTCTATTTTTAATGTTTTCTTCGTGGTGTACAATAAAGAATTTTGTAATTGTAATTGTATTTGATTATCAATCGAACTACCAAACAGAAAACAAGAGAGTGGAATAACAGTGTGCAGATCACAAATTCCTTGTAAGAAATAGTTTTCAAATAATTTGTGTGGGTAAAGCGTGGACTTGATTGTGCAATTTTCTCACTTCGTTTCGGATCTTAATAATTTAATTAAAATTGATTACCTGAGCTCTTTTATCATCCCACCAATCTTGATATTAGCCATAGCATCATCATATCAGCCCATACACGTCCACTGCTGGACATAGGCCTCCCCCATACGACGCCACAAATAGCGGTCCTGAGCCGCCTCCATCCATCGACTCCCTGCGACCGCTACAATGTCGTCGGTCCATCGAGTGGTCTCCTATGTAGGGGGGATTTGCCATAACCATGCTTGGCAGACGGATTGGTGATCGCAGTGTTGGTGTTGTAAAATACTCAGAAAGAAGCTGCTGCCCTTCCTCTGTTAGGTTCCCTTAGTCAGCTCTTACGACATCCACGGGTTGAGTTGGAGGGGTCGATATTCGTAAGCCGCATCTTGATGTTATTGACTTGATAACATACACACACTTCATAAATAAGCTCTTGTACTATTACAAGAGATTATCTATGTAGTTCAGATTGTAACACCCACTATTACTGCTACAGTCCACTGGGCATTATTATTAATTAATAAATGCGAGTTTTTCACGGCATAGCGGTGCGTTCCGTTCTGAAAGGTACGCGTTCGTGATTTTATGCCATGTTTGCGAAGGCGAGTGTTTTGTACTTGGTTTCCGGGTTTTGAGAGTATTATTTTGTTTGAAATTTTTCGGAACGCCATCTAGTTAAAGACTATGAAACCTAGTAAGAGAACCTGGTGACAGATCTATAAAAAAATTGCATGTTGCATAACTTGATATATTATTAAAATATGGTGTAGCGGAAATTATTTTTATTACATATTATGTTTTTTATAGATGTTTTTTTTTATATTCGTTTCAATATTAAGTAATAGTTTGTCTAATTTTTAAACGACTTCGAAAAGACTATGGATGTTCATGGTATGTAGGTAGGTATGTTCGTCGATTTTCACGTCAATAACGGACAGATTTTGAAAACTCTATCGCTATTTTAGAGATAATAATCCCGTGGTGGTCAAAAATAAAAAGTAGATAAAAATTGTACATATTTTCGAGGGAAGTATTAAATAAATCGAATTATTATTATTAGTACCGGGCCAGGCGAGGGCGCGCCCTTGCGGGCCGTACCGTCGAGCCTGGGCAGTCAATGCGTTTAGATTAGAGATTCGAAGTCAGTTTTAGTTACTATTTAGAGTTAGAGTAGCTTAGATTATATACAATCAAATTATTATTACATTATTATAACAAAGGTACATTTTGATAAACAAATCGTAGACCTGTGCGTCTTCCAAGTTATCATCGAAGTAGATCTAAATACATCCGTAATTTACCGCCATTCCTGTCAAAAACAAAGACGCAACATAATTTTCGCAATTTTCTCAGTGAAAGTGAATCATGACGAGAAAATCACAAGTTTTTAC
Source organism: Eupithecia insigniata (assembly GCA_947859395.1). Lineage (NCBI taxonomy): Eukaryota > Metazoa > Arthropoda > Insecta > Lepidoptera > Geometridae > Eupithecia > Eupithecia insigniata. The sequence goes on from OX402011.1 coordinate 11,884,681, forward strand.
TAAATTGTAAATGGAAATGATGTAAAAATAACTGATTTCCGATTGCTACTTGATCATTGTAAATTTAGATTTCAATTTCTAGACTTTTGGGTTCTAAAACCTAGATCCTCGTCCTCGTCGACCAGCTAGATCTTCCGAGACACGACGGTTACCTGGGTGACACAAGGCTACGTCATCAACGCCATCGGGGAATGAGACGACGAATCTGGTTTACTGGTGTTACCAGTAGCGTAAAATCTAACTCCCCGAACTCCTTGTATATACCCATTATTTATCACATTGTTGTATTTAACTAACGCTGTTTTGACTGATCAACAAACATTGACGATTAACATTTTTTATTGATTTTTCAATTGAAGCTGATCTTATCACTTTTGTATCATTATAGGCCTTGTGCATAAGCTCAAAGTTACCCAGCGAGCTATCGAGAGAGCTACGCTCGGAGTGTGTCGGAGTTTCTCTACGCGTTACATTGCGTGCATTATTGAAGTTGCAGAAATTCATTTCAAATAATTTACGCATTCGATGACAAAGTGACGTAATTTTTTCTTAGAATAGAAAAAATTACGTCAGACCTAGGAAAAAATCATCGGCTGGAGGCGGCTGGAGACTGGAGGATTTGTGACGATAGCGTGGATAAGTTTATGAAAAAACAATAAGCTAATAATTTGCCTATGTGTGATTCCGAAACCTAATTAGAATCTAATGAAAATTTCACCACGATCTGTTTGTCACTTTTGGCGTTGCTGGCCTAAGTACCTATACTGAATCAGAACCATCACCCACCTTTCTTGATAATTTGCGTTTGACAAACTGATGTTTTCATAATCTTTTCTGTTAGAATTTCAGTTGGCTCAGGCCTGAAATGTCCGTTTTCCTAAAATGTATTTTTCCCAAAATTTACAGTAAGAAACATAATTTACCAAACTCAAGTTCCACGTGAACAAAGTCGGGCGCGGAACCTTGTTAATATAGCTAATTAATTCGAGTGTTGAATTCAATAAATGTACGGTGCTTACAGCTTTTTGCCGCCATTATACGCACAATAGAATGTTCTTACAATGCCATCTCGCGGATAGAAACGTTGGGAAGAATGGGGAAAAAGCTCGATCAATGTTATAATCGATTTTCTCCGACACGCAAAAAGGGTTAGCGATGTTTCTGACCTTGGCTTTGTAAACATTGTAACCTGATGAAAATGGGAGCGAGTGAAAAAGTTTATAGGAAGTTGGAGGAAAGTTGATGTTGTAACATTATATGATGAACTGTTTATATACTGTGTAGTGTTATTAGTAAATTTCCCTCCGGACCATTTGACCACCATGAACTTGCCACTGGTGGTGACTTGGAATTTCTATATCCCAACTGACTACCAGTGACCAAATAATACAGTACTACTCCCATATCACCACCAGTGTTGAAAATTGTCTCATTTTACCACTAGTGGTAAAATAAAACAACATCAGTAGCACTTTACCACCAGTGGTCAAATTATAAGATCAGTTTCAAAATCAGTTTAGCAAACGGCGTAACGTTTCATGCTCGCTGCGAATATTACATTATACTCCGTATTATCGGATAATACCCGATTTTAGGTTATTTATAAAATAAATAAATGTTAGAAATGTTGTATCAGAATAAACCTACTTATTTAATTTTTTTTTTTTTTAATTCAAAGAGTTTCCACCTTTTCAGTTGTTTGTAGTAGGTTGGTATACTGCTTGCTGATCCATCGCTCATTAACATTTTCAGTGCCCATGATTCAAAAGTGCCGGATGACCACCACGTAGCGTGGACCGCTAAAGAATCTGGTCAATTCAGATTTGCAAATAAAGAATCTAGCCCAATGCTAAGTAGAGTTTCTGTTATGGGTAGTTACTAGATGACTGATAGATTTAATACAATGATAATATATATTTAACCAATAAGATATAACCAAAACTAGATATAAAATACATCTAAATAGACCAGCTGGGCTAAGTGAGTAAAATAAGGCTAAACCCTGAAAACTCGGATCATCCAGCAAAATTTTGTGAAACACGAAATAAATATAACTAAATACTATAAACTATACGCCCACTGTTACTTCGTGAGGCGAAAGTGTTTGGACAAAACCGCCATGTCATGTTTGTACGCTGTTCTCACATAGTAAGGTGAAACGTGCTTGGTCCAAGTTACAAATTAGATATTGCTACTAATAGGTGAAGTGGGTCTCAAAACCCACGTTTTAACCGTACGAAAAATCAATTTTAAGGCAAGAAAACATTGAATATTGTATTATTTTTTGATGAGCATCAAAAGTTTAGGATTTTAGTTAGTAACTTATGGGAGCCGAAACATGATTGACTAAACTTGACTCGTGAAGTTTCCTCTAAAACTTCATTTTTACAGAGATACTCCTACGGAAAAACCAATTTCATTTGGTGATTATTTAACATATTTCAATAAACTTTCGTCTACGTGTTCTCAGACTTTAAAGGATTATGGTCTTATTTTATTGCGAAAGCGTATTATTTGAGAGCAAAACCGCAAATTCACCGGTTTTAATTTTTCAATCTAAAAATAAAAACCGGTGAATTTGCGCGCTGGCCAGTTCCGCGGCTCTAGCCTTCCTTTCTCGCCTTCCCCGCGCGGTGTTCGCTCGTCCTTGTCTCGCAAAACCGAGAGCACTCCGTCTTAAGTATAAAACAAAGTCGCTTCCCGCTGTCTGTCTGTCCCTATGTATGCTTTCATCTTTAAAACTACGCAATGGATATTAATGCGGTTTTGTTAATAGATAGCGTTATATAAAAGAAAGGTTTATATGTATAATTTAGTATCAGCATTGCACCCGCGCATAACCAATCGCGAAATCGTAAACTTTTTTGAAATATTGTTTTTGAATCCTAATGATTTTTTTAAATTATTATATATTAATAATTAGTTATAAAAGTCCAGTTTTTTTTATTGTGAAAAGACCTTTGTAATTCCGCAAGCACACCAGTGACGGTGTGGCCGACGATTTACTTTGTACTTCTTTAAAACATCTTTTCACTTTTGTCTTGTTAACAACTTGACACCCTGGTTACTGTTGGTACACGGTTACTGTTGGTACACGGTTACTGTTGGTACACGATTACTTTTGCTTCTATGCTATGTAAATTTCATAGAAATTGAGAATATGAACTTCATATAAAGTCCGTTTCCTCCAAGAATGTTAAAACTAAAAAATCACATCCAAAGAATTTAATGATATCCCAAAAATTTATGACTCCGGCGGGACTTGAACCCGCGACCCTCCTCTGAATACGAGGATGCGCTAACCAACTTTTTGGGATATCATTAAATTCTTTAAGATTACCCAAAGTGCGGGCATAAGCACTATAAAACCTTAGAGAATCACATCCAAGTTTCTAGAAGCGCGTTGAACTCTTTTGCATGATTTTTTTTAAAGTTTACAAAATCGCTTAATAAAAAAAATGACGAATATTTTTAGATAAGAAATAAGTTTCCAAAAGTGGTCTTTTATATTTATTTTTTTAAGTTATTTAACGTCCATTTTATAAATGAACAGGCGGAAGCCACTATAGCTATTGCCGTGTCTTACGTTTATTTTATATTCTTTAGATTAATGTAAAATAGACGTTTTTACTGGTCAGCCATTTTCTTTTCATCTCTTATATGAATAATTCTAAATCTTCTACACTAAATAAACCGCTTAAATAGAAATCTCAATCCTACTATTCTACTAATATTATAAATGTCAAAGTTTGTAAATATGTTTGTTCCTCTTTCACGCAAAGTATGGGTATAGTTTGGGACCTGGAATAAGATATAGACTATTTTTTATCCTGATAAAGCGCGGGTGAAAGCGCGGGCAGAAGCTAGTAGGTTAATAAAAAAAAGCATAGTAACTCATCACTTGGACCCACATAATTGGGAATAATAAGTTACATTATTCCCAATTCTGTGCTTGGACCAAACCTCACGTATACGTAACACTATGATATAGCAACTACTGTCAGACAAAAATGACTCCGATGTAACATAACACCTCCTTACAAAGATGCTACAGTTTTTACATTTGATGACAATGATGACATTTGGTTACCTAATCTCATGATGATGATTCGCATGATGTTGTTAATAGGTTACCTGTAATATTTGCTAAATTATGTCGTCACCTAGCTTTGCAGGCAAATTTTTACCAACATAAAAAAAGTGTTGCACGTAAATACGTTATGTATACATATACTCGTACATACATATGTACATTATGTACCTACATTAATACGACATAAATACAAAAATATAATAAATAAACGAGTCTGAAACTGGTAAGAGCTAGCTTTCAAATACTATATTTCAAATACAATATTTCAAATACTATATTTTCTTTCATCGACTTTTATACAAACCTTGTCGTCTATCGTAAGTATACCTACCTAAACAATATAAATCTGCAGTTATTATAAAAAACCTGTTTTATATTTCCTTTGATGGAGATCAGGCTAAATATGCACATAAACAATACTGTGACCAAATAGAGCAATATGTTTCAGAATGTGGAATGGTATAATCATTATTTTCTAAAACTACACAGTACATCCTATTCACGAAACAAATAATACAAATCAAAAAAACGAAACATTGAGTTTATCGACTATTGAATTCACTTTAAAATCACTTTCGCTCGGCATTTTCACGTGGAAATCACATGGAGGTCTCAAATGGACTCAGTGAGACCCGAGCGAGCGTGAGGCGCAGTCGTTTCACTTCATTTCGAAATGCATTCGTACTAAAACTGCCGTTGCAACCTCTTTGCAGCTGTCACTCAACTTTGGCTGCAAAACTTTTTTATTCGACCTACCTTTTTCGCGCGCGTTCGGAATTTGAAAAGCCCGTTCATTCTTTTTAATTGTGCAGTGTAGTGATTCAAGATTCGAATGCAATTTAAACTTTCGACCGTCTTACTTTTTTCAACTTTTGTTTGTCTAAAGAGAAATGTTTTAATTTTCGTGAAATTACAATATTTTCTTGCTGAAAAAGATGACGTTGAGCAATACCCACCCGCCATACAGTCGGGTGACAAGCAAATTCTTCGGGAAGAAGAACAAGAAAACTAAACGAGCCAAAGCCAAGGCTGGGACATATGCGGGCAGAGAACGGTCAGTCTCATTTCCTTTCGCAGAGCTTTTATTAGGTGTCAATTAAGCTGAATTTTTGTACGGTAATGTTTGTTTATTTATAAGGCTCCTAATGATGATAAACTAAAGTGATACCTAATCAGGCATATCAAATATATTTGTAAAAAGCTCAGCAAAATCTTTATTGAAACAATTACTACCATAGAGTAAGTTCGCTGCTTAAGATTACTACAATATATAGGTATACGGTGGTTCTTTGTGAAACGGACGGTAAAAATATAAATATAAACGAAGCGTTCAGTTTTTAAGAACTAGTTTTATTTTGCGACTTTGCTCATTCGTAGTATATTATTCTTCCAGAAATTTAAGCATTATGGGATAACGCACGCTTTTTATGATTTTTAAAAAAAGGATTCAAGGACTCCTTCAAGTTTAAAAAAATTCATTATGAAGGTATCATACCAAAAATTTGTCATTATAAGCAATAGACGTAAAGACTAATATACTACCTCATCATCATCATTATCAGCCCATACACGTCCACTGCTGGACATAGGCCTCCCCCGTACGACGCCACAAATAGCGGTCCTGAGCCGCTTCCATCCATCGACTCCCTGCGACCGCTACGATGTCGGCGGTCCATCGAGTGGATGGTCTCCCATGTAGGGGGGATTTGCACTAATCACCACGCTTGGCAGGCGGATTGGTGATCGCAGTGTTGGTGTTTAAAAATACTCGGAAGGAAGCTGCTGCCCTTCCTCTGGTAGGTTCCCTTAGTCTGCGCTCTTACGACATCCACGGGTTGAGTTGGAGGGGTCGATATTCGTACGCCGCGACCCCACGGCCAATAATATACTACCTACTTGTTCATAATCACCGATAGTCTAGTCATTAAAATGATTGCCTAACCAAGATATACGTCTCAATGCTAAAAATCGTCTGTATTCGCATAAAATAACCATTATTCTTAACGAATCTCGTTTGATAATCGGATTCAATTCTTAATATAACCAATGTCGTGTCTCATGCACAACTAGAAGACACGTTAAATTGCTAATTGACTTCAATTGACAGTTACTTACAATACAACTGATTTGACATTAAGAAGTTCAATATGTACGATCTAGTGATCTATTCCTTTCTAATACCAAATGGTACCTATTTGTTTATTGTTGTATGAATTTTCTATTCCCAACGAATACCACTCAAACGAATCCCAAAACAAGATAAATGCTAAGAGATACAGTCAATAACAGAAATGCTTTTAATGTGATTTTAAGTAGTGCTTTGACATAGCTATGCGAGTATGTAGGTACTAGCTATTGCCTACAACTTAGCTCCCGCTAAATTCTCAAGTAAACATCCGCTATTTTGTCCCTTACGCACTATTCATGTTATTTTTTTATCGAAAACTATTGTAGTTTAACTAATTCGGTACGGATGTAAGCGGGTTAACTATGAATCTTATTTTTGTTGAAAGAACAACGTTTCATGTCTTTACGACGGACTTCTTCAGGGTGAAAGTGTCTCTCGTAAAAGTTTCCGTGTTAACCCGCTTACATCTATAATGAATTCCTCAAGATTATTTGAGATCCTGAAATGGCCAAAAGGTCCCAAAGGAGCATATTTTATATTATATCCCACATCAGTCAACATCTAAATTAGCAAAGGTTACGTATAGGTTATTATCTTTCCCGAAAAAAAAGGCATGCAAGCCGCGGGCAAAACAGAAGCTAGTAATTTACAATATACGTGTGGTTTCTTTTCCCTTCTTCGAATAGTGTAAAAATAATAAATGAAGAGGAAATCAATAACTTCTTATTTATTACATGTTAATAATTTATAGTGTAAAATTTGTCTTGTCTATTATTATCATCATCAGCCCATACACGTACACTGCTGGACATAGGCCTCCCCCGTACGACGACACAAATAGCGGTCCTGAGCCGCCTCCATCCATCGACTCCCTGCGACCGCTACGATGTCGTCGGTCCATCGAGTGTGATAGTGAATATGTGTGTTTGATGTGCAGAGGACACCAAACACTATCTTTGACCAGATTTCAACTTTATTTCTTTGGCTTACAAAATAAGGACTTATTATAATAGACAAATTGCCGTGGGGCCGCAGCGTACGAAAATCGACCCCTCCAACTCAACCCGTGGATGTCGTAAGAGCCGACTGAGGGTATCTACCAGAGGAAGGGCAGCAGCTTCTTTCTGAGTATTTTTAAACACCAACACTGCGATCAACAATCCGCATGCCAAGCGTGGTGATTATGGCAAATCCCCCCCTACATGGGAGACCATCCACTCGATGGACCGACGACATCGTACAGGGAGTCGATGGATGGAGGTGGCTCAGGACCGCTATTTGTGGCGTCGAACGGGGGAGGCCTATGTCCAGCAGTGGACGTGTATGGGCTGATGATGATGATGATGATGAATAAAAAAACTTGTAACTAATATCCAAAAAACCGAAGTTTGGGATCCCTCGCATCTTTATACAAGATTATCTAAGTCAGAGCGAGGATCCGAGAACATACTTTATAACAAGATTTATGAGAACTCTGTTTAATTTTACTAATATTATAAAAGTCAAAGTTTGTATGTATGGATGGATGTATGGATACTTTCACGGAAAAACTATTGAACCGATTAGGCTGAAATTTGGTATGGGCATAGTTTGGGACCTGGAATAACATATGAGCTATTTTTTATCCCGATAAAACGCGGGCGAAGGCGCGGGCTGCAGCTTCTTAGATATAATATATCATAAGAATTTTAATGTAAGTTTTTATCTTGGTGTCTATATATCGTAAACTCTTGTTTGTTCGTTTGTTAATCTGAAAATATCTCTATATCTAAATCTGTAGAATCTATGGTTATAGTAGGCTAAGTATATTTAAAACAAGTTTGAAGATTAAGCTAGATAGACGTAACCAAGTTCAACATGACTTAACTTGAACTGGGCTGACCTGTATTGTAACACACACGTTAGCTGGTAATAAGTCGAAAGTGGAAATAAAAGTGAAACCTAGCTATCATGTTTTCAACGAGTTTTATTTTGTAATTTATGTAGAGTCAAATTGATGCGATTTTATGTAATTTTACATAATTTTTAAAAGTAGGCATTGAAGATTACTTTATGTAAAAGCTTTGCTTGAATATAATTAGAAAGGAAATCGCTAGTTCATATTTTTACCCGACTGCGTAGGAAAGAGGGTTTTGTTTTTTATCAAATGTGCGTAGATGACTTGATATTATAAGTTCTACTCTGGATTAGGTTAGAAAGGAGATTTATCCTACCTAAACAATTTCTATATCATCATCATCATCAGCCCATACACGTCCACTGCTGGACATAGGCCTCCCCCGTACGACGCCACAAATAGCGGTCCTGAACCGCCTCCTTCCATCGACTCCCTGCGACCGCTACGATGTCGTCGGTCCATCGATGGATGGTCTCCTATGTAGGGGGGATTTGTCATAATCACCACGCTTGGCAGGCGGATTGGTGATCGCAGTGTTTAAAAATACTCAGAAGGAAGCTGCTGCCCTTCCTCTGGTAGGTTCCCTTAGTCGGCTCTTACGACATCCACGGGTTGAGTTGGAGGGGTAGATATTCGTACGTCGCGGCCCCACGGCCAATTTATATAACCCTAATGATAATTATAAATGCGAAAGTATGTATGGATGAATAATTGGAAGGATGTTTTTAACTCTTTCCGCTAAAACTACTAGAACTTATTGATTGTGCTTGAATTTTGCATAGAACATACAGGCTTCTTTTTATACCGTAAAAAAGCGTGCGAAGCCGCGGGTAGAGGCTAGTTTCGAATAATCCTTCAAGACCAATCATTCGACCATTTCATACATGTATTACTTTTATCACAGAAATGATACTACCTGCGCCTAAAGCGTCTCTGCTTTTTATTCAGTTTCCTCCATAATACGTATATTTATTCGGAACAAAACTTACCATAGACTTATCAATCGATAAGTCTATGCTTTGTCTTGGACAATGACCTGCTGAATGATATAAGATGACTTACGACTGCAACAATCCATTATTTTTGTGATTATAAAACTGATTGCAATCTTTGCAATTCACGAACAATAAAATGGTCCGAAAGCTATTATTGTTGTTTTTAATGTGAGCGTAGAAGAGTAATGTTCAAATATACATATTGAACTGGTTTCAGCTTGTAGCTACGTACGAGATTGCTTTATTATAAACAGTCATCATCATCAGCCCGTACACGTCCACTGCTGAACATAGGCCTCCCCCTAAAAAAAGATAAAGATAAAGAGATACCTTATTTCAACGTAAAATGAGAAGCGAGAAGTCAATAACTTTATTTCTTTAGGCTTACAAAATAAGAAGTTTAACAAGTCTTTTAAACCATAAATTGTTTGCAAATAAGTGCTATTGATTTTCTCTTCACTGAAATTTTTGTCCACTAATGGAATTGAACCTGCAACCAGCTTTTCTTATTCACAAACGGATCATGTGCTATGACTAGATATTTTATTTTATATGCAAACCGAAGCAAGGTGCAAGGTCAATAAAACTTAATCCGTGTTCTATAATAAATTTAACACGACCACAGTATATTTTATGAAGAGTACCGATATAGTATAAATAACTCAGTTTTATTTTCTTCCACAGTGCCAACACAGCTATGGACAATGACGTCACACCGGTCTACTTAGCAGCTCAGGAAGGTCACCTGGCAGTTCTCAAATACCTGGTTCTAGAAGCTGGTGGAAGGCTGGACGCAAGAGCTCGGGATGGCATGCTGCCGATCCACGCTGCGGCTCAGACGGGGTGCTTAGACTGCGTGAAGTGGATGGTGAGTGACGTCACGTCACACAATCTTTCTAGAAATTGGTGGAAGGCTGGACGCGAGGGCTCAAGATGCCATGCTACCGATCCACGCTGCGGCACAGACGAAGTGTTTACACTGCGTGGAGTGGATGGTGAATGACGTCACACAATCTCTCTAGAAGCTGGTGGAAGGCTGGACGCGAGGGCTCGGAATGACATGCTGCCGATCCACGCTGCGGCTTAGACGGGGTGCTTAGAATGCGTGAAGTGAATGGTGAGTGACGTCATACATTCCAAGAAATGCCATGCTGCCGATGAACACTGTGGCTCCGATCGGGTGCTTAGAATACGTATGCGGTGGTTGGTGAGTGACGTGACACAATCTTAGAAGCTGGTGGAAGGCTGGACGAAAGAGCTCGGGATGGCATGCTGCCGATCCAGGTCGAGCTCAGACGGGGTGCTTAGACTAAAGTGGCTAGTAGATGAGTAAAGTCACACAAATTGTTCCTGGTAAAATTCTGGATTACCTATTCCAGTCCCTTGACAATTCCCCCTTAAAACCAGGACGGGCTTCTTCGTTGACGCAGCTTGTCAACGACAATCGTAAGAAATGTCTATACGAAGTCGTAACTAATGTGTTCATAAGTTGATGCTTTCTAATACCTATCAAATCGTCATAAACCTAATTCACTGTTCCGATTTCCTCTCAATAACGCAAGAAACGATACAAGTAGTAATTTCCTCAATCTAGGAAATTGGCGCAAGTAGCTCGCTTCATTTGTCACGAATTTTCCTAGAATGTGCACAATCGCATTTTTTCCAATAGATCACATCCTCGACTCATTCACGACAATGCAGCAGTCATTATTGTGTAATGTCTAATGAGCCGGGAGAAAACTGAAGCTGCTAATCCATTGAGTCTAGCTTTGAATGCATAACCAATGGTTATGTGACTCGTTTACCTTGGTTTATGTATCGACAGAAACTCGAGTTTGAAATAGTGTCAAAAATATATAGATACACTACCTGACCCGGCAAACGTTGTTTTGCCATCGACCACTGACGACGGTTGCAGATTATTACTAATTAATATCGCTTTAAAAACGAGGTTGGTGTTAGAACGGTGAAAATTAAGAGATATGTTGATTTTTAAAAAAAAATTCAATACGTAAAAAAATTAAACTTAAATAAAAATTTCAAAAAAAAATATGCCGTGGTCCACCCTTATCACTTAGGCGTATAAAAATAAATAAACAACCTATTCTCAGATCTATCAAATATACAGACTTTAAAAATTGTCAAGCCGTTTCGGAGGAGTTTGGTTACAAACACTGTGACACGAGATTTATACACATATATAAATACATATATATAGATAGATAATACTTTTATTAATCACCTTATAAAACAGATTGTATTAAATTAAATAAACAATAGAGAACAGCAATGATTTGGTGGCCTTATCTTATCGCTTAAAGCGATTTCTTCCAGGCACTGCCTTAAGGTAGTGCCAATATATTGGAAAACTCAAAACAACTCAAATCATAGTTAATATCATATGAGCAATTATTTTAATAGCAGGAGAACTGAATCAAATATATGCATTTTATTTTACCAATATCAATCGATATTGTACATCAATAACCACGTAAGAGAGAAATCCAGAACAACGACCGATCAAATTAAACGCCATCCGATCACGACAGGTGGGTACCTCCTCTGTTACCGTGTGCGTGGAAATCACATGCGGTTATATCCGTACGCTTTTTATTTGCGGTTGGAAAATGTAATGCTCTTTAAGTGGCTGATGGACAGTTGCATTTACGTTGAGCAGATATTGAATAGAGATATCTTGACGACCGATGTGGCGCGGTGGGCGAAGGTCCGCTTGTGACGCAGGAGGTTGCGGGTTCGATTCCCATCTCCGGGACAAATATTTGTACGATCTGCAGATATTTGTTCAGGGTGTTCTGGTCGTTTTCTCTGTATAATAAAAAAGATCTATATATGCAATATATTGTATTATGTACATCAGTTATCTAGTACCCATAACACAAGCTCTGCTTAGCTTGGGGCTAGATAATCTTGTGTGAATTGTCCAGCATTATTTATTTATCTAATAGCTGTTTCTAAATAGCTAAACAGCTGTTTATCAGCAGATACTTGATGTATTAGGACGATGTGGTGCGGTCAAAGGTCCGCCTGCGACGCTGGAGGTTGTAGGTTCGATTCCCGCCTTGGTACAAATTATGTTTGTACGAAATCGGAAAATATTTGTTGCGGGTGCTAGTATAACAAAAAATCTAGTCATGTATTCTATTATCATCAGTAATCTACAGATGGATTATTTTATATGATAACAAAAATATTTGCAGATCATACAAACATTTGTCTCAAGAGGAGAATGACTTTCGGCGGCATTCTCCTTTGCCAAGCGATAAGGCCGCCCATTGTACATGTTTTATGTAGTCTATTTTTAATGTTTTCTTCGTGATTAATTGTAATTGTAATTAAACGGGAAATCGTTTTGGTAGACCTTATATACATATACAAGAAGATAACACAGTCCAATTAATTAAATAGAATATTATAATAATTATATCAAGTCAAAATAGACATGTATTAGACTAGACACATAAGTGTTAATATAAATGTACTAGTGGTTTCTTTTTCACTTCTTCCACTAGTGCACAAAAATTGAAGTGAAGAGAATATCAGTAACACCTTATTTCTTATTTGATAATAATAACTATGTTTATAATATACTATTTGACTTGTCTAAGTGCTTTTTTGTAAGCCTAAAGAAATAAAAAAAAGAATCAAATTAATAAAAAAAGTAAAAAAAAGTAAAAGTTATTTATTTGCAAAACACATGTAAAAAAAACATGACAAATAATTTTTTTGATCCAACATGTTGACCAATATACATTGGTGTGCAAAAGAATTAGAGAGTATGGCATGCATGTCTAAATTAATTAATTGTACATAACATTAGGAAATTAACAAGATTATTAATGTTATATAGTTTATAATACACACACACATACAAGGAAAAAATATAGAATTAATTTATATAATAAATTTGTTTAGCATAAGGATTCATTAGACTTGACATCCAGTGCCTTTGCAGGCTACTGCAATGTCTGTCTGCCAGAACCCTTAGCAAACTATTGGTGCTGCCCAGCATCCTGTGTCTGACGGATGTTATTTTAGAAGTCCTTAATGTGTGCGTCAGCAAACATGCCTGACGCACTACAATATCTGAAATGAGTATCTAAATAAAGTTATTGATTCTGATTAGGTCTAATCGTACTGTACATCGTAGGCAGATAGGAAGGTACCTAGGTTACCTAGCGCAGCTCTCTACTCTATAAAACAAGAGACTGCGTTTCATTGTTATTATAACAGGTGCATTGCGGTGAAATCTCGCTTTATCGCTGTTTCTCTGCCGCTAGCTATCTAGCAGCTACGTCACTTGGAAAAGCTGCTTGATGCAAGATGGTCACGATGAAGTGCATTATACTTTGATATTTGAATGTTGGGATAAGTAGTGTATGAATATAAAATGTTTGACTGTTTTGCTTGCCGCAACGTGTGTGAACGAATTTCAAAACAAATATTAGGTAAAATTAGTTTAGCACTAGTAAATGAGCTAGTCACCTCTACCATAAAAAAACATACCATAAATTTGACTAAAGTGCTTATTTTGTAAGCCTAAAGAAATAAAGTTATTGATTCTGATTCTGATTCATATTTTAACATTATAATGTGAAATATTATTTTATGTTTAATAAACATTAGTTTGACCGCAATTTCGCTTCACTTCTACCACTAGTGAATAAAAAAAATTGAGTGAAGAGAAAATCAATGACCCCTTATTTCCTATTTGATAATAATAACTATATTTATAGCTGTTTATAGTATAAAATTTGTCTTGTCTATGTGCTTATTTTGTAAGCCTAAAGAAATAAAGTTATTGAAATCTGAAATCACATGATGGAAAATAACTATACGGCCTGTATCAAGATGAAGGTCTAGTAGTAGACTATACAGTAGTTTCTGAAATTAGTGCCCTTGAATCCAAACAATAATTTCAATCAGCAGACAAATCTGATCTCTGTAGTTATTTAAAGTGTAGTAGAGTTTCTACCTCCTACAGACCAGAGATTCTAGAGTTTTTCTACTCTTGAAATAAGAGCTCTTTAACTTCTCATAAACAAACAAACAAAATTCCTGTATTTTCTCTTAATAAAAGGTCTTTTTGAAGAATTGTTATAGCTAGGTGTAGTATAGCAAATATAGATACCTGTTTGTGAAAGACTGGTATCAGTGATAGGTTTTAAAACCTGTAATACTTACCAGTAACAAAATAATGAATAAATAATTAGATTGCCGGCCGTTCAGTCCAGACCTTCGTTACTTATCGTCAGGCCTTTCGCCACATCTAACCCTGATTTAAGAACATTGTGGAACTAAGGAAATGTGTTACTTTTCTAGATCGTAGAGCGGGGAGTGGATCCGAACGCCCGCGACGGCGACGGCGCAACGCCCCTCCACTTCGCGGCCTCCCGTGGCCACCTCAGCACCGTGCGCTGGTTGTTGAGACACGGCGCAAGACTGCACCTCGACCGGCACGGCAAGAGTCCCATCAATGACGCCGCTGAGAACCATCATTTGGAGGTATGTCAGGCCCGCCAGGGTCGCTAGAAAAGAAAATAGGACTTTCTATTGAAATATTAACAATGAAAATTACAATTTAATTACAATACTTTTAATTATATTTTGTTTTACTGAAATAGTATCGTTCTTAAGTCAATAGAGTTGATTGTACTTAATTAACTTTCGGAGATATTCCTCAGTAACCTATTTAAAAGTCCCTAAAAGAGCCTACTTTCCAATCCAAGTTCACAAAATCACCATCATCATGATCATATTATCCCTTACACGCCCACGGCTGGACATAGGCCTTCCCTTCCTGGACATACGACGACGCCACGAAAAGCGGTCCTGAGCCGCCTCCGTCCATCGTCTCCCTGCGACCGCTGCGATGTAGTCGGTCCATCGAGTGGATGGTCTCCCAATACACCGTTTCGCGTTACATCGTGGCCACCTAAATAACTACGAAAAATAAAAAACTTGTCTCACAAAACGCATTTTCATCATAATACCTACCAATTTGAATATCTTACGTAATCAACGCACATGCCACACGCTCTGTCCGATTGGAACAGCGATAAACAATCAGCAGCAATCACAAAGTTGCAAGCTACCAGAGTGTGGCCGGGTGAAAACTGATAGCACTTTCAAATCGTAAGCTTAGCTCCATTGTCTGAGGGTAATTAAGTGACCATTAGGCTGTGCTCACACTTGTTCTATTCATATTTCGATGCATGTTCAGTGCTCAGTGATCGATGGGCAGCACATAGCGGATTTCGGACAGCTTTTGAAGTTAAAAAACGATAAACCGACTTCAAATTCCCTTACTTTAACACATATTTCAAGTTTTTGGGATAAATACGAACCCCCTGGGGATAAAAAAAAGGGACCCCTTCGGGATCGTTTCCTATACAATAGTGAAAGAATTTTCAAAATAGGTCAATAATTGGCGGAGATATCGCGTAACATACATAAAAAACTTACAGACGAATTGATCATCTCCTCTTTTGAAGTCGGTTAAAAATAGCAAGGGCACGCGGAGAGCAACGCTTCTTTGAAAACTATAGAAAAAATTCATTCGCGCTATCGTTTCCGTTGCCAAAAATGAAAATGTATTTTCATACCTTTGAAGATTCTGGAGCGGATATTGCTAAGATAAGAAGTCGCCAAGATTCGTATTACACTTATGTTAGAACTATTACGTGTTATCGACTGGTCGCCGGCAACTCGGTCGACGATGGCGACTGGACTTGCTATATGTTTTATAGACATGTATTTAAATCACATTAAATTTAGATTTAAATGAAAATAAACATGTATTAGACACTTAAGTGATATATAAATGTGCTAGTGGTTTCTTTTTCACTTCTTCGTGAAGAGAATATCAATAACACCTTATTTCTTATTTGATAATAATAATTATGTTTATAGTATAAAATTTGACTTGTCTAAGTGCTTATTTTGTAAGCCTGAAGAAATAACGTTATTTATTCTGATTCTATAGTTTAATAGGTTTAATTATAATTTAAATAAAACGTAAACACCGTATTATTATTATTATTATTTACTAAATAATATTATTAACTAGGTGTTTACGATCTTGATCGCCGGTTTACGTAGCGAGTATGCTACATATGTATGTATGTACCTAAGTGTAAAACGTATCTTGGCAACTTCTAGAAAAGGCCGGACTTTTCTTATACTCAGTCCATTAGTCGGTTTCCTATTACGCATTGTCTATGATTTTGGGGATGAAGGTGTAAAATACTCTGGAGGCTTAGCATTGTTCTTATCTGATCTGTTGTCATAAGGAAAGTAGACATATAACATTTTGTTCAAAATAGATTAAGATATATTCGGAATTACCAAAAAATTGCGTATCTACGAGTATTTCAATCAGTTTCCTGCAGTTATCGGAACCTTGTTAGTTCAACTGTTAAAACAGACATAATTACCACTTCTTCCTTATGACGGCAGTTGTGCCTAACGCTGCATTTATTTAGATTGGGCAAAACTTTGCATCGAACCCTGCAAGTTGAAGACAAAATGCACAGTATGGATATTGCATGTAGAGTACTTCCTATCTAAGCTACACTGCTATGACGGTGGAAATTGCAGCAGGTGTAGATATAATTATGAAGTGTAACAAGGAATAGTGTTTCAATTGTGTCCATTGTGAGGTTTCCCTTACATAATGTATTGTTTCATTATTGTAGTTAGTTTCGAGAAAACTGCTTAACCAAAAAACGGGAATTGGACGGTATTTTAATTTGCTTCATTCCAATTTTTTGCACCAGATGTATTACGGTATCCGTAAACTGATTCACGATGGATAGCTTTATTGATTTTGATCGTCATAATACGTTCACTTTAACATGTAATGAAGTCACCAATTGCTCTGGTCTAGTTATTGATAATCAGGCAGAGAACCTCTGAACAGATAAAAATACGTCTCAAGAGATATGCGATGATTCTATTTCATGTATGTATGTATGTTATGGGTTAGATCTTGCAAAGTAAAATTATAATCTTTAGAATTTTCCTGCATTATTTATTTATTATTGTTGCGTGTACAAATAGTAAAACATATATGTAGAAGCCGTGGGGTCGCGGCGTACGAACATCGACCCCTCCAACTCAACCCGTGGATGTCGTAAAAGCCGACTAAGGGAACCAGAGGAAGGGCAGCAGCTTCCTTCTGAGTATTTTTAAACACCAACACTGCGATCACCGATCCGCCTGCCAAGCGTGGTGATTATGGCAAATCCCCCCCTACATGGGAGACCATCCACTCGATGGACCGACGACATCGTAGCGGTCGCAGGGAGTCGATGGATGGAGGCGGCTCAGGACCGCTATTTGTGTCGTCGTACGGGGGAGGCCTATGTCCAGCAGTGGACGTGTATGGGCTGATGATGATGATGATGATGATGATATGTATATGATGAAGGAAATCCGCAGGAAGCAATAGCCGTGAAAGTTATTGCACTTTCTATAAGATTGTTTATATGCCCGGAGGTGGGCTTATTATGACACGGAGTTAGGTACGAAGTAAATAAGACTGATTATGTTACTATACATGTGCAGCAGTGGACTAATATAGGCTGATGATGATTTACTATATTCCGTATCAGCAGAATAATATTTTAAAGGCTAAATAATATTAAAAAAGCTTGTGCAGATGTAAAATGTTGTTTGGGCGAAGAGAACTCGATGCGTTGTGATTTCAAAAGGATCTACAATGCTTTCAAAACAGCCCCATTGAGCTACTGCAAGAGTGTTTTCGTCATTTTTTGTTGTGTTTAATTTGTCAAGTTGTACAATACCTACCATCAACAGAATAGCTCAAAAACTACAGTGTAATGAATACTGCTAATTGATTTTATGCAGATTTTAGCATCGAATCGCAGATCTGAGTTCAACCATCTAGCGCTTTGGAAATTTGCATTTGTCTTTTTTTTGCGTTTTGTTTCACATTTTAAACTTCGGATTCGAATTCGGTTTTTGGTGTTTTTCAAAACCATCAAGTTATGATAGACTAGTATTTAGTATTTCTAGTTTTGCGCTTTCGATGTCAGTGTTTTAGATAAAACCAAATCAAAAACTTCTAATTGGTTTTGTTCGATCAAAATCTTCTTGATTGTACATTTGACCTAGAGTTATATGGCCTTAGGCACAGCATTAGCCATTTATCTGTGACCTTAGTGAACTTTGTTCTACAGGCTGAGCATGAAAAACAATAGGCCGTATCCTGCCGTTGATCAAATTCGACACACAAAATTATTCATGGGATTGGCAAGGTCAATGATCCTATTGTTTAGGCTGCCCGTGACAAACTTAATAATAACTCCCTTGGTACTCACCGATTTCAATAAACTAGGTTGTTACCTATCTGCTGCCAGTTTCATGAGATATAAGACAGGAATTCAAATCATGGTTCTTGCAATAGCCCTCGTTATCCGCGGTAGCAATACCCACTAAACTTAATATTTGAAAATGTTATTAATTACCCGATAGAAAATAGGTTGATGACCCGAGTTCACCAACAGATGGTTACATTATTATCAGTTGTTTTGACATTGTTACATGATTTTTCATTGATAACCGACCAAGCTGCCTAATAGTCAGATTATCTGTTGGTGAACAACAGCCTAAAAGCGTAGGTAACTACTCTTAAACATGAACATGCGGCTAAGCTAATCTTTTAACAACCATTTGAACCTGTGAGGAAACCTTGAACTAGGAAACCTTAAAGAATCCTGCCGTCCCCAAAGGTATATTAGCTATCAGCCACGCTCTATCCTGCGCGACTGACTCCCAACCAAACTAATCCTACCAGAATATCAACAACATTATTAAAATTATTTAGGGAATCTTATAACTCCATTCCTTTTCTAGTGCTTGAACGTGCTGGTGGCTGCCGGCGCAGCCGGTGCGGATAGTAAACAGCTGTCTTCATACAAGGCGATACACTCCTGCGCATGCACACCTGGGGATGCTAGAGTAAGTAGTACCATTCATGTTTTGCAGTGGTCTGGATTTATTGTATTCGGCGACCGCTT
Source organism: Eupithecia insigniata (assembly GCA_947859395.1). Classification (NCBI taxonomy): domain Eukaryota; kingdom Metazoa; phylum Arthropoda; class Insecta; order Lepidoptera; family Geometridae; genus Eupithecia; species Eupithecia insigniata. The sequence goes on from OX402011.1 coordinate 11,903,855, forward strand.
TCCTACTGTAGGGTCTTCTTTGCGTTCCTTTTGCGATGGCAGTAATCAACTACCTATTTTCTCATATTTTTTTATGATTCTGAAAATAATATTTATAATTCTGACTGTAATGTGTAATGTAAAAAATACTAAAGTCATGTTTAAAAATACTAACAACCGACTGCAAATTCCTGAATGATTAAGTATTAATTGTAGCAAAATATTGGGTTTTGAACCTCTGATCACTGGCAATTGGATCTCGTTATAATTCGAGGTGTTGTTTATTTTGATGCACTGACGTTACAAATCCGCTGGACTTCACATTATCGATATCAAAAATTCATGCGATTTAATTGGTTTGACTCATCTCTATTCTGCACTATAAGGGTGGAAACCGTCGTTAGATATAAAATGTCTGAAAAGATTACTCTTAAGTTTTGTAAGATAACACAATACCCTCTTTTCATTCCAGTGCGCCCTTCCAAACTGCATCAACATCAGCAACACCCGTTCTCCCTTCTACCTCCACGCGCCAGAGCGAGAGCGTCGCTCCCAAGAGAGAAGAGGATCGCTGCCTTCCAACAATGGATCCATCAGCTCATCTAGAACCGGTCCAGCTGATGGCTTGTACGTCAACCCTATGCAACGGGCTGCTTCTAACGGCGTCACTCATCATACTTCTTCGGGGGAAGACAGCTCAGGTATTTTTACTATCAACACGATCTACATGTGGAGGTCCTCAGAGGTTTTTTAGTAGGAAATGTCATCGAACAAAATATCCATCAGTTCATGTAGAACCAGACCGGCCGATGGCTTGTACGGCTACCATATGAAATGGAATGGGTTGACGTACAAGCCATCAGGCTACTTCTAACAGCGTCACTCATTATACTTCCTCGGGAGAAGGCAGCTCAGGTTACAACGTTAACTCTTAAATATAAGCCATTTTAGGAGGAGGGCATTTTCGGACTGCTTGGCTACAATGGCTTTATCTGCTTATCTAGAACAGGTCCAACCAATGGTTTTTACGTCAACCCAGTAGTAGTGTCACGAGGCTTTTTTAATTTAACAGCGTCACTCATCATATTTCTTTGAGTAAAGAAAGATCGGATATTATCCCTTACCTTAAAGAGGTCATGAAGCAAAAATACAGCTGCCACTCAATAATGCTATAACATCGTCCTCAATAATTCAAATTTGCGTCAATATATGTATTTCGCAGAACTGATCTGAAATGATCAAGGGCTCTTATCCTCCAGTCCTCTCATACTCCAGTCTACTCTGAGGAACACTGATCGTCACCAGAAAATACATTCTGACATTCTGAGTTGCCAGAACTGACGGAAACATGATGTAAAATTTTAATCTAATCCGAGTTTTTCAGACTTTCCCATTTACGCAAACCAACTCATCACGTGTAACAAGACTGATAACCGGCCATAGATATCGTAATAGATTTATGGATTTATATTACATGTTTTCTGGTAAATATAAGTAGGTACAGTCATCGGCAAAATCCGCTAAATATTCCAAAACAAATTATTAGTTGATGAATTTAGAAAAATGTGTCATTTTAGCGAATTTTGGCGTTGAATCTACCTGGTATCTCATCAAAATTTAGATGGAAAGCTTCTCGATAATCACACTAAAACTGCAAAAATTTTCAAAACATAAACCTAGGTAAGCTTTTGAAAAAAAAATGTGTCTAAAGACAAGAAAAAATTCTAGCTAAGCTGCTATACCAGCTAATCCACCGCTATAGTCGAGTGAGTAATCACATAAGGCGCGTCTAATGCTCCATTAGGACGGAAACTAGGAAGCGATGTAACGTCGCACCCCACTAAGCATTTGCTTTCCTGAACTGGTCGCGGCTGGTCTTGTGCTGGGTGGAAAATGATTTGAAAATGGATAGTGTTTTGTGTAGGGAATGGGTGTCTGATGTGACGGATTTTGCTGCTGAAGGTACTTACTGGATTTTATTGAATACTGGGGGGGCTACTCAGAAAACGAAAATCTAGGTTTCTGATTCGCTTTCAAACAAACGTTGATCTTATGCAACGGAGATAAGTTGCACGAAAATAAATCAGAAACTTATATTTTCGTGCAACTTATCTCCGTTGGTACTTCGTGATGTCGAGTGCAAATCTCCTAAATTGTTTTTATTGCTTCACGCTCGCAAAATTTTCGTTTCAGAGAAAGTGCTTGTTGTAATTAAATAAAATAAACTATCCAATATTTGCATCTTCCCCTTCAAAATATAAATTGTAACATTGTACCTATGTACTAATTTATCACGCACTTTTCTTTGCGTCTGCCCCTTTGTGAGGGATCATAGATCAGGCTTGACGTCATCTCGGAGGGTAAACAACCGATCTTTTGATGATGAGCATAAGATACATTTTTAAATGCTGACGTAATTGTCTTTTGTTTTTTCATTACAAAAATCTACTCTGACGTCACAAATCCAGGCCTCCAGTATACGAAAAACAAAAGAAGCCATGCCAGATTTTCAAAATTTTCTTTATACAGATGATGAAATCATTGAAACCATTGAAACCATTTATTCATTGTGATTGTGGTACATAATTCATCAGGTCTTAAATATAATTTTTGATCTACGAAATCTACTCTTTCGAGCGTACAAAGATTTTATAATTCGATTATAAAAAGCATGCAGTAATACATTAAAGAGATAAATTGTTAATTGTTTGACATAATTATAAATTAAATTTAATTACATAACATAATAAAATCAAAACTCAAAATGAAAACAATTATAATGTCACAATAATCAAAATAATCAGAAGTCACAGAAATCAAAATAATAATAATTCTAAAAATAATTAAATTTAGGTATGTCGTTTAAAAAAAATCTTTCATGTCATAAAAACAATATTCCAGAAGCCAAGTAAATAGTTTTGTTTTTAACTTGTGGAGGGGCAAGGAAGTTATGTCATTAGGTATATTATTATAAAGTTTGACCATAGACATATAGAAAATACTTTTGCGACTAGAAGATAGTCTAAACATAGGTGCGGCCAATTTGTTTTCAAAACGTTCACGAATTCTTGCACTCTTAAATTCAGGTTTTTTAATATAAACATTTTCATATTTTTTACCGAATAAACATATTTCATGAATGTAGTCACAGCACAGAATATTTTAAGAGCTTTAAATAGTGGTCTACAAGATAATGTTTGGTCCCATATGTTGCATAATGCTCGAATGCATTTTTTTGTGCAATAAAGACTGATTGAATCTCAGTTGAGTTGCACCAAAGAATCAGGCCATATCTTAAATTCGAGCTAACATAGCCGTGATACGCCATCTTGCCAGCTTCAAGGGATGACTTATCCACTATTCTCCTAAGAGCATATACATATTTATTTAACTTAGAACTCAGTCTTATGCAATGATCTTTCCAGTTCACATGCTGGTCTACGATGATACCTAAGAAGCGAAATGTGGACACTTGCACCTGTGTAATTAATATTTAAAGACTGAGCGGAATTTTGAGGACAATAGAACTACATGTATTTAGTTTTTACAACATTTAGCACCAAATTATTCCCCTCCATCCATGTTGCAAGCTTTGCAAATGTAGAGCTTACGTCATTTTGATATTTAGGCAAATTTTTTCCTCTTACAAAAGCTACACTATCATCGGCAAAAAGAATCATTGGGTGCTCGATAGAGTCACATAAATCATTTATATAGAGTATAAAAAGTAGAGGACCTAATATACTACCCTGTGGCACACCATAAAAGTTGTTCCTAAAGTGGGATCTGTGTTCCACCAAGCTATTTGATTTCTCATCTAAGGTTCTCTACCTTAGATGAGAAATCACAAGTATATTGGATTCTATTACTCAAATATGATTCGAGCCATTTATGGCAGTTCCCACGGATGCCATAAGACTCTAGTTTACTGAGCAACAGCCGATGCGATACAAAATCAAAAGCTTTTGACATATCCATAAATAGAGCACAGATAGGCACCTTCTCGTGATCGATCGATTACGCCTAAACCCATTTTGTTCTTCTTTCAATATACCATGCTTTTCGACAAACTGAATCATGCGGACGAACATACGCTTCTCAAAAATCTTTGACAAAATAGGTATAAGTGCGATGGGCCGATAATTATTTATCTCTTTTTTTGTGTAAAGGTTTGATAACTGAAACTTTCAAGTTCTCCGGAAAAACGCCTTGCTCGAACGATAGGTTAATGACGTGAGCTAACGGCTTAGCTATGTGTTTAGCATTACGCTTTAAGACTGCCGTGGAGATATTATCAATACCCACAGCAGTTGTATTCTTCAGAATCTTAATAGTTTTGATTATCTCTTCAGGATCCACTGGTTTTAAAAACATAGAGCAGCTTATTGATTGCGGGATTTTGGGTTGGTTTAAAATGCCTCCACTACATTCCTTTTCTACAATCTCAACAAAAAAATAATTAAATAAATTACATATTTTTGTCGGATCTCACTTGTGTATCTACATAATTATCAGTATATATTTCTTCCTCAGGATGTTCAGCCTCAGACGTGGACACAGCCCACTCCGGAGGCTGGTTCCTTCACAACAGCAGCTCTGGCGCTCCAGCCGCCCTGTACCAGCGAGTGAGAGACCTATTCCACACGCGCTCGCCTGGCCCCCGCGGGCCTGCGGAGGGACAGGAGGCTCCCACCATGACTGGTGAGTCATTTGAAAGGCAGGAGAAATTATTCCCTCTTTCAGGATATTCAGTTTAAGACGTGGACACTAGAGCCAGAGGTTGGTTCGATAAGAGATCTGTTCCACACTCGCTTGCCTGGCCCCTGCGGTCCGGCGGAGTGTGATTCACTTCCCACCCAGCAGATTATACGGGAGTCTTTCAATGTAGCAGAAATCTAGCACAAGGGCTTGTAAGTCACTTAAAACAAGATTTCCTTCTGGTGCTTTCTTTTTGGTGTACTCGTTCTTATTTTATGAGAATTCTTGTCAAATCAAAGCTTTCACTACTTCTTTCCGACCCCCACTTATACGACTGGAGTATCTCCAGGCTCCGCTTCTCTTTACGCTGGACATCAGCAATATTCCACGATCCTCGCAAGTTGAGTTGGCCTCTTCGCGGACGTCACAGCATTGTGCTCATCTGACTCGAACTCGAGAGAGTATAAAACTACAAGTCAAGAACCGTTCGAGGAAAGTATGCATTTGTTTTCATGCAGTATTAAACTTTTTATATATCATTTGATTACGCGTGAAACAAAGGAAAAGTGACACTTTAGGCAACAGTTCCTATGAGAAATGGACTTATAGGTCTCATAACGGTAAGTAACCCAGGCGTCTTGTTTCCAGTAAAAGCTGAAGTGCACGGTTCCACCACGGAAGTAGCGGCGATCCTGGAGAGCTCGGACAGCGACAGCGGTGCTGAGGCCACGCGGCGTGACCATCATTACGAAGACATCTACATTCCTAAGGAGGAACAGCACAGGAGAAGGTATCTTTTGAAAACCCTGCATGACAAGTTGTCAGAGTACATAATAGTACGAATCTATGGATGTCTTGCGTTTGGTGAGGTGCATGATCCAAGAAACCAGGTCTGCTCTTCCGGGCGTGTCTCCAAGTGACGTCACTGTCCAGTTGCCACTTTATTTCAACAAAATGTAGACGTTGGGAAACAAATGTGATAAGGGTCAATTGAAAAATCAGCAAAAAAAAATGTAAATTCTATTTGTTAGACCAGTCCAAACAGGAGTCAATGTGATAAATAATTGGTAAATACAAAACCTAGTTTTATCAGATTCATACAGGAGTTCGGGGAGTTACAATTTTACGCTACTGGTAACATGGAAACATATTCATTCTTCTCATTCGCCGATGGCGATGATGACGTAAGCTGGAGACAACCACGTGACCATCGTGTCTCGGAAGAGCATACCTTGTTCTCTTACACCATGGTGAGGTGGATGATGGATTAAATTATGGATTAGGTTAGTCCAATCATGATCAGCATGATGCAACGCGAAACGGAGTGTTGGGAGACCATCCACTCGATGGACCGACGACACGTGAAATAACAGTATAAATAAATGAATAAAGCAAAAAATAAATAAAAGTGACCATTTTTGATTTTTAAACTAATCATCATAAACATTATCATCATCGTCATACCGAACTCGTGTCGTTTTGTGACAGGAGCAACTCCCGTGACTCTGGCAGCCACAGCCGACCCGGCAGTGCAGCTTTGGTCGTCGACTACACTTCTAAAGACCACATGGACAAGTAAGTCAATACTGTTGGTGCACCACGAAATAACTTTGTTTGTTTGTCCAACAGTTTATAACCTTACTAGCTGCTGCCCGCACCTTCGCCCGCGTTTTATCGGGATAGCCTGTATGGTTTTCCAGGTCTCAAACTATACCCATACCAAATTTCAGCCCAATCGGTTCAGTAGTTTTTGCGTCAAAGAGTAACAAATATCCATACATCCATCCTTGCAAACTTTGACATTTATAATATTAGTAGGATTAAGAACCGTGGGTTTTTTATATGTGGAATGAGACCATTTACCCGTAAGTATTTGAATAAGAATACTATACACTAGCCGAACTCGATGTGGAATGTTTGTGAACAAACTACGACTTAAAAAACTAAAACTCACTTGCTTGGCGAGTTTTAGATATTATGTTGTATTATGCTGTTCAGTCAGTAATAAATGTGTATGTACAGTATGACGTTTTGTGGTCGGATCATCTATCTACCTATAATTTTAGAATGTGATTTAAACGTGCTTAAGCCAAAATTAGGGGAACAATGTAATAACAATACTAGCAAAATAATATGGGGAGAAACAAAATTTGACCAAATAGAGTAATAATTTGGACCATAGATGTATTATTGACATATTGTATGATAAAATTGGCCGACTTCATGGAAAAGGAGGTACTCTTTGCGATGAACTCCTTTTTCGAGAAGCGGCCGTCCAGAAAATGGACCTGGCTACACCCCGTCGGCTATAAGCATGAGATAGACTTCATCATGACGACCCACAGGCACATATTCAATGACGTCTCTGTGATCAACAGGGTTAAAACCGGCAGCGATCACCGTATGGTAAGAGCGTCATTGAATATCAATGTAAAGCTAGAAAGGTATCGTCTGATAAGGTCTACTCTACGCCCAAACCCTGTCCAGATACAAAATCCCGAGACCTTCCAATTGAAGTTACAGAACCGCTTTGAATGCCTCGCGGAATGCGTAACAGTGGACGAACTAAATAACGGGCTGGTGGAAACTGTCCGTGCGGTCGGGTCGGACTTCTTTAGGACCCCCCGCAGAAATAAAACACAGAGACTCTCGGGTCACACTCTGCAGTTAATGGCAGAGAGGAGTGAAATGAGGCTGCAGTCTTCGGCAGACATGTCGACATACGGTGCGCTCAACAAACATATCTCGAAGTCTATGCGACACGATTTGCGCTCGTACAATACCAATTGTATTATGAGCGCAATAGAGCGGAACAAGGGCTCCAAAGTGTTCGCAAGAGATCTGTCGCTTGGGCAGAGCCAGTTGACGAAGCTGAAGACCGATAGCGGCAGCATCATTTCCTCCAAGCCTGAGATCTTGAGAGAGCTTGAAAAGTTTTATGGGCAGCTCTACACCTCATCGCAATGCCCTGCAAATAGCACGGCAGGCGATGCAAGAGCCCGTTTAACCCGACACTATACCGAAGATATCCCGGACGTCAGCCTCTACGAGATAAGGACGGCTCTCAAACAGCTTAAAAACAACAAGGCACCCGGGGATGACGGAATAACGACAGAGCGCCTGAAAGCGGGTGAATCACCAGTACTTAAAGTCCTTCAGAGGCTATTCAACTCCGTCATTCTCGAGGGACAAACGCCAGAGGCGTGGAAGAGAAGTGGGTACTGTTCCATAAAAAGGGTGACAAAGCCCTTCTAAAGAACTATAGGCCCATCTCACTGCTGAGCCACGTCTATAAGCTGTTTTCGAGAGTAATCACCAACCGTGTCGCTCGAAGGTTTGACGACTTCCAGCCGCCCGAACAAGCCGGGTTCCGAAAAGGCTTTAGTACCGTAGACCACATACATACGCTCCGGCAGATTATACAGAAAACAGAAGAGTATAACCGGCCGTTATGTTTAGCGTTTGTGGACTACGAGAAAGCCTTTGATTCAGTCGAAACCTGGGCAGTCCTGCAGTTTCTCCAGCGGTGCCAAATCGACTACCGGTATATCCAAGTGTTGAAGTGTTTGTACAGCAAGGCCACTATGTCAATTCGTCTCCAGGACCAAAGCACAAATCCGATCCCACTGCAAAAAGGGGTGAGACAGGGAGACGACAGTTCACCTCTGCACTGGAGGATATTTTTAAGCTAGTGGACTGGGACGGATATGGCATCAATATCAACAGCGATTACATCACTCACCTTCGGTTTGCCGACGATATAGTAATTATGGCAGAATCACTGGAAGACCTTAGCAGCATGCTCAGAGACCTCAACACCGTTTCCCGCCAAGTGGTTCTTAAAATTAACATGGGTAAGACAAATTTCATGTCTAATGCCCATGTCGCACCCTTACCGGTCTATGTGGGGAACGATATTATCGAAGTTGTTGATCATTATGTCTACCTAGGCCAAATGGTCCAACTAGGTAAATCCAACTTCGATAAAGAGGTCAGCCGACGAATCCAACTCGGATGGGCAGCGTTCGAGAAACTTCGCAATATCTTCTCGTCACAGATACCGCAGAGCCTCAAGACGAAAGTCTTTAACCAATGTGTGCTACCAGTGATGACTTACGGATCCGAGACGTGGTCGCTAATGTAACTCGAAAATGTAAAAATAAACCTATTGCGGGGTGGAATAGATATGTTAGTGATGCACATAGGGAGGCCAGGTTGAAGTTTCATATCTGGCTGAACTTTGGAAAACCTAATTCAGGCCGCTTGCATACCGATATGAAAGAAAGTAGAAAGATCTTTAAAGCGAAATTAAGGTGGTGTCAAACAAATAGCGAACAATAAAAATGGATCATATTACAGCACAACACTTGAAACAGGATTTTCGGAGTTTTTGGAAGGCGACCAATAAACTTAACAGTAAACCGGGTCTCCCTGTGAGCGTTTCTGGTCTCACAGATAATAAAGCCATAGCAGAAATGTTCAGAGATCACTTTACCGTGCACTCGCCTTTGGGACCATCACAGTCGGTGATCGGTGCGGGATCAAATGGCCAGGACTTACAAACTACATTCACAGCCATTGATGTTCATAAAGTTATAAAAAGTATGTCACGTGGCAAATCTCCTGGCCATGATGGTCTCAGCATAGAACACCTTCAGAACGCGGGTCCTCATCTGCCCAGAGTGTTTGCCATGTTTTACACTTTATGCATGGGACACTCATACTTACCCGAGGAAATGATGAAAACTGTGGTGGTACCTATTGTTAAAAATAAGACTGGTGACAATAGTGATAAGAATAACTATAGGCCGATTTCGTTAGCCACTATTGTAGCTAAGGTGCTGGACAGTCTGCTTGATGCTCAACTTAGTCGTTATCTAACACTTAATGATAGTCAATTCGGCTTTAGACCAGGTTTGTCAACAGATATGGCTATTTTGGGCCTGAAGCAGACTGTCCAGTACTATACCGATATAAACCGCAAAACTCCAATTCACGCTTATTTCCTCGACCTGTCTAAAGCATTCGACCTGGTTAGTTATGATTTACTGTGGCAAAAGCTAAGCGAACTACATATGCCCCCAGAGCTTAATGACATTTTTAAGTTCTGGTATCAAAACCAGGTCAATGTGGTGCGATGGTCAGGAGCTTACTCGGAGACATACAGGCTGGAGTGCGGCGTGAGACAGGGGGGGCTGACGTCTCCAAAGCTCTTCAACCTGTATGTGAACGCGTTGATGGATGAGCTCAGCAGTACCCGTGTCGGTTGTCACATTGACGGTGTCTGTCAACAACATAAGCTATGCAGACGACATGGTGCTGTTGAGCGCATCCACGTGTGGCCTAGGTAAATTATTAAAGATATGCGAGAGATACGCTTCTGAACATGGACTGAAATACAATGTGAAAAAGATGCATGGTTTTTCAGGCCAGAGGAAGCTGTCCCGTATATAACATACCGCCCATAAAGTTATATGGAACTCCATTAAGGAGAGTTAACGAATTTAAATACCTGGGACATCTCCTAACCTCTGACCTGAAGGACGATGCAGACATTGAGAGAGAACGGAGGGCGCTGTCTGTAAGAGCGAACATGATAGCCCGCAGGTTCGCTCGCTGCTCTAGAGAGGTGAAAACATCGCTTTTTAAAGCCTATTGTTCTAGTTTTTACACATGCAGCCTGTGGGTGAACCATACGCAAAAACAGTACAGCGCCCTGCGTGTGCAATATAACAACGCGTTCAGGGTGCTGATGGGGCTGCCCCGGTTCTGTAGCGCGTCAGGGATGTTTGTCGAGGCGCGCGTGGATTGTTTCTACATCACCATGCGGAAGCGGGGATCTTCTCTGGTGCGCAGGGTCCAGGCCAGCTCCAACAGTATTCTCAGCGTGTTCGCTAATAGGTTTGACTGCATCTATATATATCACTCCTCGAGGATGCACGCTTTTACTAATAATAATAATATAAGGTACGACATTGTTAAATAATTATTGTAAATTTTCTATTTCTTTGTTTTAATAATGGTTTTGTTGTGTTGTGTTTTATAAGATTAATGTTTTCTGTAGATTAATGTGACTAAATTATTATGTATCAATTTTATGGACCTATGTAGTCTGAAATAAATAAATAAAATAAAATAAAAATTATGAATATTGAGCAATATATTTATTAAAGGAAAGATCTCAAATTGACAAGTATGTATTGTAAGTAGGTATTGTAAATTGCGCATAGAAAGAAGCAGCAACAGAGTGAATTTCAGGTTAAGTATGGACGAGTATAGTTTGTTTACAAATATTCCACATCCAGTTTGGCTATAAGAATTTGTTATTCTCGATTGTACTTTAGTTTTTGGGATGACACAAATAAATTACTCGTAAAGCTCAAATAGCATAGCAGGTGGTAGGTACCCATATCGTAATTTTGTGCTGAGATCTCTATGTGCTAGACGCAGGGGTTTTTACCACCATTCATCTCAATTAAGGTGAAGTGACTCCAAAAACCCACGTTATGGCTGTACAAAAAATCAATTTTAAGTCAAGAAATAATTGAATTTTTTGTTGAGCATCTATAGTTTAGGATTTTAGTTAGTAACTTATAGGAGCCGAAACACGATTGACTAAACTAGACTCGATACAAAAAAATCTCGAAGTTCACAAAACATTTTAAGGCAAGAAAACATTGAATATTGTATTATTTTTGATGAGCATCAAAAGCTTAGGATTTTAGTTAGTAACTTATGGGAGCCGAAACATGATTGACTAAACTTGACTCGTGAAGTTTCCTCTAAAACTTCATTTTTACAGAGATACTCCTACGGAAAAACCAATTTCATTTGCTGATTATTTAAAATATTTCAATAAAATTTCGTCTATGTGTTTCCTAATCAATACTTTAGAGGATTATGGTTTTATTTTATTGTGAAAGAGTATTATTTGAGAGCAAAAACAAATCTCAAAATAAAAAAATGTGAATGGCCGTGCCGCGGCTCTTGCCTTCCTTTCCCGCCATCCCCGTGCGGAGTTCGCTCGTCCTTGTCTCGCAAAACCGAGCTCACTTCATCTTAAGTTTTTATAGTGATTAACTACTTCTTATTTCTGTGTTTCCTACAGTTCAAGCAAAGCTTACGAAGAAGTGACACCAGTAGATGTGCAGGCCAAGTCCTCGATAGCCACTAAACTGGCAGCGTTGTCGCACAAGGCACAGAACTTTGTAAGTACTTTTATAATTTCTACAGACTTTTATAATACTATAATAGTCAGCCAAGGAATTGTAAAAAAATGGGGTTTTCCCGCTCGTCCCCAGCGGGGACCAAACAAAAAATCAACATGATAAAAAAGTAATTTCAGAATTATAGTAACTATATGAAACACACACTAGAGACACATAAAATACATTATCTTGGGACAACCAACATTCAAACGGAACTCAGATTTAAGCACGTCTCAGTTGATGACAGATTTTTTCGAAGACTGTCAAAAATCTTAAGGCTTCACACGCGCACTTTGCTGTATTTTTTGGTCTTTATGAGCTTTTGAGGGTTATTCCCAACGTCTCTCGTGAGACGTGCTCTGTCGCAACGTCTCACGAAAAGTATTCCCACCGTCTCACGTGAGACGTTGCCTAGTCGCAGCATCTCACGAAAAGTCAGAGAGCTTGAAATCGAATCTTCTCGTGTCTTCAAAAAGGCTGGTATTCGAAGACAATGGTTTTGTTTTCATAAGCCCACTTTTTCAGTAAAACAAATAAAAAAATTGCATTTTTAATGCTGAACTAATTTTACGTAACTCTTCGACAACTCACGGTTTCAGACTTCCCCTCAGTGGCCCTCAAAAAACACACTCTGTTTATTAGCAGAAATGTATTTTATAAATGTGACACGTAAATCAGATTTATGATATGCTTCTGTTCCTGTTATTTTATCAAGGTAAACTTGCACTAGACGCCGCATAAGCGGCTAGTCCCAGTTAGTACCAGTCACAGCAACTGGTCCAACTAATAAAACCACTAAGATAAAAACCTGTTAGTTTGTACTATTTTCTAAAGCACATTGAACTTCTTTACCAGCGCCATCTAGTTCCACACAAATTGATTGCAAATAAATACTTAACTTACCTCAACAGGCCAACCGCATATCCTCAGCAGCCGGCAGCCGGCGACCTTCCATCTCCGAAGATGTCTCCGTGGTCCAGGCCTCTGCCTCATCAGGTGTATCCTCAGGAGGCAGTTCTGGAGACGAGGCGCCGCCGCCACCACCACCGCCTCCGCCACCGCAAGTGTTGGAGGAACCAGCGTTGAGGCCTTCAGAACTGAGGGGGAGACTTGGTAAGTGAACTTAGTCCAGGTCTTTGCCTGTATCCTCAAGAGGCAGTTCGGGAGACGCGGCTATTTAATTTCTTAACAAGGTGGCGTCACCGCAAGTCTAGGAGGAATAGGCGTTGTGGCATTTTGGATTCAAAGGGGAGTCTTGGTAAAGTAGAATTGAAATCATCAGCCCGTATACGCCTACTGCTGAACATAGGCCGCCCCCAAACGACGCCACGAATAGCATTACTGAGCCGCCTCCATCCGGAGTGTGGGAAGACCTCCCACTCGATGGACCGACGACATCGTAGCGGTCGCAGGGAGTCGATGGATGGAGGCGGCTCAGGACTGCTATTTGTGGCGTCGTACGGGGGAGGCCTATGTCCAGCAGTGGACGTGTATGGGCTGATGATGATGATGATGAATTGCATATAACCAGTAGCGGTGCTCACGGAAAAATAAATTTCGTCATCCAGTCAGTTTTCAAGGGAAAACTGATAAAGGACATCAGTCACTGGCCCTACGAATTTTCCCTCGAACCGATGGACACGTGGTTACGCTATCTGGGTTCTAAAAACTACACTTAATCGATGTATGTATATCCATGATCCAAGAAAATAGGTCTGCTCTTCCGGGAGCGTCTCCAGGTGACGTCACTATCCACTTTATTTCAACAAAATGTAGAAGTTGGGAAACAATGTGATAAGGGTCAATCGAAAAAAAAAACAATCGTCAGTTATGTTTGTTGTTAAACACGAGTCAATGTGATAAATTATTGGTAAATACAAAACCACATAGTTTTATCAGATTCATACATTGCAGGAGCTCGGGGAGTAACGATTTTACGCCACTGGTAACAAACCACCAGGAAACAAATTCGTATTCTCATTCGCCGATGGCCATGATGACGTAAACTTGAGACACCCACGTGACCATCGTGTCTCAAAAGAGCATACCGGTTTTCTTATACCATGTGTATATCTAATTAAAATCACGGTCACTATTCTTTCTAGGATTTAGAAATGTCCGTTCCATTGTAGTAATAAATCTGTTATTGAATGAAAAAATACAATATTATTTATGATCAAACTTTCACACGCGCCGGTAAGGAGGGAACTTTGACTGATGTCCTTTTATAGTGACATAGAAAATTTTAGGAGATGCGCTTCGTCGAATTTTTAGAATGTGCTTATGGATCTTGGAGTTGAGAGTCAAGGTAACGTCGCTAACCTAAAATATAAACCAGAATTGACTTTCCGGGTTACGAGGAACCTAGGTAGTTTTAGGTTACGTAGCTATTTCTTTTTATACGTTATGTGGATTTGTGGTAGACACACATCCACATAACGTATAAAATAAAAAGAAAGATTGTTAGTAAACGCTTCATTAGAATAATGCGTTTTCTAACGATTTTCTTATTATGAGTGAATAACAAATTATTTTGGACATTCATACAAACGTATTTTTTAGGGTTCCGTACTTCTAAATCCAGTTCAAATTAACATCAAATACCTACCTATTTAGTTCTATAACCTCTTGGAGTCGTGATATAAATCAAACTTCTAAGTCAACGCAATCAAAGTTAAAGCCGTTTATGCCAATTTTTTTTATTAGGTAAAATTTTCGGTTTTCATGTCTATTTGAATTTTAAGAATTTGCCTTTGCTAAGTTTACATTTACATTTTTAGTATTTTTAAACACCAACACTGCGATCACTAATCCGCCTGCCAAGCGTGGTGATTATGGCAAATCCCCCCCTACATGGGAGACCATCCACTCGGATGGACCGACGACATCGTAGCGGTCGCAGGGAGTCGATGGATGGAGGCGGCTCAGGACCGCTATTTCTGGCGTCGTACGGGGGAGGCCTATGTCCAGCAGTGGACGTGTATAGGCTGATGATGATGATGAAGTTTACATCTATTGCAGATATTTTTAGAATTTCTTCAGATTTTTTGTCAGAAATTAAGAATTTTTTGTTTACAGCACAAACAGACTGTATGAAGTCCCGAACATTCACTGATAGGTATTTTCCACTTAGTAATTTACGAAGTTGCTAATGAATTTCGTTCACTTTCTAACGGAGTAATGGGCAGTTAGTCGCGTTCTGATTGCACTGACACTCAAAACAAGAGTTTGTGTTAAATGATAAACTCAAAACTGCAGTTCACTTTCTTTCTAGACTTGTTGCTAAGGCCTAGGTGTCAGTTTTCACGCTAACCGCACGGTTAGTTCCACCACAAACGAGATTCTTAAACCGTTAAAAACTTTTCTTGGTTTGAACTTATAGTTCAATGCCTTGTTTTCTAGAAGCAGTGATTATTCCCTACGTCTCTCGTGAGACGTTACTATTCCTAACACGTCCATATCTCGAAAATAGTTTGCTTTAGAATGTCGCTTGACTTCAGTTATTGAATTTCTATATATATCACTTTATTTCTCCGCCCTTTCTAGTTATTTTTTTGTTGGTAGGAATGTAGGATGTCATTTTTTGTTTATTTTAAGTAAGTTCCTAGAGTCTAGAAACTAAAAAGACTGAACAATATGTTGTAGTCGAGTCTTCAGTTTTTTAAAAAGCTATGTGTAAAATCGAACCAGTTTTATAGGACCTATGTGAAGTTGTCTAGTCATAAGAAAAATTAAATAAACGCGGCTAATGAAATACCGTTGTATTAAGGTCAAATAATTTATAATGAACAAAATAATTGGTAAGTAAAAAAAGATTTTAAAGGGGTTTACAATGGAAGACTCATTGTAAAGCCCGGTTCGTGAGACCGGGGTCACAGAAGATTTAAGTCGAATCAACGTCACCGTTGGCGAGTTAAATCTTACGTGGTTTTAATAAGAAAGGGCCTTTATTGAGTTATATATGTTTTTTTTTACATAGGCATCTATTTCCTACTTCATTAAATCGCTTCTACACAAAAATGCCTTGCGTCTTTAATATTTTTCAGATAAGGACTAGCGGCAGTAACACTTCACTTCACTTTCATTGTTGTAACGGTGAAAGATTTAAAAAAAGTCTTGAAGAGTATAAATAGAGTGCCCCTCATCAAGTAACAAGTCCTAAATGTAGCGTCAACCGCTAATTCTAACCGCAATGTGGACACTACTTTCTTTCCTAGCTTTACATTCGACGATTAATTACATACATAGGTACATATTATTATAGCTTACGAAGAACAAAAAGTAATGTTACAGTTGCCAAAGTGTTAATCATGCAATGAAATTATCCGATTACAATCACTAATTGAATGTTTTATGAAGCAGTTCGGATATATCCAGTTACGTTCTTTGCAGGGTTGGAAAAAAAACAGTTTTTTTTAAATTTTATAAAACAAACAGTTCAAATTGTTTTAAACAAGTGTTTTTTTTGTTTTTTTTTTGTCCTTTTTAGTTTAGGGCATTATTTTAAATTAATTCGACCTATAATGTTTCATTTCCAGACTAGATCTTTTGACTTTTCAAATTTTCTATAGTAAAATAAATATTGACAAAAAACGATCAATGGATAAACATTTATTTTATGTTGCGTATCTCTAATCACTACTAAACGATTTACATTCACCCTGAATGTTTCCTAGCAGGACTATACCGGCGGGGAAATACCTATAAACTATAAATTCTATTCTATGAATAGGGGCACCCCCAATATTTATTAATTAGTGATGGGCCGAATGTGGTTTGAACCGAATACGAATTTCGGCCGAACATTCGGTAAAAATCAAAAATGCCGAAGTTCGGTTTTTATTCTGCACTTATATGGTAACAACTAACAAAAAACAATAAAATATACCTATAAGTAATTAATATATTGAATTTTCAAAAAGTTTATTTGATTCAAATCATAAGGCTTCCTAATTTAATAAGAACTTATTGAATTTGATTTTTTAATTCTAAAACTTAAGATTGAAATGTCGAAAAAGGAAACTGATAATGACAGTTAGTTACTTGATTAATAAATAAATTACCATGATTTTAAATTATGTAAAAGGCTTATTTATTTAATCAGGTATGAGTGAGTATGACAGATTTGATTTTTTTTATGTTTTATTAATCTTAAAATCAAAATTGTGCAACTATTTCACTCTTTTCTTATACCGAATGTTCGGCATTTCAACCGAATTTCGGAAGAATGCCGAAGTTAGGCCCATCCCTAATATTTATATTTAAATGAGGGGAATAAAATAACCACTATTCCATTCGACAGCCATCCATTAGGGACTTTCCTAACGGGACTTTACCGGCGGGGATTACTTAATATGAATTCTATAAATACGAGTGCCTTTCTTTCTCACATTTCATTTCATTATTAATTCTGCGACAGATAACACCTCACAAAAATGTCAACTCCAGGACGCAAAAAGCATGCAATTTGGGAACAATTCACATCGATCCCCCAAGAAAATACCACACTGAAGACCAATAGGGTGCGTTGCAGAAAATGTAAGAAAGAACTAGTTGGACTTGTGAAAAGAATGGAGGCACACTTCCAGCAATGTAGCACCACCACCGGTTCTAACACTGACGCAAATCTTGACGCGGACAGGGACGTGGAGGAGGAGATGTTGAGTGATGCTGGTTCTTCCCGATCTTCAGATAATTCTTCTGCTACACCCACATCTTCTGTTACTACTCTTCAATCTAAAAATGCCAGTACCAGCAGCAGCGCGAGCGTGAACATTTCAATGAAAAGATTTATTATTGCTACAAGTCAAGAAGATAAGAAGAAAATTGATTTACAATTATCTCGTTATATGTTTGCTACTAACACGCCTTTTAACCACGTAGAACACCCAGAGTTACTGAAATTAATGGAAATTTTACGCCCAGGATATAAACCTCCAAACCGCAAACAAATTGCTAGCAAGCTACTCGACGAAGTCTACAACTCGACTCAAGAAGCCGTAAAAAATGAATTGAAAAACAAAGTTGTTAATCTGGCAATTGATGGGTGGAGTAATGTCAGGCAGGACTCGATAGTTTGTGTCTGTGTTACCGATGTGTTGACAGACTCATCTCATTTAATTGATACAATAGACACAGGAGCCGAAAGCCATACAGCTGACTACTTGGTTAAAGTTACTACTGCGGCAATAAAACAATGTGAAACTTACAAATGTACGGTGCGAAGTGTAGTGACAGAAAACGCAGCAAATATGAGCCGTATGAGACGAGATTTAGCCCAACAGGAAGAACTAGCTTCTCACGAGGATATACTTACATACGGCTGTTCATCACACATATTAAACCTTCTAGCAAAGGATTTGAATGCAGAAGATATTACTGATAAAGTTAAGTCGATAATGCGGTACTTCAAATACACTCACTTTGCATCTGCCAAATATAAAGAAGCTGGTGGAAAAGCAATTGTTATACCACAACAGGTACGGTGGAACACAATGGCTGACTGCTTAAAAGTGTTATTAGAAAATTGGCATATAATGTCAGATATATGCTTAAATCATTCAACTGCTATAGATCTGTCAATTTCATTGAAAGTAAATGACATGGCGCTGAAGCAACAAGTCCAGGCTCTCTACAAAAAACTGGAAAACATCGCAGTTACACTTGACATCTCCCAAAAGACATCCTGCTGTATTGGCGAAGTGACTGAAGCATGGATAGAGCTTAAAAATATGTTTGAGGGAGAGAATGTACGACTGCGTGAGACCGAGTATTCATTGGATGATTTAAGGAAGTTCAAAGCTCGTTATGAAATGGCAATGTCTCCAGCTCATTTTGCAGCAAACTCACTACATCCTAAGTACAGGGGTGAAAAACTCACGAGTGAAGATATTTCTGAGGCTTTATTATTTATAGAAGCTTATCACAAAGAGGCGATGCCCTATGTTGTTAAATACAGGGCAATGACAGATCCCTTTCATAACTTTCTATTTGAAGATCATGTAGTAAATCAGGTCGGACCTCTCGAATGGTGGCAGTCATTAAAAAAACAAATTAATGGTCAAACAATGAACTTAGTGGCTCAGCTTCACACTGCTGTAGCTTCAAGTGCTGGAATTGAAAGACTGTTTTCAACATTTGGATTTATTCATTCTGACGTACGAAATAAACTGGGTACAGAGAAAGCTGCAAAACTTGTTACAGTTTTTAAATACCTTAATAAGGAAAAGAAAAAATAATTGTTATCTTGATCTTGTCATATTGTCTTACTCTCCTGACTGACAAACAATTTTGATTTTATAATGTTTATTAAATATAGGTAATTTTGTTTTTGATTGATTTTAAATTGAAATTTTTAATATTCTATACTATCTAATGCATGTTTCAAAAATACGTGTTATCTTATCCCATTACCCATATAAATCCTGGTACTTGGTAGGTACTTAGATCTTTGTTTGACTGAATAAATAACTTATCAAAAAAATATTACTTTCATTTTATATCATTCATTCGCAATGAAAAGTAGTTTTAAAGCTTGTTTTTTTCTCATCGTTTTATACAATGTTTAAAACTTGTTTTAATCTGTGTTTTTAAACGTGTGATAAAAAACACGGTTTAAAATCAAACTGTTTTAAACATTGTTTTAAACATGTGTTTTAAAACCATTTGTTTTAATCATGCCAACCCTGGTTCTTTGTGACACGGTAGAGTAGACACAAGAAGTGCATTTGTTGCATGCGAATTTGATTCCCGCCGAGGGACAACTGGGCAAGTTATTATTGAGCACACAGTATTTACCGTTTTAAACATTTCTCTAAAACGAATCTAATTTGTAATGAAACTAATGACAAAATATCATTTAGGATCATAATCATCACAACTAACTACATAAAATATAGTTTTATAATAAATCACTGTAGAAAATGCGCGAGGTTTTAATCCTCACAGGAAACAGAATACATCAATGATAAAAAAATAAAACAATTTTTTTTATCTTATAATTATAAATTAATAATTAATTAGCTTGGTGCACGATGATGCTATATATGTGGATTGTCCAAGATTATTTATTTATTTATCTAATCTATGTTGAACTGTATGCGGGCAGCGCAAAATCGGTCATTGTGGAGATCCTTAGGGGAGGCCTATGTCCAGCAGTGGACGTCGATCGGCTGATATGATGATGATGATGATGATGTTGAACTAACATCGTGATAACCTACATGTATACATACATATATTTATTCAATAAATTATTTTCTGTTAAATAACACAAATAAACAAAATTTTGGCCAATAAACCCATCGATAGCCTAGCACTAAGTCTGGAATTGTTGAGTTCCAAACTAAGGAACAAGTTCGTCCCCGTTCTACGAATTTTTAAACGCCTCTCTAACAATATTTATCATAAATGTTTTAGAAGTCCGTTCATCTTTACGATCTATGATCATTGATCGCCCAAGTGTGACATACATAATGTAAGTACACAGTAATAACTGCAGTTCATATTCTGCACAGATTCTAAAGTTTTTCATACTTGACGTATAGGTGATTTTCCTTTTTTTTTACCCGACATTTTCTTTTGATACTAAGGTAGTCGGACGCACCCATCCCATATACCTAGGGTACATACAATTAGTAACAAAGGCCTCCGACTACCTAAGTATCAAAAGAAAATGCTATGGACAATAGGTGAACGCTTGTTTAAGACTTTTATGTGGTTTAAGTTTTTAACTATATATTTTTTATCGTTTTCTTTTGCTTTTTACTTTATACCTATATCGTTTTCATTTAGGAACCTACTTTTTAATTTTCTCAAATTTTATATTTTTCGCATAGATTAGAGGTACGAAAATAAATATACGTCAGTTTTTTCTTATTATAGTGCGTAAGGCCCTTTACACTCGCCGATTTTTTTTTTTTTTTGAGATGTTCGATAATTTTTCATATTAAATATCGTAAGTTTGTCACTTACGATATTTATTTAATACGCTTTTTTCATAATCCTTTACTTTTGTAATCTATACATTAGATTTAAGGTAAATTTAAGTCAGGTAAAAAAGGGTTTAAAACTATGCATAAAGCTCTACTAAAACATGCCTTAACAGGCGAATGATTATTACGAATATCAATAGGACAAAAAAAAATGTTGTTGATGTTTATTCAGGGAATTTGAAAAAGATGGAGAAAATAGGAATAAATATAATGCTAAAAAAATCATACTGCATCATCTAGCCCAAGCTAAGCAGAGTTTGGATACTAGTTGACTGATATTTTAAATACATTATATGGTTACTATACATAGATAACATCTAGAAAACTCGGAACAAATAGCTGTAGATCGTAAAAATAGTCGTCCCGAAGCGGGAAACGAGCCCGTAACCTCCTGCGTCACAGTCAGACCTTCGCTGCGCCACAGACGTTGACTAGTTGGAATACTTATAATAAAGTATCGAATATGAAATTCTAGAATAATGATTAATCGATGTAAATCTTAATTAACAAAGAGAAAGGCAAAAGTTGCTTTGTAACTTCATCGTAATAACAGTATTTCGTAAAGCATCATTATTAAATAATTTAGGTAGCTGTGTTGAAAGTCAATTTTGGTTTATGATTACTTATTTACAAATATAATTATTTTGCCAAGGAACCCAGTCTCAAAGGAAAGGATTTTACGTAAGAATCATAAAGGTATTTTCTAAAATTATCGTATCAATGCCAAAAGTTACCGTATGGGGACCACCTTCCAAAACCTTCATCGGATATTGAGTGAGTTTTACATCCCAAGTAATTTTCCCAGTTCTGTAGGTTTGGAGCTAGTCCCCACTCAGCAGCTTTTGGGGTTGACTGTACCCATCTTACAATAATAACCTCAGCATCCACCATCCATGATAAGAAAGTACCATATCACCCCGTTCATTCCACCGCTCGGTGCTCAGTGCGCGGTGCGTGCGACTTTCTCTCCCCCCCTCACGGTATTGCTTCCCGCAGCTCGGCGCGGCTCCGCGGCCTCAGACGAGGAGCGTCCGCGCGCGCCCACCCTCGTCAACAAGCAGCCCGCGCTGCCCTTCGTGCCGCCTGCCTTCCCACACAACGCGCCCGACCGTCTCATCAAACCCTCCGAGTACCTGAGAACCATCACGGCGCCCTGCAAGCGCGACGAGGGCGCGGAGCGGGCCGCCCCACCGCCTCCGCCACCCGCGCCCATGGCGCCCCCGCCACCCCCGCAACCCCCACGCGAACGCGAGCATCAACCCCTCGCCGCCATCAGCAGCGCTGAACTATCCGCTGTACGTCTCCGAGCGCCCGCCGCTAAGACTTTATCCGCTCCACCCCCAGCCCGCTCCTTGAGCTTACAATGCCTGACCGGAGTCGGAAATGAAAACTTCCGAAGCGCGAAAACGGATCTCATAGAGGAACTCAAAATGTCAAAGGATATAACTGGCATCAAGAAGATGAAGGTGGAGCGCGCACGCCGCGAGAGCCTGCAGGATAAAGAAACCTTCACCGAGTTCACAAGGAGGTTCACCGCGGACAACTTCGTCGACCAGGTCAGAGCCTTTCTTTTACTTTCTACACGTGTTTTGGTCTAGTTATCGCTCCGAAATGGCACCTGACAGCTTAATAATTAACTCATGAATATTTAGCATAGCTGAAAGTTTATTAGCGAAGCGGAATCTCGCCGTTTTTAGGAAGTAATCCCGACAGAAGGAATCTGAGTCATTATCGGTGCACTGACGCTAATGTTGGAAAACGGTCGACTCTGATCGATCACGATATAAATACCGTACGCATTTACTCACACGCATTTCAGAGCCGACGCGAATCACATTGCATTCCATCTTGCTCTTATACTATGTAGTAAAGGAGTGCAACATTAAGGGGAGGCGATGCACGTTAACCCAGTGATCCACTTAAACTGCAGCGATCTCTCGTCTCGTGCGTAATGGCCGTGAAACGCATCGTGACTATAGCGCTTTTGACGAATTTTCCTCCGCGTTCGAGAAAATGCCCAGTCAATCTTTCACACCATCTTGTTTGAGTAGGAGCAGAAAGCGTGATTATGCACGCGGCTTTTTACGAAGTTATAATAATAAATTACGCCGGCAAATTAATTTTCTTTGGTTAGGCCAATCTGCAGATCTTGAATAAGAATTAGCTGAAGACGTATTTTCAGATAAGCTACATGTAAAACTCTCGAAAAAGTTATTGGAGTAGGTAGAAGTTTGTAGAGCAATTTTCAATGACTTCTAGTAGAGAATAATTGCAGTTATGGCAACATATTATACAGAATAGGTGAGTCAATGAGGCTTGACGAAATCTCATTCTGACAAAACTACAAAAACGCAAAACGCATGGTTCTAAATTAAGACATTTTGATAAGTGCAGTGAAGCCATTGTGTAGAAATGTAAACAATGACTGATTGTCCGAGCGTGAAAACTGACACAGTTGTAATTCTAGATGATGTAATGACAAGTAATTCTCGCCTTTACCTAATGGAGAAATAAGTGCAAAATAGCGCAGCCAGCACATAGACGCAGGTGTTGATATAAAAATAGTTATAGTTTATGCTTGAATGGATATTGTGCGCAATTTGATGCAAGCGTTTGTGGCGAAAGAGTTTTTGAAGCAGTAGAATCATGAAAAACCTGTCAAATGCCTGATGAATAGAAATAGTAAACTTTCAGATTGTATATACCTAGGTCTGTCTGCTACACATAACTTTTATCCCTTTAAAGAAACGAAAATTTTGTCGATACAATCGGATACAAACAATCGAATAGAATTAAAAATCATGAATATCTCAGTCTGTCCCCAGGTTCACATATGTAGGTATCCGTGGGAATTGAGAACATGTTGGAACTAATTTTAGTCAAAATTCATTTGTAGTGCGAGCGCGTAGAACTTTCAATGAATTCAGCAGGATGTTGAACATTGACCTCTTCAATACCAGCATTTACAGGGCAAGGCGATGCATGACACTCAACTTCTTTTGCACATAATGTTGTATCGTATACTCTAAATTTTTATATCTGGTTAAAGACATTTATTTCTCACTAAGAATAATTACATTCACTTACATGTGAACCAATCTTATATTCTAAAATATTATCTAAAAGCGTAAGTTATTTTATTACTGACAAAAAAATATTATTATCTATTATTTTGTTTTTAATTAATATAATTTTAATGCATTATTAGGTACGCAAATGATTATATAAGCGAATGCCTAATATTAGCTTTCTGTGTCTATTTTAAATTCTATTGTAATAAATTAAGCTGATGGCAATCCGAATTAATAAAAAAATAAAACTTAGATCTAGTTTTCTGCAAACTAGGAAAACTTTACTAGGCACTATATGAGCTTTCTATCAAGCATGAGATTAGATCACGTAAAACGGTCCGCTCGAATAGGTCCACTTCGTTTTACCTAACTGTTCTTTCATTCCAAGATAGCTTACATACTTACTTACCAACATGAAGACTTCATCTTTTTACTTCATCATCATCATCTTCCGGTCTTTTACCGTGCATTTTTTTTCCCATCAGCCGCCATCCCCGTACTCAAGTCATGTTTCACACGCAACACCATGCTAGCCATCTGACTTTATAATCATAACATCGAGGATCAAAATATTGTTAGAAATCTTGTCAAAACATAGTCTATTTCGTAAACAAAAGTATCTAACCACTCAATCAAAAACCAAACTCTGTTTTTTTGTCATAATTTTCTGTATACAATCAAAAGGTAGGTAAGTATAATTTACTAATCGATTTTTTATTTCAAACTGAATCAATTATTCTAAAGTAATATTTTGCAGTTCGGTAGTTCTGAATAAGAATATATAATCTCTAAGCAAAAAAAAATTATTTTGACGGGACTTGAACGCGCAACTCTCCCTCCTCGATACGGGATGCGATAACTAATTGCACCACGAGGTCAAGTGACGTAGGAGTTGAAAAACTCTGGGACTTCATACGAACTCAAGACTCGGCTCCACTTAGAGGGAAATATCTAATATACGTTTAGAAAAGTCTAATACATATCTGTTATAAAACTAAATAAGAATTGTTCGGTATTAGAGAATAAAGTGCTTATTAATTCTGTCTACTGCAATCTGTTTAGCCAAATTGCCGGTTGTTACAATTACTTTGTTTTGATAGATGCGTCTTTGATTTGATTATAGCTGTCACTGTTATAAGTTGTGCAATAAGCCTCAGAAATAACTTGTTGCATTCATCTTCACAAAAACTAAACCGGTAATCACGTAGCAATTGAATACTTCCTTTTTGTTCATCTCTATTGTCGAGAGACTGATCTATAGATCTACTGGTTTTGTTTCCGGTAGCTTCTGTATCCGATTGCTTTTTTAGCAACGATTGTTTTGCATTGTTTGAATTATGTTGCAGATCTTTTTCTATTTCATTGCACCATTTAATAATTCCTTTTTGGTTTAGTTTGTATAGATTTAGCGTTTCGTGTCATCTATTTCAACCAATTCTTCTACATAATAATTTACTTCATTTATACCATAGTTTTTCATCTTATAGCTCGTAATAGTTAGTATTATGTTTCATTCGTTATTTGACTACATTTCATTAAGAATAACTGAAAGCAGGCTTTGTAGCACCTAAACTGCCTTGTAAAATTTTATATGATCACTGTTATACGAATGTCTCCACTCACAATCGAAAGTTGACTTTATGTCCCACGTCAATTAGTTCATTTTCGTATGAAATCAGTACAAGCCAGTATTGCACGCTTTCACAACTCCGATGTAAAGTCGTGCTATCACGACTTCTATTCGCACCTTTCAAAATTTCAGCGGAATTAGCATTAGCAGCGTTCGTAATTAGTCATTCTGAGTTTTTAATGCCTGAAACTAGTCCATTTCTTTTGTTGGTTGTGATTTAGGTTCAGTTAGAATTTTATACTCTCGCAATTTGCCAACTGGTATAATTGCGTATAACTTAGGAAATAGTTTGACTCTGTTTATTGACGCAGTATCTACTATTATTTTCCATAAAAAAAAGTAAAGATAAGTTACTTTGAGACACATGAGTACTCATCCCATCACAGCATTAGCAACAAATCGAGACAAAAAGGCACCACACACATAATCTTCACGCAATAAGAAATTCTGCCGTAATAGTCTTAGGTCACGAAACAGGTATACACGTGGTTTAGTAAAAGCTATAAAGAAATCATTTGTTATCTGTAACTGCTATAACCGGACGTGATCGCATTGTTACAAACACGGCATTCACGCGTAACGAGTTAATAGCACACGATTAGGGTATGAAGATGACGAAGAAAGTTGGTGATGGAGAGATGGAATTCTTCATTGGACATTCGAAGAAACAAAACTGGGAAACTGATTGTAAATCATTCGAAATAGACTTACACAATCGATTAGAAAGTGGTAATAGAAATATGCATTTGCTCTTGTATGGTAATACAAATATTCATTTGGTTTTGTACCTACTCATCCGCGTTTTCTAAGTTAAGATCACTGACGTTTTAAAGTTTCTTTATTGTTATTGGTGCTTCTCTAATGGCGCAGTGGACGAGGGAGTCTAACATGTAAGAGGTTTGATGCCTGTAGCAGCACCAACTTCTTCATGGTCATTGTCATTTACTTCGAAAAACGTAGGAGATACTATGTTCGGCTGTGTTGTATGTTCGTCGATTTCTCCGTCAATTATGGACTAACAAACTGCTGCCCGCGCCTTCGCCTGCGTTTTATCGGGATAAAAATAGCCTATATGTTATTCCAGGTCCCAAAATATACTCTTACCAAATTTCAGCCAGAAAGAGTAACAAATATCCATCCATACATCCATCCTTACGGATGTAGGATGGATGGATATCCGTCCTTACATATTTTGACATTTATAATGTTAGTAGGATTTTGAAAATTATTTCGCTATTGCATAGAGAATGATCCAGAGATAGTACCATAAAAATATTTTTCCCGAGGAATTAGTACCTACCTATTAGTTTCGCAAAATGGAAAATCAAGTTATTCAAAGTCAGTTTAAGTTTTTTGAAAAGGATCAAATAATGTTGTGCTCGCTTCTTCCCTTACAGGGAAAAGGCAATTTCTTACAGTTTTTGATGTTATTTGATTATGCGGAACAATCTGGCTCTCCTCGTCATTGTTAATTAACAAAATAATCAAAATTACGAAACATGCATACTCATCCGTAAAACGATCTACTTTATTTACCAAATACTCGACAAAGCCACTTAAACGAGTTTTCTGCAACTGATTAACCTAGAACTTTTACCAGCGATACTTTCTCATTGAATCCAAGAATATATTCCAAATCATTGTCGTTTGTTATGAAAGCGGATTGTGAAACAGTCTGTACATCCTGTTTTATAACGATAAAGACTGTTCTGAGTTTATTTAAATGAATAAATAATGAAAAGCATTTCTTTGCTTAATCTGCTGAAGCTGATCATATCATTTTAAGAGCTGTTAGCTTTTTGAGAGATTTAGGTAAAAAGTTACGTAAATTATCTATGCTTGGTTCTTGATATTGCGTGGGTCCCTGATCATTTGAGATGTCGCTATGCCAAGCTGCGGAGACGGTGCAGCGGTGGCAAAATGGTCTACGAGTGAGCGTAATTCAAAGAACGGTTGGGGAAAAATGTATTCCAATCTGTGGAACAGCCCAAAAGGCTTACCTAATTCTTGGGGAAACGGATACATGTTTCTATTAAAATCGTTGGCTTAGTTAGTTGTTGCTGCCTCTGCGAGCTTTCAAAGTCAATCAATCCTTATGTTTCCTCATTTTCAATTCCGCACAAAACTTTCAAACACCTAGCTGGTTTCTAATATCTTGTTAATATAGGTACATATATCCAACCTTATATTGACAAAGAAAATTACAATGAAATAATAGAAACCAATTCGAACTATTGTATTTACAATTGAAACATCCATATCAATACCAGTCGGAAGCGTCCACAAGACGCTGGCCGCATTGCCTCGCTCTATGGCAATACTAATGCGCTGCGCAGTAACTCACCAGGGTCACGCGTCGCTTCAACCAAACGCTCAGATTTTTTTAAAACCCGGAGGCCTCGGTACCATGTGGACCTAGGGTCTCGACTCCAAGGGGAGCAAATGCATAGGCTCTGTCGAGACTTGCATATATTTGCGCCTCTTGAGATCCTCGGCCAAATCTGCCACGACACCAGCCCTTACGGATGTCCGCGGAAGATGGGAATGCGCAAGTGTGTCGACCGGAGCCGAGCCGAGACCGAGCTAGCCTTTATAGTTATTATTACAGTACACTGAAATCCGTATTCTAGATCTCTGGACACGTTACAAACAACAGTTATTGTCACGGCCCCTAGGCATCGCGTGTGATGTAACCGTAAGGATAAATTAGGCGTTATTTGTTGAGTGACTGCCTTATTTAATTGGAGCAGGTGTTATAATTAAAATATTGCTTATGAAATATAAGAGACAAATAAAATATTATAAAAAATTTAGTAATTTGATTATCATCAGGTGCCATTTCTTTCTAAGAATTTGATAGGACTTAAAGGTTCACGAAAGTAAAATTTATATTGAGCTTTTATGACGTATGGGAGAACCTACCTATTGCTTTTTTTACAACATAATCTTTGATTAAAAAGCAAACATATGCTAGTAGTTCGGTTATTGTTTCAGTTTTTTTGCATGTTTTTTTTAGATGTTGGTAGTTGGTTTGGAGTTTGGTAATTAACACTAGCAAAAATTTACTTTGGTGTCTGAATACTCACGAAAACTAACACATTGTTTCTATTACGAATGTATTGCACTTTAACCTATGGAGACAGGATCTCGAAAAAGGCACCCCCCTACAAACCTACCTAAAACATGGTGGCAAGGTCAAAATTATATTTCGATCAGAAAGCGCCGATAATCTTATCAAAGCCTCACTTCTTAGAAAAGTTCTTCCTCTACTAGACTGAAAGCTAAGCTACTTGTACCTATTATATCGACGCGGTTATTTGTTTTTGTCTGAAAAAAAAATCGCAAAATTTCATAAACTCTTGTTTCTTTTTTAACAATAATAATGCGAATCTGTCGAATAGAAAAATATCAGGACTAACGAGGGCTTCGATATTTATCGAGCTGACAGATTACGTGTCTATAAAATACTAGGTACTGCCTGCGCCTTCGCCAGCGTTTCTTCGGGATAAAAAATAGTCTATATGTTATTCCAGGTCCCAAACTATACCCATACCAAATTTCAGAGTAATCGGTTCAGTAGTTTTTGCGTGAAAGAGTAACAAATATCCATACATACAAACTTTGACATTTATAATATTAGTAGGATTGCTTTTTTCATTCAGGCAAAGAAAAAAACAGCATGGACGGATTATTACTACATCGGTTCAGCTAGTAGCAATAGTTTTCAATTAACTTGCATATAGGCTGACGCATGTTTTCATAGGTGTGTGCCGACTGAAAACTAAGCTATGTGGTAAAAAACTGCGTCTGCTATGCGCGAAACGAATCATTCTGACTTTTTCCAAGTGTATATCAAAATGACATGTATTGTAATTTAGGAAATAAACTATTTTTGTTTTAATTTGAGAAAACTAAACTATGATAACTTTACCAACAAAGAAAGATACAATTAAAGATAAAAACTATTTGCAGACTATTAAGATAGCTTAGATTTTGGCCTGCAACCAGCACAAGTCTTAAAAATTATTCGACGTTTAATGTAGTTTTTTAAAAAACTCTGAACGCCTCCCACGAGATCCAGCCTCCAAACTCCACACCAACAAGTTAACAAGTATCGTGCGATCGATGGCAGGGTTTTCCGCAGGTGCCGGAGAGAGACGCCGCTGGCAACGTCATTCCTGCTTGGAAACGCCAGATGTTGGCACGACGGGCGGCGGAGAAGGCGAGGAAGGACTTGGAGAAGGAGCTCGCTGGAGAAGTCGAGAGGAGACGGGCGGCTGCTGTGCCGGCGTGGAAGAGGCAGCTGTTGCAGCGGAGGGAAGAAGCAGAAAATAGGTTAAGGTAGGTTTTTGATATCTTGGCTATACGACGCGATCAATGATGGTAGTTTGAGAGGAGTCAGCATTACCCTATTTTTTTCAATAGACCTTTGCACACAATCTCACCTGATGGTAGGTAAGTGAAGATGTTGCCTACACAGCCTGTATATCTTATGTGCCCTGATCGCCGAATTCCATAAAATCTCCGCTCCGCTTCAGTAAACAGGGATTTACGTTTAGAAAAATTATACATAATCCGGAAGACGAGTGAGGAAGCGGAGCGGGGAAGTCGAGCTAATTCATACAAAAGCGTCGCATCAATGGACAGACCGCTCCACATTACTCCCTCGCTCCACGTCAATGGACAGGCAGTCTTATGGCTCTCACCCTTATCACCAAATCATTATTGATACTGGTCAGGAACTGTATATCTTCTGTGCCCAGAAACTATTGTTAGCACCATAATTTTCCCTGTTCATTCCAAGATCTTCTACCATACGTCATTATTACGAAGAAAAGTCAATAAGTAATTGTTTTGCCATGCTTCTTAAAAATACCTCATCTTTCCAGACAATCCCTGTACACTCCCAAAGTGGAGGAAAGCAACGGACACGGCCACCACGGACCGAGCGGCGAATGGCGTGCTTACCCAGGCGGTGCCACGCGAGCGGTGTCGATAGACAACATATCTCTCTGCTACGACACGCCTTCGCACCCCCCAAGAGCGCCTTCTGAGGCCAAGAGCATCGCGGACCATTGCAACGGGATTAGCAATGGTAACGGGATCAGCAATGGTAACGGGATCAGCAACGGCAACGGGATTAGCAACGGCAATGGGATTAGCAATGGTAACGGTAAGTGCTGGATGGAAAACTCTTTATTACACAAATAATAAGTTTGTAAACAACACGACAACACAACAAACGAAGTGTCAACGCTGGCAGTACCCATAGACAAAATTATACCTATTCTGCTAAGAATTTCCTACACAGCCCCCAAGAGCGACTTGGACAATGGAGAAGGCACGTTATCTTTAAGAAGCGATTCGTTTGTCAAACAAGGCTTAGATCCTAGTAATCAAGGGATCTCCGTGGTAAAAAATCGAATTACATAAAATTTTACATTATTTATTATAAATTTTTTTCGCGCGTAAATCGCTTGAATTTTCTGTGGTCTATTCAAATTATATAATGTTTTGGTTCATAGGGTTTTACCAATTATTCGGCTCCTTTATGCCAGTTTCTTATAATTAACAATAATTTGCATTTTGCCTTGATAGACAGCTTTCCAAAAAGGTAATGTTCTGTCCCGCTCCTATGGGCCTTTTACTCCATAGATGATTACATCAATGATGTTAATGCTTGGCCAGGTGTCGCTCCGTTCCGCACTGTCAGTAGTATGTAAGAAATTCAATGTTCTGTTTAGCTTTAAAGAAATATTGACATGTATCTAAATTGCATTAAATTTATATTTAGATAGGCAAAATAAACATGTATTAGACACATAAGTGATATTACCTATAATGTGCTAGTGGTTTCTTTTTCACTTCTTCCACTAGTGGACAAAAAATTGAAGTGAAGAGAATATCAATAACACCTTATTTCTTATTTGATAATAATAACTGTGTTTATAGTATACAATTTGACTTGTCTAAGTGCTTATTTTGTAAGCCTAAAGAAATAAAGTTATTGATTCTGATTCTGATTCTATGAATGCAAAATTATCTTATTCCTAACCTATTCGCACAAATAGCTGTAACGTGCCTTCTTATGTAATGCTTATCCAAGGACTTTTTAATACTTCTCTGCAGACTTATAGAGTTAGATTTTCTTGAATTCCTTAGATTTTAAATTATGAAAATAGCACTAACGTGAATTCACAAAGATATCCTCTGTTACAGGTCACGGCTTCACAAACGGCAACGGGATACACGAGGACCAAGAACGAGAGACGGCGAAGATAATACCGTGGCGAGCGCAGCTACGCAAGACTAACAGCAAACTGAACTTACTCGAGTAATTATTTTCTATAAGCTGGTTTTAATTTACGCCCGGTTAGCAATCATAATCAAAGAAGAATGGTCTTTTACTGACTCTCACCTCCAACAATATAAATAAATGAAAATATATTTATTCTGAAATACGTGGCGCAGTTATTAACTATGGTTAGCACTAAAGCTGAGACAATCAATAAAATCTCGAATACGATGGTGGTCCGTGACACTATTTCCACACCATTATCTGGTAAAAACCGGTCCATATTCGTATCATCACGGGACAAGCTAATTATAATAAAAGTTATATACGTAATATAACCTAAACGAGTTTATATAAATCAGTCAGTATAAACATTACTATTATTCATTATGACTGTGTGCGGGAAATAAGAATCTGTTAAAATCAAATAAAAGTTTGTCAAATTACGATAGTTTTTGTGGTAAAATTACCCATGACTTATTGATTAAATGTGCTAAAAATATCTGACGTCTCACAAATTGAGGTGTCAGATGACGCTCTGATTTTGGATAAGTTTTAACCCATTATACGATTTTTATTTGAGAATATTTCAGTAAATACAAAACAGATATTATTCGCTTCTAAAGTTTTCGCTAACCCAGCATAAATAACCTAGGTAAAATATTACTCGTGATGTTTCCTGCGCTTTTAGTCCTTAGCACAGGTATTAATTTGCTATGTGTTTTATGAAATTAAGTCGTCCAAATATAATTTTAAATATAGTTAGTCTAATTTTACTCTTAGTTCAGAAGCGCGTAGAAAACTTTAGTCTGAAAGAGGCCTAAATTGTGTAAATTACATATGTTATTGAATTGTTTTGTAAGTTTTTTATTTTTTTATTTACTTAATACTATAATAATAAAACATTGAATCATACAATATGTACCTAGGCATTATTTTCATGACGTTTTGTTCATCATCATCATCATCATCAGCCCATACACGTCCACTGCTGGACATAGGCCTCCCCCGTACGACGCCACAAATAGCGGTCCTGAGCCGCCTCCATCCATCGCCTCCTTGCGACCGCTACGATGTCGTCGGTCCATCGAGTGAATGGTCTCCCATGTAGGGGGGATTTGCCATAATCACCACGCTTGGCAGGCGGATTGGTGATCACAGTGTTGGTGTTTAAAAATACTCAGAAGGAAGCTGCTGCCCTTCCTCTGGTAGGTTCCCTTTGTCGACTCTTACGACATCCACGGGTTGAGTTGGAGGGGTCGATATTCGTACGCCGCGGCCCCACGGCTTATTTAAATTAAAGAATGGTAAAATATTAATTCAATTCCCCCTTACCTTACCCTTAATATGTATATATATATATTGTTAATTATTAAAAAGAAAAGCGGGACCTTCGTTTAAAAATCTGTTTTATTAGCAACGCTTTATAATGTTGGTTTTATATTACATTTAAACGAGTCCAAATAAGTTTTTAAAGTAGTAATATTTTTAAATGTATTTTGATATTAAATATAATAATTCGACTAAGATAAACTTGTAAATTCATTTTTATACGTTTTCGTTACTGAGAATGTTACTTGCTTAATTGAAATTGCATTAAATATTTATATGTATTTAGTTTAGAAGATACATATATTAATTTAGATGTGTTTTTAGAGCAAGAATATATATTTATGTGATTTTAACTAATTCTCACTGTATAAATGTATATCGACTTTTATTTTACTAAAATCTGTTGAGAACGAAGTTGACTTAAAAAAAAATATGATATATTTTTATAATTTTTAATGCAGTGATAGATCTGTTGCAATATTAGAAGTTAAGCTGTCATTGGGGGACTAGTTATGTCCTAGTATTTACAACATGTAACTTTAATATTATATACAATATGTATATTGTTATAACGATGTGGTATTTTAATGTTGTTATTAAACGCTGTTGCTTACATACCTGGTTTTTTTTCATGAGCACTTCTCAACAATTTCAAATGTTTATTTACAAGGCGCATTTTTTATTAAAAATATATTTTTCAACGACATCTTCTGAAGATTAATGCGTATTTCGTGAACGATACCTTTACATCTATAGAATATCATTTTCACTTCTCTTGCTCAAAAAGTGTAACATAATAGTGTAGCTTAGCGGGCCTAAAACTCGAGTTTAATTCCTCGCGAGGGAGGATGACAAGGCCGAGTTATAATGGGATGGTTTAGTCCCTTGTAAAACAATCTACTATATCACTTTTCTTGCTCAAAATGTGTATCATAATAGTGTAGCTTAGCGGGCCTAAAACTCGAGTTTAATACCTCGGGCTAAAAAGTATTTTCTCTTTTTGTAATTTTTGTCTAAAATCATCAGCCCGTACAAAGCATTCGTTCTCTTACATAAAAGCTCGACTTCTTGGTGCTCCGTCAATCTTTTTTGTTTGAAAATAGAACCGTCTTGGTGATGTTTTATGAAGGTTGATTCTTCCCTTCACGGTAGAATGCGAACTGTATCGTTGCGGGTTAAATAGAGATTTAAAAAAAAGATGGTATTGGCGCTAAATCTCTAGAATTTTCTTCATTCCAAATCACAAACTTTTACGTTTAACTTCCTGACTTTTACTTCTACTTCGTTGCAAATTGTGAACGTGAAAAATGTCATCAAGTGATAGTGAAGATGCTAATATGCAAATGGAAGAAAAGGGCAAAGAAATAATTATGAATCTGTTGCCGACAAAATCGTGGGATATATTTAAAGAGTTACGAAAATTTTATGAGATGAGAAACGTGTGGATTCTTCTTTTACAGAAAGGGTTTTTCTCACTTATTTTGATGAATTATCGAAAAAAATCAAATCGTCGACTCTTTGGAGCACATATTCAATGTTAAGAATGACCTTACAAACGAAATACGACGTCGATATTAAAAAATATGTAAATTTAACGGCTTTACTGAAGAATTGTCCCATTGGATACAAGGCAAAAAAATCTAAAGTCTTGACGACACAAGAAATCGAAACATTTTTAAATAACGCTCCAAATAAACAATACTTGGCAACAAAGGTAACGTACTTATGTACTCTACTCAAACTAAATAAATAGATACCTACCTACATACCTAAATTATGTACCTAGGTTATTACGATTATTAACACACTTATTTTTTTGTTCAACAGGTTGCTTTAATTTATGGAATCAGCGGTGCATGCAGAGGAATAGAGCTTGCCAATATAACACTAGAAGACGTAGAAACGGATACAAACCTACAAGCTGTAAGTCTGCCAAACACGAAAACAAACAAAGAGCGTAAATTTGTCATCAGTGGAGAATACCTTAATATAGTTAAAGACTATCAGGAGTTACGTCCCACTAATGTTTCAACGAGAAGATTTTTTCTAAATTATCAAAATGGTAAATGCACAAGGCAAGTCATAGGCAAAAATAAATTTGGTAACATGCCTAAAGATATTGCCACTTATCTAAATTTACCAAATCCGGAACTATACACGGGCAATTGTTTCCGCAGAACATCCGCGACTCTGTTGGCGGACTCTGGTGCGAATATAACGACATTAAAACGGCACGGTGGATGGAGGTCCGATCAAGTGGCTGAAGGTTATATAGAGGACTCTATACAAAACATGTATCGAGTCACGCAGCGGATTATGGAAGGAATCAATATTCTACCAAACATTACAGAACCCCAAGCATCTACATCGCGGGATTGGATGAATATGTCAACTCAGCTGAAGCCGCACTCAGATCTTAATAATGCAGGAAACTCAAGCATGAGTCGAGTCTCTCCAACTTTTACTCCACAACAATCAACTCAAAATATTATCACATCCCAATCACATCATAAAATTGCCCGGGAAAAACATATCACTAAACATTCAAAATTGCTCTAACTGCACATTTAATTTTTAATAAAATATCTGAAAATTGTCTAATTTTGAATTGTTTTATTTTCTCGCAATCGAAGTGAAAAGTAGATTGTTTTACAAGGGACTAAACCATCCCATTATATACGAGGTTGTTATACTCCCGAGCGTAGCGAGGGAGGATGACAAGACCGAGGTATTATACCTTTTTCATTAAATTATTTTCTTTTTGTTCGACTGTCAATCATGTGCAATCAAGTCATGTCCTAATGCTTTACAGATTTTATTTTTTACGACGATGTGTCAGAAGAATTACGTTCGTTCTTTATGTGGAGCACATTTTTTAGACCCTTTTAAGGCAGTATTGAAAAAATAACTTAAATATTCTTCCTCTGCCATGCCTTTACATTAAACAAGAGGCAGACCTCGATAATCAGGAACCAGAACTTTAAAAAAAGTGTTGAATTTAGATCTAGAAGACTAAGAAAAAATCCCAACAACAACAATAACAGATCATACACATCACAGTACAAATAACAATGACATAGAAACAATGCTACTATAATGACAATATAAAAATATTAAATAATTGACCAGAGGACCTTAATAACCTATCTGGAAAATTATTAAATAAGTCCCATATTTTTCGAGTTGATAGATTTGATTGTGTGTAAAAGTTACTGGGGCCGTGGGGCCGCGGCATACGAATATCGACCCCTCCAACTCAAACCGTGGATGTCGTAAGAGCTGACTAACGGAACCTACCAGAGGAAGGGCAGCAGCTTCCTGCTGTGTATTTTTAAACACCAACACTGCGATCACCAATCCGCCTGCCAAGCGTGGTGATTATGGCAAATCCCCCCCCCTACATGGGAGACCATCCACTCGATGGGCCGACGACATCGTAGCGGTCGCAGGTAGTCGATGGATGGAGGCGGCTCGGGACCGCTGTTTGTGGCGTCGTACGGGGGAGGCCTGTGTCCAGCAGTGGACGTGTATTGGCTGATGATGATGAAAAGTTACTGTGTCTTTCTTGATTCAGTCACTTATTCATAGTCATGCATACCTATACCAAACAGATAATAAATTCGTAAACAGGGTATAGATACTGTTCATACCATAACCCTGTCTAAATATATCGTCTTAACGTAAAGTTTTTCACCCAAATGCGTTTCTTTGAGGTCACCATGTGATACTTAACGACCACTTTTGAAATATTTAATTGGCATACAACGCACGACTACTTTACAGTAGGATGTATTTACTTTACCATACAACCACTTTCATGGCGGCCCGGCGGCGACATAAAATTTCAAATTTATTACTTTCAATATTTAGTAGCACTCATAAACTTGCATTGCGATTGCAATAAAAATAATGCTCAAGCAAAAATATGAGCAAATAAAGCGGTA
The DNA here is from genome assembly GCA_947859395.1 of Eupithecia insigniata. Taxonomy (NCBI): domain Eukaryota; kingdom Metazoa; phylum Arthropoda; class Insecta; order Lepidoptera; family Geometridae; genus Eupithecia; species Eupithecia insigniata. The sequence goes on from OX402011.1 coordinate 11,941,005, forward strand.
AAATGCAGAGGAAATATATGCTGGGATATGACAAGTTGCGCATAAATTTATATGGAGGTGCGGTGGCCAATACCCAAATGAAATAATCTTATAAAAGGTTCAGTTCAGGCCATCATCAAACCTAAATATGCTCATGATTTTATACCTACTTTCAGTGATATTATGCACCGGATTGGTTACAAGTTTTGAAGGCAGTAAGGGAAATGAAGTACAAGAAGATACAACGTCACTCATAGCAGAATTTGTCAAGAACTTCATGAAACCATACATAGAGGCACATTCTGGGAAAGTAGAGTCGCCCTATCAGAAAGAAGCATTCCAAGAGTCCCCCTATCAGCAATCAGCCTCTGTAACGGACTCCGCGTACCCGAAAGCAGTGTTCTCCTCATCAATTAAATCAGCAATAAAAGATGTCGTAAATAAATTACAACCGTTTTTACAAGACGATGAGCACGAATATGATAAATATTTCGACAATGACGAAACAACCATCATTGAGTTCTTACCGAAATCAGAACTGCAGGGAAAAAAATCTTTGGTACATACAAATGTTCCAAATATTTACAAGTATGAAAAGATGAAATCAGATATTAAACTAGCGCTAGAAAAAGAAAACGTTTCTGATAAAACAAGCAGAATGGTTACCAAAACACTGGATGAACTTATAGCGCAAGTTTTAAGTAACAAATGTAATTGGAGAGGTTTAAATGTATCGTCCGTATTTAGAAGTGGAAAACCTAGCATAACATCTCAGGAATGGGACGATTTGAAAACACAATACCTGGAATTTCTCAATAAAAAACAATCGAATATGAGTAGGGCTCTGCATGTGTTCAACGATTTCCATGATTTTTTTTCTAAAGTGATAAACGAATCACAATCGACATCTGGAAGATTACGATTCAAATGTCAGGTTATTGAAGAGGATCGTACAGTTGTCCAGAGAAGTAAAGCTGCTTGCATTGATTTCAAAGTTTGCACCACTGAACTGGAAGACTTTCTGCAGAATGTTTACGACTCATTTAACGAGACCGTTGTAAGCGTTTTCACAAATTACGCAGCTATGTATGTGAGAGATGTCTCAGCCGGTGATGAAGGCAAAACACACTCCGTGCCCAACGTTGTACAGAGTGCCGCTAAAAGCGTGGAACAAAGAGTTGCTAATGTTTACATGCACGAACTTCCGATATTCAAATTAGATAAAAACAGAACACAAGAAGTGAATATAAGAAATCTACGAAATCTCGTGAAATCTACAGTGAGACACGTATTAAAGAATATTAACAAGCATATGTTTACGGACCTCGCGCCGCTTCAAACGAAATTGCTTCAGACAATACAGAAAGATATAGGCATAAATTTGAATGTTGAATTGGGTAATCAAGAAACTGAGATGAAACAAAGAATTTGTACAGTTTTCATGACGTGTAACGGCAGGGTGTCAGAAAGCAGACGATCGTTTTTAGGTAATAGGGGCGTAAGGCAAATTAATCCTAAGACAATATATGTAAAACTACAAATAAGTGTTGATGAGAAACCAAAGGATGTTTCACATATACCAAAAGGGAAGAAAAGCACGACTAAAAATGACAAGAATCATACTTTTCGTGTGACTAGAACTACTGTATCTGCAAATTATAGTTCAAATTTATACATTAATTTAGTAAAATAGATGCTGGGAATAATTAATGAAATTTAATTAAATGCCAAATAATTTTTAGCTTATTTATTTACAAATAACTTACAAAAATAACCATTTTTGGCAGTCTTAAAATTACAGTAGTGATTTTAAACTTTATGATCATATTCAAAAATGTTCAGTTAAATATTTGTTCAGCTAATATCAGACAGAAGCTTTTTCATGTTTTTCAGTTACATTTTTCAATGTTCTCCGATTTACATAAGTGTTTTTTTTAAAGAACTTTTTGGCCATGGGTACTGGTAATGTTGTAATTACTAGGAAACATTGACACACAGAACCATAAACAAAAATTGTTCAAACTAAATATCCAGAGGTAAATACCTCATTCCATAGAAATCGGTAAATATTCAGTATAAATCAGTATATCTTCAGTAGAAATCAGCGTCCTTTCAGTAGGAATCAGTGTCAGTTCAGTAGGAATCAGTGTAGATGATGGGGAAATGTTGCACGCGGCCACTCGACCAGGCGATAGTTAGGCAGGATCCCTCCGTGAAGTTTTGTTGGAAGGCCATGGTGCAAGGCATTTCAGACTCTATGCCCGTTATAAAACAACTGTGGACAAAATATACATTTCTATTAACACGGAATATCACACACTAGCTGTTCGCCGCGGTTTCACCCGCGTTAAATTGGAATTTCTAATTTTTTTCGAATAAAAATAAGAATATTCCCGTAAATCTTCCAATTTTGATGTTTTACCAGGCCAAAAAGTAGCCTTTGTTACTCTCCGTCCTTTCAACTAACTATATACCAAAAATCAAGTCGATTGGTTTCAAAACCAATCTACTAGACCAAATAAAACACTTTCACATTTATAATATTAGCTCTAATTTCGGGTCTCAGTCAGAATCAAATTGAAGTGATTACTCTAGATAGAAATCATACTGCTGGAAGTACAGGCATTTATGAAGTAAAGTATTAGAAAATACCTTTCTTGTGGTTTTTCCTATAGGGCATCATCCTTGGTTGCACAATATGATACACCCGAAGATGATATCCGCCAGTTATAGAGACTATTGCAAAGGAAAACGAAAGTAATAAAAAAAATATGTTATTGTGGTGAATGCATGGACTGGGTAATCGTGCTATGGGGGAGACTATGGACGCCTGCCATAAACATACTCTCAATACTGTTACAAGCGGCAGACGGTGGCTTGCCGAATGCTGGATGGGTTCCTCAAAATGTTGGCGTAAATGCCGGAAAGGAACAACATTGGTAAAAGTACTTATTCCGATTAATGTACCTACCTGTTATGAACCCTTTTTGAAGCAGGTGAGAACTCTGTGTCTAGTTAAACCTAACTTAGGTTGAAAGGCACTTCTAACAAAAACGTACTAATGTTTTGTTTACCTGAATAAAAATTCTATTCTATGTTACCCAAGGTAGTAACGTAGTCTGCGTGTTTAATAGCTGACTGAAATGCAAGACGTGGATTCTATTTTCTCTAGAAAATTAGTAAAATTTAGTGTAGTAGATAAATATTAAGTAAGCGTATCTTAAGTAAATAGGCAATAATAGGAATAATAAACTTCTCTACCAATACTCTACCCATAAACTAGTTCACCCCTTACCACGGTGTGATCTTCATCTGCATAGCCAACGTGGTAGTACAGAAGACAGCCACAAGATGCGAGTCCTCGAACAGCACAGCCAGGTGCCGGCCGCCGCGCTCCCACGCCAGCGCGAGGATAGGTCCTCCCACCACGTCGCCCGAAGGCAGTTCCGCGACACTGACGTCTAGTACTGGTACTGCTTTGCTCTTCTGAGATCCTATTATAGAGAGAATGATACTACTAAGTAAATAATAATATTGCTGGACAATCCACATAACACAGCATCATCTAGCCCCAAGCGAAGAGCTTATGTTAGGGGTACTAGATGCTTTACAAAGTGTACTTGTAAAAACTGCTAAGTTCACAAAAGTAATGTTTATCATAGCTTTTATTCATGAAGTATGAATTTCTGCTAATTGTTAGCCTTAAACTTTAACAAACCACTCATGAGTCTAGTATTAGTGCCTAGAACATGGGCTCTCCCTTGGCCGTAAAAAGCAGCTGATGCCCCAGGCCCCACCACACAGTCTCCAACATGACTGAGTCTGCCATATTTTACTCTACATGGTTTGTGCTAACCACTCATGAGTCCCGTATTAGTGAGTGCATAGACCATGGGCTCTCCCTTGGACGCGAAAAGCAGCTGGTCCCCCGGGCCCCAGCAGGCAGCCACCACGCGGCAGCCTTGCGCGCACCACCGTTCAGGGTACCAGGACTTTGTCTGCCATATTCTGGAAAGAATCAGTGGATTTTAAAATCTTAGGTTCCACATGATTTGTGCAATTTATACAAATATGAACCTATTACCTAGAATTATTGGCTACTTAGCGTCCAAGTTAGTCATTTAGCTTTATAAAAAAAATAACAAATGAGGTGCGATAAATACACAATAAATAATCTCTAATTCATATGGATCAGATGATTATTTGTAACAGTCTGCAGTTAGCTCCATATTTTTAACTGTAAATACTAGTTCTAATTTGTTTCTATTATTTGATTGTAATTTCAGTCCCTCGTTTACATGTGTGTTAATTAGGTGTTCAGTATTTTGGATCTATGTTATTTGTCAACTCCGGTTAAACTCAAAATACAATTTATACTTGTAAACAAGGCTCTCAAACTTAACTTATAAATAGCTTGTAATTTTTTGAGAAAAATTGTGCCAAATTTCGAATAGAGCCCTTTATTAAAAATTTTACTGACAAGGGGAAATAAGGGATAGTGATCATGGGGCAACCGACACAAGGTACGCAATAAATAAAAGTTCAGTAAGAAATCGCGAAAGTTGAAAAAAGTTCAGTACAATCTCTTCAGTAGTTTATGGAAGTAGCAAACATCTATACTAATATCAAAACTTTTACAAAAATATGAATATATATGATGTGAAGCAATCAACTTCAATCAGAAGGGACCATCCATAAAGTACGTCACACTTTAAAGGGGAGGGAAGGGGTCAACGAAGTGTGACATTATGTGACAAGGGGTGGGAGGGGTCCTATGTAATTAAATAATTTAAATTGAAATAAACTTATTTTGGAACTCCTGTTTTAATTTAATAATTTCTAGATGTAAAATTGCAAAATATGTGACGTCACACTAGGGAGACATCTCACAAATGTGATAAACTGTGACAAGGATGGGGGAAAAAAACACGAAATTAGTGTGACGCACTTTATGGATGACCCCCGAAGGTTTGGTTGCAAAATAATAGTTTAAGGGCTGTTTTTGTACACACCTGAATATGATAGAGGATGTAGCTGCAAAAACTTTGCTAGCATCAAATGACCACCGTGCAAACACAATGCCACCTCCAGCCACCCTTCTCAAGGGTACTGCAGTTTCCATGGCAACATCCCAGACTAGCATGGAGGTATCAGCCCCAGAACAGCTAATCAGGAGGTCACCGTTTGGAGACCAGCTCACATCAGTGACAGGGCTGTGGCCGGATCTAAAAGAAAAGCATAAATTGTAGAATAATGGTGGTGTCAGTATAATTGTGGAATGATGATGTTGTATTGACTCATTGTACACTGTTGTACATGTCACCATAGGATAGTAAGACCAGTAAAATTATTAATATCCTAGTCACTTTATAATTTTACTGAAAATAATCAACAAAGCACTTACAATTTAAAGCATTTTGAGATGAAAATTTATAATTTTCTAACACTTATCCATACTATGATAAACAAATTATTATTTTTTGCGTACAAGCTTTTATATCATCTAGGACGAAAGTACAACGAACCCAAATTCGATGTGGTTAAGTCGTTTTGTTTAGGTTTCGTTTGTTCCTATGAGCACCTTCTGTTTCCATCATCAGACCAGCTCGATGGCACCATGACATTGCATTGTGACAAAACTTACATAAGTATGCCAAATTTCAGCTCAATTGGTTGAGGATAACTGGTCTATTATATTCAGTTGCAAGATTTGACCCGAACAAATATACATTGCAAGTTAAATAAAAGCTTGTAAAAACCTGTGAACTAATGATGCCTTATTTTATCAAATATCTGTCAATAGTTACCAACATAAAAAATCAATCATGAATTGATCACAAGATATCAGGAATATTATAAACTAGGATTTTTATAGTTTTAGGGGTCTTACTATCTGATGTAATGTTCATCTAGAAACTCTGTACTTTTCTTTCTTTTTTTATATAAATACTGACTTAGAATCAAAGATATGAGTCTATTTATCTAGAAACTGTACTTTTCTTACTTTCTCATGTAAATATTGATTTGAAATCGAAGATATGATGAAAAAGTAAGAAAAGTAAAGAGTTTCTAGATAAACATTACACTGACCATGACATAGATAGGTGTTGTATTGTTATAGATTTTACAATAATCAAATAAACTCTCTTGAATTTGCAGTAGGGATTAAATCTCAGAATTATTAACACACAGTTTCCTATAATTGTGATAATTTGCATTTGAATCTTGCACTGTAAAACCAACTTAAACAGTAAAGTTTTCTTAGAAATACCTTTTCAACAAAACAGCATTGCTTGAAGATGGCTTTGTGAACATAGAGTTGGGATCAACAGTCCACACAATAACGCCCTGTTCACATCCGACAGCCAGTTCTGATGCAGAGAAAGGTCTCCAGCTCAGCGAGGACACATGGACTTGCGCTTTGCATTTCAATGTAGAAACAAATGATACTTCAGAGCAGTAGACTCTCACATTGTCATCTAATGTTGCCACTGCTATTTTGGTTGTATGAGGATGCCAAACCAGGCATTTGATCGGACCGTGTCCCCAGCCTCTTGTGTTAGAATAAATGGCCACAATTTTGGGCCCTATATCCTTCAAATGCGGTTGCAAGAAGTACCGGAATGCTGAGAACACATTAGCCACTTTTAGAGCATAAGATGCGGCTAAAGCGAGAGCCCTGCTCTCTCGATTTATTGTAGGGTCAGCCGCGATGCTCAAAGCTTCCAAGAACCCTTGTTTGTACCACACACTAGTAATTTTCTTGAGCAAATTGTCCTCGACGTCAATATACATAGAAATGTTCTCGTCCGTCGTTCTGTGGTGAATATCACGGGTCACGTTGATTACAGGATGCGCTTTCGTCTGAAACATTTAATTTCTTATTAGAATGAATAAATTTTAAATTATTTTACGAACAATTTTCTAACCTTACCGCGTTTGTAAATGTTGAAATATTTCCATAGCGTATGTTGCCGCAGCAGTAAACTTCGTTCAGCTTACAGAATGCTACTTCGTCAGGGCCCGGCAGTTCAGGAAAACCATTAAATGCCGACATATTCGTAAATAATCATGAAAATAAAGAAAACCGGTAGGAACACAACACAAAACCCCAATCAAATCAACGAATTAGGACTTGACGTTGACACTTGTCGGACTGACGGCTGAAGTTGACATTTACCGACAAAAACCAAAGATTTCCAAAGAACTTGTAGGTATCCAGATGCAGAGCCAAAGCTAAAAGAAGAAGAAGAAGAAGAACTTGTAGGTAGGTACGGCCTGCGGGTAGGTAAATAATACTGTGATTATCATCCTCATCATCGTCCGTTACTGCTTCAGACCCTGAGTCTAGCTGGATATTTCCGTATTAGGAAATGAGATTTAGTCATTATAATATTATTTAGTATTGTATTGTATTGTAATTCTCCAAACTCATTGTCACTCCCTACCGTGTCCCATCCAATGAAGTAATATAGTTACTGGTGTCATCATTAGCCACCTAACCTACTAATCAGAGGCATTTTACTTGTAAACAAGTAGAAATTGCCTACTCTGCTCTCACTGGCAAAGACCCTTTGCCTTTTCTGTAATAGCAATGCCATGCACTGACGTGCAGCAGGGTAGGTACATGTTTGAAACTTAACCAACCTTCAAAAAGTTACGTAGGTAGGTATAGGTACCTATTTAGAATGATCCCGTTAACCGACTGTAGGTACGACATCTTTCCAATGAAAAAAACACTTAGTAGTACCACAGATGTAGTACCTACATAAGTAGGTAGCCTACAAAATCTTAAGCATAAAAATCGGTGGAAGGTAAGTCAGCGGCCCTTATGTAGGTACTACTTATCCAGGTAGGTACTTATTCCTAGGTAGGTACTTTATATCTAGGTAGGTAGCAGCTTTAGATCTACGTATTAAGTAGGTAAGTACTTACATGGCTGAACTTAATACCCACACCTATCTCCTTTCTAATAAAATAGTGACTGTGAGTAATTCAAGCAACATTTGCGAGAGATAAAAGATTTTCCAGCGTATTTCAGAGTAATAAGGGCACTTTGGGAGAATTTACTGCGTCACCCCCAAGATTTATGTAGAGTGGCAGTCGCAGGGTGACACGCGGGTAATTGATTCTTTGCCACCATTTGCAATGTTCCACATTTGTTGAGTTTGGAGATCTCCACTATGGAAAACCTTTTACACTGTATTGATCATCATCATTATCAACATCCCGTATATATAATCAGAAACAATAACTTTATTTCTATAGGCTTACAAAATAAGCACTTAGACAAGTCAAATTTTATACTATAAACATAGTTATTATTATCAAATAAGAAATAAGGTATTATTGATATTCTCTTCACTTAAATTTTTTGTCCACTAGTGGAAGAAGTCCACTGCTGAACATAGGCCTACCCCAAACGACGACGCTACGAAAAGCGGTCCTAAGCCGCTTCCATCCAACGACTCCCTGCGACCGCTACAATGTCATCAGTCCTTCAAGTGAGAGGTCTTCCCACACTCCGTTTCGCATTGCATCGCGGTCGCCGAAATGAATGTATCAACTCAAATAAGTATGGGTGTTTGTTCAGATAGGTACGTAATATATCTAATCCTTCAAACACAATATTTACCACAATTTTGATAACTGGACACTGAGTTATACTGCTTATTATAACTCAGTGTATTTTGATAGAGATTTGACCAAAACACTTGAAACAAGACCCCAATAAGCTCCCTGCTTCATTTGTCGTTTCACATAAGGGCTTGAACTTGCTACTGAAATTCATTTCGGCGTTACACAATACCAAAATCAGTCAAACGAAGTTCCATTAATTCACTGGGTGTGAATTTCGCTGGTAATGTTGGATTTGTCAGTTGTTTACACTATACGAAAGTGAAAGGGCTGGGTTTCAAATGTCAATAATATGGCGTGTTTTAAAAAACGAATAACCGTCTTAAAATTCCCTTACTTTTACACTTATTTAAGTTTTGCATGATAAATACTAATCCCCTGGGGATAAAAATCCCTTCGGGATCATTTTCTATACAATAGTGAAAGAATTTTCAAAATCGGTCTATAATGACGACCGATGTGGCGCGGTGGGCGAAGGCCCGCCTGCGACGCAGAAGGTTGCGGGTTCGATTCCCGCCTCGGGAGAAATATTTGTATGATCTGCAAATATTTGTTCAGGGTGTTCTGGTCGTTTTTCTATGTATAATTAAAAAATATCTATCTTTGTAATATATTGTATTATGTATAACAGTCATCTAGTGCCCATAACACAAGCTCTGCTTAGCTTGGGGCTAGATAATGCTGTGTGAATTGTCCAACATTATTTATTTATTTATAATTGACGGAGATATCGCGTAACATACATAAAAAAAACAACATACAGACGAATTGAGTACCTCCTCCTTTTGAAGTCGTTCAAAAATGAAGACGATGTCGATTACCAGTTGAGTTAGATAAGGCTGCGCGACGACGGACATAGGCAATTTTTTTCCTCGATAATATGCGTGCGATGCTGCCGGCAAAAGCTAGTATTTCATAAATTATACATGTCTGACTTGCTCTCATTAATAAAATTAAATTGATTAGGTACGACCTCGAACGCTGGCCTTCATGGAATTTCTAATTATATTCATGAAAAGCATCTAAAATTAATTGATTTAAAATTGAAATAGCTGTGGCAGCGGTCCGCAGCCGGAAATGGTGGCTTATTAAAATATTATGCCGAAATTTCAACGAAACCTTTCTAGAGAATTAACCAACCCATCTGAGAACTTACCTACCTCTGATATGTAGGTTAGGTATACATAAGTACAATACAATACACTTTATTGCACACCAAGAAAATACAAATATACAGGAAAATAGAGATACAGAGTTGCACGGATGGGCGGTGTTATTGCTAAGAGTGATCTCTTCCGGACAAGTTTGGGATGGACATGAAGCAGTTTTACACGTATAGACGATAGGTGGTGGCGAAAAATAAAAAATACAAACAAACGATACGCAGGCCTACCCTTTATCTATCGACTCCTTGCGGCCACTACAATTTCGTCGTTCCATCGAGTGGATGGTCTCCCGACACTCCGTTTCGAGTTGAATCACGGTCGCCACTCGAGAACCTTTACTCCACAACGGTTAGGAGTTCTGTGGACTTACCCATTGACACTTTAGCTTACCAACATTCTGAGAGCTATGGCGGTGACTTTGATTCTTCAAAGGATATCCGTATTTCGGATTCTTAACGTAAGAAAGAAAAGTAAATTCTATAACGTAGAGAAACTCCAAGTATAGCTAGCTCCTTTAAAAGCTCGCTAAGCGACTCTAAGCTAAAAAAAAAAAGAAATGACTATGAGGCCAGTGATTTTAGTTTGTGTCAATAATTACAAAATCGATTAAAGGTATAGGACCTCTATGGCCCGTTTGCCATAGAGGTCCTATACCTTTATGAATAGATTAGATCCAGTATTCTTTCAAAAAGAGCTAAAAGACCCAAAAATTAGAGTGTTGTAGACCCGCCCCGAGAAAGACCGGTCCCGTATCATCCACTGAGATAGCCGTATCCAGTAAATTGGAAAAGTAATCTCACGGCGACTTCAGATTATCCACGCGATCTGAGTTTTAATTAAACATTGATAACTTCAGTCTTGGGTACAGTCAGGGGAAATATTCGCTGTTCGACCAAATAAATGAGGGCGTTTCAATGTTTGTCTTAAAAAAACAATCACGCTTTTTATTTTGACACTAGATGGCGCTGCACAAAAGTCAATGTCAATTGTCATAAAATAAATAACGAAACGGTTGCCATTTTACACATTTTTTTGGCAGATTTATGACACAGAGTTTCATACAGCGCATTCTATCATAGTCTAACTAAAGCAATAAATAAACAATAATATTCCATTGAGTGCGAGGGCTCTCAACGGGATATCATTATATTTCTTAGAATAAATATAATAATTATTATTTCAACTTGCAATCCATGCTATGAATGTTGATGGCCAGATGTTCTTCATCTTATCATCATCATTCTCAGCTTATTAATGGAAAATAATCGCTTTTTGACCAGATAAATGTACCTACCTAGTAGCTGAATGCTGAAAATGAGAATAAGTATGTAATTATTGATATTTCCACTTGGCAATTGATCTCCGTGTTCCAGCTTTAAGACTGCCAGTGATATTTTAGGTACACGAGGCGCAAAATAATTTAATTTCTATCTACCTTATACTGCTTAGCGCACCAATTAAAATGCTGGGTTTCCTTTTTATGTACTTGGTAGTTATTACCCCGACAGTCCATTCTATAGGCTACTTTTCACCAAAGATCTTAATTAAAACAATCATGTCCCTGTTTTGTATGAATTAATTTTCCTATGCTTACAAAATCAGAAATTTTTGGGTGATTTTAATATAATTTCCAGGTAAAATGTTTTGTGGGATTTTTCTATGTGTTATAATATTTGAGACGATACTCGTAGCATCTTCTGAATCAAATTATGACAACGGATTGTTATACACGTAAGTTACGTATGTATATACACTTGCGAGCTATAAACTGGAATCACTTCATCGCTGGTTTTTGCAGACCATATTTTACAGTTTCCATGCTATAAACTGTAGGTTGTGGTATATTATTTTAAAGATAATTTTATTAGCTTTCAAACTCTTTCGATATCACAGTGAAAAAAATGTTCATCATATGTTATGGAACGTGAAAACAAAAGACATACATTTTTGGAACGAAACATCAATTTTTTCAAGCTCCTGAATCCCTATAAAAACTGGGAATTTATGCAATTTTGTCATCAGTCCAATATATCACGTCACTCAAACTACTGGAATTACAAGAAAATGGAAACCACTCCAATAGAAGCCGCTCAAATCGTCACCCTAATCCAGCAAGGCTTCTCTCAGCGTACCATCGCTCGACAGCTTCATCTGAGCCAGTCCTGTGTCTCCAAAGTATACAAGAGGTTTAGAGAGACTGGAAACTTAGTCCGAAAACCAGGATCTGGACGACAGCGATGCACTTCGGCGAGAGATGACCGATTTATTGTCAGCACTTCTCTCCAAAATCTACATCTAACCGGCGTTGACGTCCAGCGGGAGCTCGGAGAAGTTCGAGGGAGAACTGTCAGCGAGTGGACAGTGAGGCAAAGACTCAAAGAAGCTAACTTGACCCCAAAAAGGCCAGCAACGGGACCCAAATTGTCTACAGCCCACCGACAAGCCCGACTTCAGTTTGCTCGTGATCACTTAGATTGGGATATACAGCAATGGAGCCGAGTTTTGTTCGCGGACGAGACTAGGATGTGCCTGCATGGCAGCGACCGTCGACGGAGAGTCTACAGGAGACCGGGAGAGCGATACGCACAATGCTGTATAGCGGAAACAGTGGCATATGGGGGTGGGTCTATAGAAGTAATTTGATATTTTCATATTACTTCTTATTAATTTAAACATCCACAACTTCGACCTATTGTAATAATTCACTAAATGAAGGTAGGAAACTTAATTAAATTTAAATAATTTTTATACCATTCGAAAGCTAACAAAATTTATTTTCAAATGGTATACACCAATCTGCAGTTTATTCCATGGAAACTGTAAAATATGGTCTGCAGAAACCAGCGATGAAGTGATTCCAGTTTATAGCTCGCAAGTGTATATACACTATTACTTACCTAAGGGATCTACTACGAATGTTAATAAATGTGGGGACCATATCTTTTTAATAAAAATTCATTTTATTCATTTTATTAGATCCTTACATTTTTTTTTATAAATAATTGCTGGCGCTGCTCATTAGCTTTGCCATACAGCGGGGCAATGAATTAATTTTCAAAGCGATTGTGTCAGTAAATACAAATTTCAACTGACCACAACGACTACGGGAAAGCAAAAAGTACTTCATATAGTCCATCAGAATATACAAGGCTTACCAGCAAAATCCTAGAATTAGAACTATTTTTGAATTATTTAAATGTAGATGTTATGTGCTTAACAGAACACTGGCCCAAGCCTATTCTTGAGGAAAAAAACTGTAAACTCATCTAATAAAATAAAAACAACATGGAGACTAATAAATAACGAAACGGGTAAATCAAAGCCACGTTCCAGAGAAATAAAGTTAAAAATTAATAACTCAATTCTTAGATATTTATAAATTAAAGTAGGTATATTTGATGACATGCAACGAGGACTTATTTATGTACCTAACCTACACGAACTTATGTTATTTGCATTTTGTCACATGCCCAAGAGTCTTGTAAAGTCTAAAGGAAATAAAGGACTTTGATATTTGCCCCTTTTGGGGGATGCGCCTAGCAGTAGGAATTTACACATTAGTAGATAAAATCGGCCGCTCAAGTCATTTTGATACATATTTTTAATGTTTTTCTGTGGGTTTAAACTACCAAACTAACGATTGCTTTCAGGGTCACATTGGAAAACAACAATACGCCAAGAAAACATCAAACTAATGCCAATGTAATACGCAAATGGCTAGAACGCAAGAATCTCGTTGAAGATCCATCACCACCTACCAACTTCAATTCCGAATCCCAAAGCGACGAAGAGGATGATCGAACAACAAACTTCTCCTTCCAAAAAGTAGGGAATAATCAGCAAACGACAGATGTCTACAACAAAATAATGGGCAGGTGGGTATCACTGATGAAAAACAAATTAAAAAACCAAATCCCTGTTCTAAAAGCCCATGAGCAGTATATCCAACCGGTAAATGTATTACCTCGACTAGCTGCCCCACAAATACTAAGAGAAGGAGGTGTCATCGGTAAAACATCATCAGCAAGACAAGATCAGTTACCAAATATAGAAGAAAATTATATATTGACACCAGGAAACTTCGTACCTCGTCCATGGTGGATGCAAAGCCAGCTCGAATATTTGAGTACCGAGATAGAAAACGTTCAATTGACAACAGAACCTCAAGAAAGCATATTGCTAAAAAAAGAAAACCAAAAACAAAACATTGCATTAAAAAAAATCGCCTTAAATGTAGAGAATAAGACAGAGAAGAATAAAACTGGATCTGAAGAAAGGAAACAGCCTATACCAAAAAAATCATCGACACAGAGAATCCATGCGCTAAAGGTTGAAAAAACTAATACAGCAACGACCACTGCTACCCCAGAAACGGACTTCCAAAATTGGGGCCTTATAATTTTTGACTCTAAAACAAATAAATTGTTTGAAGATGAGCACGATGAACTGGAAAATGAGCTCCAAAAAAACAAAAAACAACCAGAAGCAACACCACAATCTCTTTTAGAAAGCGTTGAGGTTGACGATGATCGAAATAAGGCACTTAGACAGAAAGTAGAAAGCTGGTATGGAAACTTACAATATAGGCGGAAATTAGCTACTTTGGGAGTTTCGCCTGAAATGGAAAATATTGTGCGTTTTAGAAGAAATCTTCAGTCTGCATTGGCAGCTTTTTCCCAAAAGAGACTACTCTCAGAATGGCAGAGGTCCGATGCAGCGGACTATCGAAGGCTCAGCAGATGGCGAAGGCAGTTGCTTAGTCAATACTCCATGCCCCAAGCAGTAGACTACCGAAGACTGCTGTCATTGTGGCAGAAAGAACTTCGACGGCAGCTTCAAATCAAATGGAACAGGCGACCTCTTGTGGAGGTATGTTATGTTTTTTTTCGAGAGCTGAAGGAATCATCTAAGAGAAACTTGCACACACGTCCACATTGTGCCAAGTTATTTGTTCCAAGACGATTTCTTCGGCTCGCTTAGCTACAATAGAGTTAACAATGGTGATTGTGTATCGAACAGGTTTTTATATTCAGTCGTTATAAGTTTTCAATTTAGTATAGATAAAGAGATATGATAGGTAATTTAAGTTAATCCCAATGTTGCATTACTTATTGTGGGCATTACCGTAACAGTCAATAAGGTGCTTGTCTGAAGAGGCCTATGTCCAGAGTTCAACATCAACAGATAATTAAATAAATAAATACATAATTTATTTTCTAATTAAAATCCCTGCTTGAGAAATAGCCGCTGAGCGAATGGCGCCGTTTAACAATACTGCTGCTAAACTCTACCAACTTTCTAACCCTGTCCTCTTTCTTGCCAACTGTTAAAAGGTTTAAAATGGTTTTGATGTTTCATAACAGATTAGTCCCGGTGCGTTTAAGAGTGACATATATGTCAATCCTCCAGATGACCTGGCTAAGCATATGCAGAAACTCCTGGCGCTGAAGAAGAGACAAGAAGAGAGGAACAGAGACCTAAATGCTGGGACTGAGAATCCTGAATAAAAAAGAAGCTGGCAGTGGGAGCTTAAATAATTTAACAATAGCTGAGCCACTCACGAATATAATTATATGTGGTTTACTTTTGGGCTGATTATTTTTGCCAATATAATAAGATCTTGATTCTTCTTTTTCTTTGCACTAATATCTTTATATACTCAGCCCATGAGGTGCTCTTGAGCCTGTAACGTTCCAGTATTGGGCCAAGGCCTCCCCCTGGTCTCTCTATACATCACGACTCTTGAGCCAGTAGTTGGGCCCACGTTTTAGAGGTGTCTAGTTCGTCGCACCATCGTTTCTTTACGTTTTTTCACGCCTCAACGGCTGAACGGATCTCAATGAAATTTGGCAGGGATATGAATGGTAACCAGGGGACGGACATAGGCTGCTTGAAAAGCGTGTGATGCTGCGTGCAGTAGCTAGTTTATGGCTATTTAGTGGACATGGCCGTGGCCCCCCACGTGAAACGTGCGGCGTGATCGTGGCGTCTGTTGGTAGTCCGGTAGCTATCGTGGACGTGTGAAACCTATCGAGCAGAGACGTTAGGAAAAGGTTCATATCTGAAACGCACCTCATTTACGAACCACTGATGTTCACCACCTGGCGACTCAAGGGCTGGAATAAGACATTTATTTGCTTATTTTATTGTATACCTAACAAAATGAGTTGCCTATACATTCTTAGTTTTTTTATTGTATCGGTTTTCCTACATGTTATAATAACAAAATAAATAAGCGATTTTAGCGCCATTTTTGGGTAAAATAAAGAACTTCACTGTCTATGAACCTAGGGGGTAGTAGTAGTTGCATTACTAATAGACGGCGTTAGAGTCGCGATTCTTAAAAAATATTATTTACGCCTTATTTTCGGTGCTTACGTATTATTTATCACTTTATAACACTCCGACAAAAGTAAGGTAGGTACATACCACAAATCGATTTATCACTAAACATGGGTCACAGGTAGTGGTAGTGTAGGTATTTGTTTAGGTACCAATGTAGTAATATAAGAATTCTTAAAAAATGTATTTGAGCTACTGATAAAACGACAAAAATAAAAATCTAAGTAATAAAACAGTCTATTGTAATTAAGGTAGGCATGGATCATGTGTGGAGGATCCACCATGTAAGATTGTAGCATCTACGAATTATTTAAAGCTAATTCAACAAACTCTAAAATAAGGTCTAAAATAAGGTCTAAAATAATTCTTAGAAAACTAGCAGCGTTAAAATAATGCAAAAATAAAAAAGATAATAAATTATACTAAATCTTCATTTGAAATCAATCGTAGCAATTTATTTTCTCATTTTTACTATGAAAAATGCAACATTTTACAAAATATTATTTTGTGATTGACCATAGAGAAAAAATATTTTCACGTCAATTCTTGCTCCTAAAAATATGATAAGTATTTTGAGATATTATTTATACCTCTAAACGGTTTTATACTATTTTAAAAATAAAAATGTAAATCTTTACGTTAGTAACGTCAGCATCATTCGGACTCGCAATTCTGTCATTTTCCTAGAGATTTGGACGTCTCCTCACGTTAGTAACGTGAAGCGATCGAAAGCGTAGTTCCACGTACGCACGATAGAGGCGCTGTACCAAATTGTATGGAAAAAGGAGACGTTTAGATCACGTCTCGTTACCAAATTCCGGCCAGACTCACGCTACTGGACGTATAGCGATGAGGAAATGACAAAGTGGGTATATATATAAAATAACAACTGAAGAGGAATTCTTTATTGTACATTGCATGAACTTATCTAAACATAGTATTTACATGTACATAGGCGAGATTAACCCTGAAAAAGAGTTTTCTTCTTTGACTTGTATGCACCTAGTAAGTCGTGCCTTTTACATAAACCTATTGAGTAAAAGGCACGACTCCATCACTTCCACCTTTATATTAACAAATAGGTACGCACCTATCTGTCCTGCCTTTAATAAAGCATATCGACTTAACACTTTTATTGCCCATGCCACAACTGCACGTGTTGTTCCTGCTGGAAACGCTGTTGGAACTACGTCACGCCGCCACATTTTCGGGTTGCATCACAAAAAGGCAGTGAATGCGATAAACTCGTAAAATTTAGATACATTTTACACTAATATTTGCTTACCGCAAGCAATATAACTGAATAAATATAATCTTTTAGGATATAACTGTCGATGCGGCAAACAGAAGCATATTTTTCACCCACACATTGGTTCACATTTATAAATTACGTCGTGCATCGTAAAGTTTGTGTGTGTTTGTGTGTGTGTTGTCTGTGATCAATTTAGCATATTGGCTCTCACGTAGATATACATACATAGACTAGGTCTGAGCACAGAACGACCAATGCAATGTTTACAGTGATTGGAGGTAAGAAACTATTTGAAGACCGATGTGGCGAGGCGGGCGAAGTTCCGCCTGCGACGCAGGAGGTTGCTGGAACGATTCCCGCCTTGGGACAACTGTTTGTACGATCTACAAATATTTATCACGGTTGTTCTGGGTATTTTCTATGTATAATAATAATATCTATAATGTATAATATATTGTATTATGTATATCTGTCATCTAATACCTACCCATAATAACACAAGCTCTGCTTGGGGCTAGATGTTGCTGTGTGGATTATCCAGCATTATTTATTTATTATGTTATGGGATACGAATTTACTTAATTGAAAAAGAGAGAAAGACATAAACTGTTGCCACTCTAAAAAATTCATCTATAGTCTTTGATGCTTTGGTCTTGATTCCGTTGGCTATGTTTTCCGCATGCTCGAAGACCTGCTCAAGAACCTACGGTTGAGTCTCAATAGCATTTCGGCAGACCACGGTGGTGATGGCGCGATGAACAGGAAATCTGCGATGGAGCTTGCTCCAACTGGTTTAGGACCGTAAATGGGGAGACGATAGTTGAATATGGAAAATGACCTAAGATTCCCATCTTAGGTCGAGATCTCACATCCTGTGTGCATTATTTAATTCATTGAAATGTTAAGAAGAAATGCGTGTCACATGGAATTTAATAAATTGTAACATTATTTTGATAAATATTTTTTTACTAGGAAAGTCGGATTCAGGGAAAATATAATGTGTTTTGTAGGTCTCGACCGAGCCTACGTACATATTTGCTCCCCTTGGAGTCGAGACCCTAGGTCCGTGGGGTACCGAAACTCTTTGGGTTTTCAAAAAATTATTTGAGTGCCTGGTCGAAGCGACGACGACCCGGCCCGAGAGCTGGTGAGTATCTGGCGCAGCGCATTAGTATTCCCATACAGCGGGGCAATACAGCCGGCGTCTTGGGGACGCTTCCGACTGGTATTGATATGGACCAGTTGAGCTACCTGTAGATTGTTTGCAACAGTCTGCAGTTCACGCAATTGTTTCAATTGTAATTATTAGTTCCAATTTGTTTCTATTATTTGATTGTAATCTTCTTTGTAATCCTTTTCCTTTTCTATTCTTCTCTTTCTTTCTTCTATTAGAATTAGATTTTTATGTGACCCATTGTATAAAGGTAGTTGTAAGTACATGCTAAAGCTAAGATAAGGGTATCTTGTTAATTTTTTTTATGTCTTAGATCTCACATATGTATTTTAGTTTACATTTAATTAATGATTGTTTAATTAGACTAAGTTTAGTTGATCAAAATATTTTGTGCACGCTGCGGCGTCCCATAAGTCTGAAAACACATAGATCTTAAGATACTGTAGTGTAATAATTAGCATTTTCGCGTAGGATGCCCTTTAAATAAATAAAATAAAATAAGATCTTGTTTTTTCTAAGTAGATTTACCTATTGTTTTCCGCGTAGTCCTATCTCATCGAATAGGTCACCATTCTATGGATGCGCACATGTCTCTAAGTGCAAATAAATTTATTATATTTAGGTTTCTTTTTAGCTCTTCAAGTCACATATGGTGACCACCTCGACGCCTGCATGTTGTATTTAAACTACTTGTCCAGTATAAAGCGTGCTCCCGGGGACTATCGCTTAGTTGACGTTGGTTCGCTTCTATATTAAGATCGCCTTCGCGTGGCCTCGTAGCAAGATGCGTGCGCGCAGAGCTCCGGCTCCCACAATAAAAACGATACGTAGTACATATTATATTTTTTCCACGAATCTGACTTTCCTAGATATTACCTAGTGCTTATTTTGACCCATTGAGGCTGAAATGGTGAGTTAAAATTAACTTTTGATCATGACATTTTGCTTGGCTGCGTTCCGATCGTTGTAATAAATCAGTGAGCGATCGCGTAACCGTGTTATGGTTAGAAATAGGACTGTCTAATTGGCGCTTGTTTTTTCAGTTAAAAAGTGAATAATAAGTGAGTAACGAGTTATTTCGAGGAAGAAACAAAATGAAGTTCACGATTGACGTGTTGGGGGTGTTCCTCAAAGTTGTTATTAGGGTAAGTGAACGAATATCCGAGTAGTCTTGATAACATCTTCAAAATTCATCATTGGTCTTCTGGTCTCCATCTTCATCGATTCTATTTTATGATAAATTGCCTGCCACTAATTTACCTTTAAACCAAAAGGTACGCGATAAATATTTGATGAACGACTATTTCGATACATTGAGCTTTAGGTACTGAGAATAACGGAGAAGTTCCAATAAAAATAGCTCTAGGTAGGAAAAATTGTTGACAATCACCGACATATGAGTGCGTTTTCGGGAGGGAATTTTGACACCTGCTAAAGGAATTCCCTTCATACGTTCAAGATAGTAATGAATAAAAATTTATAAATGGCTAGGCACACAAAGAATCAGATATATTCCAATAGGTAGGTAGCTATTTTGCCAGATAAGACAAAAATGATACGTTATTAAAAAAAAATACAATTTTCAATACTTTTTCGCGGAAGTATCATCTAGAATGTTACTAAGATTTGGTTACATATTTTGTCGGCTCGATAAAAATCGAAACTTTCGTAAGTCGCGATATTTTTCGAGTCAACTGATTCGCGTCTCAATTTATCAAAAGTAAATGCGTCTATGAAATATTGCATTCTGTCATATAAGTCTTCATTCACTCGCTTCTCACTTCATAGTCTTTCTTGCATGTACCAAAAATGAGGAAGTGTAAGTTTATAATCGAATACAACTTTTAAATAATTCAACATTGTAAGAATTTAAAATTTTGCGAATCAAAGACAAAATCAACATTCTGGGAAATTATACATTTTGGAATTTCAACATTATGAGAATTCAACTTTCTGTTCCTGAAGGGATTTATCTAGTCTTGTTATGTTTTTTATTAGTAATGGCATTTATCTTGAACAACGTGATCTAAAACTGTGTTTAAAAGAAAGATTTCACGAAAGTTTCAGTGCACAAAGCTTAGCAATTGCTACTCTACAAAACACAGTCTAGGTAACTCGGAACAAAACAAAAGCACGCAAAAACTCAACTCCGAAACAAACAACGCTGAACTTAGCCTGAGCTTTTGAGGCAAGTGCAATACAATCTAACAAGTTATAACTACGTAAACTCAGACTTGTAGTTAGATACCGAATGAATAATATCTTGTTGTCCCGAATTCGGTAATAAATTCAGAAGGGGAACGCGGCTCAGTCATGCAAATGTTTCGTTTTCATGAAGATTTCCTATGAAAATTCATTAATTGGATTTGCTCCGCGCTTAAAATACAATCACTCAGGAAAATAAACAGAACCTTACGATTTACTGTTTTCAGGACTGACCATTTTGAATAATCTTTTGTTTGCAATTTAATGTGATAATTTTGTTTCAAGACGCGGTGGCAGGTATTTTTTTGAAATCTAGATTAAAATCAATATTTTATTGAACCATCTCGGGGTCATCGGTCCATAATTGACGGAAAAATCGACGAACATACATAGGTACATGACATACATACAGCCGAACCTAAATCCTCCTCCTTTTGCAAAGTCGGTAATAAACTAGTAAATACATCATAGATTACCTTTACCATTTCGTACCGTTCTCCTAGTGACAAGTAAATCTATTATAGGAAATTGAATATTTTGTCGTTTAAAGTATCTCTTTTCGATTGTGAATAGCCGTTTTACAAAGAAGTTTTATAAAAAACTACAGCAAAAACTACATCGTAATATTGTAGATAAACATGAAACTTAAGCTATTCTTGCCAATGCCAGCACGTCATCCAACGTGCCTAACCGTACTTAATGTCTAGTCGTAAACCCTACTGAACTGAGAGATATATGGTATACTGCTTACATAGTTATAAAGCTCCATGCAGACTAAGCTTAATGTTGAAGAAAATTGCAATTAAGGATAATATGATGACGATTGCAATAATAGAAATAAATTAGAACTAGTATTCACAAGTATTCAAACAGTATTTACTAGTATTCAAACAGTTGAGCTAACCAGCAGTCTGATAAAAATCTATAGGTAGCTCAACTGATCCATATCAATGCCAGTCGGAAGCGTCCAATGTATGGCTTTGGACGCATTGCCCGGATGCATAAAATATATTTTTTTAATTAGATTTTATATACATGTTGTCTGCTGTCTCCGCACTAGGTTTACTAGATAAGAGCAAACAAGATAAAATAAAAATATTATGAATTAGGTAAATACAAAACACAGTGTAACTAAAAAAATAAACTCAAAATAAAAATAAATAATACAAATTTATAAATCTAGTATCTAAAGAAGGTCGGTTTAAGAAACATTAATGAAAACAAGAATATAAAACAAGCATATTATGGCAAAAATGACCTTCAACATAGTATTCTAAGTAATTCTTCGGTAGAGTCGTAGGTGAGGGAGCGTTTGGCTTCTAAAAGTGACTTATCCGTAATGCTACAAAAGCTTAGCAACTTTGTATAATACATATATGAAAGTCTTTAAGCAATGTCTGGCAATGCTGATGCGCTGCGTTTTGTGATACAGAATAAATACTTTTTTCATACTCGTCTATATAGCTTTATATAGCTCATTAGATCGCACTGGAGGGCAGAGACCACCCCCAATTTGTTTACTGTCTAAATTGAACTATGTAAGTGTCTGAAAAATATTACTAAGGTCTCGACTTCGTGTCTCAAGATAGGTAGGTATTCAAAGTAAATAACATGAATGAAAATTCTCAATTTTAAAATTCAACTTAAATTTTTTCAAGACGTTATGTAATTGTTTATTTAGATAATATGGCGTGTTTTAAAAAACGATAAATCGACTTCAAATTCCCTTACTTTTACACTTATTTCAAGTTTTGCGGGATAAATACTAATCCTCTGGGGATATAACTTTTATGGGACCCCTTTGGGATCATTTCCTATACAATATTGAAAGAATTTTCAAAATCGCTCCAATAATCGCGAAGACATCGCGTAACATACAAAAAAAAAACATACCGACGAATTGATAACCTCCTCCTTTTGAAGTCGGTTGAAAAGCAGATTTGCAACGAGCTCTGTAGTTTATGAAAGCATTTTTAATATCTGTCCATGAAAATGAATTTAATATTAAATCGTTCTAACTTTATGCTCTGGCATACAGATGAAAAGAGAATGCAGAAAAAACGTTCAACAAATAATTAACAGACGGTTGCAAAAAGCAATCAATGTTTTCAAGATTCTGTTTAACACACATGTTTGTTAGTAGGTAGGTAATCCATTTGAATGAGAAAATTGTAAAATTTATTTTTGTTGTATAAATACAGACAGTTTTATTTAGGTAAACATTTTTTAATTATAAATAATCTACAGGCAGCTCAACTGGTCCATATCAATTACCAGTCGGAAGCGTCCCCAAGACGCTGGCTGCATTGCCTCGCTGTATGGCAATGCTAATGCGCTGCTCCAGATACTCACCAGCTCTCGGGTCCCGCGTCGCTCGTTTGTTTTCAACAGTCTGCAGTTAGCTCAATTGTTTCAATTGTAAATACTTCTTGTTTGTTTATATTATTTGATTGTTATTTACATTATAAAAAAAACTTGGATAATCCACACAGCATCATCTAGCCCCAAAGCAAAGCAAAGCTTGTATTATGGCTACTAGATGACTAAAACCTGTATAATTCTTATATATAAAAATCAATTGCTGTTCATTAGTCTCGCTAAAACTTAAAAAAAAGCGATCAAGCCGTTTTTCATATTTGAAAAAAAAATTTTATGTATGCTCCGAAAGAAATTTTTGTAGCTGGTTAAGAAACATGGCTACAAAAACAGCAAGTAGGTTCCGCTATCGTAACATCGGTTATCAAGCAAGAAAAAAAATTCCATGCTCGTATCTGGTTATCAAAGATCAGTTATGAACGTGGATTAAAGGAACAAGAGTTGTCTGAAAATTAAAAATATTTAGGTGACACGAAATACAATCATCTAACGTAGTAAGTAAAATTACTCGTAGTTACTTCAGTTATTCCGTGATCTAGGCGCATTGTGCAACTGTGCGGATATATTGGAAAACTCAAAATAACACATTGTTTTATTTTCTGACGCGAGAAGCTCGGTGTCGCTGGCTGCACTCTATCGGTGTTGCTTGGCAATCTCAATGTCAAGGCGAGTATTGTGGTATCCTGGAGATGTCTCGTGGAGAGACGAAACTAGTTGACAACTTTGATGAATACTATCAGAGTGGGTTATACGCGGAATTGTTACTAAATATTTTTCATTCTAATATTTTGCAATGGATCTAATATTTCCGCAAAGTAACGCCTGAATCTATTATTTATTTAATATTGTGTTATATCGAGTTTTACAACATTTCAAATATCAAAAACCGCTTGACCGCTGTTAACTGTCACATATGTATTAGCATTTAATGGTAATACTTAAGAGACAGTTTTGTCACATACATATGTATATATACCATTTAATGGTGATGTGTTATGATGTGATATGTGACAGTTTTAAGAGTTTCAAACATTTAGCACATTAGATGTTTATTATATTAATGTAATTTTTAACCGTCTTCATAAAAAGGTGCGTCCTTTGTTTTTAATGTATTTTCGTTGATTATTCGGTCAATTGTGAATCAATTTTGATAACCTATTCTTTTGGTGAGTATAGAAAATTAACCCGAGATATGGTCCCATCAAATTTTACTCTCAGGGATAGTATTTGTCACGCAAAACAGCGTAAATGAATTTGGTTTTTTTAAACGACGTTTTTCTACGAATTCGTTACAAGTACGCTGTGGGTTAGGGCTGCATCTATGCAATGAAATGATCGTGCTGCATTATTAGTGCTGCTTAAGTTAGCTTAGCGCGATAAGGCCGCCGATTGATAATTAGTATTAAGACATAAGATATAATTAGTATTAAGTTCTTCTTTAAGTATTTCATTTATTGATGACTAAAGAAATATTCTTTTCTATTTTAAATCATTCTGTTTTTTTTTTCAGATAAACAAGACTACATTTGCACCCCTGGTGGTATCCACCCTATTCCTCGTGCTGACGTCACTGCTGGCGCACTGCGCTCGCCGGCTAGTTCAGAAGACAGTGTCGGAGCCCTTTGTACGCCTGCTGCTGGAGGAGGCTATAGCTGCCGCTGAGCTCTGCGGATGCTGTTTCGAACTTATTATTGGTAACTAACTCACTATACAATACAATATAAATCTTTATTGTATAATGATGATTCGAACTGCATATATCAAATTGCTTTTATGTTTTTCAGATCATGTTGACTACTCTAGACTCATATCAATTTGACGCTGACTGTACAATTGTATTGACTTGCAGGAATCGCTACACTAGTCAGTTCTATAGGTATCTTTTGATCGAATCTTCTATTTGTGTTAAAAAAGTCAAACGTATTGTACTTTACATTTTGAAACATGAAAAACATTTAAAATCGACATTTCGCTTGTAAATAAGATGTTGTTTATTGAATACTAAGTGCTGCGCGCGGCTTCGCCCCCGTCGAATTATTTTTTTCGCGCGGAACCCTAATTTTTTTGTATCTTATGTCCTTTTCCTGGTTTCAAGCTACCTGCACACCAAATTTCAGCCAAATCGGTTCAGCCGTTCTCGAGTTATAAGTGGTGTAACTAAGACGACTATCTTTTATATATATAGATTTCGATGGTCTAAACAACAAAAGAGTAAACAAAAGAATATCGACCCCTCCAACTCAACCCGTGGATGTCGTAAGAGCCGACTAAAGGAACCTACCAGAGGAAGGGCAGCAGCTTCCTTCTGAGTATTTTTCAACACCAACACTGCGATCACCAATCCGCCTGCCAAGTGTGGTGATTATGGCAAAACCTCTACATGGGAGACAATCCACTCGATGGACCGACGACATCGTAGCGGTCGCAGGGAGTGGATGGATGGAGGCGGCTCAGGACCGCTATTTGTGGCGTCGTATGGGGGAGGCCTATGTCCAGCAGTGGACGTGTAAGGGCTGATATGATGATGATGAAATGTAAATTATCTGACGAGATGTCAGTGCAGATCTCAGTTACTTAGAATTAGAATTAGAAGTTATTGAAGTGTGATTTGAATCATCTAACCCTGCTAACAAGTGGCTTTATAATATTTCAGTGGCTGACAACTTTGGCGTGGCGACATATGCGATATTCCTGTTCGTGCTAACAATCTGGTGGTCACTGAACTGGGGCGACGCTACAGCATGTCCTTACACGCACATCGAGGATGTTGTTGAAGGTAATCAGTAGAGGAAAATTATTGAGAAGTTTTCGTAATGTTAGAATATAGCAGACTGACAAATCGACAAACATATCCTATGTAAAAAGCTTAATACAAAATATCAGATTATCTAGTGGATAAAAAAGCTTGTGACGAGTTTTGCTCCAACTAGAAAACTAACAAGATAAAGGTTTCTTGTTCGCTTAAAAATTGAAGTGAACAACAAATCAAAGTGATCACTTTATTTCCCCAGTTTCACTGTAATTTTAATTTTGTGACGTTTTCAGTCTAAAGCACTTTGCGTTTTGAGTTTTTGACAAGATGGCGCTTCTAGATTATATGATTATTATATGACATAATAGTACCTATACCTTATAATCATTCAATCTTGATAGATTGATAATCAGCATAGGTTTACTTGAGACACTACCACAACCTTTATTCTTCCGCGAAACATCCCTGCAATGTTTCGCTATTTGTGTTTTATTTTCGTCATAGGTAGTCTTGCTTATTTTTCCCCAAAAATTACAGACAAAACCCAATTTACCTAAGACCTCAAAAAGTCTAAGGTACCTTGGACTTTTTCAGGTTTTTTCTTTTAAGGAAACAACCTCATTGAATGTACTCTTATCTGTGAAACTACCAAAATAGCAGTGACGTAGAAAAAAGTCTAAGTCTATGTGTAGGTACCCGGTGCAAAGAACTTGTTGATACGGCCTACAGCCGAAGTACTTGCTATATCCATGAACCGGTGTTAATTCAGACGTCGACAAAACTAAAATAAATGAAGTTGAGTCCACTAAAAGTGATGCCGTCCTTTTTTCGCAACGGCATGAGAAATGACTCATGATGACAATGATCATGTAAACCAGGTGTGCCAGCGGCTGAGCAGATTTGTATTCGCTCTTAAGAAGGTTCGTCAGACCGTCTCTTTTGACGCCGCTTTAGCTGCTTACCATGGTCATGTATCGTCGGTCCTCGGGTACGGGTTGTTACTGTGGGGTAACTCAGTAGACGTCGAGAGGGTATTCAAAATACAAAAAAGATGCCTTAGAGTAATAAACAGGTCTTGGTTCCTTGATAGTTGCAAGCCTCTCTTCAAGAACTGTAAGATCCCACCGCTCGCCTGCATGTATATTAGGGAAATCTGTTTTTTTGTTAAATCACACCCAACCTATTTTAAGAAACGTAGCGACGGTACTCGGCTAAAAAGAAAGAAAATTTGGTTTTCAAACCCCTGTGCCTTAAAGATATATATAAAAGAAATGCTTATAACATGTGTATCATCATTTACAATAAATTACCAGAAGATTTAAAAGAACTTCATGGTAATATCTTTAAGAAAAAGTTAAGTAGATGGTTACTGGAAAACTGTTTCTATAATGTAAAAGAATATCTGGAAAGTTGAATTGTAACATAAATTTAATAGTATTTATGGTAATTAGAGATGAGTCCGGTATTCAATAACTAACTCAGTACCTGTTAGCATGGTCCTAAAATATCTAACGCTATTGTAAAATCCGCATACCGCTAGGGAATAACTGTGAAAGCGAGCATCGCGCCTAACCGACCGTGAGCCATAACTACCCAACGGTTCAATACCTATACTTACCTAACTATCATCTACGCATAGGTACTAGCGGACCGTTCACCCGTAAAGTTATGTAGCTGCAACAAGTATTTGGTATTTCTAACCAAATCGGTTAGATGGTATTTCTAACCAAATCGGTTACAAATATATTGGGTAGAAATCAGAACAGGTATAGAGTATTGTAAAGTTATTGGGTACCAGTTGGTACTAGCGGTATTGAAACAAAATACCCAACTAATAACCGGTAGCCAAAATATCCAATAACTCCCATCCTTAATGGTAATATGACTGACACAATATTTGCACGCCTGCGCCTGCGTGCACGCTGAATACAATTACCTAAATAGTTATATGACCTGACATTATATAATATTTATATATTCTTGCAAATAAATTATTTGATTTGACGTTATTTTCAATCTCATTATCTTAGTACTCAGGTATATTATAGCACAAGGCCTAAGGCTTATTATAGCACAATGCTTAAGGCACATAATAAATTTATATAATCCTTAAGGCTCATCATATAATAGACTTTCGCTTTTATTATATCTAGTAGTATAGATCCATAGACTTTTTTACCAGGTAGGTATATGAAATGAAAAAAAAAAAACAACATAAACTTTGTAACATGGTGTTTTTTATTTTAGATACAACAGTTTTTATTAGTGTAAAGTTTTAGTAAAATAAAGTATTCGTTCATTCATTCATTTGAAATCCCAGGTAAAGGCGACATCCGAAAGGCACTCCTGAAGATCTGGGCGGAGTTGGCAGGCGGCCTGCTAGTCTTCAAATACGTGCAGATGTACTGGGCGCTCGAGATATCCGAAACGCATAAGGATAAGGCTATCGAGGACTGCAAGGCGGATTTACAGGTATCTTACTATAGATTACACTAGCGACCCGCCTCGGCTTCGCACGGGTGCAATGCTGATATTAAATTATACATATAAAAATTCCTCTTGAATCACTCTATCTATTAAAAAAATCGCATCAAAATCTGTTGCGTAGTTTAAAAGATCTAAGCATACGTAGGGACAGACAGACAGCGGGAAGTGACTTTGTTATAAACTATAAAATAAAATAAAAAATATATATTCAAAGAATCTCGTACATAGAAAAAAATAAGATCACAAACATGAGTGCACTTTATAAATAAATATCGCTAAGTGCAGCCATTTTGCCGGAACTATTAAATATAATAATCTCTTTATATATAAAGACGTGGGGTCGCAACGTACGAATATCGACCCCTCCAACTCAACCCGTGGATGTCGTAAAAGCCGACTAAGGGAACCTACCAGAGGAAGGGCAGCAGCTTCCTTCTGAGTATTTTTAAACACCAACACTGCGATCACCAATTCGCCTGCCAAGCGTGGTGATTATGGCAAATCCCCCCCTACATGGGAGACCATCCACTCGATGGACCGACGACATCGTAGCGGTCGCAGGGAGTCGATGGATGGAGGTGGCTCAGGACCGCTATTTGTGGCGTCGTACGGGGGAGGCCAATGTCCAGCAGTGGACGTGTATGGGCTGATGATGATGATGATGATATAAAGACATAATTTAGTAAAACAATATTGCTTATTTTACAAACGGTTCATAGTATTATTAAGGAACTGAAAAATTTAAATTGAGTATATATCAAATATCAATATTGTATAACAATAGTTTCTGTGTTTCATCGTAGGATAAACTTCGAAGTTAAAATTTTACAGATTTTTTTTTAATTTTATATTAAGCGCTTAAAAATTAGACATTTAACTATGTTGACGATATTGATTGTTCTTGTTGAATGGAGTACCTATACTCCTCAAAGTCGACGGGACGTGGACAAGAAGCTGTTGTCTCTTGTTTGTTTCAATAAAAAAGCCAATGCCGCCTGCTCACATTGGCAACCGGCGAGTTGATGCGACATTTTGTACTAAAATCAACTCGCCGGGCTTCGTCGGCGAATTTGATGTGTAGACTCTATAAGACTTCGGCTGCCAGTTAGGGCCATAGCATATCCATAAAAATCTCAAAATTAGTTTACAACTCCTAAAACCATTATTTATATATTTAACTAGTACAGAAAACTTCCAATTAATTAATACTAAATACAGGAATTACAAAAACACATATATTTACAAAATTTATTTATTTAAGCTAATTCTATTTACACCAGTTACATTAATTAAAGGACATTAATTTAGATTATAAAAAAAAAAAACGTTTATTTCGGACTACCAAAGATCCATAATTTGTTAGTAGTTATGCTAAAGATCTCTTATAATAAATGTTAGTTCCTAAGATTAAGGCACTAAAATCAGACACTAAACTTAAATGTAGGGTCTTAAGTATAGGTAGGTAATAATATAAAAATAGATGAATTTGAAATCAAAATAGTTAAAATATGTCACATTGGAAAAATTATTAAATTAAATAAATGAGATTAAATTAGAATCAATTAAATTAAGTCAAGATTATTGAAATAGATTAGGTACATCAAATTACTTTTCGAACAAATGTGTGCCATATCGGCGAAGTGACCCTGCCAGCTATAGTTTGTAGGATGCTGTTGGGGTATCCCGCAATCTGCGCATCAGGGACGCCGTCTTTTTCCGGAGGATGGCAGCAAACCCATCCGTCTCATACTCAGCAAACATCCCTGATGCACTGCAGATTATACAAAAATACACAGATTTACTTACATGATTAAGTCGCAATTATGATTGATTAATTAAACGATATTAAAAATAAATAATTCTAAAATAATCAACTGGATTTTATACAGGCACACATTCATACATCGCGCTTGCAAACACGTACACCATTCTGACATAATGTCACAGTGTGGGCTGATATTCTGGATGCATAGGAAACCATTCCCTAGAGCAGGGATGGCGAACTAATGGCACGCGTGCCATTGCTGGCACGCGACACAATATTAAGGGCATGCTACGGAAGTAACGGTATGCGTTTTTAGCTCAAAATGGATTAAAAAATTTATTGAAACAAGGAAACAGAATTAATTAAATCGAAAGATTTATAGTTCATAAATTGTTCATTTATTTATTTGTGAAAGATTAGACAGGTAATCTAACTAAAAATATCAGTAACAAAATTTTGGGAATATGGAATTCGATTCCATATTACACGTAAGCTTCTTCAAGAAGCTTGCTCATGCAATTTAACCTAATTTTCATCTACCTATCATTCAGCCAGTAATTATTTTCAGAGATGAAAAATATTAAAGATTTTGGATACCGTTGAGCAGATGACTCCAGTTCAGTATGCATTCTGCTAAAAGTAACATCTTACAACCCTAATGTATGTATTTGTCATCTAAACTGCAACAACGAAAATCACACTAATGTAACTTTAATTTTAATTACACGTATATTTATTTTTTTGGCAGTCGATAAAATATTTTGAATTGTCAGTAGGTATTTAGTATTGTTATTTTTCCACCCAATAATCACTTGGTCAAAATTATTTGGTGGCACGTATTGCCTCAGATTTTTTTTCTAGAAAAAAATGGCACGTTGTTTCATAAAGGTTCGCCAACCCTGCCCTAGAGTTTGAGTTAGGATTCTACGCCTGCTACGACGTAGCAGGATGCTACGCCGTAGTACGCGTAGACCTTACTTCGTCCTCGTAGCAGTCGTAGACCCTCCGTAGATCTACGAAATTAGCTACGAGAATAATGGATGAAAACTGTTGTAAAAATGTTGGTAAAACGTTTTATGGATTTATATACATAGGTCGTATATCCACGAACTTTATGCTTTATTTTTGAGTATCTGCATGTATAGCAGTGGACCCATTTATTGCAAATAATGGTTTAAAAAACACTGTTGCAAAATTTACAATAGCACGGTTTTGCTTTGATGGAAATTATAACGTGTCACCAGCGCATCACAAAGGCTTATATTCTATAAAGCAAAATAAAAAAGTAGGTAAATCTGTTTTCAGAATAATATCAATACCGATCAGGCTGAAATTTGGTATGGGTATAGTTTGGGACCTGGAATAACATATAGGCTATTTTTTATCCCGATAAAACGCGGGCGAAGTTGCGGCTAGCAGCTAGTTAGTAGTAATATTAGTAGGATTATACGCCCAGAATCATATTATAAACACCCGACTCGACGCAACGCGGATAACAAGTGGTTTTTTGTGTGTCAAATTAAATTGAATGCACCTAAGCACAAATCAGGTTCTACATAGCCTGCTTTAGCGATGGTTGCTATAACATAACCCTCTCCAGACAAGGCTGCATCTAGTCTAGATGCACGCTCAGAGTCCGTTAGGGAACATTTCATCACTTCATCATCATCATATCAGCCCTTACACGTCCATAGCTGGACATAGGCCTCCCCCATACGACGCCACAAACAGCGGTGAGCCGCCTCCATCCATCGACTCCCTCCAACCGCTACGATGTCGTCGGTCCATCGAGTGGATGGACCGACAATACATAATAATATCGTTTTTAGCACAGTTACTTAAGTTTGACATTGGCCTCTTAACAGCCGCAACTTGTTTTTAGGTATTGCTAGCTGACCCGCCAAACGTTGTTTTGCCTTCAACCCTTATCACTTAGGGGTATGGAAAATAGATAGTAGCCGATTCTCAGACCTACTGAATACGCATATAAAATTTGGCAAAAATCGGTAAAGCCGTTTCGGAAGAATACGGTAACTAACATTGTGACATGGAAATTTTATATATAAGAAGATATAATTTATTGACAGTAATATTAAATCTCCTCCAACTCAACCCGTGGATGTCGTAAGAGCCGACTAAGGGAACTTACCAGAGGATGGGCAGCAGCTTCCTTCTGAGTATTTTTAAACACCAACACTGCGATCACCAATCCGCCTGCCAAGCGTGGTGATTATGGCAAATCCCCCCTACATGGGAGACCATCCACTCGGATGGACCGACGACATCGTAGCGGTCGCAGGGAGTCGTTGGATGGAGGCGGCTCAGGACTTCTATTTCTGGCGTCGTACGGGGGAGGCTTATGTCCAGCAGTGGACGTGTATAGGCTGATGATGATGATGAATATTAAATGGTTTTTGGTTAATAGTGCCTTTAATCCTAAATATGGTTTATGTAGATACTAGGGTTCTTTAAAATAGCAATATAGATAATTTATAAACACGGGTAGTAGTACTTTACGAGTCTTGTAAACATTCTTCTGGCAATTTTATTTATTTACTAGCTGTTCCCCGTGGTTTTACCCGCGTTATCTTCGTAAGTCGTATAAGCCGGGATAAATGGATGGGAATTTGATATTTTACCAGGACAAAAAGTAGCAGACGTTACTCGCCATCATTTCAACTAACTCTACGCCAAAAAACAAGTCATTTGGTTACTTAGTTAGGGTGTGAATGAAGGACAAACAAACAAACACTTTCGCATTTATAATATTAGGTAGGATTTAAGGAAGACAGCACATTCAAAAAATTTAAAATAAAAACAGAAGCCTATTAAGGTTTCCACGATTTTTCAGATATATTCACATGCTATTTATTTATCCTATCTATTCCAGGTGCCAGTAGTCTACGGGGCAGTGGTGGAAGGCCTAGCGACCTGTCTTTGCCGCCTCGCGTCCAGGTCTCTCGGAGACTTAAACCCTCGGTTTGCAACCGCCATCGACTCCTTCATTGGAACCTCTCTGGTTGTTGCTGGTACGTTTAACATACTCATTTAATAGGATAGACAGAAGTAGGCACCATGTTATTATTGATAAAATAATTACGAAATGGTTTAAAGTATTCGTTTAACTTAGTTCTGGCAACTTAACCTAATAAAAGTTTTAACGAGTTGAAAACTAATTTCATTTCATACAAAGTAACATCGCTTACAAATTGTGCTTTTTATTAAGTTACTATTAACTTTTAAACATGAATAAAACGAAGTATTTAAACAAATAAAACAATTTCTTTTATAAAAAATAAAATATTTGGAGTCTTGTTTTAAACCAATAATATAGAATATTGTACCAAAAAATAAAGTTTCGAAAAACCAAAATTTTCTATAAACAAAATCTTTTTTTTTTAATGGACAATAGACCTTCGTTACACCACAATTTCACCTGGTGGAAAGTGACGATCTTAAATTACACAATGCTTTGCATAGATCGATGAATATGCGTACAGTCCCTCCCTGCCTACGCGTTCCATTCTCACTCCGTTCTCACTACGTTCTCACAGAGCTCTCGCTTAATTCTCACCTAATTCTCACTGGGTTCTCACTCGTTTTCAGGGGTCCTCGCTAGGCACACGGTATTCGTGTACCGCTACCAAGACAGTAGTGCCAATGACCTCAGTGTTTCCATCTTTTGCAAAATCCATTTAGGAAAAGGTACATTAATGTAAAGTTCGATGTTTACTAATTCTCATTATTCATTGGCTTTTAAACGCATGATTGGTTTCTCATCAAAATTATTTAAATTGAAAATCATGGAAAGAATCATCATTTATAGGAGTATAAAACAGTAAAATCATTTATTCGTAAATCTCGTATTGTTCTGTCGATACAACAAAATATAATCATTATTGATTTCTGATCACTCTATAATCCCATTTTTATTGCAAAAATCGGCAAAAATTCCTGTGTGAAGAAAACCATTGCAGAAAAAAAATATTTTTCCACTTGTACATCTCTAGCGACGTCTCGCTATACCATAATAATACAAAGTTGTGGAACCTTTATTTAGATATGGATACAAGTTATTCTAGCTACCAGTTAATTTATTAGTGATCCAATCAAAGCCAGTACAAACTCCCTTTTTTCCAGCATTCGACTATTCCGGTGGCTATTTCAACCCTGTCCTGGCTACATCACTGAAAGCAGGCTGTGAAGGTCACACGCTGGTAGAACATGCTGTTGTGTACTGGATCGGCGCCTGCGCCGGTTCCCTGCTATCAGTCTACGTGTACAAGTTGCCGGTTGTCCAGAGATTCATGAGGGGTGAGGCTGTTTCCAATGGAGACAGCATTTGGGAGACCAAGGAAGATTAAATGGCTTACTGTTATTTATCTTCAGCTTATGCTTGACCACGGTTAAACAGGGCTGCTTTTCCAGTGATTAACTCTATGTTGATCAATAATCCGTCGGAAATATCTACAAACCTCCCTTTCCCTGTAAAAGAATAGCTACTTAATATTTTGCCGACCCCACTGACTGTATTTTCGTAACGTCATTTTGAACCAAAGGTTTTGTTATCGAGAACAGGATAAGTGTTCTCGTAACAATCTCATAACAATCTCTCTCGAAGTGACTTTTGTGTTTATAGTTGGGGTCGTAATTTTTCCCATTTTAAATGAAAAATTATAATTTATCAATTGTTACGTGTATTTATAAATGTTTTCGTTAAACCTATTTACAGTCGTTACAATTTATTTGTTATATCGATCTCTTTATGTTTAATCCCTGAATTCTAGTCATTTTATTAAACGCGTTTCTTTAACCTTATCTTTTGTTAATCAATAATTATGTTTCTATTTATTTTAATAATTGATTTTGTAAATTTTTACATTCTCATTACAGTTTCTGACACAAAAAAATATAATACGTGCTACGTAAAACTTTTACCTGTTGTAAATAACTTTGTGTTTATTTAATAAAGTTTTTACGAAATATGATGTAGATTTTATCACCTTAATCTTACATTTTCAAAAGATGGGTTCTTAAAAAATAAGTTGGAGGTGGAGGGGGGTGTATCTATCATACACAATTTAATAAAAAGTATACCTATACTCTATCATACACAATTTAATAAAAAGTATATATATACTTTTTAAATATAAAAAGTATATATATACTTTTTATTAAATTGTGTATGATAGATACACCCCCCTCCAACTCAACCCGTGGATGTCGTAAGAACCGACTAAGGCAACCTACCAGAGGAAGGGCAGCAGCTTCCTTCTGAGTATTTTTAAACACCAACACTGCGATCACCAATCCGCCTGCCAGCCGTGGACATGTATGGGCTGATGATGGATACAAAATGCTTTATCACTTTACAAACAATTTAACAAACATTACAAACAATTTGGTGCATAAAATGTGTCAATTGGCGATCTTATCGCTGACGAGCAATCTCTACCAGACAAACTTGGATGGATAGGATTGTTGGACACGGGAATCTGTGTGCAACTATCATTACAAGTTAATACATACACATAATCGAATCTTTTAACAAATTTAATTTAACATACGAATACCTAAACAAATTACAAAAATACCTAAATATATATACATACATAACTACGTTACAAGAAGGTATTTATGTTCTATACAAATACACAAAGATAGGTACACTCGTTATGTCATCATCATGAGTCCATATTATTAGTCCACAGCTGGAGATTGGCCTTCCCTAAAGAGCTTACTTTTTAAGTTATGATATTAAGTAGGATAATTTATTTGCAAATGAACTCGTGATTCCATACGAAATTTTGAATTGGCCTTCCTTATTATATATTATATATGTAATATTTTTGATTCATGTTTAGCCAAGAGTAAGTTTTCATAATATTAATAAATAAGTAAATGGGCACCCAATATACCAGTCATACTCATAAATGGGCTAAGTGTAAACCACATATATACAAATACTTATATTTATAATTTGGTTTTTATTGATTTGAAATAAGAGTCTGCACCATAAAGTTTTAGCCTCGGATTTTAGAGTACAGTGCGAGCGTGAGCGGACCAAATAGCGGATCTGCGAGGTATTTTTTAGACTGGTTGAATGACTAAATTAAATAAATAAACAATATTGGACTTAAATTTTTATTAATTTATTATTTATTTCTTAATACATGCCTAGCAAAAACATAATAATTTTATTGTGTACAAGAAAAACATGACGTTGACTCGGATCTTCCATTTCCGCTAACGCCATTGACTAAAAACGCAGGCTTTCTTACTCCGTAGGTATAGGTAGTATTTGATATATGTATGTATTCTGCTTATATTGCAGCCTAAAGAAATAAGAGCTATTGATTTAAAAAAAACAGTTCCATAAAATGCTTTCTAGAAAAGCAATAATATATTTATACATATGTGAGTACCTACCGACAAAGCCGAGGCCAAGCGATGTCTACAGATACCTATTGAATTTTCATAAATTTTGTGTCATAAAAACAGCTAGGCCTTGATTCACATTATTGCATTTTGAGGCTAGAACATCATGTTGAGGTAGGGGTTGCATTATAAGTTATAATTTAGGAGATGAGAAAAAAACAAAAGTAAAATATTTTTTTGCGAGGCAGTATTGACAGATATCTAAATTACGGGTTTTAGCTGATGAAGATGATTTCAAATCATCTTGAATAACATTCTCAAAAATATGTGTGGGTTATTTCGTACATTAATAAAATAAAATTCCACATACAAACGTGTCCGAAAAAATTTGTTACAGATTTGCAATATTTCAAAACAGAAGCTGAGATACGAAAAAAGTTTTTAAAACAAGAAAGTAAAAATGAAAAAATATTACCAGATAATTTAAATAATAAGCATCAAAGGAATTACGTTGAAATCCAAATGCATCCCAAAGAAAATTTTGCGCTACAAAGGGATTATAAAAAAACAACGCAATATAGGAATACAATGAAAAGGTTAAAAATGATTTTATTCACTACAGACGAAACGTCATCGCAGAGAAAGGAAATCCACGAGTATCTAGGAAATTCAAGAAGACAGAAAGTAGACGAAGGCAAAATGAAAAGGTTCATTAAAAACATATTCCCTACAAAAGAATCTGCCTCACAGCGGAAGGAAATCTATTTAGGAGAATTCAGCAGACTTACTGTGACTCAAAAAAGAAGATATACTAAGCACACAGTACGACCAAAAAAGAAGTGGTAGTAAGCACACAGTACCACCATACACACAAGTGCTAAGATCACCAAGAAGATTCGAACCTGTTCGGCACAGAAGTAACGACATCCCAAAAGGCTCAATAGTATTTTCCGATGGCGCTAAAAATCGAGAGGCCAGCAGTTGGTCGATAAGGGCTGATGATATTGTTGATGATGATTTTCAAAAATTATATTTACGGGTTAATGGAGAAAGAGAACAGAATAGAATCAATGCCAGGGAAGAAAACATAAAGAATTATTAAAAAAAAACTGGAAGGGCCTAAATTTCTACGGCAAACACGAGAGTAGAACTATAAAAACTATAAAACACTCCGTAGTAGGGTACTTTTATAACTATAACAGTGAAGTGAATATATAGAATACGATTTAGATTTCCCCATGGCTACCTACGTGCCTAAAGTTTGGAAAGATCGCGTACGCGAATTTTATATAAACAGCTATTTAAAAATGTTTTGAAGGCCATGGCTCAGGTGGGAGGGAGTACTTTCACGAGGACTCCGAAACCATGGTTTGGAAAATATTATTAAAAACATTGACATCGAGACCCAGATCTTATTAAGCGGTTGTTATGAAAAACTAAGAGACATTTAAAACTATAGCTATTACACAAATTTTACATAATAAGACTAAACAAAATTAATAAGGTAGGTAGGTACCTACTAAGTAATTAATAAGGAGGCACGTAGGATACATAACGCTTGATTCAGTTAATAAAATATATTTTTTTTATATTTGCTGCACGCGCCTTCTCCCATGGTTTAATGGGGATCAAAAATTGCCTATATGTATTTCCAGGTCCCAAACTATACCCATACCAAAATTAAATTTCAGCCCTATCAGTTAAATAGTTTTTGCGTGCAAATATCCATCTATACCAACCTTGACATTTATAATATTATATAGTAGGATGGCCTTGTACTTTTTTTACCAACTTTCTTATGGTTGTCGCAGATCTGGACCGCACCGCTGCCGTTCATACAATACAAAAGAAGGAATGCATGAATGCAAGATTAAGTAGGGATTCTGCATTATAATTGAATCAATGAATGGTCATCATTATAAATTACAAGATCTTGAATCGATATGTTCACGATCATTTATCATGAACATGTCAATTTATCATCGATATGTCTGTGCACCCTTCACCTTTATGTCTTATTTGATAGGTAGTAATTTTGTATAGCATTTGACTATTTATCTAACAATAAAAATTATAGTTTTGATTTATGACCCTATTTTGTAAGCATAAAGAAATAAAAAATGTGTTGATTTGACGATTTTCTTTGAAGAAAGAAAGAAAAAAAGAAAGAAAATAACTTTATTGGTACACAATAAAGACACATTAGAAATAAACACACTTAAGAAACTTACAAGATAAAAAAAAAAATATAATTCATTCTAACAAAGTCTCCAGCATGTATACCAATAAGGTCCTGCCTCAGCTTATGTTCCTCAACAGAAAGTTGAGCAACGCTGGTTTTCTGGCAGAATCTTTGTGTGCGACCGTGTCTACGCGGCTGACAGACCATAAACAAAAAAAAAATACAGTAATAATAGTGAATACAGTAGTAATAGTGTAATTTGAAGCGTCTCGTTGCTATCAGTCGATGCAGGGATGCAGTGCTCCTGTGCTCGCTTTTCCATGACTTGATCTGTATCGTAAGGACGTTTTTTTAAGAGGCAACGTTAGTACGTTACTAAGTACTATGTATACTCATACTGTGTCGATTTTGCTTCAATATAATTACTATATGTACAAGCAAGTTACCAAAATTTTGACAAATAAGTAGGGGAGGGGACCATCGGGCAGTCGGGCGGTTAGGGCACCCCCCTATTACAGTAATATACAATAAGTAGAGTAGTAGGGTAGCAATAAAACATTCATAAAATTTACTCTTAAGTATATAAATGATCTTTATTAAAAATCTGAGTGTGAATGATCCCTAGCGATAATCAATTTAGTAGATATTAATATAAATTTCATAGTGCCAACCGTTGTGTTCCTCTTATTCTTAATGTGGAGCTATACTATGTGGGAAACGTATTAATGGTCACCGTTTAATCAGACAATAATGTACCGATGTTTCCCCTTAAATTAATAAATATTACTTGGAATCCATAATGGATTTTTTCTGTTTTCTACCATATACTATAGTTTAGTTACTTGCAACACCACCGCTTATCCAAAGTTGAGGTGATATTTCGCTTAGGTGTAAAAATCATAAAAGCAGTTGTCGGTTTCTTGTACGTGGAAAGTAAATATTTTGGTTGCAAATCCTAGGTATATCCGATAGAGAAACTGTGAGCATTATGAGCTCTTTTCATAAGTGACTTGAACCTCGTAATGTACCTAAAAATAACGTGACCGTTTTAGTTCGTATTTTCTGATTTCTTAAGGGCGCTTCGTGAAAAATTGCATAATTCTATGCGCATCGTTTAAAATATTTCTTTAAAACGAATGTAATCTATGTAATGTACCAATTTTCAAAATATGACATTCTAGATATGAGCAATAAGGTTGAAATTGTTTAGGAAAATTTATAAATTTGCTTCTATTATTTCATAAGGCGCTTTACAAAAATGTGTGTTTTTGAGGTTTTATTACTATTGTATTCATAATCTTATATAATTATTACCAAAGTCTTTATATTTCAAAGGAAAGCTATGATATTGGAGTAGTAGTTTTAATATTTTTTTATTCGTTTGCGTTTTCTGTTTCCTGTGAGGGTTAACCCCGCGCAAATTTTTGTATTTTCTACAGTAATTTATTATAAAACTACTCAATGTATTGTAAAAATAATTTCATCGCGTAGATCAGTTATTGGTCATATTTTGTGATAAGTTTCATTACTTTTATAAGATTAGTATTAGAGAAATATTTAAAACGGCGAGGATAGAATTGGGCAAATTTTCCAGGAAGTAATGTGAGTAAAACGAGTATTTGAATAACTTTTTAAGTACCCATAAGACAAGATTTATAATTTATGATTTTTTTACGTCTGTAGAAGATTAAATGATCAAATATGGATTTTGCTCACTGTTTTTGAGTAGCAAAGACACCATTTTCGAGAGAGAGTGGTGAAAAATTATGTTTGTTGATGTGTTTGCATAATTAGATTTTTAGTTAGAATAGCGCCTCTATACCATTAAGAGAGCCATTATCTCAGTTATTTTTTTTATGAAATACCATATATTATTACTTTATCAGAATTCTCTTGAAGTGGACATGTTTTTAATGTACATGGCATTTGGGGCTTTCATGCATTTTTTATAGACCACAGTTGCTCAAACTTTGCATGATAAAATGTAAAAATAAATACATCAAGTTTAAACATGTCTTGAAAACTACTGGAATAGAATAGAGTAGAATAGAATAGAATATCGTTTACTGTCCAGTGTAAAGAGCTACAAGAAAATTGTTCTTAAACCTAGTGCGCGGCGCAATACAATGGACTCCTCAAACGACATAAATACAAAATTCTAAAAAAATATAAGCAGAAAAAACTAATGCCATAGCTCTATCTGTCACTAAAACCTGTGTGTTGTAGCTGGTCATAGTTACCAAAATATTTTAAAAAGTGATTATAAAAAGTACTATTCTTTAATACATTTCTAAAATAAAAACTATAAAATTAACAAAAATGTAAACAACAGTACGAATTTCTCAAAGTTTAGAAAAAAAACATATCTCTCAAAGGGGTCAAGATGTTTTTTTTTTGTTTTATACTGGCCTTGTCCCTGCGCACAAGTAAGCACCTTTAAAGTTATCCACTCATTATGGGACAGCCTGTATATCACCCAAGCAGCCACTGATTACTTTATTCACTTCGCTCACTCCGTTCAATTTATTTATGCAAAATGAACTCGCGATTTATATGAAATGAGCACCCAGTATACCAGTAGTGTAAACGACATAAATACAAAATACCTACAACCAGCAAACGTTAGTATATTTATAATCTGGTTGTTATCGGTTTAAAATTGTATTCTGCACTATAAAGATCTTAGCTTCCTATTTTAGTGCATTGAGCGAGCGTGAGAGGATTAGATAGCGGATCTGCGACTACATAGTCGCATAGTCAAATACCTATATGGTATTTTTTAAGCTGGTTGAATGGCTAAATATGTATAATAAATAAACAATACTGGACTTACATTTTACCTGCTTTTTTTATAGGTGCCTTTTTGATTCGGCGACGAAATTCGTTTACGAATAAACTGGTCGGAGGACCAGTTTATTCTAACCAGAATTATGTAGGACTCGACGCCCTGACTAGGACTTAATGCCCACTAAAACCTCTTGTTGTTTTGTCTGTTGACCCTATCTCGCCATTTTCGCCATTTAAACCTACCGCGGCTCGACTGGCGTCTCCTCTTCCTCCCTTATATGGCCAGCGAGCCCACCGTTCAACACACTCGCCGACCTCATTCATCCATCACGTTTCCTCCCCCGATTGGGACACAGACAGGACAGACGGAGTTGGAAACGCGAATGTCAACCTCTGCGTCCAGATTAGCATTTCAGTCACCCCATACTACCAGTAGGGCTAGCACAGGCTTTCTTGTCTCGGTAGAATAGATAAAAAATGACGTAAAAATGACATTTAGGGGTAGATATTTAGCATATGCTATGTTATATATAGTTTAATAATCTTCATTTGCCGCCTTTGCCAGAGACAGTATTTCACCGAAACATTTTGTGAAAAGATTTCGGTATTTCTTTCGTCCAATAAGAGAAAAAAAGAAGATTACGTCTTTGAACGAAAGAAATTACCCTTCAAAACATTGTAATTGACATTAACAAACACAATACAGTGACATTTAGGTGTAAACAAAAAACGTTGTGTTTTACGGGCTGTTTTCTTTTTAGCGATACGGCTGGTTTTATGTTGATTTTCTTGGTAATTAAACGCAAAGAACGAACTTTTTACAGCATTTATATTTTTTCTGTGGTTTGGTTCCCGTTGCTATAGAAAGCGCTTCTCTACGAAGAAACTGTTTTCTAGTCAAAGTCAAAGTTTCTTTATTTCCGTAAATACAATAAATGTACACTTAGAAAAGGTCAAATTCTTAAAATTAAACACTGATATGGAAATAGAGTGATATTTTGATTTCGGTCGCTTCGGTATGTAGACTAAAGTAAAGAAGCGACGAAGAAACCTTTAGCCTGTTAGGTGTTATTTTTAGAGTTATTTTTCGAGTTGGAGCAAAATCCGTCCCAAGCTTTTTTATCTTCTAGATAGTCTGAAATTTTGTAATAAGCCTTTTTACAAAGGATATGTTTGACAATTTGTTTGAATTTATTTATAGAAAGTTTTTGCAACTCGCTAGGGGTTTTGTTGTAGAAGCGTATACAGATACATTAATCTTGAGTAACCTAGTTTTGGGCACAGCGAGTTTATTTTTATTTCTAGTATTTACATTATGTATGTCGTAATTTTTAGGGAACCGATCGATATTTCTATGAGTGTACAATAAGTTTTCATATATATATTGACATGGTACTGTCATTATATTTATTTCTTTGAATTTATCACGTAAGGGTTTCTCTAGGCCCCATGTTATAGATTGCACGAACAGCCCTCTTCTGCAGCACAAATACGGTGTTAATTTCTGCAGCGTTCCCCCACAGCAATATACCATACAATCTCGTGATTATTTTTAACGAGATGGGGCAGGTCGTTAATATAAACCAAAAATAGGAAAGGACCGAGGATAGATCCCTGCGGTACACCCATTGTAACTACAGATCCCGAAGACCGTTTCCCATTTACGTCAACTCTTTGTATCCTGTCACTCAAGTAAGAAGTAAGAAAATCCAAAGAAGTGTCCTTTATTCCATAGTGATGTAGTTTCCTGATTAATGTTCCATGGTGTACACAATCAAATGCTTTTGATAAGTCGCAAAAAACGCCTAAAGCATCTTGCGACTTATCCCAAGCATCGAAAATATGCGATACCAACTCTACACCGGCATCAGTAGTTGACCTGCCACGAGTAAACCCGAATTGC
The DNA here is from genome assembly GCA_947859395.1 of Eupithecia insigniata. Lineage (NCBI taxonomy): Eukaryota > Metazoa > Arthropoda > Insecta > Lepidoptera > Geometridae > Eupithecia > Eupithecia insigniata. Next base: position 11,984,390 of record OX402011.1, read on the forward strand.
TTACAATGTAGCAGTTCATTGCCATTGAAATGCCTAAGCAATTAATGTAATATAAGTTTTTCAAAAACTTTGCTGAATGTAGGCAGTACTGATATCGGTCTAAAGTTAGTGGGGTCAGACCTACTACCCGATTTAAACAGTGGTATTATTTTACTATGTTTCATCAGATCAGGAAAAACGCCACAATCAATAGATTCATTAAATATAAAAGCTAGATCTGGTGCAATAGTATCAATCAATGGTTTAATGATTCTAACGGAAATGCCCCAGAGATCTGCAGTTTTCTTAATATTTAAAAGTTTAAAGGCTTTTTTAATATCGTTTTCACCGACATGTTGTAAATTAAATTTATTTGCACATGCAAGTACATTTTCTATTAGTAATGACTCAGCGATTACCTGAGAAGAGTTCAGACACTTTGTAGTAGAGATTGGAATGTCACTAAAAAAGTTTTCAAATGCTTGGGCTACTTCAACGTCAATTATGACTGAGCAATCGTTAATCTTTAAATTGTAATCATTAATGTAGGTACTGACCTTTCCAGTCTCACTGATTATTATTTTCCATGTTGATTTTATTACATTTTCACTGTTTTTAATTTTAGAGCTATTATAATTTGATTCTGCTATTTGACAAACTTTTCTGAATATTTTTGAATAATTTTTTACTTAGTCTTTGAGCTCCTGGCTAAAATTGTATTGTTTTTCACTATACAGTTCATACAATTTATTTCTACTCTTATGTATACCCACTGTTGCCCATTCACTAAATTTAAGTTTATCTGAGACCATGGTCGATTTGGGTGTGAATATTGAATTAAATGCATTGGTGAATTTGTTAAAAAAACTGCAGTAGGACTCATTTGGGTTGTTATGAGAGTAATTAGGTGGAGGTTTACAATCCCAATCCAATTTCAACCGTTCAAATCGACTTGTGGTCACAGCTATGTATGTTATTCTCTTTTTACAGTTATTATTTTTTACTTAAATTTCTAATTTTATTAGTTGACTTAAGTGGTCTGATTTTATATTGCTTACTACATTTCTATTAATAATTTTATTATTTAGGCAAACAAATATATTATCTATACATTTTGCTGAGGTTTCAGTTATTCTAGTAGGTTCAATAAAAAGTGGCTTTAAATTGTAAGAATTAAATAAATTCGTTAATCTACTACTAAGGGAGTAGACTTCTAAAAGATCAATATTAAAGTCTCCACATACCATGAGGTTTTTATTTGATTTTGATAATTTGAATGAGATATCATCCATATTTTTTTCAAATATTTCAAAAGAAGCTGATGTTGGAGCAAAGTATGTAGTAAGCGTATACAGCCCGTATACGCTTACTACATACTTTGCTCCAACTCAACACATACTACTTCAATGTGGCCTTCAACGGATAAGCATATTATGTCCTTACGTTCTTTGAATTTTATGAATTTATTTAGTAATATTAATGAGCCTCCACGAATAGCATGTGATCTGCAATAGGAGCTACCAACTTGGTGGTTACTGAAATTGAACATGAGCTCATAGCTTTTCAGCCAGTGTTCTGTTAAGCAGATGATGTTAATATTGAAAGAGTTCAACAATTCCAACTCTAATAATTTACTTTTTAATCTTTGAATATTTTGATGCACCAAGTTAGTAAACTTTGCATTTGTTTTACACTTTTGGTTTATTTGACTTTTTATGTGACTAATATTATTTGACTGTTTAGGGCTAGCGACGTTCTCTATTGTCTTTTTAACTAATTTAAATGGCTTGGAAGAACTTCCAAGGTCTGCGTTGTAAGTTTATTGCAATGCTCAAAAGAAGCATCTTGTTTAGCCAAAATTTTGGCTGTAATATTAAAATAATAGGATAGCGAAACAGCTATTTGTTTTTTGTAATAATTAGAAAGGTATTAATTACCTTTTTTAGTCAAGTAATATTTTTTACTAACAATACTGTTAGTGTCAATCACATGTACATTGTTATTGCATGAAATAGTATGCAATGCCATATTTAGCTAATATCTAATATTATTTTCTATATTTGGCAAGCTGTCGCTGTAGGGGAATGTGAACATTACAATTTGGTTTAATTTTAGAAGATAATTTGTCCATATATTTAATTAAGTCTGATTTGTTCACATTACCCCTATTTCCAAGTAATATTATCAAATTTGAGTTATTGTGAAATCTTTCTAGGGTTTGTTTCTCGAAACGGCATATTCGAGCAATAGAAAGATTATGAAGACAAGAAACTTTCTTCTCTAGTCTAGGTAGAGTAGAAATTAAAAGCGCGTGCTAGCGGGGCAGGTGTGGGTCTCGTATTTACACACCCACTCATACTCATTCAAACTTTTTCTTACATTCATACATTTCTCGTTTGTTCTTGTCACGCGAGCACAGTGCCGCGCAGCGCACTCAGCTGAAGCAAACACGTGCATCACTGCCCCTGAGGCCTTTCCCCAGGCCTCGCGCCCGAAAACCTAAATCGAAAATTTGCACCCAAATGCTACAGACTCCTGAAGTGCACTCGACATCAACGTTACAACGTTACAACATCAGCCCACTCAATATGTGCAACAGATATTTGCAAAGTACCAAGAGTCATTTGTCATTGCGGGGCACTGTCGCAATGACAAATGACTGATATCCCCACCGCCTCACTACGGGCAACATCTAACATGCCGCATCTCCGGGCTATGCCCACACAGCCGCAGCCACCCACCTGCAACAAACACAACATAAAATTTGACGACCTCTGTAGCGCGGTGGGCGAAGGTCCGCCTGCGATGTAGGAGGTTGCGGGTTCGATTCCCGCCTCGGAAAAAATATTTGTACGATCTGCAGATATTTGTTCAGGGTGTTCTGGTCGTTTTCTATGTATAATAAAAAATATCTATTTATGTAATATATTGTATTATGTATATCATTTATCTAGTACCCATAACACAAGCTCTGCTTAGCTTGGGGCTAGATAATGCTGTGTGAATTGTCCACCATTATTATTTATTTAAAACGAGGAAAGAATATCTCCCCCTCCCACCTTCTTTGAACCCGAGGCCTTACGTTATATGCCTCGCGCTCGAAGACGAGTCTCAAGGCAACAGTAGTCGGCTGTCTGCTGCCGGACGCCCGGCTCCCACCGTCCGCCGCCTGTTTGCACGACTCCCGTGGCGCGCCTTTGGGTCACGCTCTCTCTCGGATACGCTCCGCCTCTTCTTTGGCAGACATCACCACTTCCAAGAAGGCGTAGATGGCGTCCCACGCCTCTTGCTGTCGACCATGGACTGTATGATGGTTGGCAGCGACAAGTCCTCCCCGACCACTGCGACTAAAGCACTCTCTGCCGTCCATACCGAGCACTCTACCAGCGTGTGGCATGCCGTATCTTCAACGCACCCACAGTGATGGCGCTTCGGCGTGGGATCCCCGTCACCCTCCACAGATACCTTCCGTAGCACCCGTGCCCAGAAAGGATCTGCGTGAGGTGGAAGGAGAGGACACCGTACCCCCTTGTCATCGTACGCTCGAGAGCCGGCCGCACCGCGTCGAACAAGGAGCTGCTTACGCATTCCTATGCGCCAGCGCAGTATCCCCTCCCTCAATAGGTCCCAAAAAGATAATAATTTTATTGTTTACATGAAAAACATAACGTTGACTCAGATCCTCCATTCCCGTTAACGCTGCGCTGTTGACTAAAACGCAGCCTTATTGTTCTTGCTTCGTAGGTAGGTATAGTATTTGATATATTCTGCTGCTACTGTAGCCTAAAGAAATAAGAGTTACTGATTTATAAATAAAACAGTTCCACAAAATGTTTTCTAGAAAAGCAATCATATATTTATACATAAGTAAGTACTACCTACAAAGACGAGGCCATGCGATGCCTAAGCCTACCTACTGAAATTTCATTAATTCTTGTCATAAAAAACGGGTAAGGCTTGATACACATTATTGCATTTTGACGCTAGACATAATGTTGAGTTAGGGGTTGCATTATCCTACTAATATAATAAATGTCAAAGTTTGTAAGTATGGATTTTTGTTCCTCTTTCACCCAAATACAACTGAACTGATTGGGCTTAAATTTGGTATATTTTGGGACCTGGAATAATAAAATATATGTATGTTTTTTATCCCGATAAAATGCGGGCGAAGGCGCGGGCAGCAGGTAGTTATAATTTTGGAGATGACAAAAAAGATTATTTTTTTATGCGAGCGAGGACAGACAGCGATGTATGTCTAAATTACGAATTTCCGCATTGGCCCAGAGGAGCCATCTTGAATAATATTCTCAAAAATTCATGGGACAATTTACCTATAAAACAAAAGTGAAAAAATCCAAATACATAAATTAAAAGTGTCAAAAATTAATTCAAAGAAATTAATTAGTATCTAGTCGACTCGTCGGGAATCTTTGGGACTTACTTTGGAGTATAGCGTCGTTAGCTCCACCTACAGGGGAAATATTGAAGTTTCTTTGAGATTACCCCAAGTGCAGTTAAGCATTATAATAACATAAACCTTACAACCAAAAACCAAATTAAATTATTACAGATTTGCAATATTTCAAAACAGAAGCTGAAATCCCAAATAAAACAAAAAATTTTAAACAAGAAAGTAAAGAAGAAAAAATGTTACCAGATATGTTAAACAATGAGCATCAAAGGAATCATTTTCAAATCCAAATGCATCCCAAAGTAAATTTTGCGCTACAAAGGGATTATAACAATTCAATACGGCAATTTAGGAATAGAATGGAAAGGGCAAAAATGATTTTATTTACTTCAGACAAAACATCATCGCAGAGAACGGAAATCCACGAGTATCTAGGAAATTCAAGAAGAGAGAAAGCAGACGAAGGCGAAATTAATAGAGTCACTAAAAATATATTCTCTACAAAAGAATCTACCTCACGGCGGCGGAAGGAAATCTATTTAGGAGAATGCAGCAGACTTGCTGTAACTCAAAAAAGAAGTGGTATTAAGCACACAGTACCACCAAACACACAAGTGTTAGATTCACCGAAAGAATATGAAGGCAAAACCGGAAACAATATAAAATTACCAAAGAAATTAACAGACAAAGATGCACTTGACTACACTGTACCACCAAACACACAAGTAATTAATTCACCTAGAGATTTTGTAGCCATAGACGCAAAAAGGATACAATCACCAGGGGAGCGTATACACAAGGATGGATATGCTGTTAAGCAGACGATACCACAAGTGATAGATTTACCAAAAGAATTCGAAGCCAAAGTGGAAAATGTGATACACTCAACAAGGGAATTCATAGCCAAAGGTTTGACATTATCAGACATTATACCACCATACAAACAAGCGATAGATTTATCAAGAGAATTCGAATACGAAAAAGGAAATGTCGATGAAAAAAAACAACGGCGTCAGTTTGCAAACGACCAAGATAGAGCTAACGAGAAGAATAAAAGGATCAGTAAATATAAATTGCAAACATGGAAAGGTTTTAATTTCTATGCTAGAGATTCTGTTAGAACAAGAGATGTTACCACTATAAATCAGGGGATTAAATGGGGCTGGTTAAACTCAAATATTTTTGACAGTAGAACTACTACACTGCATTACTCCTGGACTGAAGTAGTGGGCTTTCTAGCTTACTATGACAGTGAGTATGTAGAATACGATTTGCCATTTCCGATGGCCAATTACGTGCCGAGAAAATGGGATGATAATAAACCTCATGTGCACGGGACAAGGATTTTGTCTAAGCAGTTATTTCCAAATATTTTGAAAGCCATGGCTCAAATTGGGGGAAGCACATTTACAAGGGGTCCGCGGTCTTGGAATGCAGATGCAGAGTTGTTGGGATAACTTCTAAGGAATCAGATAATAAAATAAAACCTTGATCGGATAACTTTTGAACTTTTCTTTTTATTATGTCCTATTATGAAAGAAGAAAATTCTATTAAAAATCAGCAGTATCGATTAAAGAATCAGCAGATTAAAAAGGTTTTGGTCAGTCGAAAAATGGATTTTGCCAGCAGAAAAAGTGAATTTAGCTAGGCAATTTTTTATCCTGATAAAACGTGGGCGTAGGCGCGGGCAGCAGTTAGTATTATAATATTATAATAATAATCGATAGCAGCCGGACCAGCATTTTCAACGGATAGACAAACTTGTAGTTTTTTAAATTGTTTTACGATTAAATAAAAAGGACTTCGTTGTAATATACCTACAGGGTTATTGATGTAGATAAGTCTTTAGTAATTGGTTCGGTTCCGGATAAAAGTGATTTTTCATTTTATTTGCGAATTCGATTTAGTACATAGAATTTTTTGAATTAAGGTTGTGTTTGTGATGACGACAGGCCGAAATTGCAGTTCCCGCAGGAAATTATTGAATTTTCTCATAACCCTGACTAAGAGGGGGAGAAGAGTTAGGAGATGAGAGGAGAGGGAAGAAAATAAAGATGTTTGAAAAAAATAACATGTCTTAGAAAAATATTTGAATTTCTTGGTATTTAAAAGTTCCTAGAAACCGAAAGATTTTGTCGGTTTTCATTATGAGTAGAATATCACGTAGCTGACATGAAGTATCTTCTTTGACCATAATTATCGATAACAATGACGGAAGACTTTGTAATCATAGACAAAGAACATGGTTTTCCCATAACTCTATCGTGCTTGGTCTCCATAAAATATAAGCCACCAATTAAGAAGAGATTAAGCGTTTGAATGTAGCACTTTGTGAAACATTGTATCCACGCACTAATTACAGTTCCACGTTTGAGCCTCAAACGAAAGCAGTAAGATACTCAGTTATTGTTAGAGCCACAGGGGCAGACGGAAAACAAAAACAGGTTCACCGTCAGAAAAATGCTAAGATTTATTCTTATTTATTCCTCAGTTGTGCATTATTGTCTTGCTGACTCAGTTCAAAACTTTGCTGAAATATCATCAGTGAAACAGTTTCATTCGTTAGCTTTGTGTATTTGTAGGGTGAGCAAACAAGATTTTTTTTGGAAACCAACTATTGTCCTAAATGTTGGGGAAGATCAAAAGCAAAGCGGATCTAAAAGAGATTTTGTTGCAGAATTAATTGAAGTTTTCGCCGCAAAAAACACGCCGTATTTCACTCTAGAAAACCACGATACAGAAACATTCGATCTCGATCAAGGAAACTATTTTAATGTGGAGTATTTTGATCCAAGCAATACGTTATACGATTTCAAATTTCACGCTATTCAGAGGGAAATAAAATATTTATGGGTTCTAGAAAACTATCCAGAAAACTTTTTTGCTGGTGATGACTTTATAAGAATCGGAAGATTTGTGGGAGAATACGACGTTATATTTTTCGTGAAAACTAATCAGCTCGAACATAAAATTATCACATTCCTCCCGGCTATGGATGAAATAACTTGCACAATCTACTTTTATCCTACACAAATAAACACATGTGATCACGGTTCTTTGGGAACATCTGTGGTTTTTCCTTCAAAAACACCAACTAATATAATGGGGTGTGCACTTAAAGTGGGTATTGGCACAAAATACCCAATGGTAATGATAGCAAATCAAAAATCTCTTAATACATACGACAGTCTGAACGGCATCAAAGTTGAAGGAACGGACGTGGAAATCATCAAGATTGTTTCCGAGTTTTCCAACGCCTCGATGGATTTATATTACATCCTGATATACGCCGAAAACCACTTCAAATATGAACATTACTTGCCTTTTCTACTGAATGGCAGTTTGGACGTGTGTGCCGGAGGTCAGTACCGGGTATACGGAGACCGGGTCGAGTACTCCGGTGTGTACGCGAGGCAGCTCATCAACTGGATCTACACCGCCGACAGACCGCCTCTCACTTGGCAGAACTTAATCTTGAACATAGACGGTCTCTACTTATTCATCATATTTTACTTAGTTTATTCACTTCTGTGGTGCATCATTTGTGTTTTTGATCAACATGATATTTCTATGAATAATACGCTACTATACAGTTGGGGTGCATTGCTTGGAACCACGTCTTTGCCAGAAGCTGTTACTCTGAAACAGAAAGTTATGAATTTATGTTACTTGTACATGTGTTTACACTTATCAGTTTACATCGCCATTCACTTGTTTTCTTACTTCACAATAAGCGGACCAACAGAAATACTGAAGACTAACGAGGACGTCATGAAATCAGGGAGGATCCCCTATTTGAACAGTTTAAATAAATATTTTATTCACGACGACAAGTATGAGGTGTTCGCCAACACCTCCGTGGAATGCACGACATTCTTGGACTGTACTGCGGTGAGTCTGGAGAATAAGGGCGTAACAATTATAATAGATTCATACATTTACCAGTTTCAAGACATTGTAGACACAATGGTTAACGATGAAGCGAAGCTACTAAAGCCAACAGAAAACTTGCTGACAGTGTATCATGAGATGGTTATAAGGAAAGGCAGTCCTATAGTTGGTGTACTTCAGAAAGTGGTCAAAAGGCTGTTTGAGGCTGGTATTACTTTTAAACTGTATAAAGACGCTATCGGTATTACCAAAGTGGACAAGGCCACCCGAGCTGCTCGTAATATAATGTATTCAAAGTACAGTTGCCAAGACGGGTGCCCTATTAATTTTGGACAGATATCTGGAGCGCTTTACCTTTGGGCTATAGGTTGCGGACTTGCTCTTGCTTTGTTTTTTGCAGAAATGCTTTATGGTGCAAGGAAACTAAAGATTCCATACAATTTATCTGTTTTCAATCAAATCGGCCGCTAGCACCAAACCCATTCGGTCCAGATTATACCCTCGATCCCACTATTTTAGATATATTTTTATGAATTTATAATGAATGTAAGCGTGTTGAAATTCTTCTTACTCCAATACTTTTCATAATAAAACACTGTTTATATGTACCTTACATATTGGTTTATAATCTGGTTGCATTTGGTTTAAAATAGCATTTTACATCATAAAAAATTTACGATCCTCAATCTCGTATATACTATCTTGAAACGTAGATTTGATAATTATGACCATAATAAAATGTTTTATGCTGTTCCAAAAAATGATTTTTCGGAAAGTGATATTTTATTGTATATGTGAGTATTATGCCAAATTGAGGCATTATCATTTTCTATTAAAGTGTCACATTACTAATGTAAATGCGAGGGTTTGGATGGATGGATGGATGCTTGTACTTCAAGAAATATATCTAAAAATTTAAATTAACTAGTTGAAATATGACTTTCGTTTCAGATTTCCAGTATTTTTTAACAAAAGCTGACATCCCAGTAGAAATGCCAATCAGTAAAGTGGAAAAAGGCGTTGCAGGGCTTCCACACGTAGTTCCAGTAGCTGTTGTCATGTATCACACTAAAGAACCTAAGATCTTAGCCCGCCAACAGGATTCAATAATGAATGTTGGAAAAAGTAAAGAAATAATAGAAATAGATCTACAAAGCGCGGAACAAAATAAAGTAACCCAACAGAATAACCTAAGAATGCGAATAAACAAGCAACGAAATAATATTCCAATGCAAAACGATCTTACAATCAACGTTACATTACAAAAAGACCACAACGAAGCTGTACTGGAATTTAGAAATCAAATTAAAAAGAAGCTGAATATAAATCTGTTTACTACAAACAAAACGACTTCACAGAGAAAGGAAATCTTTGTGGGGGACTTTAGGAAAACACTTGTAAGGAGACAAAAAAGAAATGCAGTAGGACACACAGTATCACCATACACGCAAGTGCTAAGATCACCAAAAAGATTCGCACCTGTTCGGCACAGAAGTAATGACGTCTCAAATGGTTCAAACGAATTTTCCAATCGTGGACAAATAATCGAGAGGCCTATGCCCAGCAGTGTGTCGACAAGGGCTGATGATATTAATGAGGATGATGGTAAAAAAATACATTTTCGGGCTAATGGAGAAAGAGAACAGGATAGAATCAATGCCAGGGAGGAAGACAAAAAGAATTATAAATTAAAAAACTGGAAGGGCTTAAATTTTTACGGCCAACACGAAGTTAGTACCAGAAACCATTACAGTTATTGGACGTCGATGTCTTATCATCCATGGTGGGGTTATCATGAGGTAGATCATTGGTCGATAGACGGGCACTATTATTACTATGACAGTGAATATATAGAATACGATCTAGATTTCCCCATGGCTACCTACGTGCCTAAAGTTTGGAAAGATCGCGTACCACATCCACATGGAGGAAGAATTTTATCTAAACAGCTATTTAAAAATGTTTTGAAGGCCATGGCTCAGGTGGGAGGGAGTACTTTCACGAGGACTCCGAAACCATGGTTTGGAAAATATTATTAAAAACATTGACATCGAGACCCAGATCTTATTAAGCGGTTGTTATGAAAAACGAACAGACATAAAAAACTATAGATATTATTATTATATGTATACAGATTTATCCGACTTACGTTATAACATAATATAGTAAAAAAAAACAATTAAATAATATAAAGATATTTTTTAATAAATTAATTGAAACAGTTGAGCTAACTGCAGAGTTTTGCGAAACATCTAGAGCTAGCTGTACTGATCCTTAATACTTTTGGAACTATCATGGTTATATACAACGCTAATGTCGGGATATAACGAGATATTTACGATGATTTGGGTTTTGAGTTCTCCAATATTTCGGCACAGTTTCTTGTGCCATGATCAAAACTCAAATCATGGTAAGTGACTTTAGTGTCGATCGTTAACAACGATCAAGCATCCCCAAGACGCTGGCTGCATTGCCCTACGACTAATTGAATTTCTTCTAAGCTATAACACAAATACATAATAATCATGGTAAATATGTACATACTAAACACAACATTGTTTAAGTACCTACTTATGTAATTAGTAAGCACATAAAATACATAATGCTTCATGGCCTTGTACTTTTTTCAACTTTCGTAAGCTTGTCGTAGATCTGGAACGCACCGTTGCATCGCTGCCGCACATGGGATTGTTGAATGATACAATACAAAAGAACGAATGCATGAATGCAAGATTATACTCGTATATTGAAAGTTTAACACAAAAGAAGAGATTCAATTATTCGCCGGGCAATGGAGCCAGCGCTGCAACGTATTGGGGATACTTGATCATCAATAAAGTCGTCAATGGCCGTGGGGCCGCGGCGTAGAATATCGACCCCTCCAACTCAGCCCGTGGATGTCGTAAGAGCCGATTAAGGGAACCTACCAGAGGAAGGGCAGCAGCTTCCTACTGTATATTACCAACACCTTACTGCGATCACCAATCGTCCTGCCATGCGTGGTGATTATGGCAAACCCCCCCATATAATGCCAACAATTATTCGTGGCGTCATTTGGGGTAGGCCAATGATCAGCAGTGGACGTATACGGGCTGATGATGGTGATGGTGAAAGTCGTTTACCATGATTTGAGTTTTAAACATGGCGCATCAAACTGTTCTGAAATATTGGAGAACTCAAAATTAAAATCATGGTAAATATCCCGTTATATCCCGACTTTAGAGTTTTGAGTAGGCATGCGCTAAACGTATCCGCAACTGGATCGGATCTGATCCGATTCCAGACGGGTGCGGACACGTGTTCAGGATACGATTCCGCGGATCTGTTTGGATCCGCTTGCAGTTTCGGTTCTACATGTCCATTAGATCTGTTTGATTCAGTGGATCTGGCGGATCTGTTAGAAAAGCTTGCAGTACCGGGTCCTGCATGTCCATTAGATCTGTTTGTATATGACTCGTTTGTTTCGGTGGATCTAACGAATCAATGACAAATACTTTCCTATTTTTTTACAATCATTGTTCTAGTTTAGTGAGTAGGTAAAAAAGTCTCGTGCTTCTAGGTTAATAAGAATATATATTATAGTACTTCAAGAAATTAAATGAAATGAAAGATTTTTATTTACTTTACGAACTACTACAAAATAAATCTTACCTACTTAATCAAATAAGCGGATAAATTATAACACGGTATAATTTTTTTGTAGTAGTTACTTGTTTACTCATAAAAGGATCCGGTACTGTCAATCGAACACGTTCGTTACTGAACCGAAGCCCAGATCCACACAGCTCCAATCGCTCGCTATATTCATTCGAGTCCATGGACCGAGAGCGATGTGGCGCGGCCAACGTATCCGCGGACATGCCAAGAACTCCAATCCGGATCGGAACCATACGGATCCAGGAGCGGACACGACTCCAGGAGCCGTTTGACTCCGGATCTACACACCTCTAGTTTTGAGAAAGATGAACAACCTGACGCGTGGCGTTGGGTCTGGACTAGAAACACACCACGTGCGTCGGGAGGTCTCTTTTCCCTACAGAAATCTAAATAATAAGGTAGTATTATTTATTTATTACATACTAGCTCTTGCCCGCGCTTTCGCCCGCGTTTTATCGGGATAAAAAATTACCTATATGCTATTCCAGGTCCCAAACTTTACACATACCAAATTTCAGCCTGGTCGGTTCAGTAGTTTTTGCGTGAAAGAGTAACAAATATCCATACATCCATACATCATACATTGTTTAATTTTATTTTATGTACCTATTAACGTTGTAATACACCCTTGCCTTTCTTAAATTGTAAAATTTTCTAACCATCCAAAGGTTGCCTGGAACAAATCGCTTCTAAGTGATAGGACCGCCTATTGTACTTATTTATGTCAATGTCTATGTATTTTATTTATCTTTCTGGTGTATAAATAGTTTTGTAATTGTTATTGTATTTAGATTTCTGTGGTTTACCCCAACCAGCGCGGCAGCACGTCGATCTAGCAGAAACGTATCGGGTGGCGTGTGTGCGCGTTGCGTCGAGTCGGGTGTTTACATATAATATTATGATTCTGGGCTACTAATATTATAAATGTCAAAGTTTGTATGGATGGATGTATGGATGGATATTTGTTACTTTTTCACGCAAAAACTACTGAACCGATTAGGCTGGGTATGGGTATAGTTTGGGACCTGGAATAGAATATAGGCAATTTTATATCTCGATAAAACGCGAGCGAAGACGCGAAGGGCAGCAGCTAGTATTATAAATGTCAAAGTTAGTAAGTATGATGGATGTATGGGTGTTTGTTCCTCTTTCACGCAAAAACTAATGAACTGATTGGACTGAAATTTGGTATGGGTAGGTACAGTTTGACCTGGTATATAGGTATATAAGCTATTTTTTATCCCGATAAAACGCGTGGGCGTGTCAATAGTGTGTTTACGGCTTTAACCTTTTTAACACGTTCAGCGCCACGTGTATATGTCATTAATGTCATTATACACCCTTGTGCAATGTGCAACTCTCACAGTCAGCTGTTTATACACCTGACTTAGTAAAAACAAAACTGTTTAGGATACTAGGTAAAAAATTCAAAATAATCACATAGTACTTTAGAACTAGGAGATGGCATTTATGCAAAAAAAAATGACACAACATTTGCTTCAGAGGTGCCTTGGCCCTGAACGTGTTAACCAAAAATTCTATATTCAACCCCAGCTACCAAGATTCTCAAGTAACTTATAAGGTATCTACTGAAGTTTCCGAAAATTGATTTGAGATTAAACTTCCGAGAACAAATAGAATTTATGTTTGGAGTTTGAAGCTAAACAGTTGGTAATTAATTAGGTCTGAGTTTTCCGTAATTTCGATAAACGATTGGAAAAATGATCAAAATTGGACAAAGAAAATATTTCGTTGGGTCAGCGATGAATATTGAGATCATAATTATTGGCTATTTAAAAGTAAGGGAAAGCAGTAGATGATCCCTCCAGGTTAAGACGCTACAAAAATGTTTATTAAAAAAAAAAAGAATGTGTAACAAATAGGGTTGGAATTGGAACTGTCTCCTGTGGTAGCAATAATGTATCAAATATATATCAAGCTTCTACTGACTCTTGGATTGGTATGAACGCAATGCTGCCGACACCAACTCGACGACGGCGACGGTCTCGGTGAGTTGGTGTCGGTACCCGTAATAACGTAATCGTAAAAACTAGTTCTCATTTGTTCCTATTATTTGATTGTAATTTTCTTTATTTTATTAATAATAATTTGAAAAAATGCGTCAATTTTCGTTTTCATATTTGTACTCAGGTACAAAAACGTGTACCAAATTTCAAGTCGATCCGGCGGCATATGGGCTTTTCGAAAGTGCACCCGCAGCCGCCGCGCCGCCGCGTCGCCGCCCGTCCCGTTGTTGGCTTATTATTATTATTATTGTTTATTTTTCAAATTAAAGAATACATTACAGTAAATCTTTACTGCCAAACTGTGCAACAGTTTGTCGGCAGTAGCTCTCGTGGACAACATTGAATTAACTTGTAAATATAAACTAATTCCTAGGACATAAAGTCTTTATTGACAAAGAAAATAACAATCAAATAATATAAAAAAATTAAACTAGTATTTACAATACATACTAATTCCTTAAATAACCTTGCTAGTTCGGTAAGGAGAGTCTTGGGTGGTGAAGCGTGAAAAAGAATCGGGTTTTTACTATTTTTAGGTTCTACAACTAGAAGTAATTTAAATAGCAGATAAGGTCTGGACAGAGCCTACGCATTTGTTCCCCTTGGAGTCGAGACCCTAGGTCCGTGGGGTAGCGAGGCTCTCCGGGTTTTCAAAAAATTATCTGAGCGCCTGGTCGAAGCGACGCGTGACCCGAGAGCTGGTGAGTATCTGGCGCAGCGCATTAGCATTGCGATACAGCGAGGCAATGCAGCTAGCGTCTTGGGGACGCTTCCGACTGGTATTGATATGGACCAGTTGAGCTATCTGTAGATTGTTTGCAACAGTCTGCAGTTAGCTCAATTGTTTCAATTGTAAATACTAGTTTAATTTGTTTATATTATTTGATTGTTATTTTCTTTGTCAATAAAGATTTATTCTCTTAAAAAAATAAGAAGTAATTATGTATGTTTGGATGTAGGAGATAATCACCGGAACCAATTACTGATCCGGTATAGTTTTTTTTTAATAATAGATGTTAGAGCTTTATTATCACTGTTATGTTATGTTATGAATGGCACAGGTGATTTGCCAGCAATTTTGAAGCGAGGCGATTGCGCAGCTACCTCGCTGCAAGTTGGCAGTGAGCACGTCGCGACGACACGACGCGGGCGCGCAGTTAGCTCGCTTAGCGCCGTCGTCGCGTGCTCGCATGCACCGCATACCGCGAGCTCGCAGCTAGCCCGCGGCGGCGTCGTCGTCGCTAGCATCGTCGTCGTCGCGGCGCGCTCGCTATATACCTATTCGCCTGCTCGCTTTGGAATACGAGTATAATAATAGGTCGCGTTACGCAAAAACAACGTGGAAGAAAGTGGAAGGGGTATGTTTACGCATGGGTACGCTCGCGCATGAAAGTCGAAAGATAAATAGATAGATAATGCTTTATTCACATAAACTTATAAACAGTTTGGTAAAAAGGTAAAAGAATTGGCGGCCTTATAGGTATAAAACGATTTCTTCCAGGCAACCAAAGCTTATAAGAAAAAAATTGCCTGATGCGTAGCTTGGGTCTTTAGTCAAGATCCCGCTGAACTGAACTCATACCACGGGAAGAGTTGACTAAATAATTAACTTTAATAACATTGCTTTGACACATCCTGCTTTAAAAGAAATATGAAAAGTAATGTGCTATTTGAAATACATATATGTAAATACACACGAGAAAAATCTTTGGGGAAAAAAATTACGTAACATTGTTTGGATAGACTGATATGCTTGACAGCCAGCGTCGTTTTTACATGACCTTATAGCTCGCAAATCGCCAGAGTGATAACGTGATAATCTTTCAGTGAAAAAATCTAAATCTAACCAGTAATTCCGGAAATTATACATACCTATATATTTAAACTGTCAGTAGTATGTAAGAAATTCAATGTTCTGTTTAGCTTTAAAGAAATATTGACATGTATCTAAATTGCATTAAATTTATATTTAGATAGGCAAAATAAACATGTATTAGACACATAAGTGATATTATAATGTGCTAGTGGTTTCTTTTTCACTTCTTCCACTAGTGGACAAAAAATTGAAGTGAAGAGAATATCAATAACACCTTATTTCTTATTTGATAATAATAACTATGTTTATAGTATACAATTTGACTTGTCTAAGTGCTTATTTTGTAAGCCTAAATAAGTTATTGATTCTGATTCTGATTCTAAAATCATATCAAGCCCAAATCAAGCAATACTTAACATTAAGTTCATTAAGTACAAAAAATTAGAAAACAAGTAAAAAATTACAACTAAGCCGATAAAGAATGCGATTGAAGATAAAAGCATTCAGAATGGTGTCAGCTCTCTTCAATCAAGAATACTGACCTCTTAGGTTAAAAAAAAGTTTTATTTCAGAAAAAAAGTTACAACGTAGTAGTACCTTCATGCTTATCGTAATTGCTTTAAATTAATTAATTTTAACGCATTTTATAATAAGGTATAGGTATAGGTCATCATCATCATCATAGCAACCCAGACACGTCCACTGCTGGACATAGGCCTCCACCATACGACGACACAAATAGCGGTCCTGAGCCGCTTCCATCCATCGACTACCTGCGACACCAGCTACCATGTCGTCGGTCCATCGAGTGGATGGTCTCCCATGTAGGGGGGATTTGCCATAATCACTACGCTTGGCAGGCGGATTGGTGATCGCAATGTTGGTGTTGAAAAATACTCAGAAAGAAGCTGCTGCCCTTCTTCTGGTAGGTTCCCTTAGTCGGCTCTTACGATATCTACGGGTTGAGTTGGAGGGTCGATATTCGTACGCTGCGGCCCCTCGGCCATAGGTACTTTTAGGATATCAGTATGTGTGTATGTGCTTCGGATTAAACTTTGAGGTCAGAGGATAATGATACTCATACTCATACCCATTTATTCGCCGTAGGAGCACTGGGCACACTTGGATAAGTCAATTAACAATAGTTCACAATTAATGTGCTTACTTCAAAGCCATAAAACGGACAAACAAATGATTACTGTATAACTTATATGAGACATTGAGCTCAGATCATTAGAAAAACTACGTACGCGACACTTGGACCAACAATACGAACCGACGTAAAAGGTACAGCGGGCTAGGATAGGATAGCCAATACAATTCTTTTCAGATAAATTGACCGGAGGCTTCAATACTCATCCGAAAATATTGAGGCGGTTAGACAGAGCAATGCCGTTTTGTTTCTTCCTTTATTTTTTGCCATTTGCGTCCAATATGAATGATCTTCGCCGCCCTTTTCTAGCAGGTAGCGGCACAGATTAGGTGCTAGTGTGGTGATGTCGTGGGAACGCATGCAAGAATGAAGGGACTTGTGAAGCAACCCCTATCTACCCCTTTGATGAAGACAATATTGACATGCTTTTGGTGTAAGGGAGGTTTTTTATTGCAATTGATCTGTTATCCTATCTTACCATACTTATTACTTTTTACCAGACTTCAAAAAGAGGAGGTTATCAATTCGTCTGTATGTAGTTTTGTATATACATATGTTACGCGATATCTCCGCCATTTATGGACCGATATTGAAAATTCGTTCACTATTGGATAGAAAATGATCCCGAAGGGGTCCCATAAAATTTTTATCCCCAGGGGATTAGTATTTATCCCGAAACACCCGAAACGCACTTAAAATAAGTGCAAAAGTAAGGTAAATTGAAGTCGGTTTATAGTTTTTTAAAACACGCCATAATCGATATAAATCTTTGGCCATAATATTATAATCCGATTTAGAATCTAAGATATTTTACGTCAACAATGACATTTATGAATGAAAACAAAAACTGATAACAATAACAGCTAACAAGCTAACAGCAAATTTATCATTATGAACTAAAACACAAACTTCAAAAGTCTAATCGGTTCCGTAGTTTTTGCGTGAAAGAGTAACAAATATCCATACATCCATCCATACAAACTTTCACATTTATAATATTCGTAGGATATTAGTGTGATTGTAATGCAACAGTTTGAATGGATGGTTGTTTGTTACTACTGTAATTTTACATTTCTGTGCATGTTTTTATCATAGGTACTTTGAAAAACGTTAACGAAGTCGCGGCCATTTTCCCTCTTGAGGGTAATCTTCAAGGGGGATAACTGGTATAGATTTTTTCGATTTGAATTTTCCCTTTTATGGGGAAAAATAAAATACTAACAGAAAATGTGTAGCAAAAGTTGCGTCGCTATTGCTTTCCCAGTGTTAGTACATACCTACATATTCCATCCTAAATTCAAGTTGAACAATATGGACAAATGAAATATGTAACTCACAATCATTGGAATTAGCTCCATCATGTTTTGTTTGAAAGAAACTCTACGTTTGAGTGACACAGGCCGAAGCTGTGTTTGATTGAGAATTTCTCAGAATGGTTTCGGGCCACTTTAGGACGTTGAATATAGTCTTCCGGACCACCGTCTAACGTGGCCGAAAGCCGAATGGGCTTGGAATTCAGTTAATAACTTTGGCGCCATTTTTTGCTATAATTGCTGTCGCAGGTAGAATTGCAGCACGGTTTGGTTGATGCCTTAACTTTTGTTTGTAAGTGTTGGTAAATTATACAAAAAGAAGTTACTCGCAATTTTAACTGGTTTCGTCATTTTTGACGCAGGCTTGTTACCGTGGTGGTAATCGCTGGTACGCACGATTATAACTGCGGCATGGTTACGCATTTTCCATTTATCCTTTTAACAACCACTCCAATGCTTGACGCGAATACACGAACGTTGTTAACGCATTCACTACTCAGCGTCCCGAAGAGGCGCGCTATGAGCCACGCCGCCGCCGCCGCCGCCATTGCAGCCTGGAGAACTTCAAGATGGACATCACGGTCATGGGCAAGGAAAGAGTTAGGTACCTAGTTTAGAAAGATGTAGGTATACTCCGATTCCAAAACCTGGATATTTTTTGTATAGAATGGGTTTACAAAACCTAGACTATTGGTAGAAAATATTTAACAACGTTGGTATCGAAAGCACAGAAGTTCGAAACCATTTTTGGTTTTGAAAGCTTTCATTTATCATTTAATTTATCTTTTGTTCGTTTTCGAATTCAAATTTAACCATTTTTGTTACACATGTGAGATTACGTGTTGTTGAAGTTTGTGTTTTAGTTTTTAGTGATAACTTGCTGTTACCTTGTTGTTTTCTGTTATTGTTATCAGTTTTTCATCATCATCATCATCAGCCCGTACACGTCCACTGCTGAACATAGGCCTCCCCCAAACGACGCCACGAATAGCGGTCCTGAGCCGCCTCATCAGTTTTTGTTGACATAAACTAGGTATCTTGGATTCTACATCGAAGTATAGTCTCGGTAACCATGCGTCAAAACCACCAGTGCTTTGCTTACGACCTCATGATTTTGGCGTACTTTTTACACAAGCTACAGCAATATTCCAGAGAAGCATTCCAACGAAATCGAAACAGGAATTTGGCCTCCGCAGTCGAGTTCAGGATTAGTCTTTTGGAATGTTACACTAGAGCAAAACCAATTTTCTCCGCGCTCTGTTTTATACCTTTTTTAACAAAAAGTAATGGAATTTCATTTATCTGGAAACTAGCGCTCATGTATTCATTTGATGCTTATACTGAACTGAAAGTTCATAAAAACTGTCGAACGAACAGTTGGGTATAATTGTTTTTACTGATGCATTAGGTATCTTCGAGCAGCATAGATCATTCTCATAATGAGCGCTGAAATGAAAAGTTTCCACGAAATAAGCGTGTTTTCAGCTCTGAAATAGAAGGGACAAAGCGATCCTTCTTTTGTCCTGATACTGCGCTTTTACTACAAACTGAATAAAAATTTCACGCTCCAATCATCTTGATGTCCAATACCTCTATCCTTTTCTACAATCAGCTTTTCCACGAGGTCTTTGTCTCCCATCTCACTCTAGAATCCTAGACGCAGCTGTGTTATCGACACATCCTTATCACTACACTAGCTTCGTGCTGTTAGAATTGTGTCGCTATACGTTTATCGATATGGTTGAATTTGTTTTGTCTTTGTCTCGTCTAAGGTTGTCCACGTACCTGAATGGCCGTAGATTGTAGTATTCGAGAATGGAAGCGGTTGGCGGTTCTGCTCATGTTCACGATCACGACACAACACGAGTCGAGCTCAGTTGGTGCTGCGCCGTCGTCGTGAACGGACGTGCGTCATTGATAAACGCCGGTATCGAGTGATAGTGACGAAAACGACTCGCATTTTAACCTTACCAGTGAAGTTTATAACATGTGGAACTGTGTGTTAGTTGGAATCTAGTGGATTACTTTTGCGGAGTACAGCGAAGGTATGTCAACCTGTTTTGTTCTTGTTTTTAATTTGGTATAAGAAACGGATGCGAGCGATTTCCTTTTGGTATGCAACGTGAACCTGTTTTTTGTCTGGTCAACCGTGGGAAAGACTGTAGCGATTTCGTATCGGCTTATTGTTTAATCAACTGAGAAACATATTCATTGATTGTACAATATTGCCTTACTAACAAACAGCTTATTTGCTTATTAAAGGTACCTACGAGCTGTTTATATAAAATTAACATTTGACTTTCACACTGTGTTACACAACACTGTGTTGTGAATGTTGTGATGGATTAATCAAATCTACGGTAGTGGATGCATTGTGAATGAGTTTTGAAATTAACATTTTTGTAATTAATTCAATATTAAAATTACGTTGGACTCGGACCTGTATTTATGACATTTTAGTAAAGTATCCTATATTGTAAATATTGGAAAAAATCGTTTACATAGCTGGTTACAAAAATGAAAGTCGAGTTACCTATAAATATGTATATAGGTACAGAGACGAATTGGCATTGGGACGGTCGGTGGTCGATGGTCATTTACATAAATATTTAAACTACCTTCATTTGGCTATAATTAGGACGATGATATTAATGTATTTATTTTCCTCTTGTATACCTAAGTATCTAACATCTACTATTTACTAATGATTGTCGTAGTTAGAATACAACTTTTTAAAGTTATAGCAAACAACGATTTATCTTATAATGTTTTAAATTAGTCAATTAATTCAGAATTACCATTAGGTTCGTCCTAAGGACAGGACATTACTTTACATTTTCCTCGTCGGGTTTCTTCGATAGATGGAGCTACGCATTCATTTTCTAGTACCCATAGCCCGGCTAAACGCTCAAACATTTGTGCATGCATGATTGCACAAACTAATTTGCGCAAGCAAAATGAGCCCGGCCACACGCTCTATCTTGCTTGCGCAAACTAGTTTGAGCCCGGCCACACGCTCCATCTTGCTGCGCAAACTGTGTTTGTGCATGCGTGTTTGCACAAATCTTTGAGCGTGTAACCGGGCTATAACACAAACCCTGCTTAGTTTGGGACAAACTAACATCACCTTATCTGGGTTTAGGACTAGATTTTGCTGTGTGGATTGTCTGGCTGGCATTATAGGCGTGAATGACGCGTAAAGCAATAATTTTAAGTGTCTTAAATAGTTTACTATAGGTAGGTAGGTACCTACAACGATTAGAAAGATTATCAGTTCAGTAGTAGGTAGGTAATAGCGTTCGTTATCTGTGATATTTCGTATCAATTTAATTATGTACTTAGGTATCAAGGGACTCATTACGTTGATAAGAAGTGGGTAGGGTATCATCATATTGACGACCGATGTGGCGCGGCGGCGGCGGTCGAAAGTCCGCCTGCGCCTGCCAGGAGGTTGGGGTTCGATTCCCTTGAGTAGGTACAATGCGGTAAGCCTACTATTCACTAAATACTCCGCAAAACCGAGCGAAAAACTACATCTCTTTTTTTATCCTTTAACGCATTCACTGCCCACCCTTGCGCGCCCCTGGTGCGGGTCGCTCCGCGCCGCCGCCGGCAGCGGCGGTTAACGGCAGCAGAAAATGTAAAACCGTTGTCCCACCGCGGCGGCGCACGCTGTGCACGCTGTCTACACCATGCTGCACGGTACTGCCCCACTGCCGCCGTGCACAGCGTGCGCCGCAGTGGAACAGCGGCTTTAGTATATCGCATTCACTGCCCAGCCACGGTGGTGTCAGTGGTGTGACCTGCAGGGAGGGCGTGCCAGCGGTGAACAGAGCTATAGAAGGGCTTGTGTATCGTGGACCATGCAGAAATGTCTTTTTTCAATGAACAGGGTTTTAAGCTGCTCTGAAGAATGTTATCCTGAATGATTCAGAAGCAGTACCCATAATCACCAGTACACGGAAACTTCAACTCAATTAGCATACACAGGTGAGTTCAGTATCCTATAATCAAAACAAGCTTCAGGCAAACATTTCAGGTAACTGCTCCAATTTCAACTCTGCTCGACCGTTGTAAAGTTTGTTTTTCGATGGTAATGTGAACTCTGTTTACCTATATCGGATTTCCTTAAACTGGAAGCTAATTTGGTTATTGTTAAAACTGTTGCTAGGGATCTGATTGAAAAGATTTTGAAAGTAAATAGAAACTCTCAGACAATGGAAATTTTATCTCACTTGATCATTGGATGCCTAGAGGCTATCTTCATGATCTGATCAATATATACTTATATAGCCACATCATCGCCCAGCAGCCCCTCGTGGCGGGGCACCCCACCCCTGCAGTTGCACCGCCGCAGCAGTGGGCAGTGAA
Source organism: Eupithecia insigniata (assembly GCA_947859395.1). Classification (NCBI taxonomy): domain Eukaryota; kingdom Metazoa; phylum Arthropoda; class Insecta; order Lepidoptera; family Geometridae; genus Eupithecia; species Eupithecia insigniata. Next base: position 12,007,012 of record OX402011.1, read on the forward strand.
CATTCACTCACAGGAACACATGTTAATAGAATTTAAAAATCAATTAATTTGGAAATTTCATTATTATACATATACACACTGGAGACCCAGTGCCCAGACTCTTAAGAGTCTGGGCAACTGGAGACCCCCTCACCCCCACACTCAAACACATACATACACACCCCCCACATACACAGACACAAACCAGAAATAAATATCTTGAATTATGTTAATTTGTATTAGCCAGTAATAAAATCCTTTAGTATAGTAACATTTGTGTTGCTTTTAAGTTTGTTATTGAGTTTAATTCTCTTCAGAATAGTTATCAAAATCTAGGAGTTGGGCGTTGACACTACCACACAGTTTGTTAAGCTTCGGTAGTGTCATCGTTTTCACATGTACATGAACCTCATGTAATGTAATGTTCTGAATGATTTTTATTATAAAACTTTTGAAACTATCATGGTTATTTACAACACTAAAGTTAACGGGATATTTACTATGATTTGAGTTTTGAGTTCTCCAATATTTCGGCACAGTTACATGCGCCATGATCACGGAACAACTAAAGTCACTGCGAGTTAGTTTTTATTGGCAGATATATCAATCTACCCTCTTTCTTTGTCTTTTGCTACGAATATTAACACTACCACCGGTTTCATTATCGAGCTCAACTCGATCGCGACACACACGATTTTTATTATTATTTTATTATTGCAAATTTGTACACAAATATGTAAGTAGGTCGCTTAGGTTCTAACTCGAGTAAGGTAGTACGTATGTAATGTAAGAACGTCTTGTTCGGTATAGCAATTTATTATTTTGTCACAGTTTATGTAATTTTTCCCATAGTTCTTAACTTCTCACACATTCAATCAATCAATCATATCGACCCATACACGTCCACTGCTGGACATAGGCCTTCCCCATACGACGCTCACACATTATAATAATTTAATATTTTTTTTTAATTTCTCTCGTCAATACAAGTTCTAATTTGTTCCTATTCTATAACTCTCTTTTTTGTTATTTTTTTTTTACATTGGTCTCTTAACTATGTGGGAAAATGACCGGCTAGTACAATTGACTAATATGCTAGGTAGAAGTATTTATCAATTTTAATCAATAATAAATCAGTATAACTGTCAGTATATATCGTCATCATCATATCAGCCCATACACGTCCACCGCTGGACATAGGCCTCCCCCATACGACGCCACAAATAGCGGTCCCGAGGCGCCTACATCCATCGACAGTATATACATATATACCATGCTATAGTAGTTTTTGCTATGTAGCCAGAGTCGCTCTTTGGTCAAGGAAGACTTAATAGTTTTAGGTAGTGCATAATATATATTTCCACACATTGCAAAACAGTTTTTATGAAATAAACGTGTCCTGGGATGCCTTCATTTAAAAACATACCCACGTTGCATGGCTGCAAAAGCCGGTGCTCGTATTCCCAGACGATCGCATTATAGAGAAGTCCAACAATTTAGTATATTGGTAAAAAATTCTACGACCTTTTTTGTGCTTACTTGTATAGTAGTTTTAAATCTAGAATACAATGACATATTATGTAGCCCACGCTAAAGTGGGAAGAATACAATGACACATAGTACCAACCACACCCATTTCTCTCTACCCACATTTACACCTACCTACAGTACCTACTAAGCATACCTTAATCCACCTACCTGCAAATCACATTTTAAAATATGAGATGGGATGCATTTTATCACTATCACACGCCACATTTGTGGCGTCGTATGGGGGAGGCCTATGTCCAGCTGTGAACGTGTATGGACTGATCAAAGATTTATATCGTCTTTGGGACTGATATGATGATAACTAGATTGTGTGGGTATGATTTTGGCAATTTTAAGTTATTTTTATTAGACTGTACAAAACAGCGTTTATCATTGTTGTCCGAAATGTCAGTGAAGAAAATATTAAAATTAAAATGTGTCAGTTGGGACAAAGTGTCCGAAGATTTTGTGTGCCAAATGTCGGCAATCCATGTTAGTACAACCCAATGCTTACTTAGGTACTTTTGCTAATACTGAATTAACGTGTTATTTTGTCAGTACTAAGGAGCGATTTATAATTCAAGATATTTTATGTCAACAAAGACATTTACGAATGAAAACTTAACAAACTTAAGAACTGAAAACAACAAGGTAACAGCAAAGCTATTACTAAATACTAAAATAAAAACTTCAACGACGATAGTCTCATATTTGCAGCAAAAAAAAAAAATGAGATTGAGGTCGTAAACGAACGAGAGGTCAATTAAATGTTGAATGAAAGCTTTGAAAACCAAAAATTGTATCGAGCTTCTGTGCTTTGCTTCTATGATACCAATGTCGTTAAAATTCGACCAATATTCCTCGGGTTTTGTAACCACTTTGTATACAAAAAATATCCAGGTTTTTGAATCGGAGTATAAGTACCTATTATTTTATATAGTTATATATATACTTATAGTTTGTTTGTTGTGTCTAATAAATATTTTTCTTTCTTTCTTTCTATTTTGTTCGGCCATATTTATTTAGTGTTGACTGTGAAAGCAAAGATTCGACGAAATTGTTTGTGATTATTTAACTCCTTGACATTGATAATATGTAAAGACTGATAACGACATTTGAAATTTTACAAGTTGAATCAACAATCTATTTTTCTCTCTATATAACTAAACTAGTATAAAATACCTACAATTTCCGACACAGTATAATAATTGTTTGAAAATAAATGAATGAACGAGTTTTATTGTAATTTAGACTACGAGCTGTTGCCCGCGGCTTCGCACACACTTTTCAAGTACCTAAGTCCGTCCCCGGGATACAATTTACCGTCCAGCCAAATTTCATTGAAATCCGTTCAGCCGTTTAGGCGTGAAAAGGTAGCAGACAGACAGACAGCAAGAGTTACTATAGAATTAATACTTAATATTAAATTGAAAGTCTATAGTTTAAGTAATTCTTATCTTATTCAACGTTATTAACCGACTTTGAAAAAAGAGGAGGTTCTATGTTCGGCTTTATGTTTTATTTATGTATGTTCGTCGTTTCTCCATTTCTCCGTCAATTATGGACCGATTTTGAAAATTCTTTCGCTATTTTCAGACTAGATAGCATACGCAATGGAATAATTCTCTATAGTATAGAGAACTAGCTGCTAAGCGCGCCGTCGACCTCGTTTTATCAAGAAAAAAAATAGCCTATATGTTATTCCAGGTCCCAAACTATACCCATGCCAAATTTCAGCCTAATCGGTTCTGTAGTTTTTGCGTGAACGAGTAACAAATATCGATACATCCATACATACAAACTTTGACATTTATAATATTAGTAGGACGGTGGATGTAGCCATAAAAAAAAAATCCGAGAGGTTAATATTAATCCCTTAAACCTTTAAAATAGTGTAAAATAAAGGGATTTTTTTATTTACCAACTTAAAACAGGTAATCATCGAAAACTTATAATAATAACACTAAATAGTTTTAAAACAATCAAATAACTGAGCACTAAAAATTAGGTATTATGCAGGTGTATCCTCATATCAAACCATACACGTCCACTGCTGGAAATAGGCCTCCCCTATATGACGCCACAAATAGCGGTCCTCTGCCGCCTCCATCCATCGAAGAATCCCTGCGACCGCTACAATGTCGTTGGTCCATCGAGTGCATGGTCTCCCATGTAGGGGGGGGGGGGGGGGGGGTTTGCCATAATCACCACGCTTGGCAGGCGGATTGGTGATCGCAATGTTGGTGTTGAAAAATTCTCGGAAAGAAGCTGCTGCCCTTCCTCTGGTAGGTTCCCTTTGTCCGCTCTTACGACATCCACGGGTTAAGTTTGAGGGGCCGATACATTTTGTCTTAAATAAATTTAAAAAAAAATGCTGGGCAATCCACGCAGCATCATCTAGCCCCAAGCTAAGCAGAGCTTGTGTTATAGGTACTAGATGACTGATATACATAATAATACATGTATATACCTACAAAGATAGATATTTTTTTATTATACTTACATAGAAAATACCCAGAACATCCGGAACAAATATTCGCGGATCGTACAAACACTTTTGTCCCAAGGCGGGAATCCAACCAGCAACCTCCTACAACACTGGCCGACCTTCGCCCTCCGTGCCAAATCGGTCGTCAGTCAAATTTAAATATTATAATCTCTATTCGAGCCATTCTCAATCAAGAATGTTTGTAAACAATTTACTACACAAAACTCAAAAATTATCTTTTTGGCTTCGACTTTCAAAAGTATTTGTCAACAACAAGAAAGTGATTAAAGAATTTAATGATATCCCAAAAATTTACGACTCCGGCGGGACTTGAACCCGCGACCCTCCTCTGAATACGAGGATGCGCTAACCAACTGCGCCACGGAGGCAAGTACCCGACCTGTCGAAAATCTTTGGGACTTACGGACTATAGCGCCGTTAGCTCCACCTACAGGGGAAACATTGAAGTTAAGACATATAGTCCGTAAGTCCCAAAGATTTTCGACAGGTCGGGTACTTGCCTCCGTGGCGCAGTTGGTTAGCGCATCCTCGTATTCAGAGGAGGGTCGCGGGTTTAAGTCCCGCCGGAGTCGTAAATTTTTGGGATATCATTAAATTCTTTAAGATTACCCAAAGTGCGGGCATAAGCACTATAAAAAACCTTAAAGAAAGTGATTTTTAGGTTAAGTATGGAGGCAGTGCTTACAAACATTCTATATTGACTTTAGCCAAAGTATAGTATTATAGTAGCCCATGTTATGCTGCGTATAATCAACTTTGTACTTTACCCCCTCTATCTAAGGTCTCAAATCTCTCAACAATACCAAACCTAAGATAATATCTTGTAATTGAAACCATATATGTATGTGTTAGTCTCGATCATTTCCTATTGCCACCGAGTGTACAAATATTTAGTCTTCGCTTATCAGAAGACAAACTCTCTTAATAGTGTTTGAACATGTTTCGTACACACCACAAAGGAGTTTCACATTGTATTACACGGTTTTTTTTCTACTCGTTACGATTGGGTAAATTGGGTCTATGAGTAACCAAAGTTTAATCGACCACAATTTTTTTCTTAATTTTCAATCAAGGACGATTCCCACAGACTAAAAACTTAAACTCAAAAAAACTCTACTTTATAATGGGCATCAGTTAAACGTTCAGCAATTAAAAGAGGTTCGTGTAATATCGTGCGAACAACGCGCACTTTAGTTATTTCTTTCCCACAGGAACTGAATTAAGGGATATATATAATGTAGCATGTGTTTTATTCCAGGCCAAGAACTAAATAAATGCAAAATTTCAACCCGATCCGTTCAGTACTAATAGCGTGAAGAACTAACAAACATCCATCAATTTAAGCATCCAAACTTTCGCATTTATAATATTTGTGACTTGCACACGCGTCTGGTATCTACAACTAGGTATAATAAAAAAATATAAAGTTTTAATTTTTTTTCTGTATTTTTTGAGTCTAGTAGTTAGTGCTTTGGTGTAGACTGTAAGCTAACTGCTGTATTTTGTAAAAAATAAATAATCTCCAATATGATGATGATGCTGTGTGGATTGTCCAGAATCATTTATTTTTTATTCATATAAGTTGATCACCATCCAAACCCTTATGATGAAACTGATCAACCAACACATTCATCACTGTTCATCAACACTGTGTGCTCTGTAAGTTATCATCACGTTGTTGTGGAAACAAACACAACTGGTTTGGAAAGTCAAAAGTTACATTCGCGTCATACAGGGTTATATGAACTAAGTTTTTATCTGAAAATTCTCAAGGGATCGAAAGAACAAACTCACGATCGTTCACTACACACAGTTTTCTCATAATATTCTAGAGATAGGGAAAAAGTTGTTTGTCGACTTTATGTTACTTCTTGTGTACATAACAACGTTGTAGCATATAATAAAGTAAAATTGCAGTAAAGTTTTACAAGAAACAAGTCAGTCTGGAAAAAGGATTTATTCTCAAACATTGCAAATTAAAAAGCAACGGAAACTAATATATCAGAGGAAACAACAGTCTTGATAAAGTGCATCGCTGTGCGTTACAGCTGTTACACCGAAACGGCTGTGGAAATGGTAACATTTGGAACACTGGAAGCTATTTTGGTTGGTTTACCACTTTGATTGCTTGTCTGAGGTTAGAAGTTGGTGCTTTAATTAATATCCATTATTAGCTGCGCTCCGCGGTGTACCACTTAATGAAGTATTTTTTTTTCTATAAATAATTACATATTTGATCGTCGGCAGGAAACACTGCACTTTTTTGCGATCAAAAGTTGCCTATTATTCCAGGATAGGTTTTAGATAATGAGTCTGAATAAGCGTTAACTAGCGAGGGATTTAAAAGGCACGAATGTTCCTTAAAAATAGAAAAAATCTACAAGATTGGATTTTTTTAAACGAAGTATTATGAAACTAGTAATAAGTTTAAACTAAGTATTATTTTGCTGAAATATACAGAAAAAAGATACTGAACACAAACAAAAAAAAAAGGCATTGATCAAATCTGTCAATGACAATCTTTATTTGGTACTATCTAAAAAACTTTTAAAATTCCCTACTAAAGTTACGAACTACTTATTCATAATAGTCTGCTAACTTAAAGCATTGCTATTTCTCAGTCTGTCTTCTTCTATTGACATTTGGTAAATTAAGTTACTTTCAGCCTTCACTTTGTCATTTGTTTAGAACTTTGTCATTTAGTTAGAATATTTTGGTAAATTAAGTACTTTCAGCCTTCACTTTGTCATTTGTTTGGAACATTGTCATTTAGTTAGAAAACTTTCATTGTTTAGTAAATTAAGTACTTTCGACCTTCACTCTGTAATAACTAATATCCCATCATTGGAAACAAATTTGGCTATATTAAATATTTTATAAGTAACCAAAACAATTATTTAATATGAGCTGTATGTTTCATTAATAAATAAATAAATGAGTGAGAAATAACACTGCTTAGCAGCTGTTTTAAGTTAGCAGACCCATTATGAATAAGGGGGGAATATAAGAAATTCCCACGTTGTAACGAAAACGTTCCCGAAAGTTCCCAAGTTGAGTCGTTCCGAGATGTCATATCAATTAGTATTGATGTGGTAATCAAGGCGTTAGGCGTCAGAAGACTCGTCAATTAGGCGTTACATCACTACAATTTGAACATAATGACAAACGTAATGAATATAATGATGGTTAAAGTAGTTTCATTGAACTGAATGTCTTAAATTATTGAACGGCGACGTTGAATTTAATGAAAAAAGAACTGGTAAATCAATATCTCGACCGTAAATTGTTTTCGCTTTTGATAGAAATACAATACTTGCACTTTGCATCATCATCATCATTATCATATCAGCCAATGCACGTCCACTGCTAGACATAGGCCTCCCCCATACGACGCCACAAATAGCGGTCCTGAGCCGCCTCCACCCATCGACTCCCTACGACCGCTACGATGTCGTCGGTCGATCGAGTGGATGGTCTCCCATTTAGGGTTGGTTTTGCCCCAATCACCACGCTTGGCAGGCGGATTGGTGATAGCTGTGTTGATGTTGAAAAATACTCAGAAGGAAGCTGCTGCCCTTCCTCTGGTAGATTTCCTTAGTCGGCTCTTTAGCTTCTCTAGCTCTCGGCAAATACCTAGTAGATAAAGTATAGGTAATATATAATCACTCGAGTTTAATATTGATTCATAATATTATCTGAGTCACGTATGACAAAAAATACAACCAAAGTCATAGCGCCTTCTGGTGCTTACGTGAAGTTAGGACTGAATCAAATATCAAAGTGCTTTATACTACCTAAGTATCAAAAGAAAATGATAAGGACAATAGGTGAACGCTTGTTAAAGACTTTTATTTAGTCGGGTTTTAAACTAAATTTTTTTCAATTGTTTCGGTGTAACAGTCGGCCTAGAAGCATGAAACATATTTATTTCATGTCTGCAATCTGTTTTGCCCTCTGTATTGATATACGGGCAGGGTATCGTATTGCAAGCTAGGCTTTCTGTTGCATAGGAAACGAGGCTTTGTTTCCACGTGCCATCGAAAAGGGGCTTCTATATTACAGTAGGTATACAGGATGGCTTTTTGAGATGATCTATACGTAGGTAAGTCCGAAATTGTAAGAAATAAAGAAATTATATTGAAAATTCCAAAATGACGGTAAATAAGTACTTACTTTGTGACTGACAACGATCCTAGACCCATTTGCGGCTTTGACATATGTATTATTTTTAAAAATAAAATATTTTGCGTGTTTTCCGTATTTTCCATCGTAGTAAAAGGAACCGATGTTTATGTCTTTCAACAAATTAATATAATTTGTCTGTTTTGTGCTGTGAGTGTCAGACAAACATTTATTTGGTGTGCAGTGCACCAAGGCTATGTCTGAGTTTTAGTCTTTTTTCTCATAAATTAAGTCCATGACCTATGCTATGACTCATGGTTTTGGCCAATGGGGATACCTATTTGAAAAACACCAAAGTGTATAAAGGACACAATACAAGTCATACCCTTAGTGCATAAACACGAGCGGCAAAGTGCCAACGGCAGAGGTAACTGTAGCTGCCGACACCTGTCGACGGCAGCCGTCGACACGCGCCGACGGCACTTTGCCACTCGTGTATATGAGCACTTACTCGAACCTTGCGGTGTGGTTCGTCGTGGCGCGTCAGAAGACGTATCGTTTATTTTTTCAAAGGGACTAAAAGTAAATGCTGTTGACCGCAGTTGGCCATGACAGCCTTACTGGACTTTTTAGAGCGCAGAGGGAGCTACGTGACCGATAAAAGTGTGGTTCTAGCTTTAGTATGGCTAAAGACATTACAGCGACACAATCCACAGTTATAATAATAAGTAATGTGTTTCTAACCAAGAGGTAAAAAAAATACGACACCGATAAGCTTGTAACGCGCGTCACACAGCATACCACAATAGTGTGGTGCCAGCAAAAAAATTATGCAATTAAAAGTAAAGGAAAAAATATCGTTCTGAATAAATCAAAACAATACGTCGTCGCGTCGCATTGTTCGATTTTTATTTGATTTTACCCTAGCATGGGGATTGTTCTCTAGGGTAGAATAGACAATAATGACATCACATCGTCATACATTGCGTACACTATTGAAGTTGAAGGAATGAATTTCAAATAAATAACGCATTCGATAACAAAGTGACGTAATTTTTCTCTATTCTACCCTAGACAAGAATCCCCGTGCTAGGAGGATAGGAGTTGTTCTCTGAACTGAACTATCTATGAATTTCCGCCAAATTTTAGGATATCCTGTATAAGCAGAGTTAAGGTATACAGGTGGCCTAAAATTTCGTGAAATACATTCAATAGTTCAAATGTTTCATTGTAAACCTCGGGAAAACCTTTTGATATCGGATGTATTCGGGACACCGTATAGCTTGTACAAACAGCATGAACATATATAGGTATATATATACCTAGTCAGGTTTCAGCAACTCCCAGATATTGATGTAGAGCTATCTTCACGATTCCAGTTGACCGCTTATTTTGAACACCCTGTTTGTAGGGCATGTTTGTATTTGTACGCCACGAAAGTACCTATACTCCGATTCAAAAACTTGGATATTTTTTGTATACAAAGGGGCTCAGAAGTTTTTTTGTCTGAGACAAGGTTACAAAACCCAAGGAATATTGGTGGGGAATATCGACATTTGTATCATCGAAGTAAAGCAGCTCGAAACAATTTTTCGTTATGAAAGCTTTCGTTTATCATTTCATTGACCTCTACTTCCTTTGCGAAGTCAAATTTAGAAATTTTTTGAACAGCAGAAAAGTTATCATTCATAACTAAAACATAAATTTCGACATGTTTTAGTTTCGAATTATAACTTTTCTTTTGTTATCTTGTTGTTTTCTGTTATTGTTTTCAGTTTTGTTAAGTTTTCATTCATAAATGTCTTTGTTGACATAAAATATCTTGGATTCTATATCGGAGTATATATGAATCGACATTTCAGTGTAGGTGTTTGAATCGAACAATTACCATTACCAGGTCCAGGAGTCCACGTACCTACTATGTAGGTTCTTATTAAATATAATAGAAAAATGTTCATTGAGTCGTCGTTGAGGCAATACGTGCCTTGATGTTAATTATTTGCAAATAATCAATTGCTAAACAGTGACCTCATTTTTGCTGATTGTGACAAATCTGTAGTGACGCGTGTGAACTACATATAAAGTACAATGATAGATTTTTCTATCGAAAGTAAACTAGTGTAAAATGGATATCTCCAGTCCGTTTGGTCACCGGAGCAGCAGGACGGCGCGCTCGCCGCCGCCCTCCACACCAGCACCAGAGCCCCCTCATCGCCATGTGCCCGCCGCCCAAGAAACCCAATACGACGCAGTGACTACTCCCGAAATACAAGGCTGGATGAACTCGATAAACCAGTACCTGAATGAGGTGTGCACTATTGCATCCGAAGGAAAACTGAACTCTGAGCAAAAGCAACGGGTAAGCGCTCTCTGCCGTAAAGTGGGTAATGGCACTTCGCAAATGGCCGTCCAGTATCAGTCTCTGAAAGCCAAAGTTGTGAAGGCGTACTGCACTGTAGAACTGCTCCAAAACAAACTTGACCAATCCCACCAGCTTGAAGACCTCATAAAAACAATTGAAAAGACCTCGAAACCAGTCGGAGAAACCTCATTCGCCGAAATGGTAAAAAAAGGGTCAAACACGTACATCAAGCCCACAAATGTCAGTTCTGTGGCCATATACCCCAACGACAAACTAAAGACCAGTGAAGACACGAAATCCCTTGTACAAAAAATTATCTGCCCTGAACAAATGAAGCTGCATGTGAGAGGACTACGGAAGACCAGGAACGGAGGTGTCATCATCAGCACCGACACCAAGGACGACATCGAAAAGCTTAAGAACACAGTGCAGATCACCAACTCTGGCCTTACAATCGACGAACCGCTTAAACGAAAGCCGAGAGTCGTCGTCATTGGAGTACCGACATCGATGCCCGAAAAAGAAGTTTTCTCTTGCCTCTTCCACCAAAATCTAGCCGAGACTTTCAAAAACTGTGACCTGGAAAAATTTTTAAGCGCCATAAAGTTAAGCCACAAGTCGGGCAGGAAGAACGCAGAATCCTGCAATTATATTATTGAAGTTCCAGCCGACATACGTAAAGCACTCATCACTAAGGACAGGGTTTTCGTGAACTGGTCTTCGTGCCCCGTGAGGGATTTCACTCTGGTTACTCGCTGCTATAAGTGCCAGCAGTATGGACACGCGGCAAAGTTTTGTCGCGAGGCAGCTCATACTTGCGGACACTGTGGCGGCATCGGCCATACAAACAAAGAATGTCAGAAGCTAGCTGAAGATCCGAAGTGTGCCACATGCTTGTTCTATAAGAAGCCAGGTAACCATGTAACTGGCGTCGCCGACTGCCCGGCAAAATTTGCGGCTGAAAAGAGGTACATCAATTCCATAGATTATGGGGGAGCCTAAGGGCGCAGCTTTATTTAGCAATTTTTTCGGTTGGAGTAGTTTTTATTTTTATATAATTAAACTTCTGACTTCTGATTTCTATGATTTTTCTGCACCTAAGTAGGTATGATGCAAAGTATGTCAGTAAGATGACACAGAAAAGACATTGGCCTTGTATTGTTAAAGTAGGCTAATAATTTTTGTACCTAAGCACCTTTATTACATATCACTGGTTTAGCGTAGTTAGCATAATTAAGTTATTTCATTTTATAAATCTGCACCGTTGCTTTGTTTTATTATGACTACTGATAGATGTGATTATTATTTTTCGTTTTAAGCACTTTCTGCCTGAGACACAGGTTTATTTAACCTAGTTCAGGCAAATGTATTATTTCAGACCTTTAGAACATAAGATAATTGACGTTGTAAACCGTTTAGCCCTAAGTTGTTTTGAATAAAATTATTTATTTATTTATTATTTATTATTATTTTATCTAGGGGGTGTAATACAACGTTAATATAAGTTTTATTATTCAAGTATTGTAAAATTATACTATTATATATACATATTTGTGGCGTCGTACGGGGGAGGGCTATGTCCAACAGTGGACGTGTATGGGCTGATGATGATGATGATATACATAAAGTAGAATGAATATATTCAATGTAATAAATAAATAAATAAATACCAAGAACAAGATAAATAAGTACCAATATTTACTTTTCTGATAAATAAAAATCTTTGATGCGAGCTAAAAAAGGTAGAGATTCAGTATACATAATTATTATTCAGACCAAGTAACTTAGTTGCTAATGTTGAGCGTTGAGAGAAGTTTTTTTTTTATAGTAAATATAGACATTCGTCATCTGATGGAAAAAGATGATGTGGTCGACGGTGTATCACGAAGGTCTAGAAGATACCTATTCACTCTTGCCTTGAAGATACCCAGATTGTAATTCACCGGAAAAACTAAGCAGGTCGAAGTTTATAAATTGCTACTTGCTTCATGCTATAACTGCCAAAGTAGTATGTCTTTCCAGAATAATGACTCCCAAGCGCAGTTCTCGGCCACCCTGTATAAGCTATTTCAGCCTGTATAACGATTCATCTCAGTGAATCCTTCAAGTAATCCTTATCTTGACTGCACGCTCTTGACCACAACACTCAGGGGGCTCGGAGCCGGATGGATTTATATTATACTAGTTAAGGAGGTAAGTACATACACTAGGGATGGCACGTAGCACTGGTTACAGAACTGCCCATAGCGGTAGGGTTGACAGGTCACTTAGTTTTACTTATTTGGTTAACGTTGAACGTTTCGTATTGGCGCGACATTATTTTTTTTATAAGTTAGTATTTTCATAGGTTAATAGAAATGGTTTACGATTTTTTTTTTTGTTTTTATATGTCTTTATTTATTAAAGAGGGTTTTATCAGAGTGATCCTGTCACCCATTTGCGGCAAATTACTTCTCTGACAGTTTTTTATTCTTTGTAGATGACCTATAATCTAGTTTAGGTAGAGATAAGGTAGGGCAGGGTCACAGGCAGGGCAGGACACTTCGTTAAACTTGTTATTTATGGAAATATTTTTGCAGTATAATATTCGTCATATCGCTTTGTTTTGTGGTCTATTAAAAACTTACTAAAGCTGGTTATATATGTTTTTAGACACCGTATCTGCTGATTTATTACAATAAGATGTAGTGAGTGAGTCGCTCATACTACTGAAAATAATAAGTGTCCCACGTAATAAAACAGTTTGAGCGAATCCTCCCTCACCTCCTTACCTCTCCTCAACAGCATTGGTTCACAGCTGGACTTCCCCTGATAAGCGCTAATTGGCTTTTATCTCATGGGGGATAATGCCCATAATCCTCACGCTGGGCATGCGGATTGGGGTTCACGGTTCGGTGGTGGATTTGTTCTGAAGGCGCAGATGCCCGCCACTCTGTGGATATCCCTTACTTTGAACGAGTAATTCACCGAACTTCATAGACTAATATACCTACTATGAAACATAGACAATATCTAGTACGAAACTCCATACTGCTAAGGCAGTCTGGGATACTTACCTTCCAATTTCAAAACTCGCAACCCTAGCCAATAAGCTCAACTCACAACAACCTACAACCAACCTAGTTACAAACCACTAAGGTTGTAGTTCCATTGCCGCTAATAAACTCGAGTGCACTGAAAGCATTGCAACTCTAGAACTTATTATGGGAGGAATAAGTTGCATTGCAACACTTGTCATGATTTTATTGTCTGTGGTTTTGTTTGTGGCTTCTATTTGTATATTTCAAAGAGAAAACAATACTTGTATATTTTGTGAAATAAATACGCAGCGAATGTGTATCAAATGCAGTGGTTTTTCTGGTAAATGTAGGTTCAATGGCCTTTTGTGGTTGTCCTACATTATTAAATTCCATGTGTGCTAGACAACCACAATTCAACTTGTTTTTGGAAGTGAATGTTTATTAGACTTGATTTATTAGGTCGTCGTTTGATTTATTAGGGGTCATAATTGCTTTATTGGTAAATTAAATAAATTTTATCTTTATCTATATAAAACAAAGTCGTGTTAGTTACACCACTTATAACTCGAGAACGGCTGAACCGATTTTAATGATATGTTGGATTTTTCTCACCCAGGATACGGTTTAGTCACAATATAATTTGTATGTTCACACGTGCATTCGATTTTAAGATCCGGGAAATAACCGAAACGGGCAAAACTTGACATCCAATTTTCCGACTGTAGTCAGATTCGGTGACACGGCAAAATACCGAATACGGTTAAGTGACAATAGCATTTTAATACAACGTTCACATGAGCGTAGATTCGGTTTTTTACTTCAGCACACCATTCAGTTTTTTGCAGTAATGCAAAACCGAATGCCGTGTGAACACAGCCTTCTGTTTTGCCGTATACGGTAAAAATAAAAAATCCGATGCGGTAAAACTTAACCTACTCCGTGTGAGCGTAGTACAAACAAACAGTCAGTACATATTATCTTTACGTCTATTTCCTATTTATACGATGCACTACGTCATCGTCACAAAGAATTAGAATTATCTAATAAGGTCACAACTGAGATTCTTACCACAATAACATGCTAATAAGGAAGCGTTTAACTGATAAGGCAAAATACTTCTATTTTAAGAACTAGTCTCATTTTAAAGGCAAATGAATGTGGGTTGTGGAATTTAGCGTGTGTCGGCTAAAAGGTGTGCCGGGATTAGATTGGTATATTAATAAGATCGTAGTTTTATTTTCTTATTTATTTTATTTGGTTGGCACTGCTTTAAGAACGGCACGGATAGCCTTATTCCCGATACAAACGTACTTTCCGCTTCATTTGGAAACTATGTCCCCGATCTTATTGAAATTTTCCATACGTAATTGGATGAAAAATAGCTATGTTTGTAGCGGTTTAGTTTTTGAAAAAACATAATGATATTTAAATGAGAGCGAAACTAATTTTGACAACCAAAACGAGTCATCTTCAACCGATTTTTGATGCATGATAGACACCTTTATTCGAAAATCCGTCGCGCGCTGCAAACATCCTAAATATATTCAACATTATAAATGATCAAAAATATTTTTGAAATCAATCGTTTACTCAAAATTAATCAGAAAGTACGAAAAAATATCAAAAATGGTACCAACACCAACCACACGCACACAGCCACATGACAGCTTCATATTAGATGGTTAGACCACAGGTTAGACGCGCTTTCTCACTCATAGCGCACCCCATTTCATTCTACGTGAAACAACAACAAATCTGCATGGTAAAATCCGTTTCCGATTGGGAGAGGTTCGTAACCTTCTTAAGTTTTTGATTTTTGTACCTACCTCAAAAATTATCAATACCGGAAACATCAGTTAGCATGAGGGACATGTGTTAAAACAATTGTTAAATATGTACTTCGATGTAAAGTATTGAAAATTGTTTGATTGTACATCGTTTCATTTAGGCTGCGCGCAGACAGAACAACTGTTGCGGCAACTTTTTGTATTTGTAACTGGCAACGGTTTTGTATGTAAGTGTGCCGTGTCCGCAACAAAAAGTGTCTACGTTTGCGCAGCGTTTTAGTCTGTCTGTCAAGTCAAAACTCGTTTTTGGAAGAGTTTTTTGATTATATTTTCAACCCAATTACACAATTTTATAGAACAGCACCCACCAGGGGACTCATGCTAATAATTATACCCTGTTATCTACTTAGGCAATATTAAATAGGGGACTCAAATAATATTGCGTGAGAGAAACCAAGTTAAGCCTTCTACGACCCTTTGTCTTGTTTAGAATTTGTAGGAAATTTTCAGTTTTATAAGTTTAAAAGTCATTTACAGCATTAAAACTTTAACTGCCAACAATTTTCTTTGAACAAAACTCTTGGTCGGACCTAATTTTGGAGGAGTTTTTGCGAGTGGGTTAGCGCAAACAGACAATCTTTTTCTTGTGTTTTGTCGATCTTTTTACCGCTTGACAATTTCTAAGGATGGTATGAGATAAAAAGTTATAAATAAAATAAAATAAAAAGTTTGTTTATTCAGACATTGTCCATTATGAGGCACATACACCAAACACTACAATAAAGTAGAATTAAAATAAGGATAAAATTAAAATTATACTAAATTTCTTCATGTCACACTATATAGAGGTATGCAGCCATTCAACAAAATCCCAACCCAGAGAGCCTAAAGAGTTAGGACCCTGTTGAAAGACTGTATGATGGGCGAGCAAACTTGCAATTATGTATATTTTGTTTGCCTATATTTTGTCATCATTGTAACTGAATCAATTGACTGCTTAGTATGGAGCAGACGATTCTTTATGAAAATGTCCATTATTATTTATTTATAAGCATATAATAATATATGTATAAGCACATTTCCAGAAAAAACCTAACATGTACCTACTCGTACATATGTACATAATTATACGCTGTTGGTGTTCCTATCTTATTAATAAAATAAGCCTCAAATATGGTCAAAATAAGATCCAGTGGGATGGAGCCTGAAGCTAATTCAGATGTTATTTAGTATTTATTACAGTCCATATTTATTTTATACGTTTCTAGTTTTTGTAAAAATACATTAAGCAACGTTTGACTTTTTGTATCTCCGTAACCAATTAAAGCAACCTTTAAAGGCTATGCATTTATGGAGGGTTAGCTTGGCACACCTTTCGCAAATGTCAGCGTACTTATGTTGGTACTACTGTAACGGACCGGAACTTAAGGGTATTTCTGCTGAAGCTTTTTTTTAAATTTTGTCATGGTAATATTTTTCATTGTTTTTCCTCACCTGCACACATAATGTACTTCCACTGCTGATTGTCTATGCATTTACGAAAATGGAATAAATGAAGGTGTTAGTGAATTTCCGATATTTCAAATAAATTTCATAAACATACTTTTTCCAATCTTCCTCGAGCCTTTCAATACATACCTTGTTTTCAACGTTTTCCGTAAAGCGTAGATAACATTAAACATTCTGCA
Source organism: Eupithecia insigniata (assembly GCA_947859395.1). NCBI lineage: Eukaryota > Metazoa > Arthropoda > Insecta > Lepidoptera > Geometridae > Eupithecia > Eupithecia insigniata. Next base: position 12,024,009 of record OX402011.1, read on the forward strand.
TTTTCAAGCGCTGTAAAGTATGAAAGGTCCATTATAAAACCGGATATTGCATAAGTTTGATGAGACGAGGGTGAAATAATTACTTTCAAAGGGTATTATTTGACTTATAAGAGCCGATAGTTAAGGGTAGGCCGTAAGGGGTACAAATAAGGATCTTTGAGGTGGCAATGAACCTATAAAGGGAGAGATAAAGGTTACCACACCAGGTTATTTAAAACAATGGATGTTCTAAAATAATTGGGTTCTATCCACCCTCATTCTTCCCATACCAATGGTATATTTTGGTTTAATTTTCTTATATATTTCTGATGTTATTGGTAAATCAGCCATTTGTCAACTGTGATTTTAATAAGGCTAAATTTTTTAAATTCTGATGTATAAAAATTAATAACGTATTTGAAAAAAATATGGATGATATCTTATTTAAAATATCAAAATCAAATAAAAACCTCATGGTATGTGGAGACTTTAATATTGATCTTTTAGAAATGTACTCCCTTAGTAGTAGATTAACTAATTTATTTAATTCTTATAATTTAAGGCCATTATTTATGGAACCTACTAGAATAACTGAAACCTCAGCAAAATGTATAGATAATATATTTGTTTGCCAAAATAATAAAATTGTTAGTAAAAATGTAATAAGCAATTTAAAATCAGATCACTTAGGTCAACTAATAAAATTAGAAATTCAAGTAAAAAATAATAACTGTAAAAAGAGAATAACATACATACCTGTGACCACAAGTCGATTTGAACGGTTAAAATTGGATTGGGATTGTAAACCTCCACCTAATTACTCTCATAACAACCCAAATGACTCCTATTGCAGTTTTTTTACCAAATTCACCAATGCATTCAATTCTATATTCACATCCAAATCGACCATGGTCTCAGAAAAACTTAACTTTAGTGAGTGGGCAACAGTGGGTATACATAAGAGTAGACAAAAATTGTATGAACTGTATAGTGAAAAACAATACAATTTTAGCCTGGAGTTCAAAGACAAAGAAAAAATTACTCAAAAATATTTAGAAAAGTTTGTCAAGTAGCAAAATCAAATTATATTAGCTCAAAAATTAGAAACAGTGAAAATGTAATAAAATCAACGTGGAAAATAATAAACAGTGAGACTGGAAAGGTCAGTACCTACATTAATGATTACAATTTAAAGATTAATGATTGCTCCGTCAAAAATGACGTTGAAGTAGCCCAAGCATTTGAAAACTTTTTTACTGACATTCCAATCTCTACTACAAAGTGTCTGAACTCTTCTCAATTAATCGCTGAGTCTTTACTAAAAGAAAATGTACCTGCATGCGAAAATAAATTTAACTTCCATCATGTCGATGAAAAAGATATTAAAAAAGCATTTAAACTTTTAAATATAAAGAAAACTGCAGATCTCTGGGGCATTTCCGTTAGAATTATTAAACCATTGATTGATACTATTGCACCAGATCTAGCTTTTATTTTCAATGAATCTATTGATTGTGGCGTTTTTCCTGATCTGATGAAACATAGTAAGATAATCCCACTATTTAAATCGGGTAGTAGGTCTGACCCCACTAACTTTAGACCGATATCAGTACTGCCTACATTCAGCAAAGTTTTTGAAAAACTTATTTTACATCAATTGCTTAGGCATTTCAATGGCAATGACCTGCTACATCGTAAGCAATTCGGGTTTACTCACGGCAGGTCAACTACTGATGCCGGTGTAGAGTTGGTATCGCATATTTTTGATGCTTGGGAGAAGTCGCAAGATGCTTTAGGTGTTTTTTGCGACTTGTCAAAAGCATTCGACTGTGTACACCATGGAACATTAATCAGGAAACTACATCACTATGGAATAAATGACACCTCTTTGGATCTTCTTACTTCTTACTTGAGTGACAGGATACAAAGAGTTGACATTAATGGGAAACGGTCTTCGGGATCTGTAGTTACAATGGGTGTACCGCAGGGATCTATCCTTGGCCCTTTTCTATTTTTGGTTTATATTAACGACCTACCTGATCTCGTTAAAAATAATCACGAGATTGTATTGTTTGCTGATGATACTTCTTTAATTTTCAAGATTATTAGACAAAACACAAATTATGACGATGTAAACAATGCAATATCAAAAATAGTCCATTGGTTTAGTGTCAATAATCTTTTACTTAACGAAAACAAAACTAAATGTATTAGATTTATTCTACCAAATGTAAAACAAGTAAAGGCTGATATAAACGTAAAAGGAGAAACTTTAGACATTGTAGACAGTACCGTATTCTTAGGAATAACTTTAGACAGTAAACTTCAATGGGGCCCACACATAGATAAACTATCGAAGAGACTTAGTTCTGCAGCATATGCAGTCAAAAAAATCCGTCATCTTGCAGACGTTGATACTTCTAGACTTGTCTATTTCAGCTACTTCCATAGTATTATGTCTTATGGCATATTACTGTGGGGGAACGCTGCAGATATTAATACCGTATTTGTGCTGCAGAAGAGGGCTGTTCGTGCTATCTATAACATGGGTCCTAGAGAATCCCTGCGTGATAAATTCAAAGAAATAAATATAATGACTGTACCATGTCAATATATTTATGAAAACTTATTGTACACTCATAGAAATATCGATCGATTCCCTAAAAATTGCGACATACATAATGTAAATACTAGAAATAAGAACAAACTCGCTTTGCCCAAAACTCGGCTGCACAAGATTAGTGTATCTTTTAAAGGGCAATGTATACGCTTCTACAACAAAACTCCGAGTGAGTTGCAAAAATTATCAATAAATAAATTCAAACAAACTATCAAACATATCCTTTGTAAAAAGGCTTATTACAAAATATCAGATTATCTAGAGGATAAAAAAGCATGGGACGACTTTTGCTCCAACTCGAAAACTAACAACCTAACAAGGTAAAGGTTTCTTGTTCGCTTCTTTACTTTACCTTAAAAAGATTGAAGTGAACAAAAAATCAAAGTGATCACTTTATTTCCCTGTTTTACTTATGTTATTTTAATTTTGTGACGTGTCCAAGGGTCCTGTAAGGTCTAAAGGAAATAAAGCACTTTGATATTTGATATTTGATATTATGAATTTTATTTATTCCTAGCTATGAGTGTCAAAGCATTTGTTTTGTTTTAATCTACTTATTGTTTAATTTTTCTGCTGTCTGTACGGAAAAGGCTATGTGACGAATTTACAATAACCAAAATTAATAAAATAAAATTGTGGCGAATTTACACATACTTTACTGACGAATTTATTTTGTGGCAAATGTAGACCCATTTAAACCAAGCTATGGCGGTCAAATAAGGTTTTGATTTCGAATTTCACATAGGTATTATAGGGGACTACACACTCGTTGCGCAACCACAGACGAGTGTGTAATGATGAGAGATTTTCAAAGCAATCTTGATCCCGCTATTAAAAATTAACCAAAGATAGAAAAGAGTAATGCAAAAAGGTATGTCTTTGCCCTATTCTCCTTTATTGTTTCAAAATATAAATCCGAAAGGACTTTGGGGCTACGAGGACATATTCAAAATCGCTGGGCATACGTGGCTGCGAAGCCTGCGAAATGCACAAGACACAGGAGATCACATACCCCGATATGACTTGACTGACAATAAAGCGAGGTTTAGACGAAGCCAGAAACGCTGGCGCCAGTCCTCAGATAAGCCTGCGTTGGCCTGGCCCATGTTGCTTAGATGAGGCTAACTGAATTTTTTTCATTCCTGGTTTATTCTTGTGGTTAACAGTGAGTAGGCCCGCCTACTCCGCAATCCCGCGCCAGTGTGAGGACGCGTGTAGACGCATCGCGCCAGTCACTGGTGCATAATATCCGTTAGTTTACGCATTTGTTTTTGTTAACCACAAGAATAAACCAGGAATGAAAAAAAATCAGTTAGCCTCATCTAAGCAACATGGGCCTGGGCATGGGAGGTCACTTGCTTGAAAAATAGGCCGGCGGTCCTTACCCAGTGCTGGCAGCCAGCGCTGCTGGCTTGTCTTGTAAAACTGTTTATACGAGGCCAATAGTAAGCCAACACTAACTTTGTCTACACCTAGCTTTAGAATTAAAAAATATCACAGTTTTCACCACTATTTTGTGAAAACCTATTTTTTTTCGGAAATGAGATCTGTGTTCATATTTTCGTCACTGACTGTACATAGCAGATACGTCTACCACGTTTAACTCTTTGTCTGAAGATCTTAATAGTCCCTATAGGTGCGTCGGACATCTTGGAATGCGCTCACAGACTAACAATTACTATGCGAATTCTTGGAATTGTTCTACTGAGAACTTTATGAGTCGCAATCGATAATAAATTGATATTCATGGCGACACGCAATTGTAAATTAATTTATAGCGCGGCCCAGCGAGCGGGCTCTAGTCTTGAGAGGTTAAGGCGATTAAAAACGTTCTAAAATAATGTATTTTTTGGGAACAATGCTAGGTACTTCGTGTTTTGTTATTTTATTATATCGCTCATTGAATGCAAAACGGCCACAAATCAAAAACCACATTTTTTACAGGAGAGCCAAAACAAAATTTAAAAAACGATTTTTTGAAAAATATAATGTTTTTATATTTTAATGTTATGATGTTAATACATCATTGATTTTCTAATTGAATTCTAATAATAGAATTCAAAAAGTACATATTTTTAAATATGGCATTGATTGATTTCCTAGTGAAATGCAAAATGTACGTTTTCCAAAGTATGACACTGTTGCAGTAATAATACTGAATGTTCTTACTTGAAATTGGAATGCAAAACGGATGCATTCCGAATTGTGGCCCCTTTGCACGGAACACTGAAATCGATGTTGGGTATTTTTCTGAATTGTGGCCGTTTTGTATGAAACTGACATGCGTTTCCTTAACGTTCTGGGTCACAACTGACAAAATGGCGGTTTTGATTTGAAGTTGGCGCGTAAGTTGGCTTAATACAAAAAAGGCGGTTGATCAGTTTGGCATCAAAATGAGCGAAAATGACGGGTGTCTTCAGCCAAATGTTGAATATAGTGGCTTAAGACCACAAATTTGCAAAAAAATGATTTTCAAAATTTTTTGAATTGTGGCCGTTTTGTATTCAATGAGCGATATGTTATATGAAATCTCATTGATTTCATCGTATCTTATCGGTTGTCTGGGACTCATTTTTTAGGTTCCTTATTATAAAGCAATATAATAAATAACCGACGACGATATTTATTTGATTAGAACGGTTATACAATCACTTATACTAATTAAAATTAAGTAATACAATCATCATCATTATCATCAGCCCATACACGTCCACTGCTGGACATAGGCCTCCCCCGTACGACGTCACAAATAGCGGTCCTGAGCCGCCTCCTTCCATCGACTCCCTGCGACCGCTACGATGTAGTCGGTCCATCGAGTGGATGGTCTCCCATGTAGAGGGCGATTTGCGATAATCACCACGCTTGGCAGGCGGATTGGTGATCGCAGTGTTGGTGTTTAAAAATACTCAGACGGAAGCTGCTGCCCTTCCTCTGGTAGGTTCCCTTAGTCGGCTCATACGACATCCAAGGGTTGAGTTGGAGTTGTCGATATTTGTATGCCGCGGCCCCACGGCATAGTAATACAATAAACAAATACATATATCGCATAAAAGTCAGAATTAAATATACATAGAGTAATATAATATAGAAAAGAATACAATAGAAAAAACATTTATTTTTACAGAAGAGTAATAAAACAAACAAATAGTAGTAAACAAAACGAAATTAACATGGTGGAAGTGACACAAAAAGGTGGTATATAAATGATATAACCGACTTGGGTATTACATAATGCAAAAATAATTTCATAATTCTTGCTCTTCAAATATTGTTCTTGAGCTCGCTCTGTCAAGTGCCTATTACAAAGGCTTTGGGCATAAATCATAAGTGGACAGACTAATCAGAATGGCCTTCGCATCGGCCTTGCATGGACTTAGGCTAAATAGCCCATTGTTGGCTTTGAGTGGATTGTTGCGTGAGAAAATTTGCGTTTTTCGACACGAAATTCCAAAATTACTCTACCTTACGATGTAATGTTAAATATTCATCCAATGTGGTTATTTAGACTAATTTACTTTATTTTATAGTTGAGTGTGAACCATGCTTTAGTTATGCGGTAACAAGAAAACAAAGGACAATCAAATAATAGAAAAAAAATAGGACTGGGTTACAGTAGTTTAGTTTTTCTGGCGATCATGTGTTTTTTTGTTTTTCTTCCTTGGAAGGAATATTAAGCTGCGTTGTAAATAGGTAGGTATTTAACAAGCAACTAACTTTTTTTTTTTGTATTTGAGTTCTTTCTTATAATTTGAAACAGTGAAAGCGAACTGAATCAAATTTCAACATAACATAGTTGTATTTCCTGGTGTTAGGAATTCGTATTAACTATCTACAAGTATTTGGCTATAACGGAGCGGTTTTATCCTCATTGTATTTGGCTAATTTTTTTTGCCGGCGTCTGGATCATGGAAAATCAAAGCCATAGACAAATCGTGCTATCAATGATTGAAAAACACCCGATTTTTTTTACCTCATTTTTATAACACCCCTAGTGTAATTTCTTTTACTTATTTAACAAGTGGAGTAGTAGTAATAAATATATTTAAAATTTAAGAATTTATAACAGCAGGATGGGTGGTAACAAAACCAACATAATTTTAGTACCAAACCAGACACTCCAGCTTTATTAATACAACTGTGTCGGGATATAAGGGTAAACTTAGCCATATAAATCAACTTGAAATGTTGCAAGGGACAATTCTGACAAAATAATTTCACAGCAACTAAATTTAAGGCCAGCTGTGTAAGGCAAAGTTTCTAAAACTTTAATTGGTCTGCGAACTGAGATGAACCCTGCAAGGTCTGCTCAAAACCTTTTGAAGTGTCTTTGTAACAGGGCAGGGACCTTTACTGTTAATTAATCGATCTTTCTTTTAGAGACTTCTTTAAATGAGGATCAAAGTTTGGTTGATTGCATTTTGTCGAATTCAGCAGCCGAAATCTTTGATGGAAGTAGGTACCTTTTCATAGATTTGTTTTTTCATCATACGAATTCTTTTCAACGAGTTTTTCAATCACTGTAATGAAAAACAAGTATAATTTTGTCCGAAGATTTTAGATCTGCAACCAAAGAGTTTTTAAAGTTAGAAACTCTTTACAGCAAAGTGAAGAATAAAATCTCTTTTATCCTTACCTACAACAACACCAAACTAATTTTAGTATGGTTTAAATAATTCGAAAAAGGTTACATGTCTTTTTATAGTTTTTATGAAACTTAAGTAAAGCTCTTACAAACTTAAGCTCTTACAAAAAAGTTCTTTTACAACATCGCAATAAACTGAGGCAAAAAGCCGTTTTTACGCCCTACAATAATCGTGCTACAAATTATAGCGATATAACTTACTAAAAGCTTAATTTGAGCTATAATTGGAGCCATTTGTTGTGTTTTATCGAGATACTTGATTCTATTAAACTGAGTTTATAGATTCTCTCCCACGTTGGCACGTTTCGTATGAATTTATAATAGGTTTATGCTTTACTTAGACACATTATAGCACGCTCTGAACTTTACTGGCAACGCTTCGGTTATTCATGAGGAAAGTGATATGAAATTTGGATTGTTTTTCGCGAATTACATCGACCTTTCGACCTTTTTTTGACCTGATTGTTATTCCTAAGAAACTTAAGTAGAGTCGGTAATTATAATGATTTTGTTAAAGGCTCAGACAGACGGAACGCTTTCGTCGAGTAACATAACATTAAAGTGACAAAGTACCTGCAACCGAAGTATAGATAGATAGATACCATGAAGTTTACCATTTACAGTTTACGTTTTCCATGAAGTTTTATTTTAGCAAACTATTATTATAATAATTATATGGTGCATCCGATAATGACACCCGCTATGTGAAGCCCTCGCCTTTAGATTGACTTTCATTAAGGGCCTCGGGCTTCGGCCCCACGCTTGCCTTCCAAAGGACCGGGCCGCTACATGGTTCGAGATCTTAGAAATGAGAATCACTTATGTACCTAGGCAATAATAATAATCCTCGACAACTTCATTACAGCAAACTAAACCTGCAGGAAACACACGGTTCAGCAGCGCAAATGAATATGCCAGCTTCAAAAAACTTCGCCATCACAACCAACAGCAATAACTTGCCTTTAAATCATCATTAATATCGCTATGATCATTAAAGATGACATACGAATGAAGTCAATATCCCGCGCGATCAACTGGCTCCCGCGGCGACTTAGTATTCCGATCCGGTACGTCTGAGAATCCGACCTACGCTGCTACTTACCTCGCTGGCATAGTATTTAAGAATATAGTACAGCAATAATAGTTTAGAACTAAAGAGTACGAGCTTCAGTCAATGCTGTGGCCTAGTAGTCCGATGATTTAGTCCGATGATCGGACTGAAGAGACAAAAAATTCTCATCAGTCCGACGATGCTGATCAATACAGATCATCGGACTACTGAGCCTTTTAGTCCGACATTTACACATTTCGACTTTCCCAAAAAAGAAATGTATTAACTTCAGTTTATTTTTTCCAACATGCGTCGTTTATTCCCAGTTATCTTGTGCACAAGAATACTGGGAAAAAAGTTGTCCCAGTTGTCCTGTGCAACAAACATCCTAACCAATTATTATAAATGCGAAAGTGTGTTTCTTTGTTTGTCTTTCCTTCACGTCCTAACTGCCCGCCCGCCCTGCGGGTTGCACCGCCAAGCTTGTCAGTGAATGCGTTAAAAGAAAGGAACCAATGAACTGCAATAATAGTATGAGTGACTAGCTGCTGTCCGCGCCTTCGCCCGCTTTTTATCGGGATATAGAGTATATTCTTATCTTATTTCCTGATTAAGCCGTGGGGTCGCGGCGTACGAATATCGACCCCTCCAACTCAACCCGTGGATATCGTAAACGCCGACTAAGGGAACCTATCAGAGGAAGGGCAGCAGCTTCCTTCTAAGTATTTTTAAACACCAAAACTGCGATCACCAATCCGCCTGCCAAGCGTGGTGATTATGGCAAATCCCCCCCTACATGGGAGACCATCCACTCGATGGACCGACGACATCGTAGCGGTCACAGGGAGTCGATGGATGGAGGCGGCTCAGGACCGCTATTTGTGACGTCGTATGGGGGAGGCCTATGTCCAGCAGTGGACGTGTATGGGCTGATGATGATGATGATGATATCTTATTTTAGTTCCCAAACTTTACCCATAGCAAATTTCAGTCAAATCAGTTCAGTTGTTTTTATGTGAAAGAGTAACAAACGTCCATACATCTATTCTCATAAACTTTGACATAATATTAGAAGCGTATGCAGTAGTGCTCCGCTGTTCCATTTTATATACAACTTTTAACCGCTTCTTTATCGGAGAGTATGTATAGGTAAATTACTGAGATCTGGCGCGATTGTTATTTGTTTTTTCATACAATTATAGGTAACCTCCGCTACGAATCCGTGACCAAAGCGTTACATTACTGATTACAAGTTGTACTACGCTGGTCGCTATAACCAGAGGTGTGGGAGGACCAGCCTTAGCTCAGCTGAGGCTCAGCGCTGGATTATCTCGTCTTGCCACAGATACTGTAGGAACTGGCCTTGAATATGAATGAAATATTAATAGCATCACCATCAAATCACAGGCAGAGAAAACGAAAACCTACTACAAGCTTCCAATGTGTGACTACCTACAGATATATTTAGTTTCTGTCACTATGACATACCGCCAATTTTCTATAACTGTGACTTTATCAGTGACTATAAAATACGCCTCAAGCTTAAATTGTTTGGCGCCAGATTTTTTTTATGAAACTCACCCTCGTTTCAGCCCGTGTGTAAAGGGTGTCCCTGTAAGTACGAGAGGGACCCAGTTATGACAGGTTAATTTGTGGTTCACTAAAGTAAGGTAAACCAGTGGTTTTATAGTATTAGTTCCGGAGCCTTGGGATTATGTAGAGTCCGGTTGCACCTACGTACCTGCCATGCCTACATAATATTATGGCATTGACTTTGCCATATTTAGTTGAGCAACCTTAGGATTTCATTTGTTACTGGTCCTCAGAGGACTCTTTGTTATGTATTAGCTGTCAAGATAGAGGGTTACCTAAATCGTATTATAAAATCGTCTCTCTCATTTATTGTAATTGAATTATTTATCATTTACATGTAAATTTGGCCGTGGGGCCGCGGCGGCGTACAAATATCGACCCCTCCAACTTAACCCGTTGATGTCGTAAGAGCTGACTAAGGAACCTACCAGAGGAAGGGCAGCAGCTTCCTTCTGAGTATTTTTAAACACCAACACTGCGATCACCAATCCGCCTGCCAAGCGTGGTGATTATGGCAAAACCTCTACATGGGAGACAATCCACTCGATGGACCGACGACATCGTAGCGGTCGCAGGGAGTCGATGGATGGAGGCGGCTCAGGACCGCTATTTGTGGCGTCGTATGGGGGAGGCATATGTCCAGTAGTGGACGTGTAAGGACTGATATGATGATGATGATGAAATGTAAATTATCTAAGCGCAAAAAAAAACTGAAAATAGTTAGGATTAGTCTTAGTTGTCCAAGTTTTTTTTTTCAAATGTGATCACAAAGCTACTCCTACAATTCCTTCCTACTCTTTTTATTTCATTGTTTGTCAACACCGTTGTCAATGTATTTCCACATTAGGTACATTTTATCTTTATTTCTTAGTCTTCTTTATTCCGTGACGTCACGAAACGGCTCTGTCGGAAGACCAGCGTTGGTTGTACGCAAATACAACTAACCCATGCTGAGGCAGGGACCTTTTTGTGACTCTAGTAAACTATTTTCTTTTCTATGTTCATTTCTTTATTTAAAAATAAGCGTTTCTATTTTTATACCAAAGATTAGGTAATGTTACTATAGTTATACTAACAGTTGCATTGCCCATATCGATCATGTACCTACGTTCTCAACCTGGCTGCGTCGTCGCGCCCTGTTGAGTCTCTGTTACTAGTACACCAAAATAACATCACAGGTCAGTGCATGCGTTAAGGTCTTCCTTTATTCCGTTTTGTTTTTGGCTTACGGAAATATGACCATGTTTCGGAGTTCCGCACTAAACTTAAATGGCTTCCTGTCCGTCTCCGCAGAAATGCCCATATCCTTTATCTTCTTCATAACATTCTCTTTAACCCTGTCACTCCCGTCTATTTAAAGGAACGCTTTGAATTCCTCCACAATTCTCATCCTAATCCTTCTCGTGTCCTCCGGTCGTCAGAAAATCTGGTATTAAATATACCACCTCACCGAACCAGTTTTAACGACAAATCCTTCTCTATCCAGGCTATGAGGTTGTGGAATGCACTGCCTGAATCCATTCGAAAATCAGCATCATTACCGGTTTTCAAAGATCGTGTCAAGGAAATTTTCCTCTTAGAAAAATGAATAGGTATCTATTTATGTATATTGCACCTACATTTATATATTTAGTTAAGTTGCTATAGACAATATATATTATCCTCTGTTGTTAGATGTTTATAATGTTATTTATTTCTGACAACTTTAGATACACCCCTGCCTTTCTTAAATTCGTATAATTCTTTCCATCCAAAGGTTGCCTGGAAGAGATCGCTTCTAAGCGATAAGGCCGCCCATTGTACATGTTTCATGTAATGTCTATTTTTAATGTTTTCTTCGTGGTGTACAATAAAGATTTTGTAATTGAAATTGTAATTGTATTCCACTCTACGAGATTCAACTAAATCAGAGGTCATGTACAAAAGCGATAAGGCCGCCTATTGTACTTGTTTATGTTAATGTCTATGTGTTTTATTTATCTTTGTGATGTACAATAAAAAGTTTTGTTATTTGTAATTGTGAAGAGCTAGGGCTCCCAGCCCTAGCTCATCCCACCATTTTATCGTATGAATGAGTAAACACTTTAGGTATTGTACTAGAAATTAACATTAATATAAGATCTTATATTAAAATAAAAATTAACAGTACAAAAGGCAGGGTTATCGCAGAGAGCGATATCTTCCAGGTAACCTTGTTGGCTTTCGACGTCGACGCGTTACAAAGGTGAATTTGATATTCAAACGATAATTCTATATCTACATCAATGATTATAAAGATAGGTATAATAATTCACTTAGGTGCATAAATACCATTTCCCATAATGTCTTTTAAAGATACCGACATCACAAATTTGTCCTACAATCAATGGACAATCGATACCGATGAAACTTTTGTCCAACAAAAGCACCGAGTCCATGAGCCAAAAAAAAAAAATCTGCTCCTCCGGGAGTGTCACTTGCTCACGTCACTGTCCAGTTGCCACTTTATTTCAACAAAACGTAGCACTTGAGAAACAAATAATGTTCAATTGAAAAATCAATACCAAATGCCAATCGTCAATTATGTTCGTTTGATTATTCAAAACAGTGTTAGTTAAGCACAAGCCAATGTGATAAATAATGGGTATTTCTAAGTATACATTTATTGTATTTATGGAAATAAATGATTTTGATTTGATTTGTAAATACAAAACCACATAGCTTTATCAGATTTATACAACTAATACAAGGAGTTTGGGGAGTTACGATTTTACGCTACTGGTAACACCAAGAAACAGGGATACCCACACCACGTGACCATGCCGTGTCGGAATACCATACCTTATATCATGATACATGGTAGTGGTAGCGATAATTTGCAGTTTATGGTTCAGTTTACAAGTTTTATAATATCCATTCCTTAGAAACCCTTTGATAGGTATCAAACAGGCCGCCCATAGTTCTTGTCCTATGTAACATCTGTCTGTAATGTAAATAATAAAGAATTTTTGTATTGTATTGTACTCCACTGTGTGTGATAGATTTGAATTAGAAATTTATCTTTATCAGTTTAATAAAATTTTGCCATTCCTAGGGTCTCAACATCCCTGCCGACAAACAAGAACACCTTCAGTAAAACTATTACTGGTTTCAGACCACCACCAGCGCAAGTAAAGCATATTGCGCGGTAAAGTTAAAAATATACAAATGCTTGTTTTACAAACTGTTATTATTGTTTTGAAACTAGTGAACCTATGAATATATATTGACCTAGTTAAAATATCTCCCACTAGGAATGCTCAGACCACCATCCTATTATTGTGCAAGTCTTTTGGGAATAAAAGTTCGTCTATGTTTTTCCGTGTACAAGCTATTTTTGTACAACTTTAGGTTTCTCACAAGAGTCAAAATTTGAAGATTTTACCTACTCACAACAATAAAAATGTGAAGATAACTCTCCAAATCTCTCTCTATACGTTTGCTACTTTTTTAATGGTTAACGGCTGAAATGATTTTATAAGATTAACCAAAAACATAGTGTCCAGGGAAAGAATATAGACAACTTCCAGTATTCAAGTATTCATGGAAAGCGCAAGCAAAGCCACGGAGAGAAGCTAGTCACATTACACTTCACATTACACAAAAAATAGTAAATGTGATTGTTTGGACGTAGATGTTTGTTCCTTCTACAGGCCAAATCTTCAAGACTGATGGGGCTGAAATTAATCTAACTCTGAAATTACTTATAAGCTATTTTTATACTACTTAATTCAATTTTTAATTTATACCGAAAAAACACGTCCGATGCCGCAGCAAGAAAATATTTTTAAACTAGCTGCTGCCCGCGCATTCGCCCGCGTTTTATTGGAATATAAAATAGCCTATATGTATGTTATTCCACGTCCCAAACTATACCCATAACAAATTTCAGCCTAATCGGTTCAGTAGTTTTTGCGTGAAAGAGTAACAAATATCCATACATCCATCCATACAAAATTTCACATTTATAGCAAGCTGCTGCCTGCGCCTTCACCCTCGTTTTATCGGGATAAAAAATAGCCTATATGTTATTTCAGGTCCCAAACTACACCCGTAACAAACTTCAGCCTAATTGGTTCCGTAGTTTTTGCGTGAAAGAGTAACAAATATCCATACATCCATCCATACAAACTTTGACATTTATAATATTAGCAGGATTAGTAGGATAAAAATACCTCGATTACGGTTTTGTTTGTTACGATTAATCAGTAAAATACTGTCATAGTGAAAAAAAATCTAGGTCTATGGTCTTTGTAAAAGTAATGCGAAAAACACAGTAAAACAAAACAATTCAAAAGACAGGCGATATTAGAGGATTACGAAAATAACAGTTGAAAGAAGGCTTCTGGTTTTAAGATTTGTTTTTGTAAGGAGGCTTTTAATCCGCGGTCGATTAAAGAAAACCTTTTAGAATAAAACAAAAAGTTAATGCAAAATGCTTAGCACCAAAGTGTGCCTAAGTAGGGTGAGTGGGGGAATAGAGAGATGCCTGTGTTTGCGCACACAGTTGTGCACTTTAATATGTCCCGAGCACGTATATGGCTTGTTATGAATGGCCGCCATGTGGCAGAAATTTGGGAACATAGAGGTATTTACTTGCTATAATTATTTATCTAATGAACCCCAACTAACTTTTGGATAGACCTCTAATAATTTGGACGTAAAAGTTTTTAAAAGAGTATAATAATCTTTTATCCAAATAATATGGCGTGTTTTAAATCATAACCCTCTCGTAGTCGGGTAAAAACGATAAACTGACTTCAAACTCCCTTACTTTTACACTTATTTTGATAAATATAAATAATAATCCCCTGAGAATAGAATTTTATGGGACCCCTCCGGGATCATTTTCTATACAATAGTGAAATAGTTTTCAAAATCTGTCCATAATTGGCGGAGATATCGCGTAACATACATAAAAAACAACATAGTCTGTATGTTGTGTTTTGAGAACCTCCTCCTTTTGTAGTCGGTTAAAAACAAACATTACCTAACTATCCATCTCCTACAAAGCAGCTTAACTTTTCAAATAACGTGAAAGTATGTACCCTCCGTATTTTATCTTCAGAATTTGTAGCACTGATACACTCGCAACTGGTAAAACCAATAGTATCATGTCGTTGGGTAAAACGTTATTTAAAACAAACAAAAAAACATTTTCAACCAACGGCAACCCAAAACAGAAGTAGGGTTCTTTATTCGGCTGTTTTTTTTTAATGTATGATCGTCTTTCGTGGTATCGACCGACTTGGAAAATACTTTCGTTATTGTATAGAAAACGATGCCGAGGTGTTCTCATACAAATTTTATTCCACAAGGTAAGAATGCGTCCCGAAAAACTTAAAAAACAGTAAGAAAATTAAAACAAGTTCATAAATGGAAGTATACAATCAATAAAAAAATTAATTCTAGTGATTCTCTCATAGAATAGAAATTCCGCTCGACAAGCCATCATGTTTTAGTCTAAATTTAAAGTGAGGGAGACTGCCATCACATTTGACAGAGTCTAGTAGTTTGTTGTACACTGACGGACCCATCTCGTGAGTCTTTTAGGACTTCGTGGGGCAGCGGGCGATGGACGACAGGACCCAGTTACTGGCAAATTTTCATCTCGATTTTATTACATGAAGTTGTTTACATTGACAGTACAAACCAGAGAACTCCAAAGCTCCAACTTTACCAATAACTGAAAGTATAACAGAATTTAATCGTCATAATGCACTGGTACACTCGCGCACACAACGTTCACTGAAATTGCTTTTAAATTAAAAGCAGGGTTTCAACACGCTACGAGTCGTTTTTCATTTAACTTTAGATACGAAATATTTACAGCGAATTAAGGCGACCGAAGAGGGTAATATTTTTCCATGGTTTAACGACCAACTTTGGTAGGTTATCTTTTTAAATTTTATGAAGGTAGAACAGGTACCTATAGTATACATATTTCAAAAATGGTATAAAACAATTCATAGGTTTAATAAATAGCTGGATTTCACACCTGGGGGCCTACTCGGAAAAGGAAAATCGAAGTTTCTTTTTAGTTTTCGCGCAAAACCAACTCTTATGTCGCTTGCATAAGATTAGCGTTTGCACGAAAAATAATCAGAAACTTCGATTTCGTTTTTACTTGTACGCGCCCTGAATACAGACACGTGGTAATAATTAATGGAATTTTTATAATTAAACTAGCTGCTGCCCGCGCCTTCGCCCGCGTTTTATTGAGATAAAAATAGCCTATATGTTATTCCAGGTTCCAAACTATACCCATAAAAAAATTTCAGCCTAATCGGTTTAGTAGTTTTTGCGTACAAATATCCATACATCCATCCATACAAACTTTGACGTATAAAATATTAGCAGGAAGGATGTATTTAGTTAAAAAAGTTACGTTTACTAGTTGAGCTACCTGTAGTTTGTTTGCAACAGTCTGCTGTTAGCAGCCAATTGTTTTAATTGTGAATACTAGTTCTAATTTGTTTCTATTATTTGATTGTAGATTTAGTTAAATAATTGTATTAAATTACGTTTTTAAAGTATTTTCTCACACTTAGGAAATAATTGGAACATGAAATTCTACGAATTTATAAATCAGTCTGAATTTTTTTCAGAGTTCAATTATTTGTCTTTAGTTAGTTAGAGAAATCCTACTAATATTATAAATATGAAAGTTTGTATGGATGTATGGATATTTGTTACTCTTTCACGCAAAAACTACTGAACCGATTACAATACAATACAGTACAATACAATAATTGTATTAGGCTGAAATTTGGTATGAGTTTTGGGACCAGTAATAACATATAGGCTATTTTTTATCCCGATAAAACGCGGGCGAAGGCGCGGGCAGCAGCTAGTTTAACATAAATTAGCTCACTAAAATGTAAGTAGTACTCAGTAAATAGTACTCAACTAAGTACCTATTCTTTCTATTTTGGCATACTTTATAAACCAAAAGATCTTATATGCCTGAACCAATGAATTTTCAATACGATATTCATTCAAATCAACTCTTTGAACATTGCACAATGAACTACGGACTCGGGTTAATTGAAAAGGTTTTATTGGAAACAAACTTATTCAAGCCACGTGTTGAAGTTCAGTGAATAAAAAATAAATTGTTTCCACTTGTTGAGTCGAATAATTAAACACCAGGACTTTATATTAATTGGTTTAAAAAAATACTTAGTTTTTCTCGTGTTCCCGTTCGTCCCACTAGTAGGCAAATGGTTTTTTAGCATAACTATATCCCGTTCGTTCCACAATCCACATTGATGGATATTAGTGGGACGAACGTGATAAAACGGTTTTTCTTTCTTCTTCTTCTTCCTGCCCTTATCCCACACTAGTTGGGGTCGGCACAACATGTATTTTTCATCCACTCTCCTCTATCAGCCGTCATCTCTGTACTTACACCTTTCTTAAACATGTCCTCTTTCACACAATCCATTCATATTTTCTTCGGTCTTCCTCTCCCCTTGTTTCCGTCCACATCTAAATTTAACACTCTTCTCGTCACATGACCTTCTTCCCTCCGCATAACATGCCCATACCATCCTAACCTGTTACTCCTCATTTTTTCCGTTACTGGCGCCACTTTCAGACTTCCTCTAAAACGGTTTTTCTTTATTGGGTATTTTTAAAACAACTTAGGTTTAACGTGCTATGAGGTCCTTCAAGCCACAACTTTAATTAATAATAATAATTTCAGCCACAACCACGCCGGCCGCTAGACCCAAAGGAGACTAGCCATCTGTGCAAAAAAAATTATGCGCAAACACAGGTGCACACGCTGTTAACGTATTATGACATTTATGACTATTATGTGTGAGGCCAAAATGGAGAAACCGTTCAAACCAGTAAAAGCGCAGCAACTTCCTTCTGCATATTTTTAACACCTCCACTGCGAATACCCATCGGCCTACCAACCGTGGTGACTATGGCAAACCAATAATACCCTAGTTTAGGGTGGGCCTGTTGATCAGTAGACGTTATAGAACTGATTAGAAGAAGAGCACTTTTGTCCTCACCTATACAACTCTCAATCCACTCTTTGTCTTTGTAAACAATACTTAGGTACGTTATTTAGGAAAGCTGCCGTCTATTGTAGACTTGGGTTATACTAGGCAAAGTCCGATACCTGTGACTTACGTTACTGTGACTTCAAAATATCTGTGACAAAATACTAGCTAGTATTTCTACCAAACGTGCAAATTCCTTGTTTTACTGATTGAATAATATATTTATTGTAGCGATGACTGAGTCACTAGCATGTTGATGAACCGAATAAATTTAAACGGTATTTTCTTCAACAACTTTGTCACATTGCGGTATACATTTCAAATTTCCAAGTATAAAATACTAGGTGTCTCATTCTAACTTAGTGATATTATCAAAGAGAAAATATAGAAGCGATATTATCTAGCTGAAGTGATTTATTGCGTAGATAGTCACATATATATTTAGTTTCTGTCACTGTGACATACCGCCAATTTTCTATATCTGTGACTTTTATCAGTGATGATAAATACGCCTCAAGCCTAGTTTATTGTCGCGACAACATTGATAGCGAGATTATAACTGACTATGGTTACTATGGTGTTTATTTATATATATTAGAGATGTGTAAAGATAACATTAATAAGTATACACTTATATGTACATACAACATACAATTGCAAGAAACACAAATAATAATAACAAGCTATCATTCGCATTTACGATCATCATCATCATCATTAGCCTATACACGTCCACTGCTGGACATAGGCCGTACGACGCCAGAAATAGCGGTCCTGAGCCGTCTCCATCCATCGACTCCCTGCGACCGCTACGATGTCGTCGGTCCATCCGAGTGGATGCATTTACGATAGATTAGATAAATTATTAAAAAGACATTTTTTTTTATTTATGTTCACTTGTACCTACTGTATTCATTCATTTATTTTTTATTCGATTTATATTTATCAAAGAAAGACTTATTAAGTTTGGTTTTAAAACTAGGGATGGTGCTATTGAAGATGTCAAGGTCAAGCTCAATATTCAGAAGATTAAATTGGTTTGTTGTAAGTGTTCATAGACTCGACCGGCTTATGAAAGTGAAAGTAAGTTTTGAATTACAGATAATGTGGCGTGTTTTAAAAAAACGATAAACCGACTTCAAATTCCCTTACTTTTAAACTTATTTTAAGTTTTGCGGGATAAATACTAATCCCCTGGGGATAAAAGTTTTATGGGCCCCTTCATTTTCTATTCAATAGTGAAAGAATTTTCAAAATTGGTCCATAATTGGCGGAGATATAACGTAACATACATATAGAAAAAACAACATACGGACGAATTGGAAACCTCCTCTTTTTAAAAACGTTTATACAGGGCTTTGAATCTAAATAAATTTTTAAAATCTGGCGCGATCCCTTTTGTTTTCGTATACATACTAGAGGCATACTAGAGACCTGTATTTTATACGAAAAAAGCGAAAAAAATCGCATCATGTTATAATAATATTTCTTAAAGTATAAATAGGTATTAAATTTATATCAATTATAGAAAAAGGCTTTGAATCGAAATAAATGTTTAAAACCTGGTACGATCCTTTTTGATTTCGTATACTAGAAGCATTTTAGAGGCCAGTAGTTTGTACGGAAAAAGCGAAAAAAATCGTATCAGGTTATAAAAATATTTCTATAAGTATAAATACATAGGTATTCTCTAGATCTCAGATCGAGAACAACACTACACATAAATTAACGTCCTCCACCGAGTCTGTCTGTTTGTTCGCGATAAACTCGAACACTACTAAACGGATTCTCATGAAATTTACAGCAATCGATAAAGTGATTCACGAGGATGGTTTACGTATATAATTTATCAAGGTTTTGTGTAAATTTGTAGAAATATAACGATTATTATTGGAAGTGTCGGAAAAAGTCAAGCCGCCTGGGAGCTTTCATCGAAACCGTTGCTTAAGGGGGCCCTTCCCGGTCCTACCATCGTCAACGCGAGCGTGATTGAAAAGCTTGTTGTTTCATCCAGCGCAATGTTAGAAAAAGAGGCAAAGCGAAAAGAGAGAGAAAGCGCCTGAGCGCTCGGTTGGCATTCGGTTACTTTCGCGAATAGTGCGAAAGTAACCGAATAGTGTGCGAAAATTTCATAAAATTTGTTCCAGGAAATACGTGTTTTTCAGTAAACCTTACAAGTTTGTCAAATAAAACTTTGTCGTTTAGAATCTCCATTATATTTGCAAGGTTTCTATCTTAATATTTTCTTTACGTTTACAATTTATGGGTACATTATAGACGCTCAAAGTTCACGTATAATTTGTGCTAAAACGCAGATTTTGGTGGCTTATACTGAATTTGTTTCTCCAAATTTCGATTTTTTGTTACGATAGAAACCTAGATATAGTGCACAAGATTACCTATTAGTTAAAAGTTTCAAAGAAAGATCTGTTATAGCGCCATAATCCCGTACGAGCGTTTGTATGAAAAGTAAGACGGGTTGGCCGCCCTTAATCTCTTCGAGTGTGACAATAAAACAATTCAAGGTGGGATATTTCTTTTTTAAAGATCTACTAAAAGTCCTTGTCATCTGAGTAGGTAGGTGTAAATAGGTAAATAGATGCCGAATTATAGCTTTTGTGCTATATCTATGTTAAGTACTTACCAATATATACGTAAGTCCTCTATATAACATGGTATAATGTATTAATTCAAAGGAGCGACTTGAAATGGTTGTATAATATTATGTGGCTTATTTATAGCTTCGTGCGATCACAATGGGTTTACAACTGTGCGTGTATTGTGCAATGAGATTCTGCAACTTTCACTGAAATGGTGGCTGGCAATACTCGTCTTTATGTTTAAAACCGTAAGACCCATTTTCGGCTGATTTAAAGTGAAATGTTCTGGTTTTTGAAGGCAGGAAATATCAATAATTTTTATAAGGGCACTTCCTTGTGATCGTATTTCATGTTTGTTTGTGTTCTTGGATGCTCTCTTTTTAATTAGGTCTAAGATGGTTAAAGTTAGTTAAGCTACCTCTACATTGTTTTCAACGGTCTGAAATGAAAACTAAGCTTATTTCTCGTCATAACGCAACTCCGAGATATCTTCTTAACTTTATTTTGAACTTATTATCTTCTATTTCATTTATTTCTACATTTTTATATCATAAATATATGGACTTTTATATTAGAGTGGAAAGTTTTATCAAACTTGATAATTTATTAGCCAGCGTCTTTCTAATTTTATATCGAATTACAAGAGTTTCTAAATTTTTATCGAATTACATATCTACAGAAAGAACAAACTAAAATATTCCGTCCATCTATCTTTTCTTATCTTGGATACTGTATGTCCGATTCCTAAAATGCATTCAAAATGCATGCTCTGTTCTTAAAATTTACGTTTCCACCCTGAATGCAGTATTGAACAAAGTAGATATACCTACCTACCTACGTATAGGACGCGACTGAAAATCGTGATTTTTCTGTTTATTATCCTAGATTGCTACAAAATATTTTTCAAAGGTTTTTGTTATGATAGTGTGTATTGCGTAATGTATCGTTTTCTGGGTAACAGCGCTAGAGTCCGTAAGAAGTCTCAAAGATTTCATGGCGTAGTTGGTTAGCGCAATCCCGTACTGAGGGTAGGTCGCGGGTTCAAGTCCCGCCGAAATCAGGAATTTTTAGGATATTATTTAGTTTTTTTAGAAAAAATTTCATCAACCAATGGATAAACAGTATATTGAATTTATTTATGTATATGTTCTTAAAATACGGGAAAAAGTCAAACTAATGACTCAAACAGAATCAAAAAAACCGCCCTGATACTAATATTACACAATGGCTAGACTAGTGAGTATCTTTTAAAGATTACTTTGGCAGACCTTTTAATTTCAATTTAATTTGCTTATAATTGAAATCCGTGACAGCTTTATCAAGCACAGGTCCGGTCTGGTTTTGAGTATTGCTGCCATATTTGGGATAGATCGGCTAAATACCAGCTTGCAGCCTTAAACTCGAAGAGCTTTCAGACTCATTGACGAGCAGTAACATGCAGAGACTAAGATCCAAAGTCTCGAACACCGCCGCAAGGTTGCTTGTCTGTCGATCTTTTATAGGATACATTTCGGTATATGCTACCAGGACTTTTTGACCTGATCCCACCATCTCCCTTCCACTCCAGGTCAAGCAGACGGACGGCACAATACCATCCTTTTCTGGTGGATATACAATCCACTTGTACTAAGCAGTTTTTCTCCACCTTCATCGTTCGGACCGCTAAGGATTGGAACTCGTTGGCTGCTTCTGTTTTTCCTGCCAATTACAATCTGGGTCTCTTCAAGACAAGAGTTAATGGTATCTTCTAGAACTTCGTGATACACCGTCGGCAACATCGTTACTTACATCAAGTGAGATTGTGCTCAAACGAAGGTCTAATGTCCATAAAAAAAAGAAATCTATTACTTGTAGCCCCATTTTCACAAATCACCATGATTTGCCGCCTTTGACCCCTTTTTTTCATTCTGCAATTACTTAACTTGCGCCTTTGTATGCAATTGGTGAGTCACCGCAGGGCGGCGGAGAGGTTTTCTTTTTAAATAAATAGTAGTAGGTTATTTTGCGACATAAAGTCGCGCTAGTAACTTTGTACCAGTATATTCTCATCACGTGCCAGGAATATTCCATATTCCTCGCTTGCAGCTCCTCCAACTGTGAAATGGGAAGCGTAATATGAAGAACAAGAACATCTAATGTCCCACCCAGAATCTCACTTGTGGGACTGAACGAAATTGAGTTCCCACTAACTTTAGCGGAGTTGCGTTATGACGAGAAATAAGCTTAGTTTTCATTTCAGGTCCCCTTATTTTTATTTGAGGTTACCCATTTTAAAGAAATATGAAAGTCTTGTTTCTGCCTTCGCAGCTTTACGTGCGTTTTCCGGGGTAAATAAACATCACCCGATTTCGTTTCAACCATCCTCCTGAGTGATGGCCTGTCCGCTCAGGAGGACGGTTGAAATGAAATCGGTGTAATCATACCGTGTTGGGGGACAACATAAGGCAACGACGGCGACGGTTGGTAATGTTCCTATGGAATTTTCAGCGTGATCTATTCAGGTAGTTTTGACGTGAAGAGGTAACAAACATCTCTGTCCATCCAAATTCGGTAATTTTACATTAATAAGTATGATTGGTCGGTCCATCTTCTCGATGGACGACATCGTAGCGGTCGCAGGGAGTCGATGGATGGAGGCGGCTCAGGATCGCTATTTGTGGCGTCGTCGTTTGGGGGTGGCCTATGTTCAACAGTGGACGTGTATAGGCTGATATGGTGAGGTATGGATATATTGGATACCGATCATCATAAACTAGACTGATGCAAATGGAAAAAATAACATTTGATAGATTTACCTAGCGTAAAAATATTCTTGTAAAATTAAATAATAGAAACAAAATAGAACTAGGTACTGCAGACTTTAACAAACAATCTAGAGGTAGCTCAACTGATCCAAATTGGAAGCGTCACCAAGACGCTTGCTGCATTGCCTCACTGTATGGCAATGCAGATGCACGGGCCAGGCGTCGCTTCGAACAGAGGCATTGAAAAATTTTAGCGAAAAAAATTCACCACACTAATTTGTTTTCCCAGCAATTTATTACCAAAACTCAGAGACAAATAAATAGGTTCCACAACTACCATTAAAACTCTAATCGTGGTTTTTTTCTGTTGGCGAAAGTTCACTTTTCATTTGCACGGATGGAAAGCGTAGTCGATTTTTTTGGTTCTTTTTAGTTCTGTTTTATTTTTTACGAGTTTTGTAACGAAATGTTGTAAAGAGTTGAAAATCGCGAGAGTTGAAGTTCGCAGTGGTGAGTAGTGTGCATTTTCGTGATTTTGTATTTTTGGCAATTTTCATCTTTTTTTTGTATGTAGATGTTTGGCAATTTTCTATTGATTTTTCATGCGTGAGAATGCCATTGAAAACAACAAAAACATTCGTTCCCATTTATTTTGAAACAATTTTTCTTGTCCAGTCCCTAGTTGGACTTTAAATGTTAAAATTAATGCAAATTTGCTTCGTATAAAATTATCTTCCTGCGATTTGAATCTTGAATGTCTCACACATCTTTGCATATTAATTTCCGAACAAAATTAACAGAAACCTCTATGTAGGTACTTAGACTTACCAAGCAAGTTAGGAAAGTAAATCGTAAAGCCACTTCGAAGACACATCCCCAAAGTTTCGCGAACATATCTCCATATTTCAAAACTCTTTCACATGACAAACTTTGTGTCTCGTAATGTCTGTTACGAACTTTTGACAAATTCCGTCTTAAAATATTTGTTAGACAAATTGATAAGTTTGCTGAACGTTGATGAGAAAGTATTAAAATATGAGAAAGTATCAAAATATGAAGTATCTACTTCAATACAATTTATTTAAGGCATTGGTTGGTAGCAGTTGGTCCTGCGTGCGCCCATGGTACTATACCATGGGCGCACGCAGCACCAACTGCTACAATAAGGTATACAATAAGGTATGATCGTCCGAGCCACGATGGTCCCGTGGGTGTCCCTAGTTTACGTCATCATCGCCATCGGAGAATGAGAAGACGGATCTGTTTCCTGGTGTTACCAGTAGCGTAAAATCGAACTCCCCGAACTCCTTGTATTACTTTATGAATCTGATAAAACGATGTGGTTTTGTATTTACCCATTAGTGATAAATAATGGGTAGTTATTGACTCGTGTCTTATAACGCTGTTTTGACTGATCTAACAAACATACTCGTAATTGACGATTGTCATTTTTTTATTGATTTTTTTATTGACCCTTCTTATCATATTTGTTTCCCAACTTCTACGTTTTGTTAGTTATAAAATGGCAACTGGACAGTGACGTGAGCAATTACACTCCCGGAGGAGCAGACCTTGTTTTCTTGATCATGCGTGCGCCTAACCTCGCCCCGTTCTTGTCGGTTTTCTTATCGAATATAAACCTGAGAGAATAGTAAGTGCACCTGTGTTCACACATTAACTTGTGCACTATTATATTATGTTCTACGCACTGGCTAGTCTTTGTTGAGATTAACCGCTCGCTAGCCCAAATTTTGTTAGGAGGAAATTATCATCGTCAATTTAAAGGACACAAAACAATATCTAAATAACTGTTTTCTTGTGGTTACAGGTAAATACAACATTTTACATCATCTGATCGAAGCACACGATTGTGATCGAGTTCAGGAGGACTCAAGAACATCACAGACTAGGTTCGTAGCTAGCCCGTTTACGATAATGAAAATTAGGCACAAGGAAGTTTATGTTCGATTTCAAATTTGGAACCGCCAAACACGAAGTATCATTAAAGAATTTAATGATATCCCAAAAATTTACGACTCCGGCGGGACTTGAACCCGCGACCCTCCTCTGAATACGAGGATGCGCTAACCAACTGCGCCACGGAGGCAAGTACCCGACCTGTCGAAAATCTTTGGGACTTACGGACTATAGCGCCGTTAGCTCCACCTACAGGGGAAACATTGAAGTTATCCAAACCTGCTCAAAGTCTAAAGTTACATTTAGATCGTTTTGACGAGAGGTATCGCTGTTGCTAATCTCTAAGGTTTTATAGGTCGGGTACTTGCCTCCGTGGCGCAGTTGGTTAGCGCATCCTCGTATTCAGAGGAGGGTCGCGGGTTCAAGTCCCGCCGGAGTCGTAAATTTTTTGGGATATCATTAAATTCTTTAAGATTACCCAAAGTGCGGGCATAAGCACTATAAAACGAAGTATCATTACCTAATTTGTGACCAAACCCTCAAGGTGAGTTTGAAAACTTCTGTTGTCGAAGGCTTCTGTAGGGTAGCGAGTGAATCATGTCAAATGAAAGTTAACTGCTACATCGCCACTAAGTCACAATTAAGGTTTGCATTCTGATTGAACAATTTACGAACTTTTTTAAAGAGCGTCATGGGTATACGGATTTTATCTACTTATTCTACCGTTGTTCTACCGCAATTCTAAACTATTTCTGACCCCATGATCTGGCAATCCTGCGTCTATGATTTTCGCATAAATCCTCCTTCAACTACGCAAGCATTCTTTAAGTAGTTTCCAACAAAAAGAGCGCACTATGAATTCAAATGGAACCTTACGATTTATGAGTTAGCAGTGATGTATCGAATGCTCTTTTCGGTTCAACAACTTACAACTTAACAGTCACATAAAGTATCGTAACGACAATAATTTCGTGCTACTTCAAGTGAAGTAACATTACCTAATCTGTGCTTCAAGTTCTATTAACTCTAATTACTCGCGTGGGGTGTTTTACACCCCAGCAGCGCTGCAGTCTGTAGTTATTGGAGTTTTGAATTTACAGCGCAAATTTTTGTTCTAGCTTCCTAAAACGAGTGGAACTTTGTTATTTAATCAGAAAAACCACTCTGTCGCTTTAGCTTGAGGCAGGAGAGTGCGATCGGTATGAAAATAATTCCGTGCTATTTCAAGACAAGAGTGAATATGCATCTTCTAAGAATTCGTCATATATCGTCGTCGGGCCCTCAAGTCACTTTCCATCAGATGATATTAGGACAAACGAACGTCTACTGTTTCTGAAAAAGTTGCTTTACCTATTGAAAAAACTTATTTTGTAGCTCTTAGTGATAAGGCCGCCCCTTATTGCTAATAGTGATATAATAAGTTTTTCCAATAATGTATTTTTGTTTATATAATCAATAGATCTTTGTGTGCAACTTTTTAGGTATATCACATTTCCTGTATTTTTTATTTTATCTTGGTGTGAGTGAAAGATTATCCTTCATCATCATATCAGCCCATACACGTCCACTGCTGGACATAGACCTCCCCCATACTACGCCACAAATAGCTGTCCTGAGCCGCCTCCATCCATCGACTCCCTGCGACCGCTACAATGTTGACCGCTAGGATGACTACGTCTCGGATCCGTAGGTCATCACTGGCAACACACAATTGATTGAAGGGCTCTTTAGACAACTTATCCCGCTCTAAACTTATCCCACGGGATGAATCGACTAACGAATTAATGACTTTTGTCTTGAGGCTCTGTGGTATCTGTGATTGAAGACTTTCGTCTTGAGGCTCTGTAGTATCTGTGATTATCCTTAACGGATGTCAAAATGATAATCACTGTGTAGATTAGATAGACATTTTTAAAAGTAAATTATTCATACCCTCGTCCCTGTATGCATATGGAGTTCTAGGTCTCGTTTATGTAGGTATGTAGTTTTATCTTCAAAGACCTTAACATCTCGTATTTGCGGGAATAACCCGAACGACAAACTTTTTATCCCGGAAAATCGTGTGCTAGCAATAGAAAATTAATAAATAAACTACTAACCTAACACGGAATTTATAGGTTACAGTGAAAGTTTTCTAGATTGCACCGTAAAATGGGGTGAATAAAGACTCCAGGAGGTGCAGTCTCGACATCGACATAGTTAATGATCGTAAAGTACCGATCGCTAACTGCTCATGAAAAGATTTGCTTGATATACCGATGTTTTTGCTAAATGTAAATCTTCTACCAAGAAAAAGTGCAAAATCGTAACATAAAACGTCGGAAACTTATCAAAAAATCGCAACAATAGAGCGGATAAATGAATTTCGAACGCATTATTATTGTTAACTACCCACAATTTAAGTAAAATTGATTATAATTACCGACTGATCGCTACATACTTATCGGGCTGTCTAATTTGCTCGCAATCACACTCGCAAAATCGTAAGTTGACACTTGTTTTCGGTACGGTTGCGACAAAAATCGATAGTTCCGATTGTAGATCTATTTTAATTTAAGGATTTGACCTTTTCTTAGTGTACATCTGTATTTACGGACATATTTGTTTGAAACTTGATTTTTGTGGAGACATTCAAAAATCCTTAAAATGTGAAGTAGACTTTGCGACCGATGTCGGTCGGCTTGCGATCGCTATCTTTGTCGGGACTGCATCTCCAGGGTCAATAGAAATTAACGAAATACTGGAGCAAAACATCCTTTTGCAGAGGTCAGATCCACTGACACAGGAGGTGAACAGTCACGGACTAAGGATAATTCAACTGCTACCAGCCAGTCTTGCTGCAGTATTTCGAAATTTTTATTCACCCTGGAGTCTCTATTCACCCTGGAGTCTCTATTCACCACGTTTTACCAGGTAGCACGTGTAGAATAATTGCCATCATTCGCAATGATCGGATTGCATAAAACTACAAGGTAGAGGCAAGCACAGCTCAATCCAACAAACGGGTTGTGGTCGGCCTTGAAACGGATATTAAATTCTGATACGTCAGATGCCTACTTAGTTTAACTATTTAATATCGGTAAACCTAGGTTTAGATAGGTCTAGATAGGTACATATTTTGATATTCTTAGCTAAGCCAGAATTAAGTAGATACGTCAGGCATTATTTTAAATAAAATTTTAATTGAGACGCTGTAAATCTCGTTTTGCTCTGGATAAGTATTTAGCACGTTATGGTAAAATTGGGAGTTTATAATTTTATCGAGAAGGCGAAAAGATGCTCACAAACAAAGAACTTGTAAAGATACAATTAAGTACTTACCATGTCCCTGCTCATAATTTAGAAATCAGCATCAAAGTCAACACTTATAAATGTTGAAAAGAAATTGATCATTTCATGACTATGATCACACGCTATTAAGTATACTACCTTTTTATATTATAGTGAATAGAACACCGTTCGCCCACGATCTCACCTGATGGAAAGTGGTCAAATGTGGCCAATCACGAAGGTCTAGAATACATCTATTCACTCTTGTCTTGAAGAGACCCAGATTGTAATTGGCTGGAAAAACAGAAGCAGGAAACGAGTTCCATTCCTTTTCCGTAGGCACGTTTGTGTCCTGCAGAGAACCGTTATCTTATTACCTTCATCCCACATCATCGTCATGACAATTGTCTGCCATTTCTCCGCATTTTTGTCAATATCTATCATATTTGACATCTGCCGTCACTTTAGACATCTGCTGTAGCTTTGGACGTAATTGTTGACAAATAAGTAAAAAAAGTAAAAAGATTGTTAGGTATTTGCCAGAACAGATGAGTAGTATACAGTCAATAAACCTTGAATAAAAAGAAAAAACTGACAAAATCGGACTCCACTCAGCATATGCTAGGGTAGAGCAGATCATGCCATAGCGCTGGCCTTCCGTGGAGACCGTGGTGCATAAGATAATGTTATCTCGACAAATGTTGTTGTCGTGATAACATTTGTCGAGAAACCTTGCGTTGACCTAACGTTTGTCAAGATTCCGAGTATCGACCTAACGTTTGTCGATATCTGTCGAGATTCTGGCCTTCGAGATAACGTTTTTCGAGATTCCGTAGTACAACCTGACTATACCATCAAGCCTAAATTAAACTAACCCGCATTGTATCAGAAGCTAACCCCTAAAACAGCAATCACGAAGAAATACCACTAAAAGCGATGACTAGCCCAATACTACCTCTGGATCTCGTAAATCAAGGCCTGATGAGGGCGATAGGCCAAATAGCGTAGTTTACGAAAGGACTAGTGTAGGTGCCTTAATAAACTTTAGCCTTAAGGCGGTGGGTAAAGGAAAATAGGGGTTTGTGAAGACTACTCGTTTATAGATGAAGTGAAGAAAAACAAACTTTCATTTCATTTAGTTTCAACTCTAGGAACACAAAGGAACTCTTATTGTAAGGTACTCGTAGTCACGTCAAACAATTATATATATATATATATTAATAGCTTAATTCTAAATACTTACCTACGTAATATTAAATTTAACCACATAAAAAACATAAGTGCTATAAGGAGCTGTAAAGAGACTACGTAGTACAAGAATAGTGGCAAAAATACACAAACATAACTCAATAAATAATAAAAATAAAGTGATTTCACATTCAAGATAATTAAATGTGCAATCTAAAACATCAAATATAAAATAAAACTACAGAAATTGATCAGGTCGAACACAATAATTATGTACATCGTGCCGTGCCTAACCCAAAATTTCTTGTAAGAAAAATTGCTACGGAATGGCGATTTTAAGTTTTTCATTATTAATCGGCTACGTTATAGCCTGGCTACACGCTCAAACATTTGTGCATGCATGATTGCACAAACCAGTTTGCGCAAGCAAGATGAGCCCGGCGGCCACAAGCTACCAGCTTGCACAAACTGGTTTCAGCCCGGTCGCACGCTCCATCTTGCTTGTGCAAACTGTGTTTGTGCATGCATAATTGCACAATTGTTAGCCGGGCTATAGGTCGTAATTTATGTTTCAGTGGCATGATGCAGATTTAATTATTTTCGTCGATGTAGTTGCAGTGAGCACGCCTCATCGGGTCGGACCACAAAGGCTGGGAAGTAAATGCCTTAAAATATTATAATATTTAGAAAATGTCTTCGAGGATAGAAAGCAAAAAAAATTGCCAGCTGTAATTTATTTAGGTCTTCGAGCGAGAATTTGATTTTTAGCTACGAAAACTACCAGAAAAAGCTTTCAACGCTGATATACCTAACTTACTAGGTACTAACTGCATAAAATATGACTACCCCTGTATACAGACTGCCACAGAAAGGGTTTATGTAACTAAGCCAAAAGGGGGTACTTCTTGAGATCGAGGGCATCGACAGGCCAAAGTCTTTTCTAGGATTTTTTAAATTTCGAACTTTTTAATAATAATAAAATCAAAAACACGGTTTTAAAAAATTATTTAAGCGCCTGGTCGAACCGACGCGTGACCCGAGAGCTGGTGAGTATCTGGCGCAGCGCATTAGCATTGCCATACATCGGGACAATGCTGCCAGGGTCTTGGGCACACTTCCACCTGGTAATTGATATTTTATTTTATTTTGGAATTTTAGGAAAACTTACATCTAGAAAATTACAATGTAGGGAATATTATATAAATACACTAAGGATGGGAGTTATTGGATATTTTGGCTACCGGTTATTAGTTGGGTATTTTATTTCAACACCGCTAGTACCAACTGGTACCCAATAACGTTACAATACTCTGTACCTGTCCTGATTTCTACCCTAACCTAACCTAACCGTTTTGGTTAGAAATACCAAATACTTGTTGCAGCTACATAACTTTACGGGTGAACGGTCCGCTAGTACCTATGCGTATATGATAGTTAGGTAAGTATAGGTATTGAAGCGTTGGGTAGTTATGGCTCACGGTCGGTTAGGCGCGATGCTCGCTTTGCACAGTTATTCCCTAGCGGTATGCGGATTTTACAATAGCGTTAGATATTTTAGGACCATGCTAACAGATACTGAGTTAGTTATTGAATACCGGACTCATCTCTAAAATACACGAATGTTACATGTACTTACGCTGAAGGCTATTTATAAAGTTTCCACTGGTAGCAAAATACGTTAAAATTCAAAATGTTACAGTGTTAATGGACGACTAAATAAGAACTTAACTGATTTTATACATAAAAATAGATAAAAACTTTATAGAAATACACATTGAACATACAAAAAACTGATTTTATACAAAAAATAAATAAATAAAAACTTTTTATAGGTATTTATTAGATAGGTATAATATGGTTTTGTTCTACAAAACTATATTGAAATATGTACACATTGCACACACAAAAATAGGAAAAAACAAAACATAAGCTATCTACATATTATATATTAAATAGAAATATTCAGAAAGAATTTATCATTTAACAGTCGTTTGAGCTTGCTTGGAGACGTGTTAAAAATATCTATATCAATATCTGCATCTACCACTAGTGGACAAAAAATTGAAGTGAAGAGAATATCAATAACACCTTATTTCTTATTTGATAATAATAACTATGTTTATAGTATACAATTTGACTTGTCTAAGTGCTTATTTTGTAAGCCTAAGGAAATAAAGTTATTGATTCTGATTCTACCAAGGTGTTGAAAGAGGCACTGGCTCTAATGAAAAACACGTTCTGTCTGTAGTTCGTTTTAACAACTGGGATATGCAATAGATTGGGTTTTCTCAATCCAGCCCTTTGGGTACGTAGTCCTATGAGCTCTAACAACTCCGAACAGTCAACTGTGCCATTTGCTATATTCAGGAGATAAACTAAGTCAGCGATATTGCGCCGTTCATAGAGCGGAAGAAAATGAAACCTATGACATCTAGCTATGTAATCCGGGAGAAAGAGTTTAGATTTATATTGTAAGTATCTCATGAACCTCTTCTGAATACGTTCCAATCGTGTCGTGTATACATCATAGCGGGGATTCCACACTTGGTATGCATATTCCAAATGGCTACGGACATAAGAACAGTACAGAATCTTAAAAGTTTTTATACTGTTAAATTCAGAAGACATTCGCAAAACAAACCCTAGTGCTTTTGATGCTTTGTTTACTATTTTAGTTATGAGGTCATCAAATAAAAGCTTATAATCGAACGAGACACCTAAATCTCTTATCGTATCTACTCTAGTGAACGGTATGTTATGGAGAGTATAGTCGAACTTAATGACCGACTGCTTGCGGGTGTAGGAGCAAACGTTGCACTTAGAAACATTCAGATCTTATTTATTAGAAATACAGTAGTTCTGAAAACGAATTAGGTCTTGTTGTAGATAAAAAGCATCACTAGTATTTTTAATTTGGAACAAGATTTTCATATCATCCGCGTATAGTAAAATTTTTGAATAAACAAAGCATGAAGAAATATCATGAACATGGAGCCGTTGAGCTACCTGTCCATTGTTTGCAACAGTTTGCAGTTAGCTCAATTACTTCAATTTTAAATACTAGTTCTAATTTGTTTATATTCATCGTCATCATCATCATCAGCCCATACACGTCCACTGCTGGATATAGGACTCCCCCGTACGACGCCACAAATAGCGGTCCTGAGCCGCCTCCATCCATCGACTCCCTGCGACCGCTACGATGTCGTCGGTCCATCGAGTGGATGCCATAATCACCACGCTTGGCAGGCGGATTGGTGATCGCAGTGTTGGTGTTTAAAAATACTCAGAAGGAAGCTGCTGCCCTTCCTCTGGTAGGTTCCCTTAGTCAGCTTTTACGATATCCACGAGTTGAGTTGGAGGGGTCGATATTCGTACGCCGCGACCCCACGGCTTGTCTTTGTTTATATTATTTGATTGTAATTGTCTTTGTTAATAGTCATACATGTACCCATACCAATTAACTAGGAAAACCAGTCGTACATCCCAGTTAGATCAGGATTCGTTCTAGCAATCAGAACGCTAGACTCCGCAATCAAAGTACACTGATGACCACCCTACCATTCTGTCAGTGCAGTGTTGCCAGGAGTTAGATCCGTACCTATTTGTAGAGAACTTCACGCTCTGCCGTGTTTGATTGAGCTTTGGAGCGTTGATTGAGGTCTCGACCGTTTGTAGGATACGTTCCAGTGTCTGTTCTCTGTTCGATATAGTTTCAGGTATCTGGTCCGGTTTTCAAGAAGATTAATTGTCAAAAACAAACGGGTTTTTTAAAGCTTTCCATGCCTTCTTAATTTCTAAACTGCAAAATTGGTTATAGGAACTTCTTATAGCCCGGCTACACGCTTAAACATTTGTGCATGCATGATTCTACAAACCAGTTTGCGCAACTAAGATGAGCCCGGCCAAATGCTCCATCTTGCTTGCGCAAACTTGCGCCATTAGAGGCGTGAGTTCAACTTTAACTTTTTGTTATTGGCCCCGAGGCCTTTTTCGTTTTGACGATTCGATCGAGATGTCATCGACACAGTTTTGAGTGATAAGAACGCCAGTTGTCACATTTTTGTCCCAAATTGTTTGTATTGTTTGGTAATTGTTTTGTAAATAAAATTTGCATCAAGCATTTTCTACATATCTCAGCAAATACGTTCAACGTTAATGAACTTTAGCGGAATCTTGAAATATTGGAACGTTTGTGGACCGGCAGGTTTTAATTGCAATTAGTTAGCTACGCCACAACCGTACAAACTTAAACAAAGCCGAGTAAAGACGCCGGCAGAACTTAGTACACCTGTGTAGGTATCTAGGTTTGGCTAGTGTATATATTCTAGCCAAACGCGATGTAAAATATTTGTAAGTAGTAGTTTATTTTATTTATTTATTTATAAACACGGCAACAAAGTGAATTTTAGAAGTATGGGCGGTTTGCTTACTCACTTTTCACATCGAGTTTGGCTAGAATACAGATAATAATCATACAACTGTTTGTTTGTGCTTCGTTCTTGGTATCTATAATTCTACAACAGTAGCATGAAACTCCAAGTTTTCAGAATGTTTCAGGAATATTCCTTGTATTTCACAAATGTATTTTCACATGGAGAGATTCCTAGAACTTGTGCTTACGAAGAGTGAATATCGCCTGCGGCTTTGATCGCTTCAGAAAAGGTGAAAACTTTTGTTTATTTCGTTTACGATGAAGTAGAGAGTACTAAGTAGACAGTCTTCTTGAAACCCGGTTCACTTCCACTCTCAGTACCTACTCGTATTGCCACGCCTTGTTTGGGTAACATTGTGTGTGTTATAGCCTGGCTACACGCTCAAACATTTGTGCAAACATGCATGCACAGACACAGTTTGCGCAAGCAAGATGGAGCGTGTGGCCGGCTCATTTTGCTTGCGCAAACTGTGTTTGTGCAATCTGCATGCACAAATGTTTGAGCGTGTAGCCGAGCTATTATACAATACATTACCTAGATCTGCACAGCACAGTACCAGGGCAATGCAAAATAGTATACATATTTAATATTCGCATTTATTTTAACTAACTCATCGATTCTAAAGAAATCTCATCACTCTTTAGAACTTCATTAAAATCCGGCCATTCTTTTCGATTACCAAATCGGTTATCGAAGACCTATAAAAAGTCTCGTCAGATAACTCCAAAGTCTTTTGAATAAGAATGAAAAATGGTTTCGTAATTTCATCGCGTAATACAAAGAATTGGAAATCACTGGTTGTCCCATTGGAGCTAATCACTTGATTTGCATTCCTCTTGGAGCCTCCAAGTGGGAAATGACCGATGTCATGACGTGATAAAAGTTTAGGGTTCCTTTAGCGTAATGTATAAATGGGTGTACCTAATTTTGACTATATTATATTGTACATCTAATAACGTACCTGATTTGACTAAGTAACTTTTTTTTGGACATGTGTAATTTATTTCTTCTATTTGTATTATTCAGTATCGTCAGCTATTAATTCAACTAATTTATTTGATTAATTTTAAGTGTATAGTAATTTTAGTTTAATTTAATTTTAATCTATAAGTAACTAATGTAATTGATTAATTAAAATCGCATTAGTTGCTCAATAAATAAATAAATTTAGAAACTTGATAAGGAACTTAGTTGATTTCAACCCTTCTTCCTGCAATTCTGCCATTTTGTTTACCTATTTGTTTCTTAACAAAAATAACCAAGAATTTCAAGGTTTTTGTACGAGAACCCCCTTGAATTTTAACGCATTCACTGCCCAAGCCCAAAAGTGGGCCATGAAAGTGTGTGAAATACGTTATTATTTGTTGCTGCAGCGCGCGGCAAGAAAAATTCCTGTGTAAATTTCAACGGTCTACCTTTTACGGTTTATGACATACAGTCCGCTGACGGACGGACGGACAGACAGACAGCGGAGGCTTAGTAATAGGGTCCCGTTTATCAACCTTCTGGTACGGAACCCTTAAAAATTAACTGAAATGTAAATTATTCCTGCTGGGCTTTGAATTCACAGCCCCCATATACCACGTCGCAGCGTCCACTATGCTAACATGGTTCTTTGCCTCTCTAATACAGTACAAACTAATGTCAAGTTATTTTTGTTGTGGATCTATTTGCGCTGTACAGACAAAATGCATTTCAACTGCACTCCGTCTGCACATTTACAGTTTTCATGCAGTTCTGACTGCAATAAATCCCGCAATTCCGTGCAGTCGTTGAAACTGCACGCCAACTGCACAGCGACTGCAAACGGGCTGCACGGTTTTACAGTTTTATTGCAGTCATACTAACTACATCTTCATCAACTTATTGTATGGTAGTTCGTAAGGTACAAAAAAATCTTTCATTCTTCCGTTCATTCATTTCATTCATTTAAAATACAAATTTACAGTCGGAGTGAAGTTGAAATGCAGTCCGACTGTCTAGCTAGAGCCTTATACGTATGAAGTTACTTGAAGAACAATTTAGGTAAAGCTGTGACTTAGTTTATGATTTTTCCGATAGTACGAGTAGATGTAAATCCTACAAATAACCAACTTGACCTGAAAGCTTCATAAAATTTGAGCCTACGGAACCCTAAAAACTGATCTCTAGCCCCATATCTAACTCGGTCGGGTAACCCTGGTGCCGGGTAACAGATGGGGTCTCCCGAATTCGCTTTGCATCCAGTTTAAGTTCACGATCGTAATTTTACAGCCGTTATATACGGTCGTATTTTTCTAGAGTCAATGTAAATGCACAGGTTGATCTTTTATGTATATGAATTCGTCAGTGGATTGTTATTGCATGAGATTTATGAGACAGAGGGTTTTTAATAGCGGGTAAATGTATGGCCTGGCCCGTACGTTTTGTTTGGTTCATAAAGTTTAGGAAACTAACGTTACGGAAAATGCTTTCTATTTCTAGCAGGCTCCGCAAACTCCACGCTGTGTTTTTCTGGAGCATTTCAAATAATTTTTTATATCCACGGATTTTAAAGCGTAACCTGCGTATATGGATGGATGAGAATAAGGAATAGAATAGTAAAAAAATAATAAATAATAAAATAAGGATATTCATAATAATCAAGCTATGGTTAGAGTTAGCCGCAAATTATATGTATGTCAAGAGCAAAATACAAAAAATTCACTTGCTTGAAGTCGAGATAAATTTGTTGAAAAAAGGATTAAAAAATAAATTGTGAATAAAAAACAACAACAAGTAAATTTTTGGTTAATCACTCCAGGATTGTTTATCTTTTTTTCAGATAAATAAAAATCGAGTAGGTCCTGTACTGATGGGTTATATTATAAGCAAAAAATTACAAAAGAATTCTATTCAGTAAAACCACATTACGAAGATGGATCGCCATCTTGGGTGTTCATGACAAAGTTTACCTAGTCTATGGTGAGCAGCGCCACCTACAACAATCGTTCTAATAGGTCGGTTTATATTTCCAACCATAGAATTATAAGGCTCAGAATAGCAGTTGATACAAACGAGGTACATCCAAGAAAATTCGCCGGTACCGACGAATTTTGAAACTCAAACCGTTAGTACAATACATCAAATGGCGCGGAAAGCAGCTTACACATAAAAATATTTCAATGGTGTATTGTGCGGTAAAAGGAAGAAAAATAACACTAGTCAGAATCAGAATCAGAATCAATAACTTTATTTCTTTAGGCTTACAAAATAAGCACTTAGACAAGTCAAATTGTATACTATAAACATAGTTATTATTATCAAATAAGAAATAAGGTGTTATTGATATTCTCTTCACTTCAATTTTTTGTCCACTAGTGGAAGAAGTACAGTTTCATTTCACGGGTAAGTACAAATATTAAATTTGTAATTTTGTATTAAACAGTCACCAATTTTTTTACTTAGTTTATTAAAGGGGGGGAAATAAATCCACACTGGATATGAACATACGTGTTGGGGCGAACTATCGTCGGAATTATACATATTGATTGCTTTATTTACTATATATATATATACAAGGGAAAATCGTCGTTTAAGAATTTTAAAAATCACAAGGATATTCTGAGAATATTCAAGTATCAACTCAAATTGAAAATGGGTATCAATAAATACTTTGACATTGTCAAGCCGTGGGGTCGCGGCGTACGAATATCGACCCCTCCAACTCAACCCGTGGATGTCGTAAGAGCCGACTAAGGGAACCTACCAGAGGAAGGGCAGCAGCTTCCTTCTGAGTATTTTTAAACACCAACACTGCGATCACCAATCCGCCTGCCAAGCGTGGTGATTATGGCAAATCCCCCCCCCCCTCTACATGGGAGACCATCCACTCGATGGACCGACGACATCGTAGCGGTCGCAGGGAGTCGATGGATGGAGGCGGCTCAGGACCGCTATTTGTGGCGTCGTACGGGGGAGGCCTATGTCCAGCAGTGGACGTGTATGGGCTGATGATGATGATGATGAATTTGTGGCCGCAAGAGCGCTTTTGATATAATTTATTCTTATTTAATTTTGTTTAATATTAATTATTATTTAAATTAGAATTATCACACACCTGTTAGTTTAAATAAGAAAATTACCCAACTTTTTAGGGAAAATGCCATTCACTTGCAACATTCAATCATACGAATGTGTGAGTGAAAGCACTGTATTTACGTGCTGTCAAAACACACATAGATTGGTTTTTGGCTACACAAATTGTCAAATTGTTGAATGACACTATCCCTCTGCTGAGATAGCAGCGAGTTTTTACTCTATGTTGGCAGATATAAAGATCTACCCTCATTCTTGTTGAGTAAAATTAAAAATAAAAAGATTTTTATTTTCCAGAACACAGGAGTAATATACAGTAACTAAACCATAAATAAAAAGAAAAACTGACAAAATCGGACTCCACTCAGCATGTGCTATGGTAGAGTAGATCATAACATAGCGCTCGTCTTCCGTGGAGACCGTGGTGCATAAGGCGGCCTCATACATACTTACAACAAAGAAAAAAATAATATGTAAAAAATAACAAAAACTAAAACTATGAAAATAATATTATTTATATAAGTGTAGGTACATACATATATGTATATGTATTATAATATAAGTTATGGAATTATCTATGTACATTTCAAAAATGTTGTGTACATTATGAACATTGATAATAATTTAGATAGATAGATAGATAGATAGATAACTCTTTATTGTATCACACAACAAGGAAATGCTAAGAAACAAAGAAGTACAAAGGGTGGCCTGTTCGCTTTAAGCGA
The DNA here is from genome assembly GCA_947859395.1 of Eupithecia insigniata. Classification (NCBI taxonomy): domain Eukaryota; kingdom Metazoa; phylum Arthropoda; class Insecta; order Lepidoptera; family Geometridae; genus Eupithecia; species Eupithecia insigniata. The sequence goes on from OX402011.1 coordinate 12,062,869, forward strand.
TCTCTTCCAGGCAACCTTGGGATGGACTGGACATAAAAGAACAATATAGACGGTGGTGTTTAAGGCGTATACAAAGGCAAATGACCTTGGGCATTTGGCAGCCTAGCGGGGATACCACGCGCCATCTATGGAGCAAGCAAAACGCGCGCGCGGTGTCCTCCACTGCAGTTAGATGGCGCGCACTAGTGTAGTACATACGTACACACAGTACACAGAGTAATGATGATCAGAGATACCCCTTGAGAGAAACTGACCAAAGGAATAATAATTGTCTAAAAATATTATATGATGTATATGAATATAGGTTGGCTTAGGATTAAAACATTACTACACAAAATATCTTTTTAGTAAAACAAATATTATTAAATTTATTTTTGTTGAAGTTATTAATATTGATGAGAACACTCGGCATGATAATATAAATTCACTATCTTGTGTAAAAAATTATATTCGTCCTTGTTTTCAGTGTAGGTAAGTGGTTGGTATGGTAACTAGTTATGATGTGGTAAGTTGATCTGGAAAGAAGTAATTTAACGGAACCCTTAATCTTCTTTTACTGAAAAATAAAGAAATTAATATATTTAATGGCCCGCAAGAAAAAATATTCTCTAAGTGAAAGGTAGTAGGTAGGCAATTGATACCATTTGATAGAATATGGTTGGTAAACTATGTAATAATAAGAAAAATACATAACATGGTATCCAAATATAGGAAAAAAGGTATATATGAAAAATAGGTCAAAATTAGACCAAATTTCAGTTTTTATTAAAAAGGGGGGTCAAAGGGCCAGGGGGGAAACATTTTGTTTTCGAAATTATTTTGATCCTCTACAAGACCCAACAAAATATTTTCTTTCAAGTCACTTCGCTTGGGAGATACAAATATCAAATATCAAAGTGCTTTATTTCCTTTAGACCTTACAGGACCCTTGGACACGTCACAAAATTAAAATTACATAAGTAAAACAGGGAAATAAAGTGATCACTTTGATTTTTTGTTCACTTCAATCTTTTTAAGGTAAAGTAAAGAAGCGAACAAGAAACCTTTACCTTGTTAGGTTGTTAGTTTTCGAATTGGAGCAAAAGTCGTCCCATGCTTTTTTATCCTCTAGATAATCTGATATTTTGTAATAAGCCTTTTTACAAAGGATATGTTTGATACAAAAAGAGGAGAGTTTTTTTTTGGGGAAAGTGGGGTGATTTTTTTCCAATTTGAGTAAAAACCCTCTATACGGTCCCGCAATCGATACTCCTCTATCACATCGGCATCTGGGAGTATCAATCTCAAAAGGAGGGATTTTTTGTTGGCAAGGGGGCAAAAATTTTATCGCATTCCAAATTACTTGTCCTCTTCTATAAAATCCCCAGAAAAAAATAATAATATGGCTCTGCTTGGGAGCCGCACTAGAGGGGGGAAGAAGGGGGGCAAATCTCGAAAAGTCGGAATTTTCCCTAGGTCCCATAAAATCCCTTTATACATTTTCGCAAATAAAAAAATACTTACCTACCCCTCCACCATCAAATATCAGAGTGCTTTATTTCCTTTAGAACTTATAGGACACTTGGACTGTTGGACACGTCACAAAATTAAAATTACATAAGTAAAACAGGGAAATAAAGTGATCACTTTGATTTTTTGTTCACTTCAATCCTTTTAAGGTAAAGTAAAGAAGCGAACAAGAAACCTTTACCTTGTTAGGTTTTTAGATTTCGAGTTGGAGCAAAAGTCGTCCCATGCTTTTTTATCCTCAAGATAATCTGATATTTTGTAATAAGCCTTTTTACAAAGGATATGTTTGATAGTTTGTTTGAATTTATTTATTGATAATTTTTGCAACTCAGTCACTCAGAGATTTGTATTAGAAACGTATACTTTGCCCTTTAAAAGATACACTAATCTTGTGCAGCCTAGTTTTGGGCAAAGCGAGTTTATTCTTATTTCTAGTATTTACATTATGTATGTCGCAATTTTTAGGGAATCGATCGATATTTCTATGAGTGTACAATAAGTTTTCATAAATATATTGATATGGTTCGGTCATTATATTTATTTCTTTGAATTTATTACGCAGGGATTCTCTAGTTCCCCCACAGTAATATGCCATAAGACATAATACTATGGAAGTAGCTGAAATAGACAAGTCTAGAAGTATCAACGTCTGTAAGATGACGGATTTTTTTGACTGCATATGCTGCAGAACTAAGTCTCTTCGATAGTTTATCTATGTGTGGGCCTCATTGAAGTTTACTGTCTAAAGTTATTCCTAAGAATACGGTACTGTCTACAATGTCTAAAGTTTCTCCTTTTACGTTTATATCAGCCTTTACTTGTTTTACATTTGTTAGAATAAATCGAATGCATTTAGTTTTGGTAAAAGATTATTGACATTAAACCAATGGACTACTTTTGATATTGCATTGTTTACACCGTCATAATTTGTGTTTTGTCTAATCATCTTGAAAATTAAGGAAGTATCATCAGCAAACGATACAATCTCGTGATTATTTTTAACGAGATGAGGCAGGTCGTTAATTTAAACCAAAAATAGGAAAGGACCGAGGATAGATCCTTGCGGTACACCCATTGTAACTACAGATCCCGATGACCGTTTCCCATTTACGTCAACTCTTTGTATCCTGTCACTCAAATAAGTAGCAAGAAGAGGTGTCAATTTTCCATAGTGATGTAGTTTCCTGATTAATGTTCCATGGTGTACACAATCGAATGCTTTTGGCAAGTCGTAAAAAACACCTAAAGCATCTTGCGACTTCTCCCAAGCATCAAAAATATGCGATACCAACTCTACACGGCATCAGTAGTTGACCTGCCGCGAGTAAACCCGAATTGCTTACGATGTAGCAGGTCATTGCCATTGAAATGCCTAAGCAATTGATGTAAAATAAGTTTTTCAAAAACTTTGCTGAATGTAGGCAGTACTGATATCGGTCTAAAGTTTGTGGGGTCAGACCTACTACCCGATTTAAATAGTGGGATTATCTTACTATGTTTCATCAAATCAGGAAAAACGTCACAATCAATAGATTCATTGAACATAAAAGCTAGATCTGGTGCAATACGTTCGTTATTTTATTACATTTTCACTGTTTTTAATTTTAGAGCTAATATAATTTGATTTTGCCATTTGACAAACTTTTCTAAATATTTTTGAGCGATTTTTTACTTTGTCTTTGGACTCCAGGCTAAAATTGTGTTTTTTTTTCAATATACAGTTCATACAATTTTTGTCTACTCTTATATTTATATATATATCATCATCATCAGCCCGTACACGTCCAGTGCTGAACATAGGCCTCCACCAAACGACGTCACGAATAGCAGCCCTGAGCCGCCTCCATCCAACGACTCCCTGTGACCGCTACGATATCGTCGGTCCATCGAGTGTGAGGTTTTCCCACGCTCCGTTTTGCATGGCATCGCGGTCGCCACTCGAGAACCTTTACTTCCCAACAGTTATCGGTTCTACGAGCTATATGGCCTGCCCATCGCCACTTCAGCCATATATATATATATATATATATATATATATATATATTATAATAATTATAACAATTACGTCAATAATTAGTAGGTACCTAACCCCCGAATACTCAAACGAATCTCAGATTTAAGCACGACTCAAGTGACGATTTTTTGACAGATTTTCATTGAAAACTGTCAAAATATTGCGACATAAGACGTGCTTACATCTGAGTTGCGTTTGAGTATTCGGCCGTAAGATACCTAACTATTAGGTACTTAGGTAAAAGTTGCGCCACAGATTAGGTAATGTTACTTCGGTTGCGTGTGTAAAAAGTTGGTATTGAAACACGATGCTAATAAGTCTCTGTAACAGCACTACTCTATGCATCGATGCATCGATATTAGACTATGCCTGAGAACTTGACTAGGGGACTAAGCAATTATTATTTATAAGGGCCACCATACCAACCATACTACACGGACTGCTTGGAGCAGTCATTCATACACACATACACGGAACCGCTCGAGCAGTTGAACTGCTTCGGAAGCAGTCCGTGTATGTTGATCAATGGCTAACTGCCCGAGTAGTCCGTGTTTGGCGGCCCTCAGGTATAGGTAGCATGGTAGCTAGCGAGGTGTTTCAGCCCTTTTTTATTTCCCATATTCTTATTGTTTCACTAAAACCCAACTCGAGAAGAAATACTAAAGACAAATCACAACACAGAATTTTAGAAAATCAATTAGGTAGGTACTTCATTATTTTTGAAACTGCTTCAGATGAAATTATGTAGGCATGATAATGCAAAAAGAAAAACGCGTGACGGCTGCGACAACGACGAAGACGACGGCACGATTGTTTTGTTTGGTCTGGCAACCTCGCACTCGAGCCGGCCGCTATCGAGCTTGCAACGTCGCGTCTTCGCCTAGCGCGCGCCCTCGCTCGGTTACTACTAACATTGCCTAATCAAATTTTGCGAGCAATCGTTCGTGGGAGAGAGACGTTTTAGTAGGCGCAAATAGTTTTTTCGTTAAAACTTCTTATTTTGAGTTTATTTCAAAACAAATGGACCGGCAATTGAAGCATACGAGCTACATAAATAACTATACTGAGTTTGGTAGTAAACGAATAAGACACACCGCCAAAAAGTGTGCTCATTCACCTGAAGATATTGTTTCTCTAAACTTTTTCTGAGTGCTTACTATAACTACTGGCAAGCATTTGAAACCGGCACATAATACTTTAAGATATGTGTTATCGGATATATAAATTTCAAAGGTCCACGATCTATATTTTCGTCAAATACATGTTCGAAAAAGACGTCGTTTTCGTCTTTTCCCCTTATAATTCGCCTTAAGTTAGTTATACACTATCAACATTTTTGAGCTAAATGAGGCAAAGGAGGCTTAATTTTTTTTATGTTAATGTCTTTTGTTTTGTACAGTGTGCAATGAGGAATTTTCTATCTATCTATCTATTTATCATTCTTTGTATTTTGCTACGAATGTTAACAATATCTTTTAGTGTTGTGAATAAAAATGATAGTTTCAAAAGTTTTAAAATCGTGAAGTATTTCCACTTAATCAATAAAACAAAAAAATCATCACTTATTGGTCCTTTCCATCAAGTCTTACCCATCACACTTTGAACCCTGTCACCTTATAAATAAAATACACAGTTGATTGCAAATAAGTATGTAAGACGCGATCAGTCATCTCTGATATATCAGAGTATTAAACCTTTGAGAACAAATACGACCCCCCGTCTAAACGTCTGATTTATTTTGCTATAGCTCTTCAATAAATATCTATACAGAATCTTGCTACAAAATGTCAGCTAGTTCACTCCAAGATATATCTTACTACCTATTTACTATCACTTTACTTACTTCTTAAATACCTATGCCGATCTCGAATGTCAAGTGTTTGTCTATTCTTATTTGGACAAGTGGAAGGAGGGAACCTTTTCCCAAGCTGTGCTCGCAGGCAAATAAAGCTATAAAAAACAAATAAGGCTTAAAATAACACTAATAATAAATAAATATTACTTACCTACTCATTTTTACTTTTTACTTTTAGTATATCGCATTCACTGCCCAGGCTCGGGCGGTACGGACGACATGGAAAGGCGCGTGCCCCGCCACGGCGACGCACTAGGGGCTGCAAATAGATATTTGCGGCTTGGGCTATGAACGTGTTAATTTTACTATAAAACGAAGGTAAACAAAGGCGACGAGAGCCGAACTCACCCTGATGAAGTCCCTTGTTAAGGGATGAAACGTTGGTGTTCTTCCAACACAAACCAGGTTCGTAGTTAACCCGCTTACATTCATAATGACCATGTTAATTCTTGTGTTAATTTAAAAAATAACAATGAATAATCCGACAATATACCTAAAATTTACGCTGTCATTGCAATGGTCGCCACGTTGCGCGTTGGCTAAGACACGCCGTGCGAAAAAAGAAAAAAAGAAAAGAAAATAAAGAAAAAGAAAAAAGCTGCAAAGAAGCTGAAAATTCGTAGTCTTGGCCTTCTATAAGAAAACGTTGTTTCAATTGCGTTATCCTTTTTCTATCAGCGTGTTTTTATCCCAGTGCTGGTCATAGGATCCCCCTAATCCTTCCATACCGTATTGGTTAAAAATAGACAAAGATTTTTTCTGACTGGACCGTTTCCGGTTTGACCGTCGTCGTTCTTAGACGTTTTTAAGTGAAATAATTTATGAATATTTAGTAACAATTCCGCGTATAATTACTCTGATAGTATTCATCAAAGTAAGTTGTCAACTAGTTTCGTCTCTCCACGAGACATCTCCAGGACACCACAATACTCGACCTTGACATTGAAATTGCCAAGCAACACCGATAGAGTCCAGCCAGCGACTCCGTTCACGCGCCGCGCCGGCCAGTCCAGCCACTGATGTTGCCTCTCCGAGCTCCTCTACATACATTACTTGGCGAATTTGCTATGGATTTCCGTAAAGTAACGCCTGAATCTATTATATATGATTTTGAGTGATCTAAGAAAGAAAAAGAGTGACCTATCTGTACACTTATTAGCTAAGTAGAAACTTTATGTACCTTAGATATTAAGATATTATTTCTTCAGTATACCTTCTTATGAAATTTACTTTGGAATTACTGAGAGCTTGTCACGCGGCCATTCAACTCGGGGAAAATAAAATATTATTTTAGAATTATGAGGCAAAATAATGTTTTTCATTTCTTTAAGTTGGACTGACTGGTGATTTGAGAGCTCAGAAATAATATACTGGGTTTCTTATTTATGTTTTACTAGCTGCTGCCCGCGCCTTCGCCCACGTTTTATCGGGATAAAAAATTGCCTATATGTTATTCCAGATCCCAAACTATACCTATAACAATTTCAGCCTAATCGGTTCAGTTGTTTTTGCGTGAAAGAGTAACAAATATCCATACATCCATCCATACAAACTTTGACATTTATAATATTAGTAGGACTAGCAACCCGCCCCGGCACCGCTCTGGTAGTAGAGTATATTATGAGAGAATGGGTACCTATAATAAGCGATCCATATCTCAAAGAGATCATGCAGAGTGTTCGATGAAAGCTCCCTGGCGGCTTGACTTTTTCCGACACTTCCAACAATCATCGTTATATTTCAACAATTTACACAAAACCTTGACGAATTATATACCTAAACCTTCCTCATGATCACTCTATCGATTGGTGAAACCGCATGAAAATCCGTTCTATAGTTTTTGAGTTATCGCGAACAGACAGACAGACGCGAGGACTTTGTTTTATAATACGTTAATGATATAATGACGTCCTTCTAGCCGAATTTCGGCCTCGGCGGCCACAGAGACTAGTCGTGCGTGTGCGCAGGGCATAATATAGTGCACGAGTATGAGTACTATTTACTGTCATAATCCGATGGGACGGCAGACCGATACGACCGGGGAGAGGTTAGGCGCAGAACCAACGGCTCAACGTGCTTTCTCAGGCACGAGCAGGGGTTTAACACAAATTACCACCCTGATAAACAAAATCAGATATACGGACGAGCAACGAAGTGAAACTAAAAGCAAGGAATTCTTTTTCTTTTAATGCAGAGTTACTTAGAACCTTAAAAGGCATTAACATTGGAAGGCAGAGTTAAAACCTTAAAACTATTAACATTGGAAAACGGGGTGAAAGCCTATCGCTGTTACGCAAAACATAAAAAATCCGTCGAATTGAGAATGAGAACTTTTGGAGTACATTATTTAACTTTACGACTTAAATACATTATTTTATAACAGCTTCACCTTGTTATGTAACCCTTAACCCTTCAAAAAGGTTACTTAAAAGGTAATTCGAGCTAAATTGAACCTTAATCCTCCCTAGATCCCTAGACCCTTGCAAAGACCCCTCTGCTATTTTATAGACATTTTAATATGAGCCTAATCTTGAGCTATTGCGAGACGAATTGGATTCTGAAGGATTGATATGAAATTAATTTTGGATTAATATGACTTTAGTATATATACTGCTGAAGCAAGCTTTTAGCAAAATAGGTTACATCATTGCTAGTGTTTGACCGAACCTGGTGTTTCAGATGAAACCGAAACCGATACCTTCGGTCTCGATTTCGGCCTAAACCGAAACCTAATCTTTACTAAACATAATTATATCGCGAAAATAACGTGCATTTTTGCCCCAACGCAAAACTGTTTTGGCATGATGGTTTAGCGTATCCAATATCATAGCTCCCATGAGCTCCCAGCGAGCAACCGGTACCAGGGTTCTGTAGACAACAGTCTACGGAACCCTGATGAGGAACCGTTATTATTTTCGCCATGTCCGTCTGTCTGTATAGCACAGACTAGTACTAGAAAGCCGTTATTGGGACTGGGTATACAAAAACTATAATCACGCTGAAAAGTGTTAAAATCCTGGTATTTTCCTTTTAGGTACGTACTTAAAGTAAAGACGATGTTTTTTCGTTTAGCCCAAGGTGTATAGTATCGTTACATAGATTGTACGATTCAGGAAACCGGTTACATTCACAATAAATTAGTCAAACTACGATATTTTTATAGTCTAGAAGAAGATTCAATAAAATTCTGGCTTTATTTGGTACTTGTCTGCAGCCTTGTACTACGTGTGCATGAGTAACAATCCATCTACCATTTCTATTCTGTTTTAAAGAGATAGAGCAAATGTACTATCACATTCAAAATGAATATCAAAATATGGAAATTCAATAAGGTTCGACCCATTTTTGGCCGCTACCGAAACTGCGGGAAACCTTGATTTTTTGGCCGATCGTGGCCGAAACCGAAACTTTGGTCAGACACTAATGGTACTTATCACCTTGGGGCCCCCTTGGTAGACGGTTAGGACACAGGGCCCGTACTCTTAAAAACGAAATCGAAGTTTCTGATACTTTTTCGTGCAAACGCTAATCTTATGCAATGGCCATAAGAGTTGGTTTTGCACGAACACGAAAAACAAACTTCGATTTTCCTTTTCCGAGTAGGCCCCCAGATTAGGTAATGTTGTTAGGATGTTACTTTACTTACCACTAGATACAAATATTACTTTGGTTAGGACTAAATCCTGTCAACGGTCTCACTGCAAGCCATGGAGCACCACATACAACGATCATTTTTACTGCTATCTGTTTACTGAAATGCCTTATAATACTTTTTTACATTTACCATTCAAAAAATGAACCTGCAAGATCCCCTAATATCAATAAATAAAATAGACTAGGCCGTTATCAACAAAACGCAGAAGAGACAAAATTAATTTAACGAGGTTGCAATGGGTTAAAACCTTCCCCCTTTCAGCGGAAACAATAACTTTGAACGAGATGGATCAGTTTAATGACCTGGGATATTTGCCATTCATTCAAGAGTCACAGATAATGTACCGTATAAGAGCGAATAAATTAGGTAGGCTTTATAGTAGGAAGCGGGTTGTCGGCACCGACCTACCATCTAATTCTAATTCGGGAACCAGCACTGACATCTCGCGTAGGAGTGTATTGTGCATTGGCCCCCCTGCCTAACTAGGCTCTATAACCAGCCCAGCTCCTTGAAGAATCGGAGCAGGACTTTTGGTGATTGACAGCTTCGTTTCAGCTTTTCTGTATATGTTCACGGATTTCATGTCTCTATGAGACTCTTCAATCCCGTTTTCCGTCTGACTTCCTCTGTGGCCGTGCAGTGTACTACAACGTGTTCCACAGTCTCTTCTTCCTGGAAACAGCCACGACACAGGCTGCTGTTTTGTCGCTACAGTCTTGAAGAGATGATGGTTCAGTTCACAGTGACCTATGATGATGGCCACCATTGTTCTTAGGTCCCCATTAAATTGAATTATATGAGTTACTGCTTCCGCCTTTCAGCGGAAACGATAACTTTCAACGAGATGGATCAGTATAACGACCTGGGATATTTGCCATTCATTCAGGAGTTCAGGAGTCACAGATAATGTACCGTATAAGAGCGAATAAATTAGGTAGACTTTATAGCAGGAAGCGGGTTGTCGGCACCGACTTACCATCGTAAGCATAGACTTTATAATAGAAAGCAGGCGCCGATCTACATGTAGGTACCATCTCATATGGACGAAAATAAAACAGCCATAGCAATGATTGTGTGTATTTGATGGCTTATCGTCTACTTACCCTTAACAAGCTTTTTGGTGTACAGAACAACTGGGAAAACTTTTTTCCTATTAGTCTTGTGCACAGAACAGCTGGGACAAAAGTTGTTCCAGTAGTCCTGTACAGAACTACGCACAAAATAACTGGGAATAAGCGGATTTTTCTAGATCCTTTATAATCTAGAAAAATACGCTTATTCCCAGTTGTAACAAAAAGTGAGGCGCAACTTTCAGGGGTGGTCCTAACGCGATCGTTGAAAACAAGAAAAATAAAAAATCGCCGGTATTTATTTTTTGCTATCAAGGAATACAAATAAATCAGAACCAGTATTTACAAATATGACAGGGGTTTGCTGATTGATTCAGAGATTCGATTTGATTTGACAAGCAGACCGACGGACAGACCAGATATGATATGTCATGATGAAATAATAAAGGGTTCTTGTGGTAAATGTAACAAGCTTCTTATTCAGTAAAATTTTGGAACTTAGAAACGAACCCGTGAGTATAAATACCGGGTAAAACGGGGTGAATAGAGACTCCCGGGTGAGTAGAAATGGGCGAAATACTGGAGCAAGACATAACCAGGCTTGTAGCAGTGGAAGTATTCTTAGTCCGTGACTGTTCACCTCCTGTGTCAGTGGATCTGACCTCTGCAAAAGGATATTTTCCTCCAGTATTTCGGCCATATCTCTTCACCCTGTAGTATATTCACCCTGTTTTACGGTACCTACTGTTTTCTATGTAAATGAGCAAGAAAAGTCCATGAATTGTGGGACAATTTTTGGCGGGAAAATGCACGGAGACGATTTACAGTCGCTGTATCGAGAGCTCTATAAATCTCGCGAAATGGGAGGATCACGGTGAAATGTCTATACCTTATACCTTCGAATCGGTCCACTAGAGAAGTGCGATGCAATGTGTGTTTGTAACCAAACTCCTCCGAAACGGCTTGACCGATTTTTATTAAATTTGGTGTATATTTGATAGGTCTGAGAATATGACGTTACCTATATTTGTTATTTTTTGGAAAAAAAAATATTTTTACTTTTTAGGAGTTGGCAATAAAAAATTATAACTTTCTCTTTCTTTTGGTCCGGCTATAACTTGAGAACGACTTTACGGATTTCATTCATCTTGTTTTTAAATGTTTTCCAAAAATAATTTGTAGAAGGTTCTCACATTAAAAAAAATGCACAAAAACTTAGAAAATTTAAGAAAACTTAAAGACTACCTTTATTGGCTTATTACCTTTATTAAGCGTTATATACTCTTTGCTAAGCACGTTTTAAATAACTGTCAGTTGTTTGACTTGAATGCTCATAAATCTTATACCTTTAAAAGGTATAAGATTTATCTTATACGAACAATTCTTGTATATATATATTCAGAATCTAGGAAACGGCTCCAAAGATTTTCATGAAATTTAGTATACAGGAGGTTTCGCGAGTGATAAATCGATCTAGAAAGGATTTATTTTTAGAAAATGTCATTGTATTCGTGTTTTCAATAATCAACTTTATCGATAGGGCACTCCCATAGACAAGATTCAACGCTACAAAGCCTTCATCTATCATTTATGACTGCTTTTTTTTTTATTTACTGCGTATGCTCGGATATGAATTCACAATGAGGGAGGCAAGTTGTCAGCTAAAGTTAGATGAACCCATAGACAAGGCCATAGACATAAAGTCCATTATTTTTGTTCGGTTCTCATATAACCAGCTGTGAAAAATATGACTCTTCCTGACATCTATTGGCGAATAATAATACTATTTTTTTTAATTTGAAGGAACTAACTGCTATAACGACACAACAACACTAAAGCTACTCCAGCAGGTGGCGTTGTTAAGCAACACTAAAAAAAATATACCGAGCAAAGCTCGGTCATCCAGGTACTATTATATTATATACGTATGGACCGTAACTAACCCTTGTACTTTAACAAAAGTAATATACAGAGGGAAATCCCCTCTCGTTGTTTGTGAGCAGTTTACGAATGCTGACTCAGAAGATAAACTTAGTTACTACCTAGCTAAATCCAATTATTACAAAACCAACCGAATTAATGAACACTATGTAGTTTGTTGGCAACACAATTTGTAAACGAGACAGACAAATAAACAAATCCTTTAATTACAAAGCTAAATAAATCTAGAAATTGCACTGACTAAGTTACAAGTGCAACAATAAAATAGACTGTAATACATAGAAGGATAATCCAGTTTATCTACGGTATCTAAATAAATAATAATAAATAATGGGATTGAAAGTGACATCAATTTTTGCTCAAATGTTATCTGTCAGCAGGCTGTCTCGCTGTCATGTTAATTTCCATTCTTTACACGACTTTTTGCTAATGTTTTGACTTAGAGCCGTGGATATGCAATTTTTATTTTTTCAACTCTTTTACTTTTACTCAAAGTTTAGAACTTGCCTTATAGCAAGGCTTGTGTTATTAAAACTGTCTACACGCTTAAATATTGAAAGAAACAAATATATTTCTACTAATTAAACTACAGGTTTCTTTAAAAAAAACCTGATAACGATTTTCAGGTTTAGACATTGGCGGGACTACATCATCGCCTTTTTGGGAGATTTAACCCACAAAATTGTCTGTTTTAGATAAAGTCTCAGTAGAGTAGGTACTCGGAACAAATAGCAGTTTTAGTCTCAGCAGAGTACACGGAACAAAAGTAGGACAAAAATAAAAGCAGCCTTTTTTACCCCGGCCGCGCTGTCTCTATGCCTTTGTCATACCAAACTCCTTCTAAACATTACAACTCCACGGATCTGTTGTTCCTTGACAAAGCGCTTCGCTTACCGGTTTTAATGCTACATTTAAGTGCATTCAGCACTTTACTGTTTTTGTGTAATGAAAACATTCTCTGTTTTATCTGCGGCTATTCGTTTTAAAAACCATTTGCTTAATTAAAACGTGGATTGGAAAACTTAAGTCTGTCATTTGCACAGCGCCTGTACTTTTAATTATGATACACGACAATGATGATACACAGACAGGAAGATATCTGATAAAGTAAAAGCTATTGTAAAAAAATTAAAATACAGTCTTTTTTTTTTTTAATCTGTTTCTATGATGTAGAAATATTATAGTAATGCTCATTAATTAAACTTTTCTACGCGCGGGCAGAAAGCAGATGATGTTTAAAGATCCTAGATACCTAGTATAGCTAATTAGCTATACCATAGTATTATAAAATCTGTGGCTATATTATACTCTGATTCAAAAACTTGGATATTTTTTATAAATAAAGGGATTAACTACAAAACCCAAGGAATATTGGTGGAAAATATTATATAACGATATCTTCGAAACAATTTTTATATTTAAAAGCTTTCATTCTTTATGTACCTAATGGATATCTCGTTCGTTTCCTAATTCAAATTTACAAATTTTTTGCTACACATAAAATTTTAACATTTGTATTTATGCAAAAATATTACTTCTATTAATTACAGGTCAGACCTAATACAATAGAGTAGTCATCAAATTAATTTAAGGCGAGGTGAGCCCAGCACTTGCAAGACGCAAGCAAGAAGCAAGACGGTGCGCAGACAGCCGAGCACGATTTTGTAGTTATTTAGGTGCTTTGAAAAATATTTGTATGACATATAAAAATATTTTCTAGTGATGTACTGCGTAATAACGTTTGCAATGTTTGGTATACTATATGTGTCATTTTATTCATTTTTCTATTCACAGTGATCATTTAAAGTTTCATTTAGAGGTAACTTTGTAATTTTTTTTGATCGGGTGATATGTCACCAATCGTGTTTTTGTCTAGTGATGCATTAGAAAATATCCTCAACTATAATATGTTTGAATTTCAAAACTATAGGCCTTCTAGTTATTGAGGTACGGACAGTTAAAAATCCCTAAATCCGGGTAACCCAGCCTTAAGTCAAAAAAGCAAAAAAGTGACATTGTAGCGGTCGCAGGGAGTCGTTGGATGGAGGCGGCTCAGGACCGCTATTTGTGGCGTATGTGGGAGGCCTATGTCCAGCTGTGGACGTGTATGGGCTGATATGATGTTGAAAAGCAAAAAAAAATTAAAAACATGTGTCAAAAAGCAAAAACATTCAACGATTCTGACCTCATCCATTGTATCGATGGCGTATACAATAAACGCTAGAGATGAGTCCGGTATTCAATAACTAACTCAGTACCTGTTACTATGGTCCTAAAATATCTAACGCTATTGTAAAATCCGCATACCGCTAGGGAATAACTGTGCAAAGCGAGCATCGCGCCTATCCGACCGTGAGCCATAACTACCCAACGCTTCAATACCTATACTTACCTAACTATCATCTACGCATAGGTACTAGCGGACCGTTCACCCGTAAAGTTATGTAGCTGCAACAAGTATTTGGTATTTCTGACCAAAACGGTTAGATGGTATTTCTAACTAAATCGGTTAGATGGTATTTCTAACCAAATCGGTTAGATGGTATTTCTAACCAAATCGGTTAGAAATATATTGGGTAGAAATCAGAACAGGTATAGAGTATTGTAACGTTATTGGGTACCAGTTGGTACTAGCGGTATTGAAACAAAATACCCAACTAATAACCGGTAGCCAAAATATCCAATAACTCCCATCCTTAATAAACGCCAGTAATTCATTGGCTATGAGCGGTTTAGACCCCATAGCAAAACAGTGTACAGTGGCCCTTAGCCACACGAAACGCGAATTATTATAATTCGATAAGGAACAATGTGACACTTCTGTTACCGAGTAGGCATCATACCGGACTGAATAATAATGACAATACATATGTGAGTCTTTGTTGACATAAAATATTTTAGATTCTCAATCGGAGCTTAGGCTATTTTTTCTGAATAAATGGCGTTTGATACAGGTCGCGTCATGGTTTAATAGCGCTGGCATTGATGCATAGAAGTCTAGTTTTTAGATTTTTACACCGTTTTAGACCTGCGCAGAACCCCCTCCACTTCGCCGAGCGCTATTAAACCGTGACGCGTGTATATTCCAGAACTACAATGTTTCTGTCCAATCCATTCACTCGTTTTATGGCCACAGTACTAAAATTGAAGCTTAAACCAAAGGTGCTTATGAAACCAACCAGTTGTAAGGGACGACTCAGCTCCAGTAAGGTTTATCTAGATTGCTCGTACCGTGGTCCCGGACTGTTTTATGATGGATTGATGTAGTAAAAGCTTGTCCTTTGTGATTGCCGTGATTCGAATGAAGTCAATGTTTGACAAGCAACGTTTTAGTATGTAGAACTATGCCTAACCAAAATTATTTTACGTTGTTTTTTTACCAGTGAGGGACTTATATGTTTTTTCTCGTATTTTTGCATACGATTGTCTGGGAATATTTATAACGTTAAATTAACAAAACTCCTTTTGTTAATAAGCTTTTTTTATGAATGATTAACACTGCTAAATTTCTTTTTTAATAAGTATTTGTTTTTATGTTTTAATAAGTATTTGTTTATCTACAAATGGAAACTACAAATGTAAATTCTATGATACTCATTGATACCTAACGATGAGTAGACATCTACTTGAACGATCAACAATGACAAGAAATATACCAATATTCCTATGTTGATCTGGACCACGTCCCAAACCTGTATGGTGCAACATGAACGATGTTGCTTTCTCTGTGAGTTATCACAGGAAGTGAAACCGGCTTGTGCGGAAATCGCCCGCGCTATTTATTACTTATAATTATTATAAATACGTATAAAGTATTATAATTATTATAACTACATGCATAAGTGATGTTTACGGCTTTTGACAATCGTAGTATTACGGATTCTATCGCGTAGCGAAACTCCGAGCATAGCTCTCTCCATAGCTCGCTGGGTGACTTTAAGCTTATGCACAAGGCCTATAGTTATGTTTATATGCACTTAAATGGGTTATTATCATTTACAAAAGTTATCACCATCTATGATGATAAAATATTTACCATAAAGTCCAGTTCTTTATTTCCCAGCTCAGAACTTAAGTCAAAACTCTTTGTCAGCAGAAAAATACACAAGAGAGCTCATCTAAAATCTAGAGCACCTTTTTCCTTCGAAAAACGAGGCATTTCTTAAAAACTATCCAATCTGATCTGTTTGTGGGCTTTGCCTTAGCCTTCTATTTGGAGACTGGCCAAATCTGATAAATAGGTAACGTTGGTACTGACTGACCTGACCTGACCGTCTGACTGTAATAATAATTGTGCATTCATGGTATCTATGATGTATCAGGGAAATAAAAAAAGTAAGACTATAATAGATTTGGCCGAGGATCTCAAGAGACGGAAATAAGCAGGTCTCGACGGAGCATACGCATTTGCTCCCCTTGGAGTCGAGACCCTAGGTCCGTGGGTTCCCGAGGCACTAAGGGTTTTCAAAAAAATTATCTGAACGCCTGGTCGAAGCGAAGCGTGACCCGAGAGCTGGTGAGTATCAAGCGCATTAGCATTGCATACATTAGCATACAGCGGGGCAATGCAGCCAGCGTCTTGGGGACGCTTCCGACTGTTATTGATATGGACCAGTTGAGCTACCTGTATATTGTTTGTAACAGTCTGCAGTTTGTTCAATTATTTCAATTGTACAAACGATATAAAAAAAATTTACTAGTTCATTTTTTTATATCGTTTTTTTGTAATATTCTTTGTTAATAAAGATTACGGGCTAATCTCCGTTACTGCCATTTTTTTAAACAAAAACTTATAATATCATCATCATCATCATCAGCCCATACACGTCCACTGCTGGACATAGGCCTCCCCCGTACGACGAACTTATTATATACATACCTCAAAATAAATTACTAGAATCAACTGCTCATATAAAGTGCAAGGTTGTTGTACAATATACAGTTAACTCAATTGTTTCAATTGTAATACTAGTTTATTTTTTTTATATTATTTGATTGTTATTTGCATTAACTGTATTATTATTTTTTCGCAGCCACAGGTTCGTTGACATCTGGGAGCCTAAGCCACGAACCCACCTACTATCTTACTTATTTTACTTACGAACCCAAAATAATTTTAAAATTATTGTTGCCCCCTGACAGAGTTTTTATGCATTGTGTACCCACTGAGACTACCTATACCTACGAATCTGTATGCATAAAATCACTATAAATTACATATATGAATATGAACATTAGACATCGGATTCAGTTTTAATCCAGTCTAAATATTTTATTAAAAATGACGTTGTGATAAAAGTGGATGTTTAAAACAGCATGTTTATTGGTTTATCCTGCGGGTACGGGTCGTTATCAATGTTTGTAAGGTTACATTATTTATGAAAATAAACCTTTTGTTAAACCCTTGTGGAGATCGTGATGCGTAAGATGGCCTTGGGGCTAGATGATGCTGTGAGGATTCTCCATCATTTTCCCGTTTCGCCCACTACCGCCCTCTACAATTGTACGAATGAAAAAGTATTGCTGAAGCCATTTAGTTTAAGCTGAGCTGAACAAAATATCTAGTGCTTTAAGTTTCAAGTGCGATTGTTAAAAGTTTTTATTGGTTTTCTAAGTTGAATAGGGTATTTAGTATTCCTTCTTATGTCTTCAATGAAACTTGGAAGAATGCTAACAAGGCATGCTGGCTAGGTGCGAGGATTATAGTAATTATGATTCCTGTGGCAAAAAAACATGTTTATACTACACCTCGTCGGAAAGTTGCCTATTCTTTTTCCAAATATAAGATAGAAAGTAAGTCATCGCAGGCGTATAGGAATCTGGGAGGAAAAACTCTATGGAATTTCATTTCTCACGCGTTTTAGTGGGAGATAAAAGTGTATGGAAATCCATTTCTAACGTGTTATTTTTTTTTCAATTTCCTAAAAGATCGACCGGTAGCTGTTAGCTAAAAAGTTTTTAATCCAAGTCCGCTTGCCTCTTCCAATTTCCGAACAATATTTTGAAAAAAGCACCCGAGTGATAAAGGCTGGCGCTGGAAGTTCTTCTAATTTTGAATTTGGTGTAGGCAATTTTATTAATTCTACAGAATGTCATCGAGTGATAGTGAAAATTTTATGACACCGCCAGAAATAGAATATTTATTCTGCTTTTTATTTTCCTCGAAGGTGTAGTATAAAGCACTATGTATTAAACTCGGCAGAAAGTGCGGCAGAAAGTACTCGGCAGAAAGTGCGATTCCTACCTCGTGTGTTTTAAGGCTGTACTATTATAACATATTGGAAATTCTTCGGAATGAGGTATTTTCTTTTCAACCTTCCATAGACCATGCATAATTGGACATGCCATCTCAATGACACCCTCTATTCTTCGGCAAAAGATCCGCGCCATCTAAGTTTATGTTTTCTTTTTTTGGAATACGCCTCTTTAGAATAAATTTAAGTATATTTTAAGTAAAGGTTCTACTTTTGAATAAAAATGCTTAGCTCCACTCACACGCGCGTTTTTAGTATTTCCACGTATGTTCTCATGCGAGAAATAGTCACAGACTATTAACTAAGGTAAAATAGCTAGTATAACGCATTAGCATTGCCATACAGCGGGGCAATGCAGCCAGCGTCTTGGGGACGCTTCCGACTGGTATTGATATGGACCAGTTGAGCTATCTGTAGATTGTTTGCAACAGTCTGCAGTTAGCTCAATTATTTCAATTGTAAATACTAGTTTAATTTGTTTATATTATTTGATTGTTATTTTCTTTATCAATAATTTTATTATGTACTCGTATATCAATCATCCATCCGTAACACAGGCTCTTCTTAGCTTGGGGCTAGCTAGATGATGCTGTGTGGATTGTCTAACATTATCTATTTATAAAAACAAAATGTACCTAGTACTACTTATTTTTGACGACCTCTGTGGCGCAGTGGGCGAAGGTCCGCCTGCGCCGCAGGAGGTTGCGGGTTCGATTCCCGCCTCGGTACAAATGTCTGTACGATCTGCAGATATTTGTTCAGGGTGTTCTGGATGTTTTGTATGTATGATAAAAAATATCTATCTATGTAGTGTATTATATTATGTAAATCAGTTATCTAGTACCCATAACACAAGCTCTGCTTAGCTTGGGGCTAGATAATGATGTGTGAATTGTCCAGCATTTTTGTTTCACCATACGTTTTCTTTGTTGTAAAACTAAAACGGCCAGTATTTAATTTTTTGTCCCTCTCTACACACTCGCATACTTTGACATCAAAGTTTCTATTAGACGACTACCTATAGCAAATTCCATGTTAATAGAATGCCCCCTAGGTTAGAAGAAGTTTCCGATTACGAATGACCCGAATAAACTGAAGCTCAACAAGAATGACGATGTTTTCCGCTGTTTGCCGATAGGTAACAATAAACACAGAATTTTCATTATCCCAGAGAAAATTGTGTATAAACTGCAATGAACGACAGCTGTGCTTGAGTGCCTGATCGAACAGTAGCCATATTTATTTGGCCTTCATAAAATATTGGACAATTTATGCGGGAAATTTGGTGAATTTTGCCTGGATTTTTGGCATTCTCCATTATAATCATCATATCAGCCCATACACGCGCACTGCTGGACATAGGCCTTCCCCATACGACGCCACAAATAGCGGTCCTGAGCCGCCTCCATCCATCGACTCCCTGCGACCGCTACGATGTCGTCGGTCCATCTGAGTGGATGGTCTCCCATGTAGAGGGGGTTTTGCCATAATCACCACGCTTGGCAGGCGGATTGGTGATCGCAGTGTTGGGGTTGAAAAATACTCAGAAGGAAGCTCCTGCCCTTCCTTTGGTAGGTTCCCTTAGTCGGCTCATACGACATCCACGGGTTGAGTTGGAGGGGTCGATATTCGTTCGCCGCGGCCCCACGGCCATTATGAGGTACATAATATATAATCTATTTTTTATTTTGAAGCAAGCTTTCACGAGCAAAAGACAAGTGATCATAGCGGCGTGCAGTTCTGCTGAATCGTCGGGTAATTAAGGAGTCTCAGACAGACGTCGCCTGCGGTGGTCGTTAGTACAATTTGACTGTGTTGCTCTGGTAGACCCTTAAAAATGCGGCGCAAGTTATCTGTGCTTTTTCCTTGTTAAGCTCACTGAAAAGTTTAGTAAGCTTTGTTTACAAGCTTCGTTCATGCGAACCGTGGTGCTGGTTGAAACGTGCCGCTTTTTAATACCTTTTTTATATTGTATTTGTTTTAATAAAAAACTTATACGATTCTTAATAAAAGACAAACTTAAGCTAGATGGTTTGTCTAGTGTCGACGAAAGCATGTACGATCCACGTGTACCAACGCACTACAATGCCACAAAGGCCATAATACCTACTTGATTTTTTAACCATCTGCAGAAAAGATAAACACCCAACATAAACATAGAACTAGTATTTAAATTGAAACAATTGAGCCAACTCCAGACTGTTGTAATCCTGTTGCAGATTTGCAGACACAATTCTTTTGGTGTTGAGTATTTTCAATAAATATCGTTACCAATTATATTCCAAAATTATAAATTATAAACTCGACTCTAAGCATGTGAATTTTAGTTTTTTGTTCAGATTCGGTGACATAATTTGCAGCTAAGTTCGATCTTCACAAGATAACCGGTGACTAAACTATGACCAGGGACGAGTAAACGAATATTTTACTCGTCCCAGATCACGAAATCTTTTTTTTATAAGTCTTACGAGCAGTACAGCAAAAATTGCGCTTACTCCAAAATAGGCAGCCCTAACGTCACGCAAGTAAACGTTATTCCAACTGATTCATTTCGCCGACATTCGTGTGATTTCTACCCAGCTCCCGTATTTGTTGGCTTCGTCCGTCCTATTAGGATCGCCATTAACACTGTCGCCCGCACGCCGACAAACTTAGTTAATTCTGGGCTGCCAAGCTCCTGCCTAGGAATGGCTGTGTCACTCGCAAATCCTAACCAATATTATAAATGCAAAAGTGTGTTTGTTTATTTGTTTTTGTCCTTCCTTCACGCCCTAACTAAGCAACCAATCGACTTGATTTTTGACATAGAGTTAGTTGAAAGGATATAAATTTGCTACTTTTTGTCCTGGTAAAACATCAAATTCCCATGAGAGATTTACGCTTTAGTGCTCACATACACGAGTGGCAAAGTGCTAACGGCAGAGGTAATTGAAGCCGTCGACACCTATCGACTCCAGCCGTCGACACGCGTGGACGGCTGCTGTCAACTGTCGACGGCAGCCGTCAAAGTCAACGGCTGCCCTCGGGCGGCGCGCGTCGACTGCTGCCGTCGACAGTTGGCAATTTGCCGCTCGTGTATACATATGAGCCCTTATACAGCTTACGAATTTCACACGGGTGAAACCGCGGGAACAGCTAGTTTTAAATAATGTAAGACAATCCACACAGCATCGTCTAGCCCCAAGCTAAGCAGAGCTTGTGTTATGGGTACTAGATAACTAATATCGTATTATGTAATACGATACATGCCTAGATATTCTATGGTCTGTGGCTGCTGGAAGCGTTGGTTATATTACCACAATTTCAGTGCAATAGCAATAAAGCTTGGGTTTCTGTTTGTATTCAGTAGAATTCGAAGATAATCCTCCAATGACGAATTCGTTACGGATGTGCGGGTTAACAACGAACCATATTTGTGTTGGAAGAATATTGTATCTAGATTGTTAACACTGGACAAGAAAACACGAGAAAGAAAACCTAGCGTATCATTATCTGGTTGACAGGGTAAATAAGTTATCCTTAAATACTTTAGGATACGATTTTTAAGTTTATTTGACTCTCTCGTTTGTATTTTTCTGTCCGTTTTTGTCGACTTCTCTTTTCTTATATTTGTTTTTAATATTGGCTGTATAGAATAGGCATGACGACTGATTTTGAGAAACTACACCGTGATATTTTTAGACATCTACTGAATGCAAAATAAATTACAATTCTGCAAAAAAAAGGACGCCGAAGGTAAATTACAGCTTTTAAAAATGCATTTTCAATTTCGCTCAAAAACGCTATAATACTCGTGGCGGCTGTCTATGACGTCATAGATGCACGAACATCATGCAGAATGATCATGATATTTTCAAGAGAAGCTTTACCAGCTATTCTGTGCCTTTACATTACATATTATGACGGCATGACGTCACAGTTGTGTATTCTCTGATTGGTGTTCAACGTGTCATGGCGGATTGCTGTATTTTGTATTTTTATTTTATCCAAATTATAATTAATCTCGATCAAAACATAAAATATAATACGTGTTTTGTAATCTATGGCTCAGTAAATACATAATTTTCGTGATTTTTAGTTACTGACGTCATACCTTTATGACAGCAGCATGTTTTACTCTATGATTGGCTGTATTTTTGACTGTTTTCAGCAAAAAGTATTCACCATAGAGTAAAAACTTGCTGCTGTCTGTATTCACATTAAACTTTATGACCAACTGCAATATACTCGCTCATAGTAGCTGTAGGGACAAATAAAATCGAATTCTTTCTAGACTGCACGTCATAAAAATCAAGATGGCGTTTTCTATTTGAACCGATTTCCGGAAACGAGTTCTTTTGATAAAAACCATTCCAAGCAGCAGTTGTGATGGGAACTATTTTCCCATTTACCTTTACACAGGATGGGAACTATTTTCCTAAAGAACCTTCTAATTGGATTTATTGAATGGACAAAGAAATGTAATTAAGGATCATTGGCAGTTCTCCCATGACGATGCAGTTATTAACTAGGCAATTATTAGAAAGAATGCTAACAAGCTTTTAAACAGAAGACTTATATACTGCTAACAGTATTTTCCGTTAGCTAAGACGTCGTTGTATCTTGCGACTTCTTAAAATGCAATCAGTTAGCTTTCTCAGCACATCTTCAACACCATCTCTGCCGATGGATGTCCACTGCAGGACATCGGGCTCCCTTAAATGTTTAAGGGAGCCCTAGCGGCTGTAGCGATGTCGCTACAACGACGGTTCCCCCCAGCGACCTTTACAATGGTCATCGGTCCATAGTGTCATATAGTTTCTATACTAAAAATACCTATCTACCTACAACTAACATTACCTAATCTATGCTACAACTGCCAGCTAGGTAGGTAGGTAAACTGTGGCAATCACTGCGCTTCTATTGCTCCTAAAGTCGAAAACACAGAGAAATGTACTAAAATTGCCGTAAAATAAAATTGTTATCGTAAAAACGCTAAATAACGCTAGAAATAAACGCAGAAATGAGTGTCCCATAATAAATAGCAAATTTAAAACTACGACAGGAAATCGTGCTCCATTTTAGGCCACATCTTTACTTTCGCAAGGTGTGATGGTGATCAAACGCATAACCGTTACCAATAAAGTATAAAAAACCGCTAGATTGACTGATAATTTATTTATTGATTATATGATAATATGATGGTAGATTATAACTGATACTTGATTTATTAATAATCTGCAAAAAGATAAACAATCCCGCGTTATCTTGTAGTTGTATTTAAACAAAATATTTGAAATCCTTTCTTTTTTCAACAATTATATTTTTATCACATCTCAAAGAATGATGTGAATTTTAGTTTATTGCGTTCGGATTTGTTGACATAAATTGCAGCGAACTCTTAGCTCGGCCATATGCATATCAGACATCTGATAGATTTAATACAGCAAGACGCTTGCAGTGGCGCCAGTCCCGTACATTTTCATACGTTTATTTTCTAATTTACCATCTACCATCCAAGCTACCATCTTATAGTGCGGCCGTGACCTAACAAATCAAACAGAGATCATTAGTTCTATAACTCATAGATGGGAAATTCAGAATTTCTCAGTGTCGTCGTCGCCGCCGGGAAAATGATTCCCGCGGATATAAGTCACGTTGCTAGATCGTAAATCATCCGGGATAAGTTTTTCCATTCGGGCATGGGACGGGACAAAATGACGTAACAATGCTGAAGGGTAACGAAAGTTTTGGGATCGAAAAACAATTTCCTACAAATTTTGGGTGATCGGAACTGTTACTATTTACCCGACTACAGAAGGACGAGGGTTATGAGTTTGAAACCCTATGTATGTGTATAGCCGATTTTTATGTTAGAATTACTGGTCCGATTTCAAAAAATGAGGTGTCCTATGATTCGTCTTAATAGCCTGACGGTTATAGGCTATGTGACGTCAGATAAAAATGGGGGTCTAACGAGATAGCGGGGGTCTAAGTAAGGGTCGAAAATTCCTATGTTAGTAAATATGCTCGCGTGTGTGATATTGTTGCAAAGGTCTTGTGTTTGTAATTTTCGAAACCGTTTTTCAAACTTTTGTGGGGGTTAAGGATTCACAAGCCATCAGAAAAAATGTGTAAAAAAAATATAGTTAAAAACTAAAACCCGAATACATAAAAGTCTTAAACAAGCGTTCAACTATAATTTTCCTTGTCAATTTCTTTTGATACTTAGGTAGGAACCAGGGTGCATTTTTGTTGGACAGTGGGAACGGATTTTTTTACAGTTTTCCGCAATTATTGAGTGATTGAAGGCAATTATGATTTTTTTTTCTATTCGGGGTAACAACCAATTACTCTCTTACAATTATCCTAATTAAATTGATACACGTCCTTCATGTTTTAATAGCATCGTAAAAAATCTCGCACGCACAATTTTTATACTCGATCGCCACTGAGAAGTATCTGTTTAGGTATAGGTATAGGAGCAGAAATAAGAAGCAGCCATTCCGTAACGTGGATTTATT
Organism: Eupithecia insigniata; assembly: GCA_947859395.1. Taxonomy (NCBI): domain Eukaryota; kingdom Metazoa; phylum Arthropoda; class Insecta; order Lepidoptera; family Geometridae; genus Eupithecia; species Eupithecia insigniata. The sequence goes on from OX402011.1 coordinate 12,087,670, forward strand.
CCGACTGTCGTCGACGCCGTCGCGCCGACCTACTCTCCACCATGTGGAGGTAGGTACACTACAATAAGTGGAGAGGAATTCTGCGCAGGTGTAAAACGGTGTAAAAATCTAAAATTCGACTTCTGCGCATCAAGGGCTCATCAAGGTCAGCGCTATTAAAGCGTGACGCGACCTGTACGTAGGTACCTATTCTATGTGATGTACTATAAGTGTAATCAACAATGTTACCCTCATACAGATATAAAAATAAACAGGGCAATATTTTATAGTAGGTAAAGGTACATTGCAAAAGCAAATGTGTTCCGAATGAAATATGAGATAATAATTAGACTTAGGCTCGCTATCTCGACAAAAAAAAAAGCAATCGCGACGCACGGTACCTATCTCGACAAAAAAATTACGTGAACGTTAACTCGACGCACGGTATATCAACAAAAAGTGAATCCATAAGTAGGGACAATAAAATATAATAAGAGTTCTCAGTATACTGAAAAGTGCTTAAAATTAGCAGAGCCACTGAAAAGTCCTATCCTTCGAATATTATAAATATTAAAGTCTGTATGTATGGATATTTGTTACTCCTTCACGCAAAAACTACTGAACCGATTAGGCTGAAATTTGGTATGGGTATAGTTTGGGACCTGAAATAACATATAGGCTATTATTATCGCGACAAAACGCGGCCGAACGCGCGGGCAGCAGGTAGTACTATGTAAACACGTTATATGACAACGTTCCTTCTATAGAAACCCGCACGTATCTTTATCCTGGTCTGATAAGATAATACACCGTGGTCCGGCAACATAGTTTCCGGGTGGATAACTGAAGTCCGACCGTACGGATATCCGGACCGTAGTCGAAGGACCAATAAAACCACAGCAGGTTGTCGCACACATAACATCCCCGAACAGAATCATCGCCTAAGCTTTTTGGTACTAAAAGTGGCAGAGAAGTGCGCCTCGCTTGGCGGGATGCAGTTACAGACTTTAAGCGCAGCGACATGATACTATGTCTGTGGCTAAAGCTTTTTTCTTCTCATACAGATTTCCGCCCGGGTGCAGTTCAGATTTCAATATCTTTATTTGTTGAGACTTACAAAATAAGCACTTAGACAAGTCAAATTTATAGCATAAACAGCTATAAATATAATAATTATTATCAATAAAGATGCTATTGATTTTCTCTTCGCTTTTCATCCACAAGTGGAAGAAGTGAAAATGAAACCACTAGTATTCATATAACACGTGTTATATAAATACTAGTGGTTTCTTTTTCACCTAATATAATGTTTAGTTTGCCTATCTAAATCTAAATAATAATGGTTCTGGTCCGTGTGCGGGCCACCTAAAACCTATATTTTTAGTATGTTTTTACTATCACACGGGCCACACGCATGCGGAACGCGGATTGGCTGGAGCAATTAAGTTTAAGGTGGCCTGCACGCGGGTGGAAATCTGCATGACGCGAAAAAAATCCGCAGCCTATGGACGTCTGTAACATCCGAGAAGTAACACGCAAGATGCCTAAATTGAATTCACTTGAGCTATACATATACATAAATATATATTTATATTCTTTGTAGGTAGATAGATTATAATTTCGTTTTGTTTAGCTATTTACTGATTTAATCGAAAGAGTAGTACATAGTATATCAATGGACCGGCAACGGGAATCCATTAAAAATTGATGGATGGATCGAAAATACTTTGTATACCATAAATAGACAAGAAACAATACAACATAAAAGCTTAGAAAAATGGCAGTATAAAGGACGGCCTTATCGCTGAGAGCGATCTCTTTCAGGTTCCGGGCAACCTTAGGATTGACTGAAAAATGTTGAAGTGAAGAGAATTAGTTCTTTATCACTTTTTATCCAGTTTAATAATATTATCTAAGAGATTTTTATACTTACCTAAACCTTTTGAATCTGATTCTAACGTTGTGTTAAATAGGTACTTCTTTGCAGCCAAGTCAAGGAAAATGTCTCAAATTTCAAATCAAAAGATATGAGTGATATCTTGGGTTTTGCAGAGTTAAATAAGCGCAAGCGCTTTCATAAGCTTTACAGTTTTTTTTTCAAGAATCTTTGAAAAAAAGCTTATGTTTTTGAGTTGATGTCAATCCGTATCAGAGTTGATAAGTGTGCGTCAACCGTTAAGCCCTTGAATTAGTTTCTATTCGCACTGTTACTTTTTACTACCAGCGGCCCGTTTGGACATAAAATGAAATGTAGGCCTTTAACGTAGCTATTTAGAGCTCCAACACAAAACTGCGATGCGATGCGATACGATGCCGCATTGGAGCGCATTGGATAGTGCGAGTTCGCAGATATGTGCGATGCGATGCGAATTCGCGGTTTTGTGTGGGAGCCCTTAATCTATGCCTTTACTGACGATCAAGGCTTGGATTTGATGGGTAGTTTAATTAAATTGCTAGGTTTACAGGGTAATTAACTGGGTACCTATGGGTAACAATGTGATTAACTGGGTATCTATGGGTTACAATGTGATTATTGTGGGTATAGATTTTTTTATAATCGGTAGCGCGATCCCCTTTAGATTTTAGCATACATACAGACCAGGATTTATGACGTCAGCGTGGGTGAATGTATGAAAAAAGAAAATGCAATCGCGTAAGCTTTTTAAAGTGTATCTATACAATCTATGGGTAACAATGTCTGGGTACCTTTGGGTAACAGTGTGATAACTGGGTACCTATGGGTAACAGTATGATAACTGGGTACCTATGGGTAACAGTGTGAGGGTGCCTATGAGTAACAATGTGTTTAAAAAAGTATCTGAGTGCCTATGTTGTTTGGATGAGTGAATGTGCAGTCAGAAATGCAAAATATATTTTTTGTTGGTTGCCTTGTGTTGTGACCAGCAGTTGGCTTAACCCGCAGAACCGAATTTTTTTTTGTGTACACGTGCCGCCATTTCTGTATCTATCTAACGCGAATCTGCAGGTTAAGAAAAAGGAGGAGAAGTCTACCGCTTTTTCGCCATTAGGCCGTTGCGGTCCAATTTTCTTCTCTCTTTCTCTATTCGACGCAGGAGGTTGCGGGTTTGATTGCCGCCTCGAGACAAATGTTTGTACGATCTGCAAATATTTGTTCAGGGTGTTCTGGATGTTTTCTATGTATAATAAAAAAAATGTCTATCTATGTATTGTATTATATTAAGTATATATAAGATATCTATATAGTACCCATAACACAAGCTCTGCTTGGCTTGGGGCTAGATAATGATGTGTGAATTGTAAAAAAAAAGAGTCTGGTCCATTCTGTCATCACAAATGTCAAGTGATTGATGGTCTTAAATTCCTCGACCATTTTGAAGCAATTAAAATAACCAACAAATTGTTAGAATACTTATTGTTGTACGGTCACTAACGACCACTGCTATAACAAATCGCCTCGTTACGTACTTTGCCCACCATTTCCAAGACAATAGTAGTCGTTATTCGCTAATGAGTGCTTTCAATTAAATTATGGGACCTTTTTGGTGGTTCTGGTTTTCATTTGATTTTTTAACTGCAAGCTTTTAGTTAGATTTATCGTAGCTAAGCTTTTTGGTCTGACCGTTAAACACGATCATCTTAGGTCTTCGCGATCAACTGCCGAAAAATTACGCAATACTAAAAGATTGTTTTGTCATACCTTATAGGATAAGTATATATTTTTCTATTTACGAGTTTCTTTGAATAAATGTAATTTATGTTTATTTATTTACACTTAGTATGAGTGTGCACAGTAAGTACTGTTTAAGTATTATTAAAATAGGGAGGTCACAATGAAAAGACGTGTGTGGTAGCCATGCCTCTATATTCACTGAACTTATAACTACCTACATTTTACTTACAATATAATCAGAATCAATAACTTTATTTCTTTAGGCTTACAAAATAAGCACTTAGACAAGTCAAATTTTATACTATAAATATAGTTATTATTATCAAATAAGAAATAAGGTGTTATTGATATTCTCTTCACTTCAATTTTTTGTCTACTAGTGGAAGAAGTGAAAAAGAAACCACTAGCACATTATAATATCACTTATGTGTCTAATACATGTTTATTTTGCCTATCTAAATATAAATTTAATGCAATTTAGATACATGTCAATATTTCTTTAAAGCTAAACAGAACATTGAATTTCTTGCATACTACTGACAGTGCGGAACGGAGCGACATCTGGCCAAGCATTAACATCATTGATGTAATCATCTATGGAGTAAAAGGCCTTCCTGATAAGATTTTGTTTAATGTACTGTTTAAATTTACGAATAGGGAGTTCAGTTGCTTCAGATGGAAGCTTATTATAGAAGCGCACGCAATTGCCCATAAATGATTTCCCTACCTTTCGTAATCTAAATATCTAAATAATTAACCTACCCACAAGTACGACCACGAAAAATGTTATGTGAGCTCGATAGACTTTGTCTTCTATGTATCTTATACGTAGAAAGAAATAATGAGACAAATACAATATTCCGTGAAAATAGCCTTGTGCCTCTACTAAATCTCTCAAAACCATTCGAAAATCTTAACTTCGTATGAAGTTTCGTAGGAAGTTGAAGATGAGAAGAGCTGAATAGTTATGCAGCCGCTGTCAAAGTACGAAAAAAAAATATTTTCTATTTGGTAGACACGCTGCAAGGCCCCGGCAAATGTATGGAAGAAGACGAAAACTTTTTTCGCCATCGTAAACTAATGCACAACTCTTTCTAAGGACTCAAAGCCTGTTTAGGTGCAAAAATAAATCTGTTTTGGATAATTTATTTCAATAATTTATAAGACATTTATATTTTATACTCGATGTGGTGAATAACTGCTCGATAATTGTAAAATAGTCCCGTGTCCAAAGGTTGCCTGGAAGAAATCGCTCTTAGCGGTAAGGCCGCCCATTGTGCAACTGCTATGTTAGTGTTTTCCTGTTTTGTTTTTCTCTATCTTGGTGTGCAATAGAGTATTTGTATTGTTATGTATTGTGTTAGTGAGTCGACAGGTTAAATTGTTTATTTTTATTTAATAAATAAATAACTAAAATTAAAGACAGAGAATGTAAAATATTTAGTAACAATTTAGCGCAAATCATACTCCGAGAAGATTCAACAAAATGAAATTTGCGTGCATCGCCGTGCCTCCCACAAAATGACATGCCATTAGAGGATTCGAGTCCGGGATCTCGGTCGATTTTCGAACCAGAAAATTTCGGGATTACATTTTCCAAATCCCGGTTTTTTCGGGATTGTGAAAAATTTATAAAATAATAAAATAAACGAAGCGCGTTAATGTTAATACAAATTATAAACTTAAAATTATAACGACTTATCGAAAACATAAAAAATATGAAAAAAGGCAAATCCGATCATTTCGGCTGACATCTGTATGTCTGTTGTCTTCAAATATAATATAATTTTTAAATAACTGGAAATTTTTATAATCTAAACTAACTTATATTATTAGTATTAGCTCTTTTTTATATAACAATACCATTTAGGTATTGTTATATATATAAAATAAAAGCATTCCTTAAACAGGTAATCGATCGCCTCCTCAGCCGCGTCGTGGTCAACATTTTATCGTCGGTCCATCGAGTGTAAGGTCTTCCCACACACAGTTTCGCATTGCATCGCGGTCGCCACTCGAGAACCTTAGTACCCAACGGTTATCGACTACCATAATACTACTACTAGATAACTGATATAATTACAATTAAATTATTACATTACTTGCTGAATATATTTTTTCTACTTCTAATATTTAAAATTAGAGTTACACTAGCGAGCCCACGAGGGTCTTAAGCGAATTAATGTTACTAAGGGGATTATAATAATTATTTTTTCTTTTATTTCAGGTAAATACCCGAACCGGCCAGTAAACAAGAAAAACAGCGCCCAACAGATGTTCCAGCACTAACCGCATCTATTTCGGATGTCATTTATTATGTCTGGATAAGCTGGCGGGCTGCCTACTCCGTCGCGCGTTAAAAAGGTCTTGTTTATTCATTCATTTTGTTAATTTAATACGTGGGTTATTGTCACAGAATACCTATAAAGGGCGCCCCACGGCCATGCCACATGGAGGGAAAGTATCTTAAATATTTTAGATAGAAATTTTTACTAAAAGTATACTTCATTTTGATTTAAAACTATTTAAACTGCATGTAAAGACTTTTGATTAATCGCTTGTCGAACCCGCCAAATTGTAAAAAAAAACACTTGTTACTTTACCCATAGATTTAGGAAAAAATTGTAGGTCTATGATTTTACCCAAGGAATTTATATACTAAGTTACGTTAGTATATAAATTCCTTGATTTTATCATGGTATTGTATTCTCTTTGATTTTACGATACCGATCGAAAGGTTCTAACGTAAGGATTTTTTTTTCACATAACCGTTATCATCTTAAATAAGAGGAAGACCAAAAATTTTCGAAAATTTTACATAGTTATAATAGTTTGGTTTTTGACGTCCCACTTAGCACTAGAGTAATTGCATGTTTTTCTCCATAATTAAGCGGCGTAAAGGATGTAGCAGATCAGAGCCGTAACGCTACTAACGCACAGCATAAAAATACGCATTCAAATATGGGCTTTAACTCTTAACATTTAGATGCATTTCATATAGACGGCATCAGGTGACAGACAGCTCGCGGGCCACTCATTTAAAGTTTGTAGGAAGCCATTATTTCAGTGTAAAATGTATATAAAAAATAAAACAAAATACTGTTCTTTTTAAGGCCGTGGGGCCGCGGCATAGAATATCGACCTCCAACTCAACCCGTGGATGTCGTAAGAGCCGACTGAGGGAACCTACCAGAGGAAGGGCAGCAGCTTCCTTCTGACTATTTTTCAACACCAACACTGCGATCACCAATGCGCCTGCCAAGCGTGGTGATTATAGCAAATCCCCCCTACATGGGAGACCATCCACTCGATGGACCGACGACATCGTAGCGGTCGCAGGGAGTCGATGGATGGAGGCGGCTCGGGACCGCTATTTGTGGCGTCGTACGGGGGAGGCCTATGTCCAGCAGTGGACGTGTATGGGCTGATGATGATGATGATGACTGTTTTTAACAAAACAGATAAAACTTTTTTAAAACAAGCTTAATTATTATCTGGGACCAAGATGCTTCGGAAGACAAATCCAACGAACCCAAACTCGACGTAGTTAAGTAATTTCAATTAGGATATCCTAAAGCCACTTTTGGACTCCACCATCAAAACAGCTAGATGGTACCATAACATTGCATTCAGAGAATTCAACTCAAACGGTTGAGGATAACTGGTCTCAAATTCAGTTACAACATTTGTCCCACACTAACAGGGCAAGTAGCAAAAAAAGCTTATAACAAGTATTAGCCAACATCGAATGCAAATTTTTGTGCTGTGCGGATAAATGTATTGGATAAATGTGCGCCGAGCTTTACTTAGCTTCCGCGTAACTTAGAGGCGAATTCTATAATCCTATTTATTGTAGTACTTTTACGTAGTATCTGTGGCAAAAAAACCTTTAAATGCTCTCCATATAGTTGCAATTTTGGAATTCAAGAGTTTACTTACCTCGGGAGGGAGCGTCTATCTAATTTGACCCAGAAGAAGTCCCTCGTTAAGGGAAGAAACGTTGGTGTTCATCATCATCAGTCCGTATACGTTCACAGCTCAACATAGGCCTTCCCCAAACGACGAAGCCACGAATAGCGGTCCTGAACCGCCTCCATGTAACGACTCCCTGTAACCGCTACAATTTCGTCGGTCTACAGAGATCTTCTCATACTCCGTTTCGTTGTTTTTCTTTCAACACAAATACGGTTCGTTGTTAACCCACTTACATACGTATTGTTGAATGTTGATTTTGCCGACCGATGTGGCACGGCGGGCGAAGGTACGCCTGCGACGCAGTAGGTTGCGGGTTCAATTTCCGCCTTGGGACAAATGTTTGTACGATCTGCAATTTGTCTCGGCTGTTCTGGGTATTTTCTATCTATAATAAAAAATATCTATCTATGTTATGTATTGTAGTTTGTATATCAGTCATCTAGTACCCATAACACACGCTCTGCTTGGGGCTAGATGATGTTGTGTCGATTGTCCAGCATTATTTATTTAATGTTGTCACGCTGCGATAACCGTACGGTTGTATCGCTAGTGCGTACGGGCCCAAAAGGGTTTAAACATACTTCAATTAATCACATCAAGGGTAAGTACCTACCTACTTAACTACAAGGACCGCCAACCACGTGAGTTAGGTTAGGTGGGTGTATAACTGCGTGTATAATGATATTTTTAATATATCATCTATTTTTTATATATAACCGAAAAATAAGGAAGAAGTATAAAGTTAAATCCTACTAATATTATAAATGTCAAAGTTTGTATGTATGGATGTATGGGCATTTGTTACTCTTTCACGCAAAAACTACTGAACCGATTAGGCTGAAATTTGGTATGGGTATAGTTTGGGACCTGGAATGACATATGTATAGACTATTTTTTTACCCGATAAAACGCGGGCGAAGGCGCAAGCAGCAGTATTATGATAAATGATGCCCTAACTCAATAGTGGGATGACAACAGGCTGGGATGATGATGATGAGAGTGGTTTTGTCTTCTGTGCCAGAACTACAGTCATATCCTCAGGCAACAGCTCTCCATAATTCATACTGAGTGACGTATTTCTGACTTGATTTTCGTTGAAACAGTGTTGGCACGTCGCCCGCTGTGCAAGGTGTAACCAAGTGGAACGATATAAGATCTAAGCTCATATTTTGGACACTTCAGATTTGATTAAAAACTAGCATCTTTCGATGACTTCGCTTACGGAGTACATGTATAAAACATCGCCTTTGTACCATGTAGCTATCAGAATAAATCAAATAACTCTTTGTTTCTTAGAGCGAAGACACACTGCTCCATTGCGCTGCGTTGAGTCGTCGTCGCAGCGATGACGCTGCGACATCACTACATATTATTTTATTTTATTTATTTAGGGACCAACAGTTATAGTTTTATATATTTAAAACTAGTTTCTTACCTTAAACAGCCCTTACAGGTCTTTCAAAATATAGTAATTACGCAATTCTGTTCCTACCATTTGGTTGAAGCACAAATACGCAATTATTAAATGTACATTACTCAGTAATATATTATTGCTTAATGCAACAAAAATACTCAAAATAATAATACATTTTACTATAATAATATTGTAATATTGTAGAGTGCTTATAAAACAAAGTCCTACGCCACGTCTGTCTGTTTGTTCGCCATAAACTCAAAAACTTCTGAACGGATTTTCATGCAGTTTTCACTAATCGATAAAATGATTCATTAGGAAGGTTTACGTATATAATTTGTCAAGGTTTTTTGTAAATTGGTTGAAATATAACGATAACTGTTGGAAATGTCGGAGATAGTCAAGCCGTCTGGGAGCTTTCATCGAAAACGCTGCCTAATCCCTTTGAGATACTATGTTATAAAAGAAAACAATTCAACGTGGGATATTCCTTTTTATAGATCTACAATAAAGTCCGCGATGGCATATCATCATATAGTTTACACATTCTCTCTTCCTACCAATATTATAAATGTCAAAGTTTGTATGGATGTATGGATATTTGTTACTCTTTCACGCAAAAACTACTGAACCGATTAGGCTGAAATTTGGTATGGGTATAGTTTGGGACCTGGTACTTAATAACATATAGGCTATTTTTTAACCCGATAAAATATGGGCGAAGGCACGTGCAGCAGCTAATAAGTTATAAACTTATAAAACATGCAGGCATAATAATAATGCTGTACTACTCGAGCGATGCTGGGGCGGGTTGCTAGTAATAGATAAAAATGTAATAATACTTTGATCCAGCACAAAAATCTGCAGGCGAAAGATAGTAACAAAATAACGTCATCTCATTATCAACAGAAAACTGAACCTAGCACGCTTCAAGAATCCAACTCCATTTTCTTCTGAAGCCAAAGTTACACTAATACAAAAATGAAATCCCATTTCGCCGAACGATCTAGGAACCTTCTAGTTACGGTATTGCGAGGTATAACACCCAATATCTGGTTATTCCAAATCACAATATACAGGTGTCCCACGGCCATGGGACATAGAGGGCAAGTAACTACTAGAAATATAAATATCTATATGTTTTACTGAAACAAAACATTACATTATTTTGTGGGTTCTATTTTTTAGAAGAGAGTAATTTCATTATGAATGTAAGCGAGTTAACTACCAACCTAGTTTGTGTTGGAATAACACCAACGTTTCATCCCGCCGCACTCACCCTGAAGAAGTCCCTCGTTAAGGGATGAAACGTTGGTGTTCTTCCAACACAAACTAGGTTCGGAGTTAACCCGCTTACATTCATAATGAATTTATCAAACTACGCAAGTTTTTATAGAGAGTAATTTACCGAAATTCTCTGAATGTAGTTTTACTTAGTTTTAAAAATAAGGGAATGGTTCCTCTTAGTAAAAATTCCTATCTTAAATATTTCTAGTTTTTTTTTCTCCTTGTCCCATAGCTGTGGGACACACTGTATACTATATTCTTATTCATGAAACGCCCTTTAAAAGTTAAGCTGGTAAACGACCTCAATCCCGCAAACTATAAAGCTGAGCACACACTACGGTTCAGGTTAGGATTTAGGGTAATCAGGGGTAGGGGTTCCATAAAAACATACATCGAATGCATAAGTCGCAAAGTCGCTGTATAAGTCGTACAAACTGTGTCTTCATGCAGTAATTAGAGATAATTTTGCCGTGCTTGTGACCGCATTTTGGAAGCTTCTAGTTCTAGCTGAATCTTTTAATTTTTATTTCATACGGATAACAAACAGTCACACTTAAATTTAATATGAATTTTTAAGTAATCTTAAATAGACTTAGTTCTAAAATTAACTAGTCCCGATATCCGCAAGATACCTTTTTCGTCATATTTGAAAATTAGCGGTTCGGTATTTTAATTTCAACAAAAAGTCCCTAACAGTAGCCACAGTATAATAGTTCTCGGTTACTAGGAATCGGCTTCAAATATGACTGGAGCGGGCAGCAGCACCCCCTGCCAAACAGACCTATCACCGAATTGCGATCCGCATGTCTAACGTGGGGTATATAGCGTTACCCACAATTACTAAGAATAATGCGCTTATCACGGCAGGCCATTGTCCAGCAGTGTGATTTTTATATCATGTCTGCATGTATTTGTGATGAATAAATAACTTTACTTACTTAACAGCATAGGTTGTATATTAGTAGATGTGATAGGTGGCGAATTGATGCATATTTACAGTACATTCAACTACAGTAATCCATTATCCAGCTAGATGACACTAGAGGAAGCCAATAGCCCCATCTGTACCTCCTAAGTCCGCCCCCACTTTTGGCGACTTTATAGAAACTCAAGAAATGACAGGGTCTGTAAAATCCAGGTCAATCGCGGCATTAGGCTGAGATCTAGGCCAGTGGCGAGTAGAGACGAATGGGTGTCACTTAGCTATTGTCTTGGAATCAAGGTACTCGGATCGTATTTCATGGCTATTTCTCGTTTCCGATCATTTGTTCTTTATCGATTGTTGACCGTGTTATTGTTTGGATTTGGTAATCGTGGTGACCTATTATAATTGATCTATTACTGCGATCATTTGAAACGAATTATGGTTTTTTCCTTTCGCGACTAATAAGCGATGATTTTTTTTTCATGTCGGCCAAGAGAACTCTTAGATTGCATAAAATAGAACGCGGAAGAACTTCATTAAAAGCTTAATTGTACTTAGTAGGTACCTCAAATTAAATAAAAAATGTATCGTGATAAAATACAAAATATTCTTGTTACGTATATATTGCATTCTTATGCTAGTGATGTGGCAGATCCCCCCTACATGGGAGACCATCCACTCGATGGACCGACGACACCGTAGGGGTCGCAGGGAGTCGATGGATGGAGGCGGCTCAGGACCGCTATTTGTGGCGTCGTATGGGGGAGGCCTATGTCCAGCAGTGGACGTGTATGGGTGATGATGATAATGCTAGTGATAACATAATTTCGACTTCAAAATTAAGTTTCTATGTTCGGTTATACGAGTATGTATGTTTTTGTTTACTCATATGTTTTGTTCGTCAATATCACCGTTTTGAAATTTCTTTCCGCATATGTAATTACGAGACTACCCGCAGTATATACAATTTTATTCTAGAAGTAAAAAAATCGATAGGCATATATTATTATTTGTTCCGCAAAGCTTAAAAATAATGCAAAATAATGGTATTTGAAGTCAGTTTTAATTTATTCGAAACAATCAAAGATCTTGGGCAATGAAAGTGTTAACTGACACATCATTGGGTTCAATGCATAGAAAAATTATATAGTACTAGCTGCTGCTCGCGCGTTCGCCCGGGTTTTATCGGGCTAAAAAATTGCCTATAAGTTATTCCCGGCCCCAAACTTGTACCCATACCAAATTTCAGCCCAATCAGTTTAGAACTTTTTGGGCGAAAGAGTAACAAATATCCATACATCTTACAAACTTTGACATTTATAAAATTAGTAGGATAGGATAGTAGGACTAATGGTATATAATTATTCGCGTGTCCTGTCCACTTTTCAATTTTATTACTATTTGTCCCTATATCTACTTTTTTTCTTCTTTTGGACTAGTTGTTCTTTATATCATGGTTATTTATTTGGGAGGTGTTCGTAGCCTTCTTAAAGGAAATAGTTATTCCAGTTGTTCTTTATATCGTGCTTGTTGTTCCTATCTTGATCTACTAACGGCTGTCGTAGAAAAAGTCTGAACGTGAATGAAATACTCTATCTCAACCGATCTAAAGTAAAACTTAATGGTTTACGACACAAATGGGTTTTTAATGTTCACGTAACAACTTTAAAAATACGTAGGATTTTAAGATGCACGACAACTCTCGATTAAACTTTTAAACTTGTACCATTCTACCTCGAAAGTTAAATTCAGGAAAACTATTCGTCAGTATGGTAGTCCTAAATAATGGTACCAATCGTGAATTAAAGAGTTATTATAATGTTATTGTTGAAAATTGTTTCATCATCATCATCAGCCTATACACATCCACTGCTGGACATAGGCCTCCCCCGTACGACGCCACAAATAGCGGTCCTGAGCCGCCTCCATCCATCGACTCCCTGCGACCGCTACGATGTCGTCGGTCCATCAAGTGGATGGTTAAAATTGAATATTTGCATAAAGATATGTTTGTTACATGCTAGACAGTTGTTAGGACTTTTAATAATATCCCAAAAATTTACGACTCCGGCGGGCCTCTGTGGCGCAGTTGGTTAGCGCATCCTCGTATTCAGAGGAGGGTCGCGGGTTCAAGTCCCGCCGGAGTCGTAAATTTTTGGGATATTATTAAAATTCTTTAAGATTAACCAAAGTGCGGGCATAAGCACTATGATAACAAAAACCTTAGAGATTAGCAACAGCGATACCTCTCGTCAAACGATCTAAATGTAACTTTGGACTTTGAGCAGGTTTGGATAACTTCAATGTTTCCCCTGTAGGTGGAGCTAACGGCGCTATAGTCCGTAAATCCCAAAGATTTTCGACAGGTCGGGTACTTGCATCCGTGGCGCAGTTGGTTAGCGCATCCTCGTATTCAGAGGAGGGTCGCGGGTTCAAGTCCCACCGGAGTCGTATATTTTTGGGATATTATTAAAATTCTTTAAGATTAACCAAAGTGCGGGCATAAGCACTATAATAACAAAAACCAGTTGTTAGGACATCCTTCTAAGTATGTAAAAATACTTGTGCCTGGATGTCCTGATATTATGTTTTTGTTCTCTTTGGGGAAGATAAAATAACTAATCACTATTTAAGGTTTTTGCTATTATAGTGCGTAAGCCTCACACTGGGGATAATTTCTAAGAAATTTTAAATATGATTTTTCGACCCCAAATTTTTCGACTTCGACAGGACTTGAACCCGCAACCCAATTGGTGCAATTGGCAGCGCATCCCGTACTGAGGGCGGGTTGCGGGTTCAAGTCCCGTCGAAGACGAACATTTTTGGGATCTTATTATAAAAAATCACTATTTACTAGTAAATTATTATTATTTTTTGCCAGAAGTCATGCTGATTGATGGCCGATTTACTGATTACTATGTAATTACATTCTTTACTTAATACTGACAGAATCGCTGTGGGCAGAGCTTACTTAAAAAGTTTTGTTGTGTAAGCCAGGTCCTTGCAAAATAAATAATATTTTCAAAGTAGGAGACTTTCGTTTCGATTGTACGCTTTTTATACAGTTTGTTGTATCACGATATATCTTCGCCAATGATTATTCGATGTTCATGGTTTTTTTTTACCTATGTTATTTATTCTAATTACTTTATTTATCCCGTTAAATCTAAACAAATTACGTAAATATTCAGGAACTTAAAACAAGCTTTCAAATTTTGTAAAATGACAGAACTATTACTTAACTAGCTGCTGCCCGCGCCTTCGCTCGTGTTTTATCGGGATAAAAAATTGCTTATATGTTATTCCAGGACCCAAACTATACCCATACCAAATTTCAACCGAATCGGTTCAGTAGTTTTTGCGTGAGAGTTACAAATATCCATACATCCATCCATACAAACTTTGACATTTATAATGTTAGCAAGATATGTAGGATAGCATCGGCCCTAATTATATTAAATTATTCGCTTCACTATAGTAAAAACAAATAGATTTTTAATCGATTATTTCCATAAACGATTATTTTTTCACATCCCTATATGTATAGCAGTGGTATCATCCTAAAATGACATATTTTGTCATTTTACAATTGATAAAAGTAACTACAGATAAACGCCTGTTAAAAGTTTCTGAGTTGACCAATCACTTTACCATGACAATGGTAATGTTGGACAATCCACACAGCATCATCTAGCCCCAAGCTAAGCAAAAGCTTGTGTTATTGATACTAGATGACTGATATACATAATACAATACATACATAGATATATACTTTTTATTATACATAGAATATACCCAGAACACCTGAGACAAATATATGCAGATCGTACAAAAATTTGTTCCAAGGCGGGAATCGAACCCGCAAGCTCCTGCGCCGCAGGCGGACCTTCACCTGCCGCGCCACATCGGTCGTCAATTAGTTTCTACTTGATACTTTTGACACGCGTCTCTCCACCTGTAGTTTCTTTCGTCAAAGGTAAATTGCCAAAATGTGTAATTATAAGACGGTACCATTGTAATGGTGAAGCGATTCATTAAGTTAAATTCGGCATGTAGGCGTAAAAATATACCAATCTCTCTTAATTAAATCAGTGTGATGATGTGACACTGACCAATCATATTAGGTATCATCATCATCATATCAGCCCATATATGTCCACGGCTGGACATAGGCCTCCCCCATACGACGGCACAAAAAGCGGTCCTGAGCCGCCTTCATCCATCGACTCCCTACGACCGCTACAATGTCGTCGGTCCATCGAGAGGACGGTCTCGCATGTAGGGGTGGTTTTGCCATAATCACCACGCTTGGCAGGCGGATCGGTAATCGCAGTGTTGATGTTGAAAAATTAGGTATATCATTCGTTGATAGCAGAAAATCAGTAGTTTTCAATGTTTTGCAACTTCCAATGTTTACCTGCAACATGCACAACGAGACAATATTACAAGCGCTGAGAACATGCATCATTATTATAATGCCAGTAGATAATTCTATGAAATGAATAAGCTATTACGCTTCTAGGAGAACGAAGAACTTCCCTTTGAAAAGGAAAATCTGGAAGAGAAAAAATAGTAAAGGGTACAAATAAAATACTTAGAATTTAATTAAGATCTTTAGTTTTTATTGACAAAGAAAATAACAATCAAATCATCGTCATCAGCCCATACACGTCCACTGCTGGACATAAGCCTCCCCCGTACGACGCCACAAATAGCGGTCCTGAGCCGCCTCCATCCATCGACTCCCTGCGACCGCTACGATGTCGTCGGTCAAATAATATAAACAAACTAAACTAGTATTTACAATTGAAACAATTGAGTTAACTGCAGACTGTTGCAAACAATCTACAGATAGCTCAACCGTTCCATATCAATACCAGTCGGAAGCGTCCCCAAGACGCTGGCTGCATTGCCCCTCTGTATGGCAATGCTAATGCGCTGCGCCAGATACTCACCAGCTCTTTAGTAGGCAGTTACAGTGCTCTAAAATCCATTCTAATATTATAAATCCGAAATTAACTCTGTCTGTCTGTCAGTTTTTCACGCTTAATTGGCTGAACGGATCTTAACGAAATTTGGTACGGAGGTAAAGGGTATCTCAGGACTTGTTGCTAGGTACTTCGACGATGTCTTGCTTATCGGCACTGGGAGGCACATCCAGGCCTCTGTCTCTTGTTTGGGGTACCAAACAAGTTGGTTTTTGGCAAAATACTCACTCGTAAAAACCATTTAATAGACTTCGGCTTACTTACTCCTGTGACTCATCGCCCCAAAGTGGATCTAGGCCTCCAACTCCAGGCTTTTCCAGGAATCTCGGTTCTGAGCTGTCTCTTCCCAGCTATGGGCATCGATAGACTTCTGCTACTATTATTTTTTTCAATCCTACTTTTATTATAAATGTCTAAGTTTTTATGGATGGATGTATATATGGATGTATGGATATTTGTTACAGTTTCACGCAAAAACTACTGAACCGATTAGGCTGAAATTTATGGGTATAGTTTGGGACCTGGAATAACATTATAGGCTATTTTTATCCCAAATGCGCGGGCAGCAGCTTGTAAACTATATTGTAACATTAGTGATAAAATAAGGCAAAATAAAAGTGTTTGTTTTCGCCATAACTGTACCACAGCACTTCGCTTAATACCAACAGGGATTCCCACTTAGCTGAGTAACGAGAGGAAGAAAACCTGACCTAGTTTACAACTATTTATATTATTAAAAGAAATATATTTTTTTGTATTTCGGCGCTACCTGCAGACTTTTTTGTTTTCCGGGTAGAATAATTGACAGCTGTAAACAGCCAACGAAAGCTGTATAGTTAATAACTAACGAGAGACAGCTAGGTCACAGATTAGGTAATGTAAGTAATATTGCTAGGTTTAGTATATAGTTAGGTATTGTAAAGTTTCTCAGTTGAAATCTACCGTGCTATTATGTTATTACTACTATAAGTTATTATATGTAGTTATATATTAGTATATTATACTTATTGTTTTTAATACTAAAAGCTGAAACAACCTAGGACTTACCTGCCTACAAGATATTTTTATCTAATGTAGTGTGTGTAATGAATGGTATCACTTTTTAATAATTATATCATTATTATTATCTCCCCCCCCCTCCCCCCTACATGGGAGACCATCCACTCGATGGTCCGATGACATTGTAGCGGTCGCAGGGAGTCGATAGATGGAGGCGGCTCAGGACCGCTATTTGTGGCGTCGTATGGGGGAGGCCTATGTCCAACTGTGGGCGTGTATGGGCTGATATGATGATTATAATGGAGAATACCAAAAATCCAGGCAAAATTCACCAAATTTCCCGCATAAATTGTCCAAACCAACAGGCCAAATAAATATGGCTACTGTTCGATCAGGCACTCAGGCACAGCTGTCGTTCATTGCAGTTTATACACAATTTTCTCTGGGATAATGAAAATTCTGTGTTTATTGTTACCTATCGGCAAACAGCGGAAAACATAATTATTATCTTACTAATATAAATGTCAAAGTTTGTGAGGATGGATGAATGGATGTTTGTTTCTCTTTCACGCAAAAACTACTGAACGGATTGCGCTGAAATTTGGTATGGACGCACGGAAGCATCTTCTCCCGTACGATGTTGCGGCCTCTGCTCCGGCTCCCAGCGACATGCACTGCTTCAGAAATGTTGATGTCGAGTGTGGTGCGGATCTGGTCACACGAGCGCATTGGGCTCCTTCCTCTCGGTCTCTTTCCCTCTACTTTTCCCGTGACAATAAGTTTTCTAGTAGGTTGTCTCCGGTTTTGCGGGGTATGTGACCAATTAACTCCAAGCATTCTGCGGAGGCACACGGATAATAGGCGCGTTATTTGCCTGGTCCAGGGAATACGCAGAATTTTCCTCCAACACCACATTTCGAAGGCGTCTACGCGTTGGCGATCTTTCGCCTTCAAAGTCCACGTCTCTGCTCCGTAAAAGAATATGAAGAAGACTAAAGAGTTGGCTAGAGTATAACTCACCCAAATTCATAAGGTTCATTTCCAAAGTCCTCAATTTAGATAGACTATAGGCTCGCTCATTTTCTGATTACTTACCCCGAAAACAAAAATAGCATTCACTATTCTGCACAACTTTTCCATTGAATAATGGCCTTTATTTGCGAAGCAGATGAACCTCTTTCAAACTTTATAACAATACCATTTCTGCCATTTATTTTTCCCGAGACAAAGTTTCAGAATTGCCAACTTATGTTTTTGTAGCGTCTTCGAGAATTAGTGAAACTATTTCTAATAAAACTAGTCTTAGGAAAGTTTACCTATATTGCGATGGACGTACGATAACCAAACCTACGGATTTCGTACGTGACTTGGCAGGTAATAGTTGAAAACATACGAGCAACCACGAAGTTAGTAACTCAATCTGTTCTGAATAAAATATTATTAAAAAAAGGTATTTTAATCACACGTTAAAATCACAAGAACAATGGGTGTAAACAGATAAAACAGTAGCTAAAACCTATGTATACTTATATACAAACGAATATATCTACATAAAAAGATTTACGCACTTTACCTAAAAGGATAATCGCAATTTGAAACTAGAAATCTAAATGGAAACCCATCCCGAAGCGGACTCTTCTCTGTCGATCGATCATCGTGCTGCCAACCAGGCGAAGGACCCTCACGTCACTCTGAGGCTCATGGAATAATACATCTTTCTGGAAGGTGAAGCCTCCGCACCGCATCGAGTCGACAAAAATTTTCAGTTCCGAACCGTTATTGTAGGTTTTGTGAATCGCAATACCGATTGACGTCTGCCCACCTCGGTTACCATCGTGGATCACTGAGGCTATCCGCAAGTCTGCCGCAAACTGCTTGTGAATACACACCTGGAAACCTGATTTGCTGACGGTAGACGACACGATGAAGGAGGGCCGCTCAAGCCGCGCGCTCAGTGAGTAATCCGGCACGTAAGGATACGCCAGTGGTTTTATCCCAACCTCCGTTCCAACAGAGAAGTCTGGCCGGATGCTGTACATCCACTGCGTCACCACTTGCGTTGTGTTTGGATCCACATCCTTCATCACACAAGTGATCGAGCCCAAAGACTTACCATTATCTTTCTCAAAGATCAACTCCGTTTCCGAGGATATAAGATCTTTGATTCTGGATATTATCCTCATCATGTAGCCACTGTCCAAATAGTCAGTGTAGGAAGCTGTCGCACAGCCAGAGGAGTCGATGAGAAGGCCGTCCTCCGAGGCTTTCGGCTCCATTTCCTTGTGCAGAAGTTTTGGGAAGCACCGGATGGATTCCTTCGACTTGCCGTAGTTGTACTGCTGCACCAGTTTGACTTTGTCCATAATCTCTCGGAGTATGATGAGTTTGGCTCCGAGGAAGCACTTTGGGAACACATTTTTAGCCTCAGCGTGTACGTCACTCAGTCTTGTCAACTTCGATTTCTGGGGGGCGAGAATTATTATGTCTTTCTTCCTTGGTAGGAGCTTCTGCAAACTGCTCATAAAACTGCTTACTTCCTCCTTTATCTTGTTCTCGTTCAGATCCATTGTTGTGTGATTATATTAAAATTTATTTGCTGGCTGACAGGTCGGACGTCATTGACCTGACTGATTTATTTTTAATCTTGGACAGCATTGACGGCCGGCCAGTCGTAGACTGCAAGGAGTTTGTGTATTTTTAGGTCGATCTCAAATCTCGAGGGAGTATTTATACTGACCATGTACTTCGGTGTATGGGGACGAAGAATTCCCCGCTTCCCCTTTAGGTGTATTCGTGCACCTAGAACCACAACCTCCATTACCCTCTTATAGCATCTGGCGATAGCCCAAGCCGAGGCTCACACCTAAGTGGTGGCCCTTGTGCGTGCTGCCCCAACCTAACTTTACCCCCGAGGCGCCCTTTGCGCCCGCCAAAAGTCCGGTAACGCTGCCATCTGCCGTCGACAGCATTATAATACTTTCGAAAATAAAAAGATATATGGCCTGCATTCGGCGGGCCGCCGAAAATTTGACAAATCACTTCGATGTGTAGTCTAGAGTCCCTCATAACAAGTCTACGGAACACGTATTATAAGCGATCGAGTGTAATAAATCACTGAGGGCTCATAAAATGCCATATATTTAAATGCTTGAACTATGGAAACTAAAAAGACTTTATAAGCCGATTCTACTATTATTTTTCGCGCTTCACTACTCTCTGATTTTTAACCGACTTCAAAAAGAGGAGGCTATCAATTAGTATGTATGTTTTTTTTGTATGTACATCTGTTACACGATATCTCCGCCATTTATGGATGATTTTGAAAATTCTTTCACTATTGTATAGAAAATGATCCCGAAGGGCTCCCATAATTTTTTTATCTCCAGGGGATTAGTATTTATCCCGCAAAGCTTAAAATAAGTGCAAAAGTAAGGGAATTTGATGTCGGTTTATCGTTTTTTAAAACACGCCAAATTATCTTATTTTATTTTACCTACAAACAATATCAATATGAACATCAACTGTTTAATAATTCCAGTTAAATTTTATACTTAGTTTCACAATTTCCAAAGTCTAAACAATTCTATGTTCTCAATTCTAAACAACAAGTTCACTATTCCTAAGTTTTAATCAAACAAAGACCGAGCTCTTTCAAGTCGAGATACTCCCTACGCTTCCTAATTAGCAGTTAGGTATTTTCCAAGGAGCTTTCCATACAGCTCTGAATTGATATATTATCACCCGGGGGAACGCCACCTGAGCCCTTCAATGTAGATATAGAGAACCCTTTTAACAAATTCTAATAAGGACATTTGAGTAGTCTGTAAGGGAGTATCAATGTAGGAGCATGAGTTTTCACACAATTTTCTTACCAAAATGAGGTGTAACTTCCACGAGATTTGAACCCACAACCATTCCTCAGTACGGGATGCACTAACCAATTGCGCAATAAACTCAAAAAGTACCGAACGGTTTTCCACACGGTTTTCACCAATGGATGGAGTGACTAAGTAAAACATGAATAAAACATTTGGAAAATAATGTATCGTTTCATAAATGACTGTACAGCACTCGTGACAAATACATATAGAAGCTTTTTGGACCGCTTTTTGTAGAAATAATACCAAGAAACTAAATAAATAGGTAAAGCGAATTTGTTAAGAATGTAATCTATTTGTGTTGTTTCGGTTCACCGCCCTGTATATTGTGGAAATTCCTAAGTTTCTTCGTAATGGCTACAAATAAACGACTGAAATAACTGAATACAAAGTTCGATCTTATGGTTTTACTTTTGAACTTATATTTGCTCCCGGCTTTTGCCTATGATGCGAAATTGCTAAAGTGATCTATCTGATGGAGGAGTTTTTGAAATATTATACCCATACCGAATTTCAGCCTAATCGGTTCAGTAGTTTTTGCGTGAAAGAGTAACAAATATCCGTACATCCATCCATACAAACTATGACATTTCTAAACATTTATAACGCTCGGTCTTGCTTGCCCAAACTGCTTTGTGCAATCATGCATGCACAAATTTATGAGCGTGTAGCCAGGCTAGACGGGATATTTATCAGTTTTCTGTTTTGAATTTATCGAAGATATGGACCAGTTGAGCTATCTGTAGATTGTTTTCAACAGTCTGCAGTTAGCTCAATTGTTTCAATTGTAAATACTAGTTTAATTTCTTTATATTATTTGATTGTTATTTTCTTTGTCAATAAAGATTGTAAATACTAGTTTAATTTGTTTACATTATCTGATTGTTATTTTCTTTGTCAATAATATACTAAATAACTCTTATTTATCTAAGATGGTTTGACGGCTTTCGGATATCAATTGATTCTCTACCATTATGGACACGAGTGTATTTTACATTGGTAAGTACTTACTTTCTTGACGCTCTCTCGAGCTTCCTTGTTACAGATTCTATTGTAAGTGAACTTCCTTGATAGAGGCGATAAGCCATTGAACTTCGATTGTTCAAGTATCTACTTAACTTTATAAAATAAACCAGCCAAGTGCGAGTCAGGCCAGCACATTAATGGTTCCGTGCCATCGTACAAAATGTAGCAAAATTTACTTTTACAAAATTTAGCAAAAAATGGTTTAGGTAAGTAATGCTTCATTTATTTATTTATTATACTATATATTTAAATATATAGGTACACCAACACACAGTGTTTTCTAAATGACCAAAAAAAAATTCCCTATGCGGTTTATAGCATTAATCGATCAACGAATGCATTTTAAATGCAAGAGTAGAACACCCACGTGTCAATGTCAAATAATTTTTGTTATAAAAATTTATGAACTTTGGGTGACGTTGACTGAGAAAATTTTTAAATAAATTCTGTAAACGTAACTGTCCATTATATTTTTTTAAATTAAATATATTCTGATGAAGGGTCTTTAGCCACATCATCCGCAGTTTTTAATTTAGAAAAATCATCTCTCGGAACCGAGTAATTTTCTTTTTCATATTTTCGTTTTTATTTTTTTTCTCGCGAAAAACTCACAAGTGCGACTTGTGAACAGCACAGAAATATGGCTCCTAACAAGGCCTAGCACTGGTAAAAATACCACGTTGCACTATTGCGGCTTTTAGGAGGAATTGAACTTTAAAATATTTTATTAGGAGAAAAAAAACACGAAAATATGAATAAAAAATATTACTCGGTATCCAGAGGTACTTTTCAAAATTAAAAACTGTAAAAGATGTGGCTAAAGACCCTTTATCAGAACATATTTAATTTAAAAAAATATCATGGACAGTTACGTTTACAGAATTTATTTAAAAAATTCTCAGTCAAAGTCACCCAAAGTTCATAAATTTTTATAACAAAAATTATTTGACATTGACACGTGGGTGTTCTAATCTTGCATTTAAAATGCATTCGTTGATCGATTAATGCTATAAACCGCATAGGGTTTTTTTTGTCATTTTGAACACTGTGCAACAGTATAAATATTAAGCTTATATATTAGATGTTGATATGAGACAAGTTATATTATATATACCTTTAAGAGGTGGATCATGAGATATAGCCCGCCGACAGACGGCCAGACAGAGAGACAGCAGCGGAGGCTAAGGGCGTGTGTAATTTACGGTCAAGACACTGGTTCCCACCAGTGTTATGACCGTTAAGTATCGTTGGACAACTATTGTCTCTAGCTGTTGCTGTTAATATTGTAATGCTGGACAATTCCTGGTAGAAGCGATACGTGACCTGAGAGCTGGTGTGTATCTGGCGCAGCGCATTAGCATTGCCATACAGCGGGGCAATGCAGCCAGCGTCTTGGGGACGCTTCCGACTGGTATTGATATGGACTAGTTAAGGTATCTGTCGATTGTTCCCAACAGTCTGCAGTTAGCTCAAATGTTAATATTAGTTCTAATTAGTTTCTATTATTTGATTCACACAACATCATCAAGACCCAAGATATCTCATTAACTACATTACATTAACTATAGTTAATGAGATATGTAATTTTCCAGGCATATTATTGCGGTGATTGGTAGGTACCTAATTTAATTAATTCGCAGCGAGACATTCGCCCTTGGAGTCGGTCCTTTAGTTTCATAAACTTAAAGGTAAACACCAATTAACTACGCCAACCATGTTACGTACCTCATTCAAACCAACTAGACCCTAAAATTGCTTGCCGCCTAATTGAATTAGGTACATCATACTTGTTTCAATTCCATTGACCGAAGTTCGCTATTCACTAAGTTTAAATTCAATTGAAATTGAATCTCCAAATACCTAATAAGTAATTTCTACATGATGTCTTGTATTTAGTCTTGGGTTATACTAGGCAAAATTCGATACCTGTGACTTACGTTACTGCGACTTCAAAATATATATGACAAATACCAGTGACAAAATACTAGCTAGTATTTCTACCAATCACGTATGTATATATTCATTGTTTTACTGACTGAATGATATATTTATTGCAGCAATAGTACCGCTACGTAACGAAAATTCCTATTATATTGTATGTGTATAACGTAATGTAAAACTTTGTTACATTGCGGTTTACTTTTCAAATTTCAAAGAATAAAGTACTAGGTGTGTCTCATTCTGACTTAGTGATACTATCAAAGAGAGAATATAGAAGCAATATTATCTAGCTGAAGCGATTTATTGCGTAGGTACCTAATAAAATAACAACGATATAATATCGTGCACTCGTGACACTGGCACTGCCTGTGAGACAGTCACAGATATAATTTAGTTTATGTCACTGTGAAATACCGGCACTTTTCTATACCTGTGACTTTTATCAGTGACGATAAATACGCCTCAAGCCTACTTGTATTTGGAGGGCGAAATTTGAAATGTAATGGATACTTATTTAAAAAATAGAATCAAATTTATTTACAATGAAACTCATAATTAGAATGGAAATACTCATTATTGCACACCAATATAGAGAAAAACAAAACAGGAAAACACAAATACAGAAATAGTTGCACAATGGGCGGCTTATCGCTAATAGCTAATATTCCAGACAACCTTTTAGGTAATGTACCTAATAATGAAGTAATTAGACTAGCAACCCGCCCCGGCTTCGCACGGGTAGTACCTAGAGCATAATATTATTATGATAGAATGGGTATAGTAAGCTATCCTTGAAAGATATGCCATCCCGGACTTTTTGTAGATCTATAAAAGAGAATATCCCACTTTGAATTGTTTTGTTATATAACATATCTCAAAAGGCAGTGTTTTCGATGAAAGCTCCCAGGCGGCTCGACTTTTTCCGACACTTCCAACAATTATCGTTATATTTCAACTTATTCACACAAAACCTTGACAAATTATATACAGATTTACCTTTCTCCATGAATCACTATATCGATTGACTTGTCGATTGAAAACCGCAAAAATTCGTTTAGTAGTTTTTGAGTTTATCTCGAACAGACAGACAGACGTGGCGGAGTTTGTTTTATAATATGTAGTGATAATTAAAAAAATTGACTGATTTTACTGAAACTGTTAAGTTCAGACTGTTGCAAACAATCTAGAGATAGCTCAACCGGTCCATATCAATACCAATCAGAAGCTTCCCCAAGACGCTGGCTCCGTTGCCCCGCTGCAGCTGTATGGCAATGATGTAGCGCTGCGCATCATCTTACGTAGACAATTGTTGTTGTTTTACAGTTTTTAACCGACTTCAAAATGTTTCTAAACATATGGTTATACCATTTTAAAATCTCATGTATTACAATCTGGGTCTCTTTAAGAAAAGCGTGAATAGGAAAACCGTGATACAACGTCGGCCACATCGTCACTTTCCATCAGGTGAGATTGTGCTCAAACGAAGGTCTATACTAGAAAAACATAAAACGTTAATCCGTCTCGTTGCTCGTTGCGAGCGCCTTCTTTCCCCATATTGACTGCACGAACGCTCGCTGTGTAACACGTTACATTACGCCCCGTAACGCCGGTGAATACCACCCACCTATATTTCTATCGTCTACTTTATCAAATCCTAAATCACACAAGCAGCAGAGTATTAATTCCGGATATCCGTTTAATTTATCGTTTTCATTATCTCTCTATCAAGGCACGGCGTAAATCGTTAGTAACAGCCTTGCCTAATGCCTCAGATTTTTTGGCCTAATTAAGGGTAGGGGAGGGTGGTAGTATCAGCAGTTTCGGGATTCTGCTGTAGATTGTTTAATGAAATTATGCAAATGGTAGATAGGTAGGGTAGATGGATTTTCATATAATCGAGGGCCAAATTTCATAAAATATAATATAAGTCAGTTTAATGTAGTTATTTGTTGTTCTTTAATAAATAAATAAATTAAAAAGTTTATTCCTCGTTTATCAGCAAAAAATATATGACACAAAGATAAAATCATATATAGGTAAATAGCCCTTTTGAACAAATTTTTATCTTTCATTTGTAATATAGTACAATAATAAGATTATTTCCAATACTTTCCTTTGCGCGACGACGCACTAGCTCTTATTTTTGATCCAGATGCTGTGTGAATTGTTCAGCATTATTTTAATTACTATAGACTAGCAAAATTACAAAAAAAGATTTGTTTAAACATCCTCCCATTTAATAATATAAACGTCAAAGTTTGTAAGAATGGATGTACCTATGGATATTTGTTACTCTATCACGCAAAAACTACCGATTAGGCTGAAATTTGGTATGGGTATAGTTTGGGACCTGGAATTACAGATAGACTATTTTTTATCCGGCTAAAACGAGGGCGAAGGCGCGGGCAGCAACTAGTAATATTATAAACGTCAAAGTTTGTAAGATGGATGTATGGATATTTGTTACTCGTTCACGCAAAAACTACTGAACCAATTAAGCTGAAATTTGGTATGGGTATAGTTTGGGACCTGGAACAATTAATCTGTGCCTGGAATAACATATAGGCTATTTTTATTCCTATAAAACGCGGACGAAGGCGCGAGCAGCAGTTAGTAATCAATAAAGTAAACATCATATAACAGCTAAAACCCCTGTTCAATAACACAAACGCACATGTCGGATGCAAAATAGGTCGAAACATTCAATATCGCGCTGATTCGACAAAAACAATTAAAACGAAGTGCCCATTCCCAGGGACAGTGTATTGGCTTTGGGCAGAGTTGTGGAGCAGTTAGCACAGTACTACAAATAAGCGTGTACGTAGCGTGCGTGAACCGGGGTGGGCTTGCAGCTTTAGTTGACATCTGAATATGCATATCTTTGTGATGACAATAAGGAATGAATGAACACTTTAATGTTTTACAAAGAAAATAAATAAAAAACTCTTATAACTAAAATAAAAATAAAGACAGTACAAAATGCGGCCTTTTCGCTGAGAGCGATTTGATTGACAAGTTTAGTCATTGTCAGCAAAGCAATAATATTTTACATTCAACCTCAAAAATCTCTGAACAGGATGAATCTTTATATTTTTACAACGAGTACTGGAAATTAGGACTGTTCAGCACTTTTCGTTAGCACAAGATTTTTTTATTAAAAAATTTGTTTATTTACTACAAAATTCGTATATGAGTGTTATATAAGTAACCAATACCCATGCCGAAATGTTTTATGAAATGAAGTTAGCTATCTGATCCTTATAAAAACTACTGACTGCCACTCACTGTACCTACATTTACTAGAAAAGTACATTATTGTACATTATCCGTGGTACAGTCATCATGTTATTGTTTACTCTACCAGGCTATTATAAAATTATTTCAATACCAAACTCTTTATTGTAAACCATAAAGTTTAATAAAAAACATAGATACTAAGATGAACAAGTACAATGGGCGGCCTTATCGCTAAGAAGCGATTTCTTCCAGGCAACCTTTGGATGTAAAGAAAATTAACAATTTAAGAAAGGCAAGGGTTTTTACAACTTTAATACAATAATACTATGACTACAATAAATCCTCCCAACAAACCCATGCTAATCTCCACCTTATCCCCCACAGATAAAGCACGATGTTCTCTGCTAAGAAGAGCTCCGACCCTGGCAGTCCCACGGAGGAGGAGATCAAAGTGGTGCTGGTTGGAGACACGCAGTGTGGGAAGACGTCGCTGGTGCAGCGGTTTGTCTCCGATTCTTATGTGGAGGTGAGGAGTTTTATTCCACTTTATTGAGTTAAATTCGTAAGCCGTATAAAGCCGTAAAAAGAAACGAAGAGTGGGAAGACCCACTCGATCGTTAAAATTTGACTTGTCTAAGTGCTTATTTTGTAAGCCTAAAGGAATAAAGTTATTGATTCTGATTCTGATGGTCCAACGAATGGTTTCCCCTGCGTCGACCTGGCTCTGCGTCGATACTCGACTCGCTCGTCTCAGGGTCATTGGTACAGTCGTCTCGGTAGGAGGCATAGTAGATTTAGGTATGCACGAATGTAATAAAGCAGATAAAGCGTTGTGAGAAAAGTAGAGTTGAATCAGTTAAACATACGAGGACGTGGTGAATAAATCGGTAAAGATTATTTAATTGTCAACAGTGGGGGGAAAGATAAGGTTTTGATTTTCATTTTACATGAACGACATCGTAGCGGTCGCAGGGAGTCGTTGTGTGGAGGCGGCACAGGTCCGCTATTCCTGGAATCGTTTGGGGGAGGCCTATGTTCAGTAGTGGACGTATACGGGCTGATGATGAGAAGCCTTAAATCTCCCATAGGAATTTGATGTTTTACCAGGACAAAAAGAAGCCTATGTTACTCTCCTTTCTTTCAACTAACTCTATGCCAAAAATCAAGTCGATTGGTGGCTTAGTTAGGGTGTGAAGGAAGAACAAACAAACACACTTTCGTTTGTGTATTGTCTACGTGTTATCTAGAATATAATTATTTATTCAGATAAAAAAATCAACAATACATTTTCGTTAGAAGTGCCGTTAGGTTCAACTAGACATATCTCACCGGTAAGTAGGTAGGTACTCGTAGTATAGGTATTATTTTTATAAAATATACATTTTGACTAGAGATGAGTCCGGTATTCAATAACTAACTCAGTACCTGTTAGCATGGTCCTAAAATATCTAACGCTATTGTAAAATCCGCATACCGCTAGGGAATAACTGTGCAAAGCGAACATCGCGCCTAACCGACCGTGAGCCATAACTACCCAACGCTTCAATACCTATACTTACCTAACTATCATCTACGCATAGGTACTAGCGGACCGTTCACCCGTAAAGTTATGCAGCTGCAACAAGTATTTGGTATTTCTAACCAAATCACTTAGAAATATACTGGGTAGAAATCAGGACAGGTATAGAGTATTGTAACGTTATTGGTAACAGTTGGTACTAGCGGTATTGAAACAAAATACCCTACTAATGACCGGTAGCCAAAATATCCAATAACTCCCATCCTTAATTTTGACCGGCTTATCATGAGCCAGCAATACTTAAAATTAAACATATTTATAGACTAAAGTTCTTCAATATCAAAATATAGTAGATTCTAAGTAGTCTGTTATTTGTTTGTTGTGTTTTGTCTAATAAATATTTTTCTTTCCTTCTAAATAGTATTATGTAACGAGCCCAACCAATCTTCACAAAATGATTGAATACAATCATCATAATCATCATCAGCCCATACACGTCCACTGCTGGACATAGGCCTCCCCCATACGACGTCACAAATAGCAGTCCTGAGCCGCCTCCATCCATCGACTCCCTGCGATATAATACAAATATATCATATCTCATTTATAGTTATAAATTCAAAATAAAAAATAATAATAATATAACAATAAAAATTAACTATTAATATTATCAATTATACATTTCAAATTATTTTTCATGAATATGGTTACTAACGCGGCAAATATGATTCGCACTTGGCTCGCAATGAACGAATAGCCCTTAGCGCCATAAGCTAAGCCATAAACTAAGCTAGCTTGCCCTAAAAACACATATGCCGATCACAATTCCCTTAGAAAGAACTTTTTTTTTTATTTTATTTTACGAATTTTAACAAAACTTACAGCTAGGATTTCACAATAAGATCTTTGCTTAACATAACATGCATGATATAATATGATATATTATTATTTATTATTATAATATATTATAATACTGAGGGCTAATTTAGTATATTATTTATGTAAAAATCAATAGACGACGATATAACATAAGTAAATCAAAGTATGTTACTAACACATGAATTAACAGGTAAAATAATAAGTGGACCTATATAATAATGTGATACGAACACCTAACAGCTTTTGAAAGATTGAGAGCCGTTGTCGTTACCAATTATAAGCAATAAAATTTAACAAAAAGAGAGACTAGACTTTTTCATCAATTTCATCTGTCGATACCTAAACTTTCTTAATTAAATTAATTACAAACTAATTCAATTAATTTTCATCGTTAAATTTCATTTCTCTCAAACTTCGCAGCCAGTATTGGTCTTGTAAATGGGAAGTCTAGACCTTCTTTGAAGACTTTAAGGGCTTTGAACTCTTATAGACAAACAAACAATTTTTTTTCTAGTTGGTAGTTCATTAGAACTACGAGTAACAATTTACTAGAAAATATCTCTATTTTGTTGCGAAAATTGCCCTATTTCGTCCACTTTTCGTTGTAACAGGCTTTGACGCAGCAATAAACACTCAGTTCCCAGATATCGAAACTTGTAGGTCAGTGGAAAATCCCCAATCGCTTTCCAAGAACCCTCCATTCAACGTAAAGTAAAATCTATAAACCGTTCTATTCAGTCTATTTCTCTTGCAGAATTTCCCCGAAAGATTGTCCGCATGTCAATTTGTAAAAACGTCAATGTCATAGTGACAGTCTGGCATTATAAGTAGAAACGGAGGATGCTGCGAAGCGTAAACATGTTTTGATAAGTATCTAAGTCGGAGTAGTAATGGCTGCTTGTCGATCTTCATTGATAAATAATCATGGAGACAGACATGGTATGAACGGATATCCTACCTACTACGAACTTTCCAGTACATAAGCATATCTTCTTTCCGGCCCTGGTTGGGGGCACTGAGGGAGGCCTCGAGGCTATGCCTCTTTGCCCAGGCTTCAACTCGAGGGGTGACTACCCCTCGGTCCTTGGGTTGTAAAGCAGAATGCTCTTTTCTGCTTAGGAGTAGGTATTCTTATTTTGTTTTCTATTTCTCGAATACGAAGCTGAGTTGGTACCTACAAAGGGGTTTGGTTGGTACATACAACCACTATAAGCACGTGAAGTGAGAGCCAGTAACTCGATGCACCTCTCGGATCATCCCCTCGTAAGAGAGGAAAAATTACATCAGGAAATGAAAGAAAATTTAAGAAAATTACATTAAAAATTACTGAGTACCTAATAATGAAAATCTATGAAAGGTTCTAAGCCTGAGTACTCTAAACCTTTATGTTCGCAGACTCTACCATAATTTTATTTCGGCTCGCCGGATTCTAACGACCTTCGCCCGACCGTCGTCAACTTTTCGACAATCCTTATTGTTGCTGTCGGATCAGCAGACGGCTGTAGTGGCTTTTCTATGGTATCGAATCTGGGCCTATTGTCTATGGCATCAAATCTAGGCCCTATATTGTCTATCACTACTCTACGGTTGATGTTTCACCGCCTCAGGCTTCGGGTGTTTTTTGCGAAGGATTGTTTTTGAAGGGAAAAACTTTTAGAACGGTTATAATTCATTCTCATGCAAATGAAGAAAGTTTTGATGCCTATAAACTGCGAGAAAAAACCAGCCATCACAAATCTACTTACCAACATTTAGAGGGAAATATTTTCAGGGATATTTACAGTTTGTTGAGGGAACGCGGGGTCGAAACCGTAAAAGTTTCGTTAGTTTATGCTAAAGTTCGTTCTTGAGAAGGATACGCGGCTACGTTTATGCAATGTTACGTCGTATTTTTTATTACGTTTCTATAAAATAGCAAAATAGCTAGCGCGTTTAGCTTGATGATGTTTATAACCAGTATTTTACAGTTGTCCAAATAGTACCTACATATACACGCTGTTATGGCAAATCCCCCCCTACATGGGAGACCATCCACTCGATGGACCGACGACATTGTAGCGGTCGCAGGAAGTCGATGGATGGAGGCGGCTCAGGACCGCTATTTGTGGCGTCGTATGGTGGAGGTCTATGCCCAGTTGTGGACGTGTACGGGCTGATGATGATGATAATATTCTTCATCTAAAATCTTCTTCATCTAATCACTAGGCTTAGAAGTGATTTCTTCCAGGCAACCTTAGAATGGATAGAAAAGAAAGGCAAAGGTGTATACAACTATTACGGATGCGTATAGGAGTTTCTCCAATATGATAATAACCAATATGGCACTTACAAGGAAAGGCCTGCAGCCAGCTGTGAACCAGTTTAGGCTGTAGATGTTTTATAGATGACTAGCTGCTGCCAGCGGCTTCGCTTTTCATGTACCCTATGTCCGTCCCCGGGATACCATCTACCTTTCTAAATTTCATTAAGATCCGTTCAGTCGTTTAGGCGTGAAAAGGTAACAGACATATAGAGTTACTTTCAAATTTATAATATTAAGTAGGATAGGGGTCTCCTACGTAAGCTCGAAATACGATAAATCTAAAATTATTTCTTCGGCAACTTTTCATCGATATTTCGACTCTTTGTTTCTGCGACGTTTTAGAACTTCCGACTTAGAAATTTTGTGAATCGAGCGACTTTCAAATAGCACTTTACTCATATAAAATTATTGCAGTTGTTATGACAACAGACATACAAACTGCGAGTCGAATGTATTTCTATTTTTAACCGACTTAGAAAAAGAGATTCTCAATTCACCTGTATGCTTTTTTTTTATAAGCGCGATTTTTCCGCCAATTATGGCCCGATTTTGAAAATTATTTTATTATTGGATAGAAATTGATCCCGAGGTGGTCCTATAAAAAAATTATCCCCAGAGGATTACCATTTATCCCGCAAAACTTAAAAACTGTAAAATTAAGGGATTTGAAGTCAATTAGAAGGTTTTTGAAAACAATTAAATTATCACAATGACTGGTAACAAACTGTTTCCATGGCAACGGTCGTAAACAAGAGGTAGGTTCAGGAATTTGAAGCTGGTTTATCGTTTTTTAAAACACGCTAAATCATTTTTCATCCTAGTCGAACTATACCACCCTTCTTTACGTCCTTTATTAAAATAATCTCCATCACAAAACGAGCGTATCTCACATAATATATGTTTTTTTTTAATTAATGATTTTATAAGTTAGTATGTTTTTGTTTTGTCTATATAGTCGTGTGAGTAGTTAGTCCGTAACGGCAGCAAGTGGCTTTGACGGAAGACCAGCGTTGGTTGCTAGCTTGCTAGTTAAAACCATCTCATGCTGAGCGGAGCTAATTTGTTACATAGCTTACATCGTTTTTGGAGTTGTTGATTTGTCTTTTTTGCAAGTTTTGTAAGAAATAAATATATTCTATTCTATGTATGTAAATTCTTCTTCTTCAATGCGAAACGGAGTGTGGGAAGACCTCCCACTCGATGGACCGACGACATTGCAGCGGTCGCAGGGAGTCGTTGGATGGAGGTGGCTCAGGACCGCTATTCGTGGCGTCGTTTGGGGGAGGCCTATGTTCAGCAGTGGACGTGTACGGGCTGATGATGATTATAATATTCTTCTTCTAAAATCTCCTTCATCTAATCACTAAACTGGTTTGGTTTAAAAAACCCAGTGGAGTTATTCCGATGTTTAATTTAAATCTTCCTGTCCTTTTCATCTGCCCGTATGGCAACACACAAAACAAACGGTAACGTACGTTCCACACCGCCCTAAAATAACATCCTGTGTTTACAGTAGAATGTACGTCACCAGGGAGACGTCAGGGAGATGCCATAATAACAAGAAAGAAAGAACGAGGAAGCTTAAGAGGAACATTTTCACTTCATTATTTTCTTTGTTAATTAATTAGGTTTAGTTTGAAAACGCCCCTCTACAGCAACCCTTTGACATACCCTTTAATTTAATTATTATTTAGTTTATTTTGAAAAATTATTCTTATTTGATTATATACTCTTAAAGCCAGCCATTTGTTATTTTGTAAATTTAAAGCACGAAGTGTCATGTTTGTCTGTGTTTTCTTTGTACAATCCCTTATGGTGTTTCCTACGGTGGAAATAAATAAATACAAAGAAAAAAAATTATAAAAAAAAGAAGCACAGAAATCTGGGAGATGCCATAATAACAAGCAATCTAAGAGAAGTAGAGTTATTTACATGCGAACGAGGAAGTACAGAAATCATTAGGCGCAGCTAGTATCATGTCTGTGCGAGGAAGTGATTGTTCTTAAAGAAGTAATTGATTCACTCATGGAATACTTCTCCAAAACAGAGAAATTCTCTAAGGAAACGCCTGAATAGATTAAAATATCATCTGGTACCTGGATAGCTTAAGCCTACATACATAGGTTTAAGGTGTCCTGGTATAAATTTTTACATACAATGTAGTAATGTAAAACTTAGGTTAAGGGATAACTAGGTGTCTTTTGATTCCGGAAAAGTGCAGTATTCCCGTGGAATCCTAACTAATATTATAAATGCGTTATTGTTTGTTTGTTTGTCCTCCCTTCTCGCCCTACTACTAAGCAATCAATCGACTTCATTTTTGGCATAGAGTTAGTTGAAAGGATGAAGAGTAACATACACTTTTTGTCCGGGTAAAGCATCAAATTCCAATGGAAGATTTACGAAAAAAGAGCTTTTTATCTCTCTATAACGTGAAATTCGAATTTAACGCAGGTGAAACAGCTAGTGACTAAATAATTCAAACATGTTTGTTACGTGGGTAAAACAATTTTTAAGTACCTTAAAAGCAGGCCAGTGTATCTGCAATGTTCCCTGGCTTAAGAACCGCGGGCCTGAGGTAGCTAATTAAAACAGTTTGCTCGAGAAGTTGCAGTAAAAAACTCTTTAGTTCAACACCAATTAATTTTTTCAGTTAAAAGCTAACGATCTGAAATTAAAGTAATTCTAAAAAGCTTTATTAGTTTCTCTCGCAACTTTGGACGCATAGGTTTAACAACTTATATTTTATACATAGGTTGTTCAAAGACTTGAGGGGGTGATTCTATTTGACGTTAGTAAAGACGTGATCGTGACGTCTCCTTTTTCCATACAATTTGATACAGCGCCTCTGTCGTGCGAATGTGGAACTACGCAAATCTATTGGTATATATGTATGTATATAAATGAACCCTATTTGTCCTCGTCACGCTATAACTTGAGAACGGCTTTAACTATTTATCTTTTTTTCATATATTTTTTTCTAATAGTTGTAGACGTTTGTAGTCGGTTTGTACATTTCAAAAAATTAAGAAAATTGCGCAGATACTTAGTAAATTAAAAAAAAACTTCAACTTCAAACGACTACCTTCATTATAAACTTTTTAAATGTAATATAAGGCGAGCTGTTAAAATTATTTTACGTCAACGTGTTAACGCCCCAGCTCCCCTAGCATGGGGATTGTTCTCTAGGGTAGAATAGACAATAATGACATCGCATCGTCATACATTGCGTACACTATTGAAGCTGAAGGAATGAATTTCAACTAATTAACGCATTCGATGACAAAGTGACGTGAAAAATTACGTCACTTTGTCATCGAATGAGTTAATTAGTTGAAATTCATTCCTATTCTACCCTAGACAAGAATCCCCGTGCTAGGTGGGCAGCATTATATTACTCAGCACAACACATTGGAAAAAAAATTTAAGTTTGAATTGTATGACAGGACAATGTCGTCTGTCGGGTCAGCCAGTCCAATATAAAAATGAGATGTCACGATCACCTTACTTACGTCAAATAGACTCACCCCTCTGATAATGGATGGGCCGTAATTAGACCAACACTCTGAATTATTATTTTACAAATAATATCAAAGTAAAATAACAAGAAGAATAACAATTTCGATATGAAGATGTAGCTAGTGTGTAAATGCACACTAGAATCCTACTAATATTATAAATATCAAAGTTTGTTTGTATGGAGGTATGGATGTATAGATATTTGTTACTCTTTCACGCAAAAACTACTAAACCGATTAGGCTGTAATTTGGTATGGGTATATTTTGGGACCTGGAATAACATAATATTTTATATAAAAAAAATAGCCTATATTATAGGCTATTTTTATAGGCCTATATTATAGGCTATTTTTTTATCCCGATAAAACGCGGGCGAAGGATCGGGCAGCAGCTAGTTCAATATAAATTTTTAAAATACAATAATATCAAAAAGCTGCTTTCTTTGGGCTAGACGATGCTGTGTGTGTATAGTTCACAAAGATCCTAGTAGTCCCAATTATACAGCTTTTTTTTAAATCGTGGAGACCTTTTTTGACCACGATTTCACTTGATGGAAAGTGACGATGTGGCCGACGATGTATCACGACGGTCTAGAAGACACCTGTTCACTCATATCTTGAAGAGACCCAGGCTGTAATGATGCTGTGAATATTGTCCAGAATGATCTATTAGGTATTAATAAACTAACGTAATTTTAACAGCTCCGCGTAATCATGTTTTGATTTATGTTTCAACTAGCTGCTCGCCGTGGCTTCAACCGCGTTAAATTTCACATTTCTAGGGGGATAAAAGGGTCTTTTTTACGTAAATCTCCCATTGGCATTTGATGTTTTACCAGGACAAAAAGCCTATGTTACTCTCCATCCTTTCAACTAACTCTATGCCAAAAATCAAGACGATTGGGTGCATAGTTGGGGCGTGAAGGAAGGACAAACAAAGAAACAAACACACTATCGCATTATAATATATATAATATTATATTAGTTAGGGAAAGGATTATTAAAAGGGTGGCACAACGTCGAGGAATGTCTTATAGAATGACTAGATGATCCGGCAAACGTTTTGTCATCTACCACTGAGTATTTTTAAAAATGGGGTTTGTTGTTAGAAACGTGAAAATTTAGGTTTACACGTATTTTCTATTGCCAACTCGTAAAAAAAATTGATCAAAAAATCCAAAAATACTTAAATAGATGACATTCTATTCTCAGACCTACCAAATATGAACAAAATTTTATAAAAATCGGTCAAGCCGTTCCGGGGAATTTGGTTCGAAACACTGTGACACGAGGTTTTTATATATAAGATAGAATGATGAATATGGCAAGCGACCCTACATTAAAATGCTCACGATACTCTATGTCATGTGAGCATTGTGGCATTCCCTAATCGGCTTTGTTTTAAAGCTTCCCAAAGCGTAGGGATCTTCATAGACAAATGACGACGTAGATTCGCTAAATAAGCACATGGTCCACGATCGGCTTAGAACTCTCACTGGTGCTCAAACGGCTACGTCACAACCCAATTGTCAGCTATCTTTCTTCGATGCATATCTTGAATAGGAATTTATTTACTTTCGTATGTTAATTAATTAAAAATTGCGTTTCTTCCAAATAATTAAGTTTGAGGTGTCAAAAGATAAGGTCTACACGTCAATGTAGGATAATTTACATAAGCTCTGTAACATTTATATTGTTACCTATTTCTAATACCTCTTCCTAATACATCTTCTTATGTGATAACACTGATAACCGATCCGCCTGCCAAGCGTGGTGATTATGACAAAATTTACCATATTTGAGGGAGAAACGTTCTGCAGTGGACGTTATGTGTGCTGATGACATGAGTGATTATGATTACACATGTAAAATGACCGCGCTTTCGCGTTACGCTATCGCTGGCCCTTACAACTTGTTTATTGTACCTATTTACGCAGGACTGATTTTGTATCCTTTCAGGGTCAGGCATGTGAAATTCATGTCAAAATACGGCTTTTATAAGGTGCCCCAGAAAAACTAAGGACATTTTCTTTTTCTGGAAAGTAAAATTATTTCTTTATGTAAAATATTTTGAACATGAAAGTTTGGACGTTTGTCGATTTTTGTGAAAATATTAGGTATGTCGTTGGCTAATTTGACATCATCATCATTATCATCATCAGCCCGTACACGTCCACTGCTGAACATAGGCCTCCCCCAAACGACGCCACGAATAGCGGTCCTGAGCCGCCTCCATCCAACGACTCCCTGCGACCGCTACGATGTCGTCGGTCCATCGAGTGGGAGGTCTTCCCACACTCCATTTCGCATTGCATCGCGGTCGCCACTCGAGAACCTTTACTCCCCAGCGGTTATCGGTTCTACGAGCTATATGGCCTGCCCATTGCCACTTCAGCCTGCTGATTCTGAAAGCTATGTCGGTAACTTCGGTTCTTCTACGAATTTCCGTATTCCGGACCCTATCGCGTAGAGAAACTTCGAGCATAGCTCTCTCCATAGCTCGCTGGGTGACTTTGAGCTTATGCACAAGGCCTATAGTGAGCGACCACGTCTCGGATCCGTAAGTCATCATAATTTGACCTAGGTGCATAATATTATTATATTACAATTACAATTACAATTACAATTACAAAATTCTTTATTGTACACCACGAAGAAAACATTAAAAATAGACATTACATAAAACATGTACAATGGGCGGCCTTATCGCTTAGAAGCGATCTCTTCCAGGCAACCTTAACCAATATTAGCCATCACAAGTAGGCATAATATATGTACATATATTATAGGTACACCTTCAGTGTTTTAGATAAGTAAGCTTGAGATTAGTTTTGTTTATTGAGATGTGACATGTAAGCCGTGGGGCCGCGGCGTACGAATATCGACCCCTCCAACTCAACCCGTGGATGTCGTAAGAGCAGACTAAGGGAACCTACCAGAGGAAGGGCAGCAGCTTCCTTCTGAGTATTTTTAAACACCAACACTGCGATCACCAATCCGCCTGCCAAGCGTGGTGATTATGGCAGATCCCCCCCTACATGGGAGACCACCCACTCGATGGACCGACGACATCGTAGCGGTCGCAAGGAGTCGTTGGATAGAGGCGGCTCAGGAACGCTATTCGTGGCGTCGTATGGGGGAGGCCTATGTGCAGCAGTGGACGTGTATGGGCTGATGATGATTAAGATGTATTTGATTTTTTGTTGTATATTTTCATTTGTTAAACTTATATTTAAAATGTATTTTATCGTGTATAAAATAGGACTGACTTGTTTGTAAAACAAAATTCCTTAATAAGAATAAAAAAAAATTACGTTATTAAAACTTAAACATTTAAACTTTTCAATTATTCAATTATTATTTTCTTATCTCTAGTAGAGACCTTTCTCATAAACGAAACAAATTCCTGTGACACTCTGTAACCATAATCATAATTAAACTCTGAATAATTTTTACAGGTACCCGTTTATAAATTTTTTTCAATGTTGTCAAACCGCTTACATTTTTAATTTGTATAATTCGTTCATTTACATTTTACCCCTCATTTTGGCTATAATCCACGTGGATATTTTCCAAAACCCGCAAGTGTAGGTTTTTTTATTATATCTCATCAGGATTTACCATATTGTAGTAGTTTCTCCCCGCGGCTTCGAACGCATTATATCTATAGAAATAAGTTTATTTTATGTATGTTAGACTAATGTATATTTTTTATATGGGCCGTAGTTTTTAAGTATGTAACATCCTGTACTCCTACCTGTGTGCCTGAAATAAATTATTTATTATACTGTTTCTCATACTCATCTCATACGGGCTATATAGTGACCTGGTCCTTTAGGAAGCATGCGTGGAGCCGAAGCACAGAGGCCCTTTATGAGAATTAATCTAAAGGCGAGAGTTACATATAGCGGGTATCATCCTTGGTTGCACAATATGATACACCCGAAGATGATATCCGCCAGGTGTAGACTATTGCAAAGGAAAATGAAATTAACAAAAAAAGCCATGCTATTATGGTGAATGGATGGTCTGGGTAATTGGGCTAAGGAGGAAACTATGGACGCCTGCCATAAACATACCCATAATACTGTTACAATTATTATAATGTTATTTATTATTATTAAAGGTTGTTGCCATGGGAACAGGGGGTGGGTCTATTTGATGTTAGTAAAAAGACGTTATCTTGACGTCTCCTTTTTTTCTTTAGGATTTGGTAAAAAGCGCCTCTATCGTGCGGTCATAGAACTACGCAAATCCCATACAAATATGAGACGTCACGATCACGTCTCGTTACTAACGACAAAAAGACTCACTAAAGTTACGGGGATTTAAAAACAAAACTAAATAAAAAAAAAAATGTTTAGTTTGACAAAATAATGTTATTTAATTGTATTGTACACTGACTAATCTTAAAAAGTGTTTGAAAGTAAATAACTTGTAAGGAATAGGTACTCTATCCTATTAGGTACTAGCTGCTGCCCGTGCCGTCGCCCGCGTTTTATCGGGTTAAAAAAAGCTTATAATGTTATTCCAGGTCCTAAAATATACCCATACCAAATTTCAACCTAATCGGTTCAGTAGTTTTTGCGTGAAAGAGTAACAAATATCCATCCATACATCCATACAAACTTTGACATTTATAATATTAGTAGGTAAATATAGAGTAACGCGTGTTTTAAATAAATAAATATATCAGCAACCGTGACACTTAGGACATCAATTTTACCGGAGAAATGTAACTCGTAACCCCAACTCCCCAATACTCCCAAAACGCCTTCTGGTTAGTCCAGTCGCCTCTCAAAGTTTTCACAACCATTAACTAGATGTCGCTAGTAAAAATGAACCAGCTCTAGATCGCGCTGACGAGAACGCACGGTCTAGAGGTATACAGCTTTGCTATGAAAAAGTTAATTCAGTCTTTTCCGTGAGTTCAAGGTGTTTAATTCTACAAATACCTAATCAGTACAGAAATTCGGGTTAGGACTCGAGCACCCTGTATAGGTACACCTAACTGTGCCGTTGTTACACCCGCATGGCCGCTTGCTCATGTCCGATAGCAGTCGCACGAACCAATTTGTTAGATTGCTAGAGGTGGTAAACTTCTAGCTATAGTCACATGATTCTACGTATGAACAATAATTTTGATTGTTTTGAAAAACTAAAAACATACTTCGATTCCCTTATCACACAATCTTACACTGTTTTTAGGTTTTTCTGAAGAAATACTCGAGTATAAAAAAATTGGAACATGTTCGATCCCATGTAGGTAAGGTACAATAGCGATACAATTTTCAATATCGGTCCATAATTCACGCAAAAATCGACGAACATACATACAGCCGAACATAGCCCTTTTTTCGAGGTCGGTCTAGGACTGTTTTTCCACCAGATATAAGCCCCGTCTATAAAGCTATTCCGTAACTGCTTACTAAACGGTGGAAGGTTCCAAATCGAACCAAAACGGTACAATTGCTCACTTTCTAAAATACTACCCCACTAACCCCACCAATTCGCCATACGTGTACAAATGCTTCGTGTCCATCCCAAGATTGTCTGGAAGAGATTGCTCTCAACGATAAGGCCGCCCATTGTGCAACTATGATATCTATATTTTCCTGTATATTTATATTTTCTTGGTAATAAAGTGTAATGCAATGTATGTATTAAAACTTTGTAAACTTTCGCGATTGGTACACGATAAATACCGGACAAATACTCTTTAAAATGTATTTATTTATTCACAAAATTTTGGGAAAAACTAACAGCTAGATTTAGAAAGTACAGGTAAAAATATAAGAACATGCCTGGATAGACCAGTGCATATTTGCTGATGGCTAATTAATAGTTTCCACTACACATACGTGTATATGTACCGATCGTATTGTATGGTACCTACCCCTTTTGATTACTCTGATATTTCAATAGCTTTTTTCCATTTGTTCCGCTACGTCACTGTTCTATCGATACATTATTTATTTAGGCTGGATACATTTGAAAACGTTCATTTCGAGATAGGTTTTCCACGTACTCAGAATCAGGTAAAAAACGATTTGTTACCCAGTACCCCGGTTTCGATTCCCTGCGTGGTGACTTCCCTTTGTATCGACTAACCTCGGTTTTGACACAGTTAGTGATACAAGTGTTTTTTTTATCAGGTTTAATCAGTCTTCATTCTATTTGTTATAATATAACTTATTGTAGGTACGGAATGTCAAATAGGAACTGCGCATTTCCTAGATGACTCCACAATAATTACTTACAGTGTAAATAAGTTGATCAGGGGATTTCTGGAACACTTGTCCAAAAATGTCATGCGTCTCTCAGAGCTGCCGGCAGGGCATTTCTGGATGAAAAACTCCAGAGATCCCCTTCGCAGGGGATTATTGGACTACGCTCGTGGTAGGTGCTAAAGGCAGGTTTTTGTAGTAGTTACTCTAAGAATAATTTTAAGATATGTATCTATATGTATAAACTGAAATTATATGAATAAATAAAATCTGAAATTGAAATCTAAACAATTTTTCTGCAAAATAAAAGATGCTGTCTGATTTAGAATGGTATGGTACAGTTACAAACAAAAATCACTGCACATGTTAAAACTTTCGATTTCTTCCACGTTCGCCCCACTTGTTCGCCCCACATTCAAAAGCGTTTTATGGGAAGAGTACAGTCATATGTTTGATAACTATCAAAAACTGTGAGGAAACATTTGTCGACCTTTATTGCGCAGCGGGCGAAGGTCCGCCTGCAAACGCAGGAGGGTTCGTTTCCCAGCCCGGGACAAATGACAAACAAAACAAACAAACAAATGCTGTTGATTTGTGTGTGTATCTAACACAACCCTACTCAGCTTTGCCCAATAATTCCCTAAGCAAAATACCAATTCATGTATACTCCACATAACCCATTAAGAAGTTCACTTACGCAAGTTAACCCGTTCGGGTTCAGCTCTCAAGTTCCAAACGCTCCCCGGGCTCAAAGTTCCCAAACTCAGCCTTCATACAGTAACCTATTATTAGTACAATACATTTAACTGGGTTATTTATAAACGGTTTCGTTTCTCATAAAGTAGGTATCTAACAATATTACGTGGGATAAGGTTTAGCAAAGTTGTCACTCTTATTTAATAAGTTGGTAATATAACAAAATTACATATCATTTAGTTTGTGTAATCAGAAATTGGACCTTGTTGTCTTGGGACAACACATTCAATGCGGAGATGTAGGTTTGGATCCTGGCCGACCAACAATTTTTAAACACCTTGGTACTATTAATTTAAAGCCTGTATATGGTAAGGTCCAAGTCCAAAGTCTCGATCTTTTATAGGATACATTTCGGCGAATGCCCTCAGGAACTTCGTGATCTGATCCTACAATCTCCTTTCCACTCCAGGACAAGCAGACGGACAGCACAATACTATCCTTATTTAGTAGATATATCATCTACTCTTATTAAGCGGGAAAAATCCGAAAAAGTTTGTAGTTAATTCACAGGGCAAATACTTTTTTATTTTCGCCTTGGACCAAAACTATAGAAAACTTCCCGTCCACCTAGAATCATAAAATTTGGCAAGGAGCAAGCTCTTATAATACTGAACCCTCTATGCGCGAGTCTGACTCGGACTTGATGTTTTATTTTTAAATTCCTTTACCATTCGCAGACTGGAACTCGATTCTACGTCTTCCTTCCCCCATAAGAACAGCTCCTTAGATTTCACTCTTCACTTATAACTTCGGTTGTAAAATGTAAGAACATAAATTAGGATCATTATAACGCGTGTGGGAGGACTTAGATATATATTTATACTGGAAGGAAGGGGAACACATTACCGTTAATCTTAATTTACTTACCCTGTTATGATAATGATACGGTCGTTAACCAGTTTGTTATAAACTAAGTTAAAGCAGACTCTCTTGGTTGGAGTTAGATAGTAAGTTACCGTATACTGAGTTTTGAGCTAAACTTAGTATATTCGGCAGAAGTGCTGTACTGATCCTTTAGTCAGGAAATGAGATCTTTGGCTTTAGGGATAAGATTCAATTTTCTTCTTCTTCTCATTCATAGCGCTCTTGGCAGAACGGTCATGGTAGTCATGAAGAGTCTTCTGTTTGATTCAATTTTACTTGGACTTAAAAACTTGTGTTTTCCACTTCTCTTGTTTAATACATACGATTTACTTAGATGTTTTATATCAAAAGACTCTGAAATCTTAAGACACAATACACAAATATACCAGAAACTGGAGGAAAAAAATGTTTGCATTGATATAAGTAAGCGGTAGAAAATAAGTACTATAATTATAAGAGGCGAGTCGGCAAATGTAGTGAACTCCTTCACTACATTTGCCGACTCACTGGCAGGTTGTCATCTTATCTTACCTGCCAAAGACTCCAGGCAGTCGCTGTACCGCTGGACGCGGCAAGCTGTAGAAGGGACACTATGCTATGACGTCCCTTAGGGGGGCCTTGTCTAGCATTGGATGAAAATCGGCTGATGATGATGACAATGACTATAAAAGTAAATAAAACAACATATTTCTTATTTTCTCTCCACAAAGAGTTCCTTACTGTTGAATTTGATAAGCTGAAATTTTCTACTTCAGCATAAAATCGAGCAAAAAAATAGTTTTGCTTTTCTGTACCAAGAAAACTAAATAAAACTACCCGCAAAAGATTTCCGATACTAGACGTCATCGGGTAGCCAAGAGTTTTCCACTGTAAATGGAGCTCTCATTGCCATCTCCAGATA
Source organism: Eupithecia insigniata (assembly GCA_947859395.1). Taxonomy (NCBI): domain Eukaryota; kingdom Metazoa; phylum Arthropoda; class Insecta; order Lepidoptera; family Geometridae; genus Eupithecia; species Eupithecia insigniata. The sequence goes on from OX402011.1 coordinate 12,131,937, forward strand.
TAAAAAGCAAGGCCAGGTTACACTGGCTCGTTGCTGCTTGAATGCATTCTTAGTGAATGGTCTCCTTGGGACCATTCATGCTAAATGAACCGAAGTATGAAAGTAAAGTATAAAGTATTGAGTGACGTCAAAAGCTAAGAATAAAATAAATATTAATTTAAATTGTTTGGTAGTAAAATTAGAAAAAATCCTTCCTACTAATATTATAAGGTTTGCTGGAAGAGAAATCTTTTTAGGGTTAAGCTCGTCGTTGCCATGTATTTTCTTTTTAAATGTTTTTATGTATTATATTTTTATTGTGCAACTAGCTGACCCGTGCCCACTTCGTTGGGCGGTTAGTACTCTATAAAAAAGGAATTAAGAATTATAAATGTCAAAGTTTGTAAGGATAATTGTTACTCTGTCACGCAAAAACTACAGAACCGATTAGGCTGAAATTTGGTATATCTTATATCCCAAACTATACCCGATTGGGACCTGGAATAACATATAGGCTATTTTTTATCCCGATAAAATGCGGGCGAAGGCACGGGCAGCAGCTAGTAAGGAAATAATTGTTTTAAATGAGGATGGTCTGAGTTTATCGACTAACCACTATAGTTTTATGACGTTTCCAATTTATCCTATGGAAATAATAGTTCAAAATTATTTTCCGAACATAAATTATCCAACGATTAAAAAATCTGTGAGAATCTTAATCAGAAGCGAGAATTTATCAAAGTACAAGACAAATCCAACGCACTCAAACTAAACGGGGTTACGTTGTTTCCTTTATGAAAAGGAACTTTCCGTTCGAGGAGGTCTCCGTCATCAGACCAGCTCGATAGTACCATGGCATTGCATTGTCACCAAAATTACCTTAGTATGCCAAGTTTCAGCTCAATCAGTTGCGGATAACAGGTCTAAAATTCAGTTGCAAGATACACAATCTAACAGGGCAAATATAAAAGCTTGTAATAATGGCGTGTTTTAAAAAACGATAAACCGACTTCAAATTTTCTTACTTTTACACTTATTTTAAGTTTTGCGGGATACATAATCCCCTGGGGATAAAAATTTTATGGGACCCCTTCGGGATCATTTTCTATACAATAGTGAAAGAATTTTCAAAATCGGTCCATAATTGGCGGAGATATCGCGTAACATACATACAAAAAAAACATACAGACGAATGGATAACCTCCTTCTTTTGAAGTCGGTTCAAAATAATTTGACACTATTTTCTGAACGTAAATATCCAACGATAAAAATCGGTCAGGACCTTAATCAGATAACGTAGTCAAGTAAAAATACACTGTAGGTCCTGTAGTACTAACATTACGTCACATTTCAATAAAACGGGATAAAATTCCGAACAATCTCAATAAAATGGCTCTTAAATTTGAATACCGATCATAACAATGTAACTAATGGACAATACTCATTCGATTCCCATTTTAACTACAATGTTATTTGCCGTAACCCAGTTTACGGTAACTACCTCTGCAGGGTTGTTGTTCTCTTTTGAAGATACTTTTTGTGTTACTTACTTTGTTACATTGTTGGACAAAGGTCTACCCAAACTTTTCCGAAAATAGTTTTACGGTTTTCAATAGAAATTCGTTTTCTTGCAACAGATTTCTGTAGCAAGCTAATGTATATAAAATCAATGAATAGTTTCATTTCAACCGTAAGGGCTCGTGAGGGGACAGAGAGGAGAACTCAAGAGGCGCAAATACCTATGCAGGTCTTGGCAAAGCCTACGCCTTTGTACATTTCCTCGCGTTGGAGGGCCCGTGGCCATGCGAGGCCCTCCAATGGTTTTTTTTCATTCATTTACTTGACGACCATCGGCCGCCGCCGCCGTGACGTGGCGGCGGGCGAAGGTCCGCAACGCAGGAGCATCGAAATCCAGCACAAGTAGACTACCTACTAGGAACTCGTTCAAAACAAATAAAGAGTCCTTAGTATGGGTTGTGCATAATTATCGATTATTTTTCAGTTTTGTTTCCTTCTCATAAATTTAGCTTAGCGCCTTACATCGCCCTGCCAGATAGAGAAGGAACTACTTTTCGTAATAGCCACAGACAGACCAATCCAATAGTTTCATTATGAACTCTTCTTCTTTGTTTCATGGATTTTGTGATTATTGACCACAATTATTTCTATTCGATTGTAGTTTTCAGGTGAGTGATTCGCTGCATTTCAGCGGTACAACTACGACAACTCCGACAGTTCAGCGGTAGCAAACGAAAACTTTTTTACAAGCTTTTATCTAATTTGCAATGTATTTATGTAACTAGGTTTGTTCGGGTGGAATCTTGCTACTCAATTTTAGACCATTTATTAACCGACTTCAAACGGAGGAGCATCTCAATTCGTCTGTATGTTTTTTTGTATGTAGGTATATTACGCGATATACCGTCTATTATGGACCGATTTTGAAAATTCTTTCACTATTGTATGGAAAATGATCCCGAAGGGGTCCCATATAATTATTATTCCCAGGGTATTATTATTTATCCCGCAAAACCTAAAATAAGTGTAAAAGTAAAGGAGTTTTAAGTCGGTTTATCGTTTTTTAAAACACGCCATATTACTGAAATTTTGGCACAATTATGTAATTTCGGTGATAACGGAATGTCATGGTACCATCGAGTTGGTCTGATGATGGAAGCCGAAGGTGGTCTAAACGACCTAACGACTTAACCACGTCGAGTTTGAGTTCGTTGGATTTTTCTTCCCAAGCATTTTGATCCTAGATGATATAAAAGCTTGTATTAAAAAGTTTTTATCATTTTGATAAAATTGATTGGTTTTGGGACTGTGCAAACCCATACTTGCCACATTAACTGCCTTACAGAGTAGGTATTTATTCCAGTTTACGTTCATAAGAAGCTTGCTTTCGCAGAGTTAAATACAGTTTTGTGAAAAGCGTTCTATTGACTCGTCCCAAAAGGATTGCAGCCAGTTTCATTTGCAACTTTAATACAGTTGTTATAGAGTTGCTACTCGTGTGTAAACAAGCGCTTCTAGGAAGTGAATGTGTAGCAGTTTTTATTTTATCTACCTACATTTAATTTTCTGGTAAATATACCTGCACAGAAGTATACAAGTATTTATTTTGTAATTTCTATATATATTTATTTGTATTTGTGTTTATTTATTTCCACCGTAGGTACACTTGTTACACTTGATGTCGTTAATTCTAGCTATCTTATAATATCCACACAAACTTTCCACCATAGGAAACACCATAAGGGATTGTACAAAGAAAAAACAGACAAACATGACACTTCATGCTTTAAATTTACAAAATAACAAATTGTTGGCTTTAAGAGGTCAAAAATCAAATAAGAATAATTTTTCAAAATAAAATAATTCATCATCATCATATCAGCCCATAAACATCCACTGCTGAACATAGGCCTCCCCATACGACGCCACAAATAGCGGTCCCGAGCCGCCTCCATCCATCGACTCCCTGCGACCGCTACAATGTCGTCGGTCCATCGAGTGGATGGTCTCCCATGTAGGGGGGATTTGCCATAATCACCACGCTTGGCAGGCGGATTGATGATCGCAGTGTTAGTGTTGAAAAATACTCAGAAGGAAGCTGCTGCCCTTCCTCTGGTAGGTTAAAGCTTATCACGTCAGTATCACAACCAAAGCTAACTTAATTTCTATCGGTTATTGCATAGAGAAATATGGAGGTAATGCCAATTGAGACCGGATTATTCAGCCAAAGATATCAGTTATAATTATTGACAAAATAAATAGGTACCAGGTTTTTGGGGCAAAGTTATAAGTTGAAAACGGACGAAATGAATAAATACCTAATTCTTATAAATTTATAGCTTATTGGACAAGATCTGCCTGAAACGGTTGCGAGTTCGATTACCGACGCGTAGTAAAGTTTTGATCTGCAAGTATTTTTTTCCGTACTAAATACTTTCAGACCACATAAAAAACTATTATGAAGATTTCGTTAGAACTAGATTTTGGTCTAAAACAATAGTCTTTCTTATTTATTTAGCTAATCTGCAACATTACATAGTCCAAATAAATAGTTTTATTGATTTGATTTAGAGGCAGAGTGATTTAGTTCTAATCCAAAACCAAACAAATGTAATTAGCTGCACTTATAACCTAACCATGTTTTGTCCATCATAAAACCATCCTCTGTTCTAATATGGCTATGTATGACTATGATTTATGGTGTAACTGGTCCCATAAATGGGTTGTCCATCTATTTACGGATTTATGGCAACACTATAGCTCGTTACAATGGTTATTTACAGCACGTTATGGCAGGAATCATAAATCAGTGCATTTGATGTTTTCGAATTGTCTGTTTTGGTGTGATATGTTTATTTATTGTTTTTTTGGCGCCATAAATGATCGCTATCTTTTCCCTGAATTGTAAGCATAATAATTAGATTGTTTTAAAAACTTAAAACCTACTTCGAATGCCTTAGTTTTAAAAGTGATACATACTAATCCCTTGGGAATCAAATTTTAAGGCCTAATATAATAAAAATTGGGCACCTGTACTTTTAAGAATAAGAATCATATTATTTATTTGTGCAATCAGACATACTTTCCACAATTTAAACAACATCAAAAATACTTATAAATGCAAGCCCGAAAGAAACAAAATGGCCTCTGCCTCAGCATGGGTTGGTTGCTAGCTTGCTAGCAAACGCTGGTCTTCCATCAGAGCCATTTTTGTGGCGGTACGGAGAATCTGTCCACATAAAGTAATTTAGTACAATTTTGAACCAATACAATTAAGTATGTATAAAAAAAACCCACTTTTTCATGACCATATTTTTGTTCTTCCACAGGCCTACAGTCCGACGGGGTTCGAGAAATACGCCTACACGTGCACTGTTGCCGACTACCGGGTCAATTTCTCCGTCTGGGATACTTCCGGTAAGATCATCTGACACCTAGATAACCTGTTCGACAGAAATATCTTTGCCAATGATTTTTGGTCACACATCAGCTTAGATAGAGCGCTGGCTGCTTGATCAAACGTAAAAAGGTAAAAGACCGCAAAGTGGGTGAAGTCAAAAGTTCTCATTTAGCAGGGAATTTTTATTTACAGTATTCATTACAAGTTCGCTTATTATAAAATGCCACATGCGATGACTTACTTAGCAGCTGTCCAGGATTGCTACTCGTAAAAACGAAATCTTAGTTTCTGATTTGTTTTCGTGCAAACGCTAATCTTATGCAAGTGATTTATGAGCTGGTTTTGCAAGAAAACGAATCAGAAACTTCGATTGTCCTTTTCCGACTAGTCCCTAGCTTTGGTGTGTATCCCATCTTCACTTTTGGCGTAACCGAATGGGTGTACCTACAACAGTCTCCCCATAGAATTATAAGGCTCCCATTTTCGCTTTTGGCGCACACATTTTGTAATCGCCAACGCCAAAACTAGTACTTAACATTTTTCTACCACATGTATTACCTACTAAGGTTTATTAATTAAGCTACATACTGATTGGAATTTCGTTTCGTTTTCCTGTTTGATTAATTTTTGTAGTTCTAAATAGTTATAATTTTAATTTTCAATGTCTAGCTCGTTTTTCTTATTAGTCTATATATCTTTGATTGACCACATTTTGTTCACTTTTAGATCTGAACCTGGAATAAAATATAGGGTAGGGATTTTTATTCTTCCAAAAATAGCGTGCATAGCCGCGGGCAGTAGGTAGCCAGTAATAAATAAGTTCAACTTCAACTTCTTGGTTAATGGCTCTGCGTCTGGATTGACGCAATTCTGCGCTAGATACTCAGTGGGTTGACAACGTTAGCGGTACACCTTGTCATGAGGTGAGGTTGTCACATAAAAGTGTAGTGATGAGAGTAACGGAATCTGTGGTAACGGGTGGAGACGCAAACGGTTCCGACATTTACGGTACACTGGAATGCAGGTATCAGAACTTGTCTAAAATTGTATTTATCAACTAGCGACCCGCACCGGCTTCGCACGGATCCAATGCTGATACTAAATTATACATATGTATAAACCTTCCTATTCAATCACTCTATCTATTCCTAGAATCCAATCATTGAGACAGGCTTACATACAAACCGGATTTTTCTACGGTTTAAGTTAGCTTTAATATTATATAACAAGTAATTAAGGTGTAAAATAAATAAATTAAAAAAAATAAATAAAAAAGCCGCATCAAGATCCGTTGCGTAGTTTTAAAGATCTAAGCATACATAGGGACAGACAGACAAACAGCGGGAAGCGACTTTGTAGAATCAATAACTTTATTTGACGACCTCTGTGGCGCAGCGGGCGAAGGTCCGCCTGCGATGCAGGAGGTTGTGGGTTCGATTCCCGCCTCGGGACAAATGTTTGTACGATCTTCAAATATTTGTTCAGGGTGTTCTGGATGTTTTCTATGTATAATAAAAAATATCTATCTATGTATCGTATTATATTAAGTAAATCAGTTATGTAGTACCCATAACACAAGCTCTGCTTAGCTTGGGGCTAGATAATGTTGTGTGAATTATCCAGCATTATTTATTTATTTCTTTAGGCATACAAAATAAGCACTTAGACACATAGACAAGTCAAATTTTATACTATAAACAATTATAAATATAGTTATAATTATCAAAAAAAGAAATAGGATGTTATAGATTTTCTCTCCACTTAAATGTTTTGTGTGTATGTACAATAGGTTTTCGATTTGGCTATTAAAATGTTAGCCGTGGGGTCGCTGAAGCCGTGGGGTCGCGGCGTACGAATATCGACCCCTCCAACTCAACCCGTGGATGTCGTAAAAGCCGACTAAGGGAACCTACCAGAGGAAGGGCAGCAGCTTCCTTCTGAGTATTTTTAAACACCAACACTGCGATCACCAATCCGCCTGCCAAGCGTGGTGATTATGGCAAATCCCCTCCTACATGGGAGACCACCCACTCGATGGACCGACGACATCGTAGCGGTCGCAAGGAGTCGTTGGATAGAGGCGGTTCAGGACCGCTATTCGTGGCGTCGTATGGGGGAGGCCTATGTGCAGCAGTGGACGTGTATGGGCTGATGATGATGATGATGATGATTAAAATGTTAATAATCTATGACTGTTGGTTCCAAGTACGATAAATGTCGATAAATGTCTCGATAGAGGTATGTGAATCAAAAACCCTATATTCAGCCAATCTATATATCTATGTATATCTATGCTTCCTTGTACCCTTGTACCACGATAATCTAAAGACATCGGCATCGCTTTAATTATTTATGGAAAACTCGAGAATAACGATAATTTCATTCCATTTTGCGATTCCGTGGAGGAGTTGAACGACCAGGCCTACTCGGAAACGGAAAAGCGAAGTTTCGTTTTCGTTTTCGTGCAAAACCAACTCTTAAGTCGCTTGCATAAGATTAGCGTTTGCATGAAAAATATCAGAAACTTCGATTTCATTTGTACGAGTATAGGCCCTGTTTTGCCACCTTGTTTGGCACTAGTATAGCTAAAGATGTTAGCAGTGTTGCGAGCGGAGACAGCTAACATATTTGCTTTTTTTATTAAGAAAATTCGACAAATCTGCACTACTCTGTTTCAAAAAATGATTAGAAGTGAATAAAAAAACAATAAATAGATTGTATTTGAAAAAATAAGCGTACCTACCTAGGTAGGTACATTGGAATTTGCAGAAAAATGTGTACAATGTTCGCGGATCAGATAGGAATGTCCAAAAAATTTGATTTCCGGAAAAAAATCACGTAAACACTTAGTGTGCTGTTAAAAACCCACGGAAAAATATAGGAAAATAAAATTTCTATAGAAATCTGAATCGGTTTCATAGAAAAAGTTTGGACGGACAGAAGTTTATTTTGTAGTAATGTTGCGATTCTAGAAGACAGCCGTTTAAAATTACTTGTCCTACCTAGTATCAAGACACTTAATACATAAAATATCTTGATAATTGATATTAGTTAGGTAGGTACCTAAATTTTAAGATCTGATACGCATGCACCGCGACGGCTTATTGTATGGATGGATATTTGTTACTCTTTCACGCAAAAACTACTGAACCGATTAGACTGGAATTAGGTACGGGTATAGTTTGGGACTTGGAATAATACCTATATAGGCAATATTTATCAGCAGCTAATAGAAAGATAATGCAACCGCTCTGTTTTGCTTTTCTATAGCTATATATGGCTAATCGCGCGTTTAAAAAGCTAGTGCGTACGCCCTATAAATATGTACATATGTATACCCGCATCTAAACACAGTGAGTTTGTTATCTCTAGCTGCTCTTTATATAACCTTTTTGCATTTTTCCTGCCCCTTTCCCACGCATACGGTGTCCTATTTTCGTCTCTAGGCGATATGTTCTAGTTTTTACGCGGTTTTTCGCATAAACGGGGCGATAAAAAGCCAGCCGTGTATGGACTTTGAATGCGAAGAGTTTGCGACGAAATTAAATCTCGTGCTGCGCGTTGCTCGTTTATGCTGTCGTAAAGTGTGCACTGGGTTGCGCAGACGGGCGATTCTGGCAAATATAAGTAGGCGCTTACATTTTTGAATAAAAAAAAAAACTGATAAGCTTTTCGAGTTCACGCTGTAAAAATTACCTACTTTCCACAATTTTTTGATACTAATTTTACACAACACCGTTTGAGAGAAAATTAATAAATATATATATGGTTATTTTGTTAACAAGCGTTAGGTACATACGCAATACACATAATAATATGCCTATAGCTACTTGAACTAAGAAATAAAAAAACGAATGTCTTTATTCTGCTTATTTCGAATTTATTTGCCAAAAGTTTCCCTAAATAATTTGACTGTTTAAAAAAAACTGACATCGAATCCTTTAATTTTACACTTTTTTTTTAGTTTTGCTGGATATATACCAATCCTACGGGAATAAAAAATAAATAACTTTATGGGATCATTCTCCATACAATAGCGAAAGAATTTACAAAATCGATAAAATCGGTGAAATAGACAAACATACATAAAAAAACATACATACGAGGATTCTAAAAACCACGACGATTTCTTGTTCATATTTTTATGACTCTCATTAAATAAGACGGTCTATGTACAATACAACACTTACTTTCTCCTAGCCTAAATTCAGTCAAGGTAGCAGTAAGGTTTTCATCGAACTCGGTTGTGGTTTTAAATTTTTAAGATTTTTTTGATAGTTTTTTTTATCTTACTGCGTTTATCACTGCTGTTCGAAAAGTCAGTGAAGAAAATATTAAAATTAAAATGTGACAGTGGGGAGTGTGAGTGACAGTGGGAAATGTGAGTGTCCGAGGGAAGTGAAAGTGTCCGAAGTGTCCTTCATTTGTGTCCCAAATGTCGGCAAGCCGAGTTCCTCCTTTTTTCGATGTCAGTTATAAATCGCTCGTGTACAATTTCGCATCAAAACCGCGTATATAGTCTATGCTTATTTATATAAAGCGTATTTTATACTGTGTGATTTTGCAAGCGAGTTCCATGGAAGTCAGTGTTATTGTTTTCACTGGATACTTCGATGGAAGCCGTTTGATGATGGACTAGGAAATGGAGATCAATCGCTGTTTATGTACATACATATGTACATATATATATCAAGTTATGCGTCATATACTATACATATGACTCATAACTTTTGATGGTGTTTGTTTCATCATCACCATCATCATCAGCCCATACACGTCTAAAAACTACTGAACCGATTAGGCTGAAATTTGGTAAGAGTATAGTTTGGGACTTGGAATAACATACATATGTACATGTAGGCTATTTATTATCCCGATAAAAAGCGGGAACTAAACCGCAAGCTATATTATTGGGTACCTAGGTCGTTTATACTATACTTAAGGGGCTACCCCGACCCAATCAGAGGCGCCACCTATTTTGTCGTATTATTACGTTTAACAAAGGAATTTTCAAAAGTCCCTTGGCCCGATTGTCCGATTGTGATACCTATCATAAGCTTATTTTTAATGACTCTGTAATAGTTTTATATTGTATAGCTTAGGAGGAGATGCGAAAACCGAGTTTGGTGGCCAAAAAGTGAAACTTCGCATCTCTACCTAAGCTATACAATATAAAACTATTACAGAGGCATTAAATAAGCTTATGATAGGGATCACAATCGGGCCAAGGGATTTTTGAAAATTCCTTTGTTTAATGGTATATACGATAAAATAGATGGCGGCGCTAGTTTGGGTCAGGGAACTAGAGATGAGTCCGGTATTCAATAACTAACTCAGTACCTGTTAGCATGGTCCTAAAATATCTAACGCTATTGTAAAATCCGCATACCGCTAGGGAATAACTGTGCAAAGTGCGCCTAACCGACCGTGAGCCATAACTACCCAACGCTTCAATACCAATACTTACCTAACTATCATCTACGCATAGGTACTAGCGGACCGTTCACCCGTAAAGTTATGTAGCTGCAACAAGTATTTGGTATTTCTAACCAAATCGGTTAGATGGTATTTCTAACCAAATCGGTTAGATGGTATTTCTAAGCAAATCGGTTAGAAATATATTGGGTAGAAATCAGAACAGGTATAGAGTATTGTAACGTTATTGGGTACCAGTTGGTACTGGCGGTATTGAAACAAAATACCCAACTAATAACCGGTAGCTAAAATATCCAATAACTCCCATCCTTACAGGGAACCGGCTAATATCTATAACTATCATACCTACCCTATTTGCTGAGGGAAGGCCATGTTTGCCCTAAACTCTGCTGCACAATAAACACCTTTACTTTGGTTCTATTAGTCGTAAGTCATTGCTTTTAATGTGTGGTAGAGTAGGCAAATAAATAAATTTCTATTTCTTATTTCTTTGACATTGAATACTTTGTAATATTTATGTTTTGCAATAAAAAATACTGAATAGAATAGATCCATTGACACCTAATTCGTACGTACATGGGAGAATCCAAAAGCAATTACCCACAACTGTATATTTGAGACGCCATTGTTCCTCTGTTAATTAGTGTAATATACCTGCTGATGTGCGAACAAAGGGGAACTTCCATAGATTAAGGAGGGGAAATATCCGGATTTTTACAGAATTGGTTTTGTAATAGAAAATCCGAAATTAATAGCGTTTGTTTCTAATAAGTTTAAAAAAACAGCTCATAGACAAGTTATATATTAAACATAATAATTTAGTTGAAAATAAGTGATTATTACGTAGGTTTTTAAACAGAAATTGAAAGTGAAATTGTTTTTAAACAGAAATAAACTCTTTTAGGGTTAAGCTCACCTTTGTACATGCCCAATAGTTGTTATTTTTATGTATATTTTTATGTTATTTGTGTGTACAATAAAGACTTTAAGAAATTCTGAAATGACTCCATTATTGGCTTTGACGAGTAACAAACAGCAGAAATCAAGAAAACAATTACTATTGTGACTAAAACTTCGATTTATGCATAGTGAGTCCAAGCTCCAAAATGCAACAATGGACTTTGAGTTATACATAGTGAGTCCAAGCTCGAAAATACAACAATGGATTTTGGCGCTTGAACTCACTATGCATAACTGTATCCAATTAGAAGAAAAAAATGTCTATTATATTTGCCTATTGTTTATCTGAAATGAAATGAAATAATTTATTTGACACGACATATTACAAATAGACATTATACACACAAATATACATAAAATTTATGGAAAAAACTAAACTATAAAGGTACTAATTTATTAGTAAGACAGATGAATTGCAAAAAACATTTGTCACCAATATATAAAAATTTTACAAACAAAAATTTGGTTGTACAAACGAAAATCAGTAGTTGGCCTCAAAAATTATTTAGAATCAAAAAGTAATCAATACCAACTTCAAAATTGTACTGTGTCAAAGACTCGTACAATTTGTCCGACTCGTAAATTTTTCGTCCCAACCTTTATCTTTCCCAACCCTAGTGCAAAGTACTCATTGGTGGTTATTGTGTACCAGGATTAACTACATACAGAACATGTTCATAAGTGTCAGAATTGAATAAACAATGAAGAAAATACCTAATTGTCTTATTGCGGAATGAAAGAAACATCTCTATGTGGATTTTTGGTAGAGTCTTCATAAAAGGAGATAATTTTGAATTGAAAAAAAAAATGGAAAAGCAAGTTTCGTCAAACGGAGTGAAAAGCAAGTATACCGTATAGGTACCAGTTAGAAACATCACTATCTATAATGATTATGTAAAACAGTAGGTAAGTAGCTACTTCTCAAATGGATCGCACTGCAAACTACGGAGATTTTATTTTAAATGTATTTCAAAGTATGAAACTTTGAAATATTTTTGAAACCTTTATTGACAAAGAAAATAACAATCAAATAATATAAAGAAATTAAACTAGTATTTACAATTGAAACAATTGAGCTAACTGCAGACTGTTGCAAACAATCTACACATAGCTCAACTGGTCCATATCAATACCAGTCGGAAGCGTCCCCAAGACGCTGGCTGCTTTTTGAAACTGTTTTGAAATATAGAAATCAATATCTTTAATTCGATATCCCATTTTATATACATATGTTTTTTCTCTTAATCTTTACAGACGTACGATATTTATTGTTATTTTATACTTCAAGGTTTGGTAGTTGCACAGATATTCAAGAGGGAAAAAAGGACATAATTTTGCCACGTTTAGGTCGGTACCTATTATCTTTCCTTCATCAATATACTTCATCATCATCAACATAAGCTTGTCCACTGCTGAACATAGTCCTTCCCTTATCGCCCTTCATCATAATACTCACCATTATCATACTTCCAGGTACGACATCCTACGACACCGTCCGACCGCTCGCGTACCAAGATGCGAAAATCTTCATGCTGTGCTTCAACGTAGCAGAACCAGAGTCCTTGCATAACGCTGCTGCTAAGGTAAATTCCACTTTATTATATGTATAGAGAGGCTCAGATAGGCTATTGAATGTTAATTTGGAGTTGTATACTATGTTTGCCGGATCGCGATGCCCACTCAAGCACACCTTTTTTTACCCCATCGGTTGTCGGCTCTTCGCAAGATATTGCCGGCCCATCGTCGTCCCAAATTACGTCCTTCAGAGAAACTAAAGGATTATATTCGTCCCGCCAGAGCTCGACGAATCCCTCACCGCTTGCCGTAATAAAAATATATACTGACAGCTTACACAAATGATGTTGAATATGTAATTCAATACAATGCATATTTCAGCCATAGCTTAATTGATTAGAAACATTTTAAACTAAAGGGTACACAATGTGAACTAGTTTACAAACGCATGACATGTGTGCGCGTCCAGTGCTTCATGAACGCGCAGTCTATGTCCAACCTCCCAGCTATAAGTTTCAGATACCTAGCTACTGGGAATAAAATATATATATATAATTATGCAAAATGTTATTCTTCAAACTTGCATTGTATGTTCTTTTCACAATCTCCCAGCAGTTCTTCATTTGTGTACAGGGTGTGACAGACCCATGATCCACAGACTACAAACTTTCCCAATATCATAGCAGTTATTATCAGTCATTGTTTTTCTTTCCAGTGGTACAGAGAAGTCCGCACGCACGGCGGTCCGACCGCACCCGTCCTACTCTGCGGCTGCAAGGCTGACCTCCGAGGGGACAAGGAGACTCTCACTATGCTGTCCAAGCTGAGCTCGCATCCTGTCACCAGCGAAGAGGTATTATACTTATGCTTCTAAACACATAAGCACATTGGTCGTGTGGTGCCGGCTTAGAAATTGCTCCACTTTAATCCGCGCATAGGTGTCGTAAGTACTTAATAGAATACATTAGAATTTTGAATTATTGGTCACTAGCTGCTTCCCGCGACTTCGCACGCGTTTTATCGGTATAAAAAATAGCATATATGTTATTCCAGATCCCAAACTATACCCATGCCAAATTTCAGCCTAATCGGTTCAGTAGTTTTTGCGTGAAAGAGTAACAAATATCCATACATCCATCCATACATACTTTGACATTTAATAATAAGTAGGATTATGGGTCAGAACCATAGACTTAGGATTTTTTCACTACGTCCAAGCCTATGGTCAGAACGTAAACAGATAGTATTTTTTTATTATGCATAGGAAATAGCCAGAACACCCGGAACAAATATTTGCAGACCATACAAACATTTGGCGAGCGATGTTACGCGGCGGGCGAAGGTCCGGCTGAAAAAGAATTGCGTCGAACACACACATACACACGTGTAACACAAAGTTAGCGAAGCAAATTATCATTATCACACGCAGCGAATACCTACATAAGTGTAATACTTTCCAGTACATTAACCAACAAAGTTAGTCGGTTACATATTTCAGCGCGAGTAAGGCATTAAAGGATAATCTTCTAACGGTAACATAACTTTTTAACCGACTTCAAAACAGGAGGTTATTAATTCGTCTGTATGTTTTTTTTTTGTATGTATATTACGCGATATCTCCGCCAATTATTGACCGATTTTGAAAATTATTTCACTATTGTATAGAAAATGATCCCGAAGGAGTCTCATAAAATATTTATCCCCAGAAGATCAGTATTTATCCTTTTAAATAAGTGTAAAAGTAAGGGAATTTGAAGTCGGTTTATCATTTTTTTAAACACGCCATATTATGGTTTGAGTAGTCTTATAAGGCCATAAAAACAATGATTTATTAACTGAGTCATAAAGAAGCAAATGCAGCAATATCCATTTAAAGTGTTATTCTACTTCCTACTTTAATATTATAAATGTCAAAGTTTGTATGGATGGATGTATGGATGTATGGATATTTGTTACTCTTTCAAATTAGGCTGAAATTTGGTATGGGTATATAGTTTGGGACCTGGAATAGCACATAGCCTATCTTTTATCCCGATAAAACGCGGGCAAAGACGTGGGCAGCAGCTGGTAGTTAATAAATCATACAATTTTAAAGATATATAAAGGAAATGGAATTCAAATCAAATCATTGCACGAAAAAGAATCAGAAACAACGATTTCGTTTTTAAGAGTACGGGCCCAGGGCCTAACACGCGCTTGCCCGAGATAAAAAGTAGCGATTATTTTATTCCATGTCTAGAACTACATTGATGCAAAATATCGGCCCGATTCGTTCAGTAGGTTTGACGTAAAGAGATACAGAGAGAGTGTAACAAACATCTATACATCCAAATAATAAATAAATGCAAATTATAATATTAATGTGATTTTGGCACCAATCGTTTTGCGCCGAATGCAACCATAAAAATTAAGTTTTGTTCTAAGTTTTGTCTGTCTAAGACATAAGAAATATAAGTAAACTGCTTTCATCATCATCATCATCAGCCCATACACGTCCATTGCTGGACATAGGCCTCCCCTATACGACGCCACAAATAGCGGTCCTGAGCCGCCTCCATCCATCGACTCCCTGCGACCGCTACGATTTTGTCGGTCCATCGGGTGGATGGTCTCCCATGTAGGGGGGGATTTGCCATAATCACCACGCTTGGCAGGCGTATTGGTGATCGCAGTGTTGGTGTTGAAAAATACTCAGAAGGAAGCTGCTGCCCTTCCTCTGGTAGGTTCCCTCAGTCGGCTCTAACTGCTTTATTTCTACCAAAAGAATCGGTCCACTATCCGAGGGTATGCCATGCTGATATACAGCGTTATTCCATCAGATATTTTGATGTAATAACGCTGTACATTTAACCTGGGTTTTTACGGAAGTGACTTCAGATGTTTTGGGATTTATTGGTGCTTAATTAACTTAGGTTAGTCATACGATTACCTCATGCGATTTAAATGGTGACGACCGATCAGTTGCATAATCTATGAACACAGGGAATTCAACAATTCAGAAACCAACCCTTCAGGTGAATTTACTATAAAATAAAAGAAAAAACTTTTAAAAATAGCTTAGAAAAAAAGCTGTGCTTACAATTAATAAAATATTAAACTAAATTGAATTGAATTGAATTAATGTCGAGCATTTAGATTGTATTCAAAATATTTAAAATTGCATACATAATAGGTACCTCGATATTAAATTTGAATAAGGAGTCTTTATTGACAAAGAAAATAACAATCAAATAATATAAACAAATTAAACTAGTATTTACAATTGAAACAATTGACCTAACTGCAGATTGTTGCAAATAATCTACAGATAGCTCAACTGGTCCATATCAATACCAGTCGGAAGCGTCCCCAAGACGCTGGCTGCATTGCCAATTGAATTTATTACAATTTATAAAGAATGTACTATACTCTAGCCAAATTCGATGTGAAATGTTTTTTATACCAACAAAAAAACTCATATTCACGCACTTGGCGTCGAGTTTCAGATAAAATTGGTTAGTTAGCAGTAACTATTGAAGGAAAGATCTCATACCGACAAATAATGTCAACTGCGTATTTAAAATACAAGGCAATAAAGTTAATTTCCAGTTACGTATGGGCGGTTTATTTACACAAATTTCACATCTATTTGGCTGGAGTTTAGGTAGAAGCCTCTAGCTTGACAGAGGCTGAGTATCGAAAATTTAACTATTTTTACAGGCACTAGCAGTAGCACGGCAGCTCGGAGCACCAACGTATGTAGAGACATCAGCAAAGACGTCCAGCAAGGGAGTCAAGGATGCCTTCGAGGTGGCCGCGCTGGCGGCTTTGGGGAAGCTAAACAAGCAGCAGATGAAACAACAGGTACTGTTATACAGGACGATGCGCCTAACCCTGACCGTGATCCATTAATGTAACTGATCTAAACAGAGCAACCGAGGTGTGAAGTCGACGGATTAAAATCATCCACTTGAAAACTGTACAAAATAGTTTCCTAAACTGAAAGCATATCTGTCTCAGGTATATCGAATATATCCTTAACAGAATTGGACCCAAAACGAACGAGGGTAAACCGGACGCTCCGAAAGAGCCGATGGGATCTAATTGAAGCAAATGCATTGTGGTGGTTTGGTGGTGACTAGGCGCGCAAGAGTCATACGATTTCCAATAGGTTGACAAAGAAAAGCCTTTTGAAGGTGGCGAATCTTTGTAGGGATATATAAGCAAAGCAGCAGTAAAAACGAAACGTGATTCCTTCATCACCTTCTGAACGGCACCAAATCTTTTTATTGGTCAAAATATTTCTATACAATCATTCTGTTGAAAATATGTCTTTAGAAGATGTCCCACATTTTCTAATTGAATATATCTTTGGGAATTCTAGTTACTGCTTAGTAAATAAAACCATTATTATAATCTTGAAAAGCCTTGTCAATAAATCATTTTCTATTCGTTGTGCACGACATTAAAAAGCTACAGTGTCACAGAAAAGTTCTCTGTTCAATACTTTTTTTATTAAATGTAATATCTATTTAGCTCCCACAAAGAGCCTGGAGATAAGAAGTTCCTTTAAAAATAGATAGAGCCTCACTAGTTTTAATTGTTTACTGTTAGCGAAAAATATGTTTTTATGTTTTGGTGATGTGGCAGGACATATTATAGTTGTATTCTATTAAACCATTATCAAAAAGATCTCATAAAAATTTAAGAATCCGTCCTTATGATTGCAAATTCTATATTTCGAACCTGTTTTCAATACAACACTATAATAAATCTTAATCTAATCAAATACCAATATAATAATTCAAAGAACACGTTTTTTATAAATACTCCTCCCTCAAATACCTACACAATAGGAGGACGACCGCCGTTATCAGATCTGCAACCAAATTAGTAGTATTCAATTTGTATATTCTCTGCTATAGGTAGAACCAGAGAATATATAATAATACTAACAAGGTCTATTCAGCTCTTTTCAGTTGACGAGCCTAACAGTAATCAACGTTGCGAAAATTATATATAGCGGACTAGACTCTGCTGTTAGGGGAAATTAATAGTTTGCTCAGTGACCCACTTGCAGTATCCGCTTGTCAACAATCATAAATTGCACCCAATCATATTCGTAATGGCTGTTTGTTTGATCTTACTATGCTATTGTTGGAACGCTGTGACATGAATAACTGTGTGTAACACAATAAGCATTATGATTTTACGGATTTTTTAGTTGGCAGCTACTGTACTGGGCAAAGGTCTCATCCAAACTTTCCATGAATCACGCTCTCCCTTATGTCTACCAATAATGGGTTTTGAAAGCAATTATTTGAAGAAGATGCGTGTCGCAGCAGTCTCATAATGCTTAGCTTAAGACTAAATGATACTTTGTGAATTGTCCAGCATGATTTATTTATTGATATCCCTGATCTAGAACTTGCAACAGTTTTGTAGTTAGCATACAATACAATACAAAACTGTTTATTGTACACCACAAAGTTAAATAAAAAATATAGACAATAACATAACAAGTACAATGGGTGGCCTACATCACGCCCAAGCTCACATCATATTATTTTGATATCAAGAATCAAAAACTATTTATTTCCGTACATATAGTAACTGTGCACTTAGAAAAGGTCTAATTCATAATATAATTAATATAGAAAAGGTATTTCGTAGATTTGGCAAAAAGTTTATGATTTCTGTCGCTTCGATATAAAGACTAAAGTAAAGAAGCGACGAAGATACCTTTAGTCGGTTAGTTGTTTTTTAATAACAACTCCCAAGCTTTTTTATCCTCTAGCTAGATATTTAAGTAAGCGATGCTGAAATTATTATAAATGTGTAACTTGTTTCAGAAGCAGGTGGGACGCAGCAAGAGCAAACGCGACCTGAAGGCCGAGCTGAAGGGAAGGGCGAAGAGTTGCTGCGTTATGTGATCCGTAGCCGGCCACCCTTCCCGGTGGCCGCACGATATCTAGGCGACCACCGCCCTTCCAGAACTTTCTACAAGCTTCTCGAAGACGTGTGAACGAGGAACAGAGCAGGAGTCAGTATCGACATTTGCGATACTCCCTACCTGTCGATGCCTGTTTACGAACAATTTCATGTATTTAATCAAAATTTGTGGGAGATTATTCTTTGAATTCAGTGTATTAATGTGTAAAAGTGAGAGAAAAACTAAGATTGGGACAAAAATGGACAATTAACTAGTGATTCGTAGTATCAAAAGCCTAACTTTAGTCGAATAAGTAACGGATGTGGAACCGAGTTCGTATGTATGTTATAAATAAGGATGTAATGGACTTCCTAGGAATGGTATCATTAAATTAAGGTGCAATGTAACTTGAAGCCCTCGGGGTGAGCGCGAGCCTGTGATAATCTAAAATATAAAACTTGGAATCAAAAAATAATAAGTTAGAACTTTCAAAAAGGCATACAGACACTCTTAATCGCACTTTTCAACTAGCTCACAGTAAACTTAAAACGATGGCAAGAAATGGTATTTACAATAATGTTATATATCTAGGTAACCCTATAGATTGTCTCTAATTCTCTACGTAATATAACTTGGTGTTTTTATAATAGTAGCATTTTCAACTGTGTAGATAGATGTAAGAGTAAAAATTGTTTTTGTAGGACCAACTGATGCTAATTTGTAGCTTGTTGTAATTTTTTATTTTTAAGCTACAAGCTATTTTATTTGTGATAATTATACGTAATCGTAATGATAATAATGTATGCACAATTTGTGGACAATACTTTTTACGGAGGTCCATTTTGCTAGTTAGTTTCACGTCCAGTTTTGTCGATAGATTTTGTACGTACCTATGGATATTGCTTGCTTTATTGATTTTTACTCCTAACATATTTTATTTTACTTTTTAGTAACTTCATTGTTAACGTATATGATGCAACTTTGTAAAAAAAGATTGCGCGTACAAATTAAGTAACAAAACATGCTATAAAATATAATTAATAAGTTTTATAATGTGGGCGTCTTATAATGACATTTTAATATTGTGGATTTGTTATATATCATGTTACTTAATCTGGTCGCACCCTTATCTTTTAATTTGTATCAGAGAATTTTAAATTTATCTTTTATTATTTAAATTTACCTAATAACTTCAATAATTTCAGAACCTCTGATGAATATTAAAGAGGCTTTAATTAAACCTTTTGTATCTTAGCTAGGTTAAACCAATTGTTAAGTACATTTTCATTGTTTAATGTATTTGTATTGTAAGTTGATATCAAGCTTTAAATTAAATATTAGCTTTAATTAACGAGTAACAATTGTTATATTTAAAAATATTAGTCTTGTTTATTAATTTACGTCAGATAACATATTTTAATTCCCATTTATTTACACCAAAAACATATCACATTGTTAAAACAAAATTATACTATTTATATTCATACCGTAACTGAAAATTAATTTCTCTGTATTTCTTAAATTCTTTGGACAATATTGTATAAAGTACTGTTAAACATGTTAAAAAGTTAAGGTTATCAGATTTAGGTGAAATGGATGTTGTTTCTAGATTATTGAATATAGCGTTCGGTGTTTTTTTATCATTGTTTCTATTATTTTCCTTCCCCTGACCCAAAATCTTTCAGAATCAGAATCAATAACTTTATTTCTTTAGGCTTACAAACTAAGCACTTAGACAAGTCAAATTGTTATACTATAAACATAGTTATTAATATCAAATAAGAAATAAGGTGTTATTGATATTCTCTTCATTTTAATATTTTTCCTATATCTACATCAGCCCCGATGTTTACTTAGATTTCTATTGACTCAGCGTTCTTAAACATATTGTTTGCAAATCTGATAACCGCTTGGGAATAAAAGTTCACAAATGGAAAATAAAGGTAGCGTTAGAATTATAATATAAGGAGTAGCTTTGGCTGTCTCAGGTGTTATGGTAATAGAATACCTGGCGTAGAGTAGAACTTTTATTAACCGACTTCAAAAAATTAGGAGGTTCTCAATTCCTCTAAGATTTTTCTTTCATTTTTGTATAGAAAATGATTCCGAGGTCTAACCATATTTTTATTTATCTCCGTGGGGTTAGTATTTATCCCGCTACACAATGTGAAAGTAAGTGTTTCGAAGTCGGTTTTTACGTTTTTTTACAATTAAATTGGACGACACATGGATTGAACGACGAATGAAAAGAGGCCTACTATGAAACACCAAATACGAAGTTTCGATTGACGGATTATATCTAATTATTATATTATTATGGAAATATATCTAACTAGCAGTCAGTAAGATATCAGTTTAATGTCACATTTTAAAACTTTATTTAACAAAGATAACAATAAAGAATAGAAACAAATAAGGACTAGCATTTACAATTGAAACAGTTGACCTAACTTCAGACTGTTGCAAACCATCTAGAGGTAGTTCAACTTAAGTACCTACCATTGTAAAAATATAAACTGACTGCCTGCTGCCCGCGCCTTTGCCCACGTTTTATCAGAATAAAAGTAACCTACTATGTTATTTCAGGTCCCAAACTATACCCATACCACAAAACAGTATACACATAGCTTAGTAGTTTTTGTTCTAGTTTGAAAGACAAACATCCATTCTCCCAAACTTTGACATATGAAATATTAGTACGATCTAAATTCTGAATTATTTATACTCACTAATCTTTTTGGCGGGAAAAGATACAGTTTTCCAGTAAGCTCTGAGAAGTGAAATGACGTCAGGAATTTAAAAGAAAATTGGAAATAGATTCAGTTTAAAGTTTTCAAAATTTTGTTAGTACTTATCGACTTCCTGCGACCGCTACAATGTCGTCGGTCCATCGAGTGGAAGCTCTTCCCACACCCCGTTTCGGATTGCATCGCGGTCGCCACTCGACAACCTTAACTTCCCAACGGTTATCGGTTCTACGAGTTATATGGCCTGCCCATCGCCACTTCAGCCTGTTAATTCTGAGAGCTGTCTGTTACTTTAGTTCTACGGATTTCCGTATTCTGGACCCTATCGCGTAGATAAACTCCGAGCATAGCTCTCTCCATAGCTCGCTGGGTGACTTTGTGCTTATGAACAAGCCCGTATGCCAAGACTATATCTGTTACAGTACTAAAAATATCAGTGTCAATAACTGTTTTCCAATCTGCAGAGTCGAAATGTTAGGTCGTAACAATCCGAACTCCATTATATGCTGTACATGAAGTTCATAACATAAGCACTAACAGCACATTAAGCATAAGGATGTGTTTCAATAATATTTGCGAAAAGTCGGATTTTGCCGGATATTTGGTCACTATTATTTATGTAGAGTCGTAAGAACCTTAAAAATGAATAAATAAAATAAATTAAGCTTTATTGCAGGAAAGATTACAGTATAGTAGGTACAGAATGTTCTTAAAATCAAATTACCGTATCCTGCAATGGGCGGTCTTATCCCTTGCAGAGATTTCTACCAGACGACCTTATCATAATGAAGCTAAATAAAATCCATTCTACTTATAGAATACCTTAAATAAGTTAGCTACTAGCTAAAAGTCATAGACAAAGTACATAAGAGATAAGTAATTTTTTAACTTCGTAGAAGCGATTTTTTATATTTTACGGAGCGAGGACACTTTCCGGACCTTTAAAGCACATGTGCTGCTCGGAGGTTATACTGGGCAATGAATGAGTTAAAATATTATATAAGTGATACAGTGAGCATATTTTTTAGTTTGGTTTGCTAACTAAAAAATATGCTCACTGCGGTTTGAGGGGATTCTGATACAACATTTGTAATATGAACCTGTCAATGGCATAATCATAACTATTGCACAAATATAATTTTTGTTCAACAGTGGACTTATAATTTGATTGTTTTCAAAAACCTAAAAAACCGACTTCAAATCCCTTACTTTTACACTGTTTTTAAGTTTTGCGGTATAAATAATAATCCCCTGGGATAAAAGATTTTTATGGGCCCACCTCTAGATCATTTACTGTACAATAGGTAGAGAAATAATTTTTAAAATCGGTCCATAAAATTATTTACCGAATGAGCAAACAAAAAAAAAAACATACAGTAGAATTGAGAACCCCCTCTTTTTTTGAAATCGGTTAATAAATATAGTATTAAATTAGAATACTAATAAAGAATCAGGTAATAAAAGCTTCAGTTAATATTTGTTTGGTGCTAAATTGGGGAGGCGTTTAATTGGGTTTTCCTCCTTTCTAAGTGGTAGCCCAGAGACCAGAATAAATATACCTTCTAATTACTCACGGATTCATTCGACCATTTACCTAACCCATAAAGAAATAACGTCATTAGGTATTTATAATAAACTAGCTGACCCGTGCCCACTTCGTTGGGCGGTTGAACAACTTTAACTTGAACTTTATACCATAGCAATAAAGCTCAAATTGACTACGTTTTAGTTACAAATCATTTGTATGGGAAAAAGAAAAGGGCTATTTTTAGGGTTTTTCAAGCAATAATTCTAATGTTTCTCGCCGTAAAAACCATCCTTGAACTTCAACGAACATTTTAAAAAAAGATTTGGCCAAATTGGTCCAGGCGTTGTTGAGTTATGCGCTTACCAACACATTTTGCGATTCATTTTTATATTATAGAAGATAAATAAATAAGGTTGGACAACACAACATCATCTAGCCCCAAGCTAAGCAGAGCTTGTGTTATAAGTACTAGATGGCTGATATACATAATACAATATATTACATAGATATTTTTTAATTTTGTTATCATCATAGAAAATACACAGAACACCCAAGACGAATATTTGCAGATCGTACAAACATTTGTCTCAAGGCCGGAATCGAACCCACAACCTTCTGCGTCGCAGGCGGACTTTCTTCCGCCACGCCACATCGGTCGCCAATTTATCCTACTAATACCCCTTTCACGCAAAAACTACTGAACTGATTGGGCTGAAATTCGATATGGGTATAGTTTGGGACCTGGAATAACATATAGGCTATTTGTTATCCCGATAAAATGCAGGCGAAGGCACGGGCATTAGCTAGTTTTACTATAAATGGATAGTAGTTAAGTTAATTCCTTAAGAATGTAAACGGGTTAACTGAATGACATCTGGCCAAGCATTAAGATCATTGATGTAATCATCTATGGAGCCTAACGTCAAGTCCCTCGTTAAGAAGGCTACGAACCTCTCCCAAACGGAAACGGATCGGCCCATGCGGATTTGTTGTTGTTTCACGTCGAACGAAATGGGGCGCGCTATTAGTGAGAAAACGCGTCTAACCATCAAATACGAAGCTGTCATGTGGCTGTTTGAGTGTGCTCGGTGTCGGCACCATTTTTTTATATTTTTTCGTACTTTCCAATTAATTCTGATTAAACGATTGATTTCAGAAATATTTTTGTTTATTTATAATGTTGAAGATATTTAGGATGTTTGCAGCGCGACATATATTCGAATAAAAGTCTATCATGCATAAAAAATCGCTGGAAAATGCCTCGATTTGATGGTCAAAATTAGTTTCGCTCTCATTTAAAGATATGTTGATAATATCTAATTTATGGATGTTTTTTGAAAAACTAAACCGCTACAAACGTAGCTATGTTTCATCCGATTACGTATGGAAAATTTTAATAAGATCGGGGACATAGTTTCCAAATGAAGCGGAAAGTACGTTTGTATGGGAGCTAAAGCTATCCGTTCCGTTCGGGATGAAACTTAGGTGTTCTTTCAACATGCCCAAGGTTGGTAGTCCACCTGCTTATATCCATTATGAGTAGGTAGGTATCATCACTACATAGTATAAAACAAATTCGCTTCCCGCTGTCTGTCTGTCCCTCTAAATGCTTAGATCTTTTAAACTACGCAACGGATTTTGATGCGGGTTTTTTAAATAGATAGAGTGATTCAAGAGGAATGTTGTTATGTATAATTTAGTATCGGCATTGCACCCGTGCGAAGCCGGCGCGGGTCGGATTAACTTTTTCGATATTTATTTTATAAAAAGCCGGATGGAACTCCGAAACCGGTCCAGCCGGGCATCAGCCAGTCCCATGTAATAACCTTCAAGATTGTCTCCACCCCAGGAGACACCTATATAACAACTGGAAGCCCCTTTATTGCAGGACGTGCCCAAAGTGCCAATTCTGTTATTATAACGCGCGTCGTGTAGATACTTGTGGTGTCGAGGTGCGAGAACGCCTTGTCTTGACGGCAATTTTCATTGTGCACCGGCTGGCGATTTGGCAAATAAACACGGAAGAACAGAGGGTTGTAACAACCCCCCCTTCCGCGCTACCTCAACCCCATACCTATCCCCTAACTAATCCCCTTTTTACCTAAACCCTTTGATGACCTAATTAATTCCTTATATCTAATTAATCTTAAACTATAAAATATATAAATAACGGTAAATGTGGCCAATGATCGTCTAGTTAGTGGTAGGACTCCTATGTTGTGTAGCAGTAACTTAGATTCTTTTAGATGCTAAAGACAAACGATTTGATTTCAAGTTAATTAATCTCTACATTCTTAATATCAAATTATAATTAATAGATTATAAAGTTTCATTCAATTCGAAGTATTTTAACCTAAATTGTGTTGTAAATATGGATCAATTGTACTGAGAAGTTCATCTAGGCTTCCTTTAATTTATGTGTCGAGGAAATTGCCTAGGTAGTCTTGTAAGTCATTCTTCCTTCTATCAGACTGAATTTAAGAACGGCAAAGATCTATGGCCCCAACCTGACCGCCATAGACAGTAGCATCCGACCCTGACTGGACTGCTCCCTCCGTTAGGTCTACAACAGATAGGCTAATCTATCATGTCTAGACAATGGGATATATCACAAATAGTCTGTCAGGGACAAGAGGACATTATCTTTTATCAAAATTCCTAAGTCAGTTTATAGTCAGATGTAATTTAACTTCATTCATCGGGAATATTAATTTGTGATATTTTTAATTCAAACCAAGCACACAATAACTCACAAACAAAAGGTTAGTGTCCTCTAAATTTCCGCGGGGCTAAAGCCTACTAAACTAGAACTCTAGTTAGTACCCAAAAGCCCCTATTTGAACACTGAGAAGTGTCGTACAAAAGCTGCTTTCCACAGTCTTATCATTCGACTATTTCAAGGCTAATGTTTCTATTCCGTATAGAATAGTTAAATATGAATTTAAAGTCCTTAGACTGTATTTCTATAAGTCCACAGTACTAATGTAATAGGAATAACAACCAAAGTCTACAGCTTTAGATAGTAATGTATTTGAAAATACTAAGGATATCTCTCGGAATTAGTTTCCAGGATCAGTACGCATCTCCTCGTTGGGAGCTTTATTGCGAGAAGTCAACAGCTTCTTTTAGTAAAGTATTTCTGAATTTCATATTTCTGGTTTTACTCTCTTGGTAATAAATATAATTGCATATTTCCTCGTGTGGGAATCTTAATGCGGAAGACAACAGCTTCTGTTACCAAATAATTCTGAATTTAAATAATTCTGGTTTTATTTATTTTTTTACTCTCATGGTAATTAATAGATAATTGCATTCTTCCTCTTGTGGGAATCTTAATGCGGAAGACAACAGCTTCTGTTACCAAATAATTCTGAATTTAAATAATTCTGGTTTTATTTATTTTTTTACTCTCATGGTAATGGATAATTGCAATCTTCCTCTTGTGGGAATCTTAATGCGGAAGACAACAGCTTCTGTTAGTAAAATATTTCTGAATTTCAGGTGTAATTTATTGATTTTATTCTCATACAAATATAATAATTCATCCAACAGAGATACGAATGTCTCAAAGTTCAAATAGGATTTCTCACGACCGGAGATTTTCCCATGGTGTCGTTTGCACCGAACTTAGTCAGATTCATTAAAATATAGGAGGTTTTCCTCACATAGAGACCAAATATTAATGATTATAATGTAAATATTAGCTCGTGGCCAAGTCTGAAACCAAAATATTTTACCATGTCAGTTTATTCAAATTTAGCTTTAATTTAGCTCATAATGGACATTCTCTATGGAAATATTGTCCAAAGCGTCTTTAGCGCTGAATATGTACAAAGTTAGATTGTCTAAGATTAATTTAAACATTTTCTCTTATGGAGATAAAACATATCCATATTTGGATCCACATTATTCCCACTAAGTGAGATTTAATAAGCTTTTGTTCTCTACTCGATTTGAATTTATATAGATATTTTGTGAATTAGAATTAGAGTACCGGTTCTGATGTAAGATATTTCCTAGGAAAAACACAGTAAATAATAAAAATAGTTTCAAATGTAACAACACGTCGGTTTCCTTCCTAGATGGAACATAGTATTATTCAATAATCGGAAAACGATAGAAAATTTACTTTTGTAGAAATCCTGAAAGCGAACACAATGAAATAAATAATAAGCGTATCACATAGAGCGCTCTGTGAAATTATAGGTTTAATAAATCATGCAACTTATCTGACAGGAACTGGAACTACAGCTACCTGAAAAACTGACTCTAATCTACGATAATCAGCCTTTATTTATCAACACTGAATCTAGATTTAAAAGGCAAGATTCTTCAAAGATATTGCTAATTACAATGAATCAAAATTAGATTTTATATGGAATTTAACACAGTTAACACTATATTTAATCTTTGGCAAAGTCTCACTGAATTTATCAAATATTTAATTTACATAATTACGATCTACTGAAAAATCCCGTTAAAGCGTCAGAAGACCGGTCTCGATATCTTCCAAACCCCGACTGCCCCTGTCATCCCCCGACATTTCCCCTCTGAACCTCGTGATTTTTTGTATAAACTTCTACTTTTGGGTGACGCCTACGCACACTGATCAAACTCCATTGGCCTATGCCTGTAAATTCGATTTCAGATTTGAGACCACACCCCCTGATCGTCCAACATTCTCATGCGAGATGGCGCCAGTAGTTAATAGCTACCATACAATTTGTAATATCAAATCAGTGAAAGTGAATTAATTATGTAGATAATGTAGTTAATGATTATGTAATTAATAATCACAATACCAAGGGATGACTAATCTCTAAGGTCTTATTTATTCAATACTAAAATTCCTCATCTATGACATAAACAAACTTTCTTTATTACACATAGTAAACGAGCTGATCACTCCGATCAAGTATGCGCAGCTCGTACAATCACTCGTCCCAAAGTAGGAATCGAACCCGCAACGCCGATGCAGGGCATCCCTCGTCCACTGTGCCATAGAGGTCGTCAAAGTTATTAAAAACATTTCTTTTCCGTTCCCAGATTTGGGTGAGGCCAGGTATGCACTTAAGGTCGATCCGTATAAAAAGCCGTCGCGACAAAATGTCGTTAAAAGTCTGCACACTTGAATATACGTCGACACCACGCTCAAGTAAAATAAAACTTGAAAATCTCTAGTGTTTTTAAAGTGTCAGATAACAAACTCCACACAACGTTCCTAACTCGTACGCTTATCTAGTCGTTGACAGATGTCCATAATTTGTTAATAAACAAACTAGCAGGTACCAAGTTCGACGCTGAATCTGTAAATCTTACGAGTACCTATGTCATTTATATTTGCAAACAACAGTCAGGTTATGGACTGGACTGTTACAGGGTTATTCCGCGTTATCAGAATAGGTTAATAGGTTGTTGCTCATACGTCCAACCCCACTGCCTCACAAGCATAACACAACAGTTTACCGCTATTAAGTTTTTGCGGACATTATAAATTGTATCTAATTATGAGTTTGATAACAAGGCCGATACCTAATTGAATGCTCAAATTTGTGTTTTGCGGCAGGGGTGTTGGACGTGTGAGCGCCGACTTTATGGGTTGATTACACTATTTACAACTAACGTGTAGGTACAGTGCCGAGACAGTGCCTTCGGCCGATTGCTCGGTTTGTGTAAACACTTTAACGAGTGCTCGACCGAGTAAAAAGGCGAGACAGTCACTAGAATTTGTTTACTAGGCCGAGTACCTCCCTCCTCGCCCCCTTACTGTCTCGCCACTATACTCGTTAGGTGTAATCAACCCATCAGTAGAAGAACTATTTCGAACTGAAGCAAAACTGATCTGACATTTACCTAGGCCCTATTTTGACAACGCGCTGAATCAATATGAAATGCACAGACATCGTAGAGTGTAATGAAATGTATAGAGGCAGAATTGCATCAATCCAGATGCAGAGCCAAAGCTAAAAGAAGAAGAAGAAGAAATATATAGAAAAAATTTACTTTGACAAGGTTCCGTTTAATTTTCATTCAAAAAAGAAAAAATAAGCATAACATTTTCATCGAACGTGTTTTGACTTTCGACGGTGACAACAAATCAATAAAAACCTCCCCAAAAACTGCAAGCAACTTTTATGGAATTGACGTAAGCATTTCAAAACCACCATATTTCCAAACCAACTTTTTCCAACTCACAGCTTGAAAGGAAACTCCCAATATTTTTCTAATGTCACTATTTCTTCCGAAGCTCGTAACCAAATTGGGGCTCCTAGAAGTTCCGCCCTACGATAAAACAATAAAGCGTTATCGTTAGAAGACCCAACGAGTCTATAGGACCTCGTATTTCACGGAAGTTTTTATTAAAAATATAAGGGCGCTATTCATAGGAAAAACAGGTTTATATTGTAAACGACAGTGTTTTGAAAATGCTGGGCTAGGAGGTTTATTGAAGTATCATTGGCTGAAAATGCTGGGCTAGGAGGTTTATTGAAGTATCAATGGCTGAAAATGCTGGGCTAGGAGGTTTATTGAAGTATCATTGGCTGAAAATGCTGGGCTAGGAGGTTTATTGAAGTATCAATGGCTGAAAATGCTGGGCTAGGAGGTTTATTGAAATATCAATGGCTGAAAATGCTGGGCTAGGAGGTTTATTGAAGTATCAATGGCTGAAAATGCTGGGCTAGGAGGTTTATTGAAGTATCAATGGCTGAAAATGCTGGGCTAGGAGGTTTATTGAAGTATCAATGGCTGAAAATGCTGGGCTAGGAGGTTTATTGAAGTATCAATGGCTGAAAATGCTAGGCTAGGAGGTTTATTGAAGTATCAATGGCTGAAAATGCTGGGCTAGGAGGTTTATTGAATTATCAATGGCTGAAAATATTCGATGATGTAAACAGTATGAAATAATTTTATATGAGCAAACTAGCCGTTATCCGTGACTTTTCCGAACTTATACATAAAGGTATTCTAAGGTTCCGTAGTCAAGGAACCCTTATAATTTTTCATATTCTTCTCATCAAGGCTTCGCGTCGCGTTCGCGCCTCCCGTAGTTTGTCAGTTTTGGAATCACGTAAAGGATTCGCAGGGCGCGCGTCAAATTGTTAAAAAAAAATAAGAAAATTGCGCAGATACTTAATAAATACCTTTGCAAACTTTTTGAATATAATCTTAGCCCCAGTGTATATTATATACTCTTTGCTAAGCACGTTTGAAATAAATTTGAAGTTTGAAATGAATGACAGAACAACGTCTGTCGGGTCAGCTAGTACTGTATAAAAATGACACGTCACGATCACGTCTCGTTACTAACGTCAAACAGACTCACCCCCCAAAGCCCTGAGTCCGATGGACGTTAGTATCGAGACGTGATCGCGAAGTCTCATTTTTCTATTGAATTTGGTACAGCGACTCTATTGCAATTTGGTCTCGGCGTCGTCGTGCAGACAGAAAACTTCGCAAATCCGATACAAAAAAGAAAAAAAGAGTCGTCGCGATCACATTTCGATGTTATCTTCAACCGGATTCAAGTCTCAGATTAAGCAACCAGCTTACTTTGTAAAAACTGTCCAAGAAGTAAAATTGGACTGTCCGCGCGTCGACACGCCCTGTATAAGGGCGGTAACTACGTGACAGTATTTCGCGAGTTCCTACTTATTAAAAATTTTGGTATTTTGGCATCCGACAGTTGGTATTACTTTTCTGTCATATTTTACGAGTTATGAATTTTGCGTGTAACGGAACTGCAGATTGCACTTAAAACTTGCAGATGATCAATTCAGTTGTTTTCGTTAGTGTACGCACTCATAAATTTATAGCGGCTGCATTTTGATTGATAATAAAAAAACAAAAGAAAAGGAACGAATGAAAATAAATCCACACGATCCACACAGCATCATTTAGCCCCAAACTAAGCAGAGCTTGTGTTATGATGGGTACTAGATAAATATAAAGATGCAGAATAATAATAAATAGGTCTCTAATCTATAACGGCCAAATAGTGAAAGATGACAGGGAAAAAAGAGGTCTCGGGAGGTGTAGACAATTTTAGAAGAAATTATTCTATTCTCAAATGTCAAGAAAGGAGTAAATTGATCCCCATGTTCGCATCGGTAGACTCATCTCTAGGGTATAATAGAAAACATTGCTATCCGCTCATTCTTTCGAACGCCGTGTTCCCGTACAAAGAAAATTTACTACTTTCTACACCTAAATGTCATTTTTAGGTACCTAATTTCAAATCTATTCTTCCTTAAACAAGAAAGCCCATGCTATGCCCACAGATCGTACAAACATTTGTTCAAGGCGGGAATCGAACCCGCAACCTTCTGCGTCGCAGGCGGACCTTCACCCGCCACATCGTTCGACAAATTGTATGAGTGATACCCACGAAATCTGAATTGACCATCAACTGGATGGATGGATAGATGTTTTTCTACTTCTTCACGCCAAAACTCAGCAATGATTCGGGCTGAATTTAGCATAAAAACCATGGACCAGAAATAACATACCTATAGGATACTTAATATCCCATAAATCAGATCCCACGGGTTTCATAAAAAAAACGCGTGCAAAGCCGCGAGCAGAAATTAGTGAGAAAAAAAATGATATAAAATTAAATGACATCCCCATATCTAAAAGTAAAATAATGTCCAAAAAGCTAGTGGCTAGTGGCGGGAAACAAAATCGTCACATTGTTCTGCCATTTTGTACGTTCCGTTCCACTCATTAGGTAGTGAAATTCGCTAGCTTTAACTTAGTTAATTTAATTATCACGCTTTTAGCCGACTGCTTTGAATTCCAGACTTAAAAGTGATTCTGCTTGTTTAATTGCTGGAAATTCTAGCTCTCATCAAATTAAATGTTGGAGTAATATATGGCGTTTATACAACATATAGGAAGTAAAAGGAGCTGGTATGAACTGAGTTCGTACTATCGAGTAACCGATATTTATCCAGACGCCATAATAGTAGTTCCAGTTTTGTATGGGATTCGCGAAGTTCCAGTCAGGAGAGATAATATAAAAATCATAGAATTATAGCGAGTTTTTACTCTATGATAAAAATAATACGTTTTTATGCATTTCAATACTACAGATACAGAATCATTTATTGTGAAACTGTGTGTACATTGTTGGTCTTAAATAAAATTTAAA
Source organism: Eupithecia insigniata (assembly GCA_947859395.1). Lineage (NCBI taxonomy): Eukaryota > Metazoa > Arthropoda > Insecta > Lepidoptera > Geometridae > Eupithecia > Eupithecia insigniata. The sequence continues at coordinate 12,164,082 of OX402011.1, forward strand.
AAAAATATTTTCGGACATACAAAATATATTTTTCGTACTATCAAGTTACTAAATTCAGTCTGGATTTGGTTATTGGTTGCCCTGGATTATCCAGGGCTCCAAAGGTTAAAAAGGTATTTATTCAGTGTCACAACAGTACAAGCAAAGTTAGTACCTACAAATAAATAAATAAATGTTATGACGAGACTTGTCTCGCAATCGCTGCTAGTCAGTAAAGACTGTCAAATATAATAAACAAAACTCTGGGTCAACTTTGAACCGTTTGAACCTAAGCAAAGCGAGAAATGTTTCTGAAACCTAACTAGATAGTCAAATGACAAAAGTTTAATATACAGTTTCGATCGAGTGACGCCCTTTGAATACTAATGTAGCTTCAGTTAGATTTAGGTTATAATAAATTTGTATTAAAATAAGTTTAATCAAAGCGGTTTCGAAAGTTATAACCTTCTTTGAAGCTTTATTGAGCTTTTAGTTTCTTAAGAGTAAAATAAACAGTTTAAATAAATTAATATTTAACGACAAAAATACTCGTAATATACTTCTATACCCAGCAGCCAGTTTTTACTCTTATACCTCTTTAAAATTGAAGATTTGCTTACCTACGCTATAGTCTATAGATAGAGTTTTGCACGCGCGAGTAAAACCTACTTTTGGCGTGAACCTCTTTGGTGCAATGCAAGCACACACAACCTCCTTACTCTTACAAACTTTTTATTCGACGCTGGCGGGAAGTGGTCGTAATGGCTTAGGATCAAGCAAAAAGCCTCTTTATGAAGGGCTTCCGGTTTTTCATGTCGGCCGCTCCTTGGTTTTGAATTTTTCTGGATAGTAAGAAGGAAAAATGTTATTTTTGAATTGAGTTGTGGATAGACTTCCCATTATTAAGAGATGTTTAAAAACGAAAACATAGATTCAAAAATGACTCCTCCAACCATGAATTTCGTAAGAGCTGATTACGGGAGGAAGCTTCAGCTTATCTCGGTCAGCGATTTTAACACAGCGATCACCAATCCATCTGCCAAGTACTTATTTTAGGTGAAAACAACAAAATATAAGCGTAAAAATTTGAAAGTGTTTTTTTTTTAATTAGCGTTTTGAATTTTATGTATGAGGAATGACCTGTCATTGGTGAATACGGCATAAGCTACTCGTATGAATCTGAATTTCTTGTTTTCAGTGAAACCTTAATAAAATATCAAATAAAATATCAAAGTGCTTTATTTCCTTTAGACCTTACAGGACTTTTGGACACGTCACAAAATTAAAATTTCATAAGTAAAACAGGGAAATAAAGTGATCACTTTGATTTTCTGTTCACTAAAATTTTTTTAAGGTAAAGTAAAGAAGCGAACAAGAAACCTTTACCTTGTTAGGTTGTTAGTTTTCGAGTTGGAGCAAAAGTCGTCCCATGCTTTTTTATCCTCAAGATAATCTGATATTTTGTAATAAGCCTTTTTACATAGGATATGTTTGATGGTTTGTAATTTTGAGTTTTATGGGTGAAGAATGTCCAGCACTGGACGTATCATGCTGAAGAGGAGGTAGAGTCGTAGAGAAAATTACTATGTACTTACAATAAAAGTCTCTGTTTGTTCGCGATAATCGGAATTTACCAGTTCAATTCGTACGTGACAACAGATCCGCCAGTGGGTATTATTGCAATCGAATTTCGACTCGATTTTGTAGTGTTTGCGAAATAAAATGAAATTCGCTGACCACAATACATGACACAGCGTGTTTGCAGTGCTGTAAATAAAATTGGAAAAGAGGTGTACAGAGGTCGTATAGCTTGGCTATACTATTCCTGACATTTGTTTTCATTTAGCTTTTGTGCACGACTTCGCAAGCGTTTTCTGGGATAAAAAGTTGTCTGTCTCTAAGGCACATAATCTATCTTATTGCCAAAAATGAAGACCCGTTCAGCCGTTAACTAGTGAAAAGTTAACAGACACTGCTAGTTTTGTTTTGTAATTAGTTGTTTGGGATGGTATGTTTTTTGTATGGTTTAGATTATGTGTGTTGACTACTGATATTCTTCGGTAGTCTAGAGTAAAAATTTTATTTACCTATAAACGTTTCTAGGTAATTCGTAGAGCTTTCGTAGCCAAAGCGTAACTGATGCGTGGTCTCGTAGCTCAAACATAGCGCTTTTGTAGCCCTAACGCAGCGAGACGTAGCGCCTCGTAACGCCTTCGTTGGCATAGCGAAGGCAATACATACTGATTCGTAGCGTTTTTGTAACTGAAACGTAACGCTTCTTTGGATTGTAAAAGTATTTTTTTACTTAAGTATTACTCTGTAAATAACTTACAATACAATAAAAGATTTGCTTGCTAAAACGCTACGGGGTGCTAATGCGTAGTACCCCGTAGCATTTTACTAGCCACTGCGTAGCATCTTGTAGCCTTTAAATTTTCGTAGCCGTGCCGGAGCTAAGTCATTGCTAATACTAAGCGCCTCAAAGCACTTTCGTAGATGATGCGTAGAGCCTTGTAAAATTTTCGTAGCTAATGCGTAGCATGATAAAGGCATTCGTACCCGTTCATTAGCATCTCGTAGCGCTTTCGTAGCCGTAGCGCCATTGTCGTAGATCACGCGTAGCGTTTCGTAGATACAGATAACTGTTGTTCAAATATTAATAAATGATGCTGGACAATTCACACAGCATCATCTAGCCCCAAAATAAACAGAGCTTGTATTAACGGTATCAGATAACTGATATAATCAATGCATCAACTTACGTAGATATTTTTTTGTAATACATAAAAAACAGTCAGAAGTTAGGGAACAAAGATACGTAATTCGTACAAATATTTGTCTTAAGTCGGGAATCGAACCCGCAATATCCTGCAGTGCAGGTGAACATTTACTCGGTGAGCCGCTGAGGTCGTCCACTACTGTTATATGGTCTCTTCAGGAAACTTTTAACTTCTGAAGCTATTTTATAGATTACAATGAATAAACTAAAAGAGTTTTTCCCAAGAAAATAAACTAGAACAACGTATAAAACCTCAGCGGGTAAGTTTGTACACAATGTAATCGGTACCGAGAGCCGCTTTATGGCCGTGAGTTCCAGAGACGACATTCTCTTTCATTTGATTTCTTATAGCTCTGGGTATAATACTGGTAACTACAGTGGCTTAGTGGTAAACGCACTGACTTCCATATACCTCTCTTAAGCTTTATTTTGATTTCGATAGTATTTTATCGATCTTTCATGCCCAACGAGTAGTAGGTAAGTACTGTACATTCGATATACGTTGGATGCGGCTCAGGACCGCTATTTGTGGCGTCGTCGTATCGATAGGATGCTAAATCCAGCAGTGGACGTGTTTGGGCTGATATGATGATGATTTACTGTGTCTAGGACAATTTTTTTAACTCGTCGGTTTACGTCGTGTTGTGTTTTGTAAAGACGGGAAAAATAAAAGTCACTTCTTTTTCAAAAATCGTACATCCATGCTCTCCCGTTTTTTTTTAATTTATTGGGCATCTTTAAACCACTAGGCTTAACGTTTTTTACACATCAGAAGTATTTTAATAATGAGTAATTCTTTAGCCTTCGCTTTCTACTTAAAACACAACCAAAAGAAGACTAATCGTTCTTGTACTAATGAAAAGCCAAGTTAAGCAGCTTCCAGTATAACAAAGCTTGCAAATTTTCACCCGGTTACAGAAGTGGATTGGTTTTTGCCGGGGTTTTTGTCCATAACCAGCCATAACCGTTAATGAATAAATCGGATTACTGTGCAGTTTTATTAACTCACTAGCACCCACGGCGTCACTCGGGGTTTTCCGGGATAATATGCAAATAGTTGCCTATAGAGTTTCTCTACGTGATAGAATCCGGAATACAGAAATCCAATACAAGAACCAATGTCACCGACATAGCTCTCAGAATTAGTAGGGTTAAGTGGCAGTGGACAGGTCATATAGCTCGTTGAACCGATAACCGTTGGGTAAAGGTTCTTTAGTGGCGGCCACGCCGCAACGCGAAACGGAGTGTTGGGCGACCATCCACTGGATGGACCGACGACATCTTAGCGGTCACAGGGATTCGTTTGATGGAGGCAGCTCAGGACTGCTATTTGTGGCATCGTATGGAGAGGCCTATGTCCAGCAGTGGACGTGTATGGGCTGATATGATGATGATGATGAAGAAGATGCATATGTCCATGTCATGGTCCATGAGAAAAATCTATCTCCTTGCTAAATTTCATTAAGATCCGCTCAGCCTATTGTCGTGAAAAGGATTGACACAGAGAGTAACTCTCACATCGCAAACCTACGTACTGAACTTAAAAACTACTGAACAAATCGGGCTGATGTTTTGCATAGATTTAGTTTTAGACCTGGATTTACATAAAGCCGGGTACTGACCGGTATTACAGAGCGTAATGTATATGTATTTTTATACTTTTTGTATTATTTTATGTCTAAGATTAGATTGTCTTAGACATAATGACAGACATAAATGCCCGCTGTTTATGTACATATATTTAAAGTCTTTATTGACAAAGAAAATAACAATCAAATAATATAAAGAAATTAAACTAGTATTTACAATTGAAACAATTGAGCTAACTGCAGACTGTTGTCTACAGATAGCTCAACTGGTCCATATCAATACGAGTCGGAAGCGTCCCCAAGACGCTGGCTGCATTGCCCCGCTGTATGGCAATGCTAATGCGCTGCGCCAGATACTCACCAGCTCTCGGGTCACGCGTCGCATCGACCAGGCGCTCAGATAATTTTTTGAAAACCCGGAGAGCCTCCGTACCCCACAGATCTAGGGTCTCGACTCCAAGGGGAGCAAATGCGTAGGCTCTGTCGAGACCTGCATATTTGCGCCTCTTGAGATCCTCAGCCAAATCTGCCACCGAACCAGCCCTCACGGATGTCCTTGAAAGATGGGAAGGCGCAAGTGTGTCGACACATGTAGCGTCCCACACAATAGGCCTTCCCAGCTCCCAAGGGACTAAAGTCATGCCGTCGGGCCTCTTACCATCGTCACGTAACAGGCCATTCGGTTCGAGAATAGCTGGTACGTTAGCGGTGACAAAGGCCCGTCGGATGATGTCGTTAAGGCGGGCATGGCGAGATATCCGACCGGCAGCCCTAGTACACGATAATCCGTGATGACCAAGCTGTTCGACAACAGTACCTATTTTGTTTTTTGTGTATTATATTTATGTATTTTATGACTTAATTTTAATGTAAATATTAGAATATGGGGCCTGGGCCGTGGGGCCGCGGCGTACGAATATCGACCCCTCCAACTCAACCCGGGATGTCGTAAGAGCCGACTAAGGGAACCTACCAGAGGAAGGGCAGCAGCTTCCTTCTGAGTGTTTTTAAACACCAACACTGCGATTACCAATCCGCCTGCCAAGCGTGGTGATTATGGCAAATCCCCCGCTACATGGGAGACCATCCACTCCGGACCGACGACATCGTAGTGGTTGTAGGGAGTCGATGGACGAAGGCGGCTCAGGACCGCTATTTGTGGCGCCGTACGGGGGAGGCCTATGTCCAGCAGTAGACGTGTATGGGCTGATGATGTTGATGATGATATTAGAATAAGTAACAGTAGAATAAGTTAAATAAGATTTATAACTGTTCTAAGTTGTCTGAAATAAATTAAATTATTTTAGATTACTTTACGCCCTGGGCTAAAACCATCTTAAAATAAAAATAATAAAGAATAATAAAGAATAATAAAAATAAAATAAATAAATCTAGTTTCTCGCTGCGAGCACCTCTTTGCCCGTACCTACTGACTATACTTGGACTTCACGACGTTCGATGTGTAACACGTTACATTACGCCGTGTTACACAAGTCAGTATCCGCCATAAAGGCTACCATGGGCAGTAGCTATTTCATAGTTATAACTAAAAACCCCTAAGGATTTAAAACAATAAAGTCCCAATTACCACAACTTTTCCCCCGGTTTGAAGGTTATTGTTTTGTGCCCGAGACCATAGTCCATAACCAGCCATAACCGTAAATGAGCCGGATCGGATTGTTCAGCTTTATTGCAGATTTACGGTCACACGGGTCGCGGGTTGTTCTTACTGGGTCAGGACGTTAATGTTAATGCTTAGTTATGAACAGTTCGGAATTTCATACCCCTGTCACGATATTCTCATTTACTGATAGACGACCGCTGTGGCGCGGTGGGCGAAGGTCCATCTGCGACGAAGGAGGTTGCGGGTTCGATTGTCCCGCCTTGGGAGAAATGTTTGTACGATCTGCAAATAAGTTTCACCCGCGTTAAATTCGTTTTTCACATTTCTAGGGGATAAACAGGTGTTTTCCCGTTCATTTCCCATGGGAATTTTATGTTTTACCTGGGCAAAACTAGCCTATGTTACTCTCCATCCTTTCAACTAACTCTATGCCAAAAATCAAGTCGATTGGTTGCTTATGCTTAGTTAGGGCGTGAAAGAAGGACAAACAAACAAACACACTTTTGCATTTATAATATTAGTTAGGATAGTAGGATTACAATATACATAGTCTGTATTATAAATTGGTCTAAGCACTAGTTAGAGCATTTACATGAAACAGAGCATCGAGCATTCGCTGTTTTAAAATTTACACGAACCACACTTCGAACATGATGTCGAACTTTTGTTACAACCTGATTTTAAAAAACTAGCGGCGCGCCCCGGCTTGGCACGGGTATGTTACAAAAATTACTACACCCCAAATATAATGTAGCCTATGTCACCCGGGGATAGTGTAGCTTCCCAAGAGTGAAAGAATTTTTCAAATCGGTTCAGTAGTTACGGAGTCTATTCAATGCAAACAAACAAACTTCCTTCCTCTTTATAATACTAGCTGGCCCGTGCCCACTTCGTTGCGCGGTAAACATTTTTAGTAGTCTATAAAACTCGCAAATAACGTGGTCTAAACGATGCGTGTTTAAACAAATTCAATAGGTAAAAGAATTTTCAAAATTGGCTCAGTAGATTCAGAGATTACCCCCTACAACCACACAAACCTTACTTATTTTTATTAGTGTAGTATAGTATAGATTTACATATCTAGGTATATATATTTTGACTGGACGTTTCACAGCTCCACATTAGGCTTGAGGCGTATTTATCGTCACTGATAAAAGTCACAGGTATAGAAAATTGGCGGTATTTCACAGTGACAGAAACTAAATATATATGTGACTGTTTCACAGGCAGTGCCAGTGTCACGAGTACACGATATTATTAGGTACCTACGCAATAAATCGCTTCAGCTAGATAATATCGCGTCTATATTCTCTCTTTGATAGTATCACTTAGTCAGAATGAGACACACCTAGTATTTTATACTTGAAATTTGAAATATGTACCACACACATACAATTCAAGAGGAATTTTCGTTACGTAGCGGTACTATTGCTGCAAAAAATATATTATTCAATAAGTAAACCAATGAATTTGTACGTGATTGGTAGAAATACTAGCTAGTATTTTGTAATTGGTATTTGTCACAGATATTTTGAAGTCACAGTAACGTAAGTCACAGGTATCGGATTTTGCCTAGTATAACCCAAGACTACTCCACATTTACTGAGGTATAGCGCTTCAAAAGCTTTTGAGCTTTTGAATAGAGTGCTCTCCAAAAAAAAAAAAATTAAATATCTTCAATGTACAGAATTGGACCTGTTACAGTTTTATTATAAGTGTAGAAGACAACAAATATTTTCACTTTTCATTTGAACTTCGTAACTTTAGAAATCCCTGAGAAATGAGATACCTACCAAATACATTCAGTGTTAATTACATAGTAGTATAAACGAAATTTCATCAGAATAAAGGAGCTATATCGCAAAATCTCATTAGCGAGAATGAGAGAAAAACCACAAAAAATTATGAGTCCATCCACAAAAAGTTATGTTCAGCCAAAACTTACAACTTCGACCTTATGGACCGTACCTATAGAGCTCAAAATATATATAGGAAGATGCTGAAAGACTTGCTCTAATAAAAAGAATGACAAAAATACAACAGTTGGTACAGTCAACTATAAAAATTTGTTGGACCTTAAATTTGATAAAAAGTTGGAAACAGCCTGAAAAGCTCTAGGAAAGTTGACCCGGTTAAAAACGAATCATAAACATAATTATTTATTCAAAAATTTTTAAGGTATACAATGTCGGGTCTTATCGAAAAGTATATTGTAGGCATTAGAATGACTGCATCTTACCCTAGCGACGTATGAATATGTCTAAGTGTGATGAAAATTTCGGGTTCACTGTACATGGTAACGATGTCTTTGGAAGAATGATGGAGCCAGGAGATTATTATTGAGGGTTGAATTACTGAAGATTTATTTTATTGGGTTTGACCGGTACTCAGTGATTTTAGAAGAACTCTCGACGGAGTTATGCAATCGAAAGCTTATGGAGGCAAAAACAAAATTTTATATACTCAGTTCTTTTCAGAGTTTGTTTTCGAAAGCGGCCAGTATTCTTTTACTTGCCACCCCAGCATCTCTTCCTCCGCTCGTGTACATTTTACTTACAAACTAACGGCACCTCGGTAAGCCAATTGTCCTGCGCTAGACCTCTCCCCGTCGTCTCGGACTGCCGTTCCACGGATTATACAATACAAAACTCTTTATCTATTCCACAAAGTTAAATAAAAAAACATAGATATTAACATGAACAAGTACAAATGGGTGGCATTCGCTTAGAAGTGATTTCCTCCAGGCAACTTTTGGATGGACAGAAAATTATGAGATGATGGGAGTCAGGGAATAGCAATTAGAAACGTCATGCATTGTGTTCCACGTCAAACACGCTATACCATCTATAACTCCCTAGTCAAACCGCATTTACTATACTTGATTGAATTATGGGGTAGTGCTGCAAAATCATATTATTTAAACTTCAAATCTTACAAAATAAACTTGTCAAATTACTATTTAATCTTCCCCGTCTAACTCCCACCAAAACAGTTTATAAAGAAACTCATATAATGAACCTTAAACAGGTATATAAATATAGTACATGTATCCTCGTTCGTAAAATACTAAACCACATTCATACAAACCTATCGTACACTAAAGTAAAAGAAATTAGAAAACGTAGCTCACGCCGCGCCAGCTTTATTGTTCTACCGAGGTCGCGCACGAAATATGGATAAAAACAACGATACTCTATGAAGGCGCACAGCTTTACAATAACCTACCCCTGATTAAAAATGTAACCTCATTCAATGTGTTTAAATCTAAACTAACCGAGCATATCACCACCCGACTGGATGAATCCGATTAAATGTGCCAAACAACATCTTCTTCCACTGTACCTAAGGCGTGATTTTGCAGATACATATAGTCTATTTGGCTCAAATTTCAACCTCTCACATAGATAGTCCAGAGTTGCTGAGCAAAATCCAATTCTATATTCCAAACAGGTCTTTTAGACAAACTAATCTTTTCTATTTACCTCCAGTATCGACAAATTACCGCCAAAATTCATTTTTGTACCGAGCGAGGAAAAAATTTAATCTTCTGAATACTGAGCTTGACCTTGACATCTTCAATAGCACCATCTCTAGTTTAAAAACCAAACTTAATAAGTCTTTCTTTGATACATATAAATACTGAGCTTGACCTTGACATCTTCAATAGCACCATCTCTAGTTTAAAAACCAAACTTAATAAGTCTTTCTTTGATACATATAAATACTGAGCTTGACCTTGACATCTTCAATAGCAGCATCTCTAGTTTAAAAACCAAACTTAATAAGTCTTTCTTTGATACATATAAATACTGAGCTTGACCTTGACATCTTCAATAGCAGCATCTCTAGTTTAAAAACCAAACTTAATAAGTCTTTCTTTGATACATATAAATACTGAGCTTGACCTTGACATCTTCAATAGCAGCATCTCTAGTTTAAAAACCAAACTTAATAAGTCTTTCTTTGATACATATAAATTTGATAAAAAATAAGTGAATGAATACAGTAGAAAAAGTGAACATAATTTAAAAAAAAAAAAAAAATTGGACTAAATCTATGGTAAATGCGAATGTTAGCTTGTTATTATTATTTGTGCTTCTTGCAATTGTATTTTGTATCTATAAGTGGGAACTTATTAATAGCCACCTGTTATCTTTACACATCTCTAATATGTATTATTGTGCTGAAAGATCCCCTAAAATAAATAAATAAAAAAAAAAAAAAAAAAAAAATGATGATTCACTTATCGAAAAATAAGCACATTGAACGAGTAAATTTTGAACGACCATAACCTATGTAAACCTAATCTTATGTAAAAACCCTATTCTCAAGTAAGTGACATGTAATATTTGTCTTTTTGAGAATAAATGATTTAAAACGTAACGTGAATAGAAATTCCATTTACATATGCACACAATTGGAGAAATTTACCAACTAATACAACATTTTTAAGACTATTTATTTATTTTTATTTATTTATTTATTAAAGAAATCCACAGCTCTTAAAATATACATAAACTTATCTTAAACATGTCACTAACAGACAATAGAAGGATTTCATCATCATCATCATCATCATCAGCCCATACACGTCCACTGCTGGACATAGGCCTCCCCCGTACGACGCCACAAATAGCAGTCCTGAGCCGCCTCCATCCATCGATTCCCTGCTACCGCTACGATGTCGCCGGTCCATCGAGTGGATGGTCTCCCATGTAGGGGGGGATTTGCCATAATCACCACGCTTGGCAGGCGGATTGGTGATCGCAGTGTTGGTGTATAAAAATACTCAGAAGGAAGCTGCTGCCCTTCCTCTGGTAGGTTCCCTTAGTCGGCTTTTACGACATCCACGGGTTGAGTTGGAGGGGTCGATATTCGTACGCCGCGACCCCACGGCTTGAAGAAGGATTTACATTATTATAATTTTGAAAAAACTATAGGGTCTATAGACACTAGTCTTATAAATTTCGTATAATTTACTTTGAAAGACACCCTAATTCTATGTTCTACTTATTCTAAGGTACATTATGCTTGGTAATTACCAAATAAACTCTATTTTTATTTATTTCGGTCATACTTAGTCCGAAATTTAGATATTGTAAATCAAATTTTTGGTCTCTGCGATACAGGCTTTGCCTAGTGTGGAGACCGCAGGAAACCTGTAACTGAATTGAAATTGCAAGAAAATAAATATTTTTTCATTTTTCATTTTCATTTTCAATTCCTACGTAGAAGTAATACCAGTCTATAAATACTACATTATCATCTAGGGTAAAGAAGACGCATTTTTTATAACTACTTTATCTACCCTTCCACAAAATATATCCCTGAACTATCAGTGACAAGTGGGGCTGCCATTTATAAACAAAATAACCCAAAATTACGGGATTATTGTAATAAAAGTCCGCGTTATGAGGTAGATCGTATTAAAACGTCATCGTAAACCGCGCCTCGGGATTTATAGACCCACTCAGCACCTTTAATGTTAATCGTAATTTAACACACCTTTCAACAGAGATTATTCCCAACGTCTCTGTGAAACGTTGGGGAGACGTTGGGAATAGTTGCGTCTCATATGCGACGTTTCTCGAAAATTATTACCAACGTCTCACGTGCGACGCACCTATTCCTAACGTCTCACGAAAAGTATTCCAGAGGGGAAGGAGGCAGGAGGCTATGTGCAGCTGTGGACTAGTTTTATCATCATCATCATATCAGCCCATACACGTCCACTGCAGGACAAAGGCCTGCCCCATACAACGCCACAAATAGCGCCTCCATCCATCGACTCCCTGCGACCACTACGATGTCGTCGGATCAAGTGGATGGTTTCCCATGTTAGTATATATATGTATGTGTAAAGAAAAATATACTTTTCTTTAATTTAAATCTTCCCGCTGGCTTCATCTGAGGCTCATCATGATTAACTGTCACTGTCAGACTGTGGCACTGACAGACCAATAATCATTACTTTGTAATCTATAGTCAAATGAAACCTACAGAATCTAGCTGTCATGTCGTGGCATTTTATTACGAAGGAAAATCTATTGTAAAGATAATTGTGATTTAGGAATCGATATTGTGAATAATAACATTAAATGTCGTTTCTTTTATTACAGGTAAATTGGTTAGAAAAACTTGTATACCATGTGAACTTGACAATGTGAAACTAACATAATAAACCTTTTATTACAGAGAAACTCAATTGTGTTTGAATTCACAAGTCAATAAAATAAATCTTATATATTTATATATATATATATATACAAAACTCTATTTATATATATATATATAGTACCATAGTTTATGTAGGAGTGAATAGTTACAATAAAATCTGCTAGACTCCATAGTAAGTGCCGCGTCGACTGCAATATTCACGAACAAACTGAAGAGAATCATAGTGGATATGTCATAGGTACTACAGTTTAGAATAGTTCTTTGTTGACAAATTTGTTGACGCTGATGTCGTATACTTATTATTATATACTTATAAAATTTAAATACTAAGAAAATTTATTACGTACTTAGTTTTTATATTATTTTGTACCTAGCTTAGTTGTTTAGCCTAACATTACCAACATATAATCTCGGATTTCCCAGAGATGACTGCGGGCGCTGTCGCGACTTTTTGGAATAATATGGTGCCAGTTATCCGTTTAGCTTAATTCTATAAAACTATGTTGGATGATCTTTTGCGATGATTTCAAGGCACCAACATGAAATCATTAAGTCTGTCGGCCATTGTCATTGGCGTAAAACCGGCAGCCATCGCACAATAAGCAGGTTATCTGATGCTGTCACTAACTGAGTTTAGTAAGCTTTGATTAATCAATGTGAATGTGAGCGGATTAAATTATACGAACCTTGTTTCTGATGGAAGTCTGAAGAAAACAAATAATCACAATGAATTCGTCATATTCTAAAAGTAGTAGGTAGTTTTGTTTTCAGTTATATAGTCTCTGTTGTGAAAGATAAATAATAGATCATGGTAGGTTAGGTACATTGTAAATCCTGACACTCTGACTTTCGTGAGACGTTGGGAATACTTCTCGTGTGACGTTGGGAATAACTCGATTAGATAATAGATTTAGATATAGATAGATTAACCTAATAAAATCTATAAATCTGCTAGTGAGCAGAAGCTTCCTTCTGTGTATTTTAACACCTTCACTGCGATCACTACTTTTTCTGCCAAGCACGTCGTGATTTTATTTCTGTACCAAAGTTTGTTTACATGTTGTTTCTAATAAATCATTTTCTTTGTTTCTTTCTTTGTAGAAGGCACGTTCAACAGTGAACTTATATCTTGTACTGAGGAGAGATTTGAAACCGTTTGTAAGTAGAAATATCAGCCAGCCAGGAAACTACTTTAGCCTTATTTTCCTGGCCGCAAGCACCTATACATATGTTGGTAATGTTGCCATCTACTTAGGTGAATTCTCCCTGGAGGAGTGTGTCGCTCATTAAATCCGCAGCGAGCCCTGAATATGCATCGGACTCGTCTAGACATTGCTCCCGTTTCGACGGAGCGTGTGTTTTCTCGGGTTTTTACCAACTTGTCACTGGCAGGAATTTTTCTCTGATATTTTATGAGGTTTATAAAAGATTTTTGCGACATGTTTGCAAGGTAAGGGGAAAATGAGTTAGTCTCACTTCGGACCACAAGCAGTTGAATCACACGAGCCCAAGTGAAAATTCAAAAGAAATCAATATATCTAGTATCACTTCGGCCCACTCGCCGTTTGTTATAAAACTCAACTTGATTTTGCTCGTTCTATTAATTCATCTTTATTGGCAGGTGATTTTTGGAATAAGCCAACATACGAGTACCTATAAACAACAGTCAAGTCATTGCATTATAAGTACTTTGACAAGTTATTCACGGTTTTCTATGCAAAATAAACACTTTTGTCCTATGAGATCTAGTTTTTTTATTTAACGGTAATAATAAGAACATTAATATTTTTTTTTTATTTAAATCATTCAGTTGGCAGTGATTCTTTTGTTTATTACTAGTGTACACATTTTCATATTAATGTTAAATACACCAGAGTATAATTACAATCTAGCCATAGAATTGGCTAATGGGTAATTTAGTTTTAACTTAGTTTTATAAGAATTAATTACTAAGAACGTGTCCATTGGCACTTTTCTTATTGTCTCTATATACTTAAGGGGAAGGACACTTGGTTCATGTGTTCTTTAGGATAGCACTTAAGCACATACACTATAAAGATCACTACACTAACTCGAAAGGTTTTGTTCTTTTGAGCCTCCTCACTAGGTCCGTGTTGTCGAGGAGCTGGATCGCCTCGATGTTCACATGATGATGAAGCTTATGTTCGTGAACCTCTGCGTATTTTTGTATTACTGTGTCGACAAATTCAATATTCAGGTCCCGATGAATATCATCATTTCTTACGTACCAAGGAGCATTAACAATTGACCTGAGTACGTTGTTCTGGAATCGTTGTATGATTGATACGTTTGTCTTTTTGGTACAGCCCCAGAGCTGTACCTATACCATAAGTCCAGATTGGCATGAGGACTTGTTTATATAAAAGGAGTTTATTTTGTACTGCTAAAGTAGAATTTCTTCCAATCAGCCAGTACATCTGTTTGTAGCGAATGTGGGCATTAATTGACTATAGAAATGCCTATGGAGTGATAAAGTGTGAAATTAGCCTCGACATCACCCATCTGAAATCTCTGGAGCCACAACACACGAGTTTGACAATTGAAATTTCGTAGTCGCTTTGTATTTCGCGTTTTTGTATTTTGTATTATTTATTCGGCAACTGATACGAATTAAATTAATTAATTAAATAAGATACTTACAGATTTAAAATAAAATTAAAATTATTATAGAGGTACCGCGGGCGCGTGGGGCCGCGGCATACGAATATCGACCCCTCCAACTCAACCCGTGGATGTCGTAAAAGCCGACTAAGGGAACCTACCAGAGGAAGGGCAGCAGCTTCCGTCTGAGTATTTTTAAACACCAACACTGTGATCACCAATCCGCCTGCCAAGCGTGGTGATTATGGCAAATCCCCCCCTACATGGGAGACCATCCACTCGATGGACCGACGACATCGTAGCGTTCGCAGGGAGTCGATGGATGGAGGCGGCTCAGGACCGCTATTTGTGGCGTCGTACGGGGGAGGCCTATGTCCAGCAGTGGACGTGTATGGGCCGATGATGATGATAGAGGTACTTACTACTCTGTGTATGAATCGTCAAATGTTTACCTGTTATTTGTATTTCAGTTTACCAATTTACTTGTTTTTGACTGTATTTAATCCTTCTTCTTTTTAAATGATTATTTTTATTTGTGCTTGTACTGTGTACCTACCTATCTGTGTATTGAAATATTAGACATGTATATTTTCTTCTACCAATAAATGAATCTGAATCTGAATCTTACACAGTACAGTTGTAATTTTATCTAGGACTGTTCAAGTCTTAGACTGATCAAGACTTTTTAGATAGTCTTAAAACTCTTAAAAGTAAAGAAACATTAACTGACTGTGCGTAAATAACAGTGCAGTGATAACAGTAACAGTTGACAGTTATACAAAGCGACTGAAATATAAACAAAGAGAAATAAAGACTGTAACTGCTACTAACTGTGCTTATACGTACCTACGGTGGTAACAGTAACAGCGACTGAAATGTATACAAAGGGAAACAAAGACTGTAACTGCTTCCAAGAAGATGAAACTGTGGAACTCGTTGTGGTACATTGAATGAGGAGTGGAGGCCAGACACAAGACGGAACTGAAGAGTCTCATTAAGACACCAATCACATCCAAACCCTAGCTGCAACGGAGCTGTCAAACACCAAAAGTCCTAGTCCGGTACTTCAAGGAGTTGGGCTGGTAAGGGCCTGGTTATGCAGGGGGATGATGCATAGTACACTCCCATTCGAGATGTCAGGGCAGATCTGATTTCCCCCACTTAGAATAAGACATGGTATAATAATATGAAAGGTATAGTCTTCCGAGACACGATGGTCAAGTTGGTGACACTTGCTCACGTCATCATCGACATCAGCGAATGAAATGACCAATCAGTTTTTTGGTGTTACCAGTAGCGTAAAATCGTAACTTCCCGAGCTCCTGTATGAATCTGATAAAACTATGTGGTTTGTATTTACCAATTTTATGATTTATCACATTGTTTAACTAACGCTGCTTTCACTGATCTAACAAACATAATTGATGATTGACATTTTTTATTGATTTTTCAATTGACCCTTATCACATTTGTTTCCCAACTTCTACGTTTTGTTGAAATAAAGTGGCAACTGGACAGTGACGTGAGCAAGTGTCACTCCCGGAGGAGCCTTGTTTTCTTGGATTATGGAATAAGACACAAATGTATGAAAAATTTAAATAAAAAAATATAATAGAGTTAGACATTACACATTTGGAATCTCTTCAGCCACTTCCGTCCGTTAAGAGACCGGTTAAGTGGCGCCGTGCAGCCGTACCCGCCGTTACCGTTGATCATCATGTAATCGAAGCAGTTGGTAACACCGTCGCCATTGCAGTCCTGCAAGTTACAAATAAATAGATAATCCTAACATAATATTATAAATGCGAAAGTGTGTTTGTTTGTTTGTTCTTCCTTCCTTCCTACACGCCCTAACAAAGCAACCAATCGACTTGATTTTGTTTGTGATTTTGTTTCTTTTTAGCATTGAGTTAGTTGAAAGGATGAAGAGTAACATAGGCTACTTTTTGTCCTGGTAAAACATCAAATTCTCATGGGAGATTTAAGGGAAAAGAGACCTTTTTATCCCCCTAGAAATGTGAAATTTGAATATAACGCGGGTGAATCCGCGGGGAACAGCTAGTACTGGATATTTTTCACACAGTTATTCTGGCCCTGGTACCTAGATACATTTTACATACACCCAAACCAGACCGAGAAGAAAATGCCTAGTGCAGATCATACACGATTTGTCCAGCAGTGGGAAACCTTTTACGTCGCAGGTTTGATTACTTCCTTATGGCTATGAAATCTTTCTATCACACTAATAATATAAATGCGACAGTTTGGCTCTTTGGATGTTTAGATGTATGGGTGTTTGTTACCTCTTCACGCCAAAACTACTGAACGGATCGGGCTGAAATTTTGGACAAAGGTAGTTCTACGCCTGGAATAAAACGTAGATAGATAATATCTTTATTGCACCTTTTAAAATTATTTAACAAACAGTTA
This sequence comes from Eupithecia insigniata, assembly GCA_947859395.1. NCBI lineage: Eukaryota > Metazoa > Arthropoda > Insecta > Lepidoptera > Geometridae > Eupithecia > Eupithecia insigniata. The sequence continues at coordinate 12,181,282 of OX402011.1, forward strand.
CTACTAATTAAATCTAGTATGAATAATCTGCGGCGTAATCGCTGAAAGCGATCTCTTCCAGGCAACCTTTGGATGGACACGATCGGTTAGTATAAATAGTTATCCATAAATCAGCTTCTATAAGATAGAAATAGGTAACTTTAATCTTTTCCATAGAAAAAACGCGTGCGAAGTGGCGAGCAGAAACTATATTGTTGTAAATTGTATTTGTCGTCACCGCCTACGAATAAATAAGACTTATTATTTATCCGTAGGTCACCGCAAAAGTATAAAATAAATATCTCAGCACCTACCTTCCCGAATTTCACCAAGTATCCCTGGATGATCCGCTTGGAGCACTGATAGTTTCTGGCGCAGTCTTCCCAAGCTGTAACAATAATAGAATAATCCATTTATTTATTGGTGAAAATATGACGTCAGAAAAATAATATAATAGACTAATAACATAATTCAATAGTACAAAAGAAATAATTTGATATTATTCTGTTTCGTCTACATACGTTCGTCATAAGGTATGCTCTTCCGCGATACTATGGTTACGTGGGTGACACTTCCCCGTCATCATCGCCATCGGCAAATGAGAAGACGAATCTTTTTCCTGGTGTTACCAGTAGCGTAAAATCGTAACTCCCCGAGCTCCTGTATGAATCTGATAAAACTATGTGGTTTTGTATTTACCCATTATTTATCAGATTGATCCGTGTTTAACTAACGCTGTTTTGACTGACCTAACAAACATAATTGATGATCGACATTTTTTATTGATTTTTCAATTGACCCTTATTACATTTTTTTCCCAACTTCTACATTTTGATATAAAGTGGCAACTGGACAGTGACGTGACAAGAGACACTCCCGGAGGAGCAGACCTGTTTTCCACCATGGACTAGATGATAGGCTTGATGCAGTGACTATATTAATGTGATGCGGTAGGTTGTACCAGTATTGTATGTAGTACAACGCGGGTCACAGTACGTGCTTGAATCTATCTGACAGCCAGACTGTGGGATACCGCATATAGTATTACAGCTCCGCGGGTGTTATACAAAATACAAAATATTTATTTCTTTTACATAATGTAACGTAAAATATAAGAGAGTAGTTATGTACAGTAATATAACAGTAGTTATGTACATAATAGTAGATTGTATAGGGAGCAAAATAATATTTTTACGGCGAGGGCGCTTTTTTGAATCCCGAGCGAAGTGAGGGATTCTACAGTAGAATCCCGAGCGAGCGAGGGATTCTTTAGTAGAATCCTGAACGTAGCGAAAATGGATATAATTGCATCACTCCATACATCTAAGGACTTTGGAAAATGTTGGAAACTGACCAATAAACTGAACCCAAAGCCGAGTATTCCTGTGAGTGTGGAGGGTATTAGTGATCCTGCCCAGATCGCCAACCGGTTTAAGGAACATTTTTGCGTGCGCTCATCACTGGGACCAGCGTCCGGGGGGGAGAAGCAGGACGGGGTGCGCGGGGGCGAGCCTATTGTTCAGATCACAGCGAAGGAGGTGGCGATGGTGGTGAGGAACATGAAGAGAGGTAAGTCCCCAGGACATGACGCGTTGAGCATTGAGCACTTAAAGCATGCGGGGCTCCACCTACCGGGTGTGCTCGCCATGTTCTTCACCCTCTGCGTCGGGCACTCGTACCTGCCGGCGGCGATGATGCGGACTGTGGTTGTTCCTATCCTTAAGAACAAGACTGGTGACTCATCTAGCCTGAACAACTACAGGCCAATATCACTCGCCACGGTCATGGCTAAGGTGCTGGACGGTGTGATTGATAGGCATCTAGTGAAATGCCTTAATCTGCACGATGCCCAGTTCGGCTTTAGAGCCGGACTGTCAACTGAAACGGCAGTATTAACCCTCAAACACACCGTCCAATACTACACGAGCAGAAGCACACCTGTCTACGCTTGCTTTTTGGACTTATCAAAAGCTTTTGATCTGGTTTCGTATGACAGGTTGTGGCGGAAGCTCGCGACTGAGACCCAAGTTCCTCCGGAGCTGATTTCGCTGTTCCAGTACTGGTACGGCAATCAGAACAACAATGTAAGCTGGGCGGGATCATTATCGGATGTGTATAGGCTGGAGTGCGGCGTGAGGCAAGGTGGAGGGACTTCACCGAGGCTTTTCTGCCTATACATAGACCGCCTGATCCGTGAGCTCAGCAGCACCCAGATCGGGTGCTCAATCGATGGCGTCACCGTGAACAATATCAGCTACGCTGATGATATGGTGCTGCTGAGCCCATCGATCAGTGCCCTCAGAAGGCTGGTAGGCATCTGCGAGTGTTATGCGGAGGCCCATGGGCTCAAGTACAGTGCGGGCAAGAGTGAACTGATGGTTTTCAGGGCGGGTTCTAAAACTTACGCCACAGTCCCATCGGTTACACTCGACGGCATACAGCTGAAGCGTGTGTCAGAGTTTAAGTACTTGGGCCACTGGGTCACCGAGGCACTCGCAGATGATGTAGACATGGAGAGGGAGCGGAGGGCGTTAACGGTCCGAGCTAATATGTTGTCCCGTAGGTTTGCACGTTGCAGTTCGCAGGTAAAGACGACACTGTTTAGAGCGTACTGCCAGTCTTTCTACACGTGCAGCCTATGGATTAGACATAAGCAGAAGACCTGGAACGCCCTTCGCGTCCAATATAACAATGCCTTCAGGTGGCTGATGGGGCTGCCGCACTTCTGCAGCGCATCAGGCATGTTCGCGGAGGCGCGGGTCGACGGGTTCGCTGCGATCCTACGCAAGAGAACGGCGTCGCTGATGCGCAGGGTGCGCGGAAGCGCCAACAGCTACCTGCAGGTCATTGCAGGAAGGCTGGACACAGCCTCTCCCTTCATGCAGCACTGGACGAAAGTTCATGTTGAATTCTAATGTGTTAAGTGTCTTGTAATGTTTTCATTGTGTGTTTTTCTGTGTGTTTTTAAAATTGTGTGTCGATATGGACTGTTTATGTAACGTTGTACCTACATACTATGTCTGAAATAAATGATTGAAATTGAAATTGAAAGTATGTCGCCCGAGCCAAAAATATATTTTGCGCCCGAGTGATACACTCTACTTTTCATCACCCTCTATGAGAAAATAAAAGGTGCCTCATATTTTATTCTAATATTATTATTTAATATAAAATAGTAAGTACCTAACAACTAAATGAAATTAAATATTACATAATAATAAATCAACTTTTATCTTGGATTACGTGTTTTAAAAACACGATTGGTGAAAAATTTCTCGATAAAATATTATTTTGAAAAATACATTATTTGCACAAATTTTACTATTTATCTCAGGAACAGCACATTTTATTTGTTGGGTTTTTGTTTTGTCAAGAAAGCTTGAAGTATTTCTTGAGTTATGTCTTTTAATTTTTCGATTGGTTGTTTAATTAACTTGTAATTAGATAAAAACTCATTTTTTGCGCTTCCGCCTTTCCAAAAACGTATGCTCTGTCCCGCTCCTATGAACGCAACATCCTATTGCTATCCTTTTTACAAAATGGCGCGCAATGCACACTCTTAAGAGACTCTCGCTAGGAAGTTGGATCAAGGGTCAGATTCAAAAGGCGGTACTCCTGGACTCTGCGCGTATTGTCAGGAAGTTCCTCTCTCTGCAGCCCTAGTCACCGGCCGCTTGAGCCTAGCTTCGCGGCCGGTGATCCACCGTTTTGATATATTTTTTACTCTAGATTATTGTCGGCGCAATATGGTCCGTCGCGTCTTACCAGCCAGTATTTATTCAAACAATATTTGCGTTCGATTTTGTTGGCGCTGAAAACTAAGACGTTCCGAATTCAATAACTGCGCGGCAATACACTTTTCCGCGCACTTTTTGAATTAGGAATTTATAAAGAGGAATAAAAGTTCTTTTCTGCCCGCTAAAAGTTCCTTAAAGAAAACACCACCTTTGGGTGCACATAAAGGCGAACAAAGTCGTCTTTTTCGAATAGATGGGATGAAAAATTATTTATACTACACCTGCTCGGAAAGTTGCCTTTTCCTTTTCCAAATATAAGATAGAAAGTAAATCATTGCAGGAGTATAGGAATACGGGAGGAAAAACTCTATTGAATTTCATTTCTCACGCGTTTTAGCGAGAGGGAAAACTGTATGGAAATCCATTTCTAACGTGATATTTTTTTTTTGAATTTCCTTGGAGATCAGCCGGTAGCTATGGTTATTTACATTATAGGTCAAATGACAAATAGTTTTTACTCCAAGTCCGCTTGCCTCTTTCTATTTCCGAACAATATTTTGAAAAAAGAACCCAAGTGATTTAAGTCTGGCGCGGAAAGTTCTTCTAATTTTGAATTTAGTGTAGGCAATTTTATTAATTCTACAGAATGTCGTCGAGTTATACTGAAAATTTTATGACACCGCCAGAAATAAAATATTTATTCTGCTTTTTATTTTCCTCGAAGGTGTAGTATAAATCACTATGTATCACTCGGCAGAAAGTGCGATTCCTACCTCGTGTGATTTAAGGCTCAAATGACACACTCGATAGGAATTAGGCACGTTCTCGTCTAGGTGTACAATGTACTATTATTAGACTCAACACACAAACAAACAAAGAAATCAAAGACCAGATTTCTGTGTATAGAACCTACTAGATAACACATAGACAATACACAGATGAACAATAAGTAGGTACTAACACTAGTAAGCATTAGGTTGGTACTAACTAGTCCACTCAGAGAGTGTGGATAAACTTCCCAAAAGCGCATCATCATCATCAGCCCGTAAACGTCCACATCTGAACATAGCCTCCCCCAAACGACGCCACGAATAGGGGTCCTGAGCCGCCTCCATCAAACGACTCTCAGCGACCGCTACGATGTCGTCGGTCCATCGAGTGAGAGGTCTTCCCACATTCCGTTTCGCATTGCATCACGGTCACCACTCGAGAACCTTTACTCCCCAACGGTTATCGGTTCTACGAGCTATATGGCCTGCCCATTGCCACTTCAGCCTGCTAATTCTGAGCGCTATGTTGGTAACTTTGGTTCTTCTACGCATTTCCGTATTCCGGACCCTATCGCGTAGAGAAACTCCGAGCGCATACCACTGATGAATCTGAAATTTGGTATGATAACGTATTTTGACCTACTAATCACGAATATCATAACGAAAATTGGCGCAATCGCCGTTTTGAATTTTGTATGTGTAGTAATTTGATACTATTCTGTGGCACCACTAGAAAGACCATCGGAGGTATGCGCTTTTCAGAAGTTCACCCGAAAGTGTCACCTCACCATGATTCCTCTCAGCATCGTCCTCAGGCATGACTATCTTCCCCGCATCCACCCAGTACACCCTGGATATGTTGAAGGGTCCGCAGTAGCCGGCGGTGCAGCCGTGAGATATGTCACATTCAGTTGACACGTGGCAGAGGCAGCGATAGCAGGTTTCGGATAGGTTGGGGATGAATACTCCTGGAAAATTTACATGTATCATCGACATCAGTAGTGGGTTTGCCCTAGGGCTCACTAAGCCCGGGCCTAGGGCGGCCAATCATGACAAGAACACTGTTTCTATAAATGGGAACTTGTTACTAGCCACCTATATCTTCACACAAAGCTATTATGTATTTATTGCTCCCTAAAATAAACAAAATAATAATGTAAACCTACTTACTGTTATCCTTTTATGTACCTCATACAAATTAAATGAATAAATTATACCATAGTAATTTATAGTTTAAAAAAAACACTGATTACAATAAATATCTAAACCCTGGCGCACATTATGGCGGGCTGCACTGCATTAACCTAAAAATAATCTTACTAACTTTCGTATTATTTTTATTTTCGTACATTTAACCAGAAACAGAAAAAACGATAGTTTCTTGTACTATCATTTTCGTTAAGAGTCTAACGAGTCAGCGGGATATGTAATGGTCGAAAATTCAATTGTTACTAGGTATATATGCTCGTGTGGGATATCATTGCAAAGGCCTTTGGCCCCGTACTTTCCAAAACTGTTTTTTCAAAGTCTACCTACTTTTCTCAAACAATCAGTAAAAAAGTATTTAAAAATATAGTTAAAAACAGTAATATACATAGTTCAATGGTTAAAAACTTAAGCATTACTACGTATATGCGTTCACTGATTGTCCTTATCATTTTCTTTTGATACATCTATACTTATAATAAAACTGTAACAGGTCCAATTCTGTACATTGAAGATATTTTGAAATATTTTTTTTTTTGAGGGCACTCTATTATGGATACTGATGCCAAAAATGTATTGTTTTTCCATCATGTCTGTCTGTCTGTCTGTATCTTGGCCGCGCATAGCTCCAAAACTACCGAACGTATTAACATGAAACTTGGCAGGATTTGAGTTCATACTACGAGGAAGGACAAAGGATACTTTTTATCCCGGATTTCAATAGGGTTCCGTTGTGAGAGGGGATGAAAGTAAAATTTGTTGGCTGCGCGTAGCGCCGGAACTACTGAATGTATTCCAATGAAACTTGGCAGGATTTGATATCATACTATGATGAAGGACATAGGATACCTTTTATCCCAGATTTCAATAGGGTTCCCTTGGGAGAGGGGATGAAAGTAACATTTTTTGGCTGCGCGTAGCGCCGAAACTACTAAATGTATTCAAATAAAACTTAGCATGATTTAAGTTCATATTACGAGAAAGGGCATAAGATACTTTTCATCCCAGATTTTAATAGGGTTCCGTTGGGAGACGGGATGAAAGTAAAATTTTTTGGCTTCGCGTAGCGCCGAAACTACTACATGTATTCAAATGGAACTTGACAGGATTTGAGTTCATACTATGAGGAAGGACATATAATACTTTTTATCCCAGATTTCAATAGGGTTTCTTTGGGAGAGGGGATGAAAGTAAAATTTCTTGGCTGCGCGTAGCGCCGAAACTACTAAATGTATTCAAATGAAACTTAGCAGGATTTGAGTTCATACTATGAGGAAGGACATATGATACTTTTTATCCCAGATTTCACTAGGGTTCCTTTGGGAGACGGGATGAAAGTAAAATTTCTTTGCTACGCATAGCGTCGAAACTACTGAAGGTATTCAAATGGAATTTAGTATGATTTAAGTTCATATTACAAGAAAGGGCATAAAATACTTTTTATCCCGGATTTCAATAGGGTTCCCTAAGGAGAGGGGATGAAAGTAAAATTTCTTTGCTGCGCATAGCGTCGAAACTACTGAAGGTATTCAAATGAAATTTAGTATGATTTAAGTTCATATTACAAGAAAGGGCATAAAATACTTTTCATCCCGGAATCCAGAAGGGTTCCCTTATGAGAGATGGTATGGAAGTGAAATTTTGCGCGTTGCAGTATGGCACGCGGGGCAAGGGCGGTAGAGAGCGATAGCCCCCCACGGTGGGGGCCACTGGCAGTGGGGCCCTAGGCAGTGGGGGCCCCAGAAGTGGGGACCCCAGCAGTGGGGCCCCTCACGCAACCGGACCTTCCCACTGCCGGTGCCCCCACTGTGGGGGGCTAATGTGGGGGTACCACTGCGGAGCAATGTGTGGAGCCCACTTCGGGGGACCATCTGCCGGCGTCCCCCACTTCCGGAGCCCCACTGCCGGTGCCCCCCACTAGGGGGGCTACTGAGGTCCCACTGCGGGGCAATGCGGGGGCCCCACTGCGGGGGGCTAATGGAAGGGTCCGGTTGCGTGAGGGGCCCCACTGCTGGGGTCCCCACTTCTGGGGCCCCCACTGCCTAGGGCCCCACTGCCAGTGCCCCCCACTGTGGGGGGCTATCGCTCTCTACCGCCCTTGTCCCGCGCGCCATACTGCAACGCGCAAAATTTCACTTCCATACTATCTCTCATAAGGGAACCCTTCTGAATTCCGGGATAAAAATTATTTTATGCCCTTTTTTGTAATATGAACTTAAATCATACTAAATTCCATTTGAATACCTTCAGTAGTAACGACGCTATGCGCAGCAAAGAAATTTTACTTTCATCCCCTCTCCCAAAGGAACCTTATTGAAATCTGGGATAAAAAGTATCATATGTCCCTCCTCATAGTATGAACTCAATTCCTGCCAAGTTTCATTTGAATACATTTAGTAGTTTCGGCGCTACGCGCAGCCAAGGAATTTTACTTTCATCCCCTCTCCCAAAGGAACCTTATTGAAATCCGGGATAAAAAGTATTATGTGTCCTTTCTCATAGTATGAACTCAAATCCTGCCAAGTTTCATTTGAATACATGTAGTAGTTTCGGCGCTACGCGAAGCCAAAAAATTTTACTTTCATCCCGTCTCCCAACGGAACCCTATTAAAATCTGGGATGAAAAGTATCTTATGCCCTTTTTCGTAATATGAACTTAAATCATGCTAAGTTTTATTTGAATACATTTAGTAGTTTCGGCGCTACGCGCAGCCAAAAAATGTTACTTTCATCCCCTCTCCCAAGGGAACCCTATTGAAATCTGGGATAAAAGGTATCCTATGTCCTTCATCATAGTATGATATCAAATCCTGCCAAGTTTCATTTGAATACATTCAGTAGTTCCGGCGCTATGCGCAGCCAACAAATTTTACTTTCATCCCCTCTCCCAATGAAACCCTATTAAAATCCGGGATAAGAAGTATCATATGTCCTTCCTCGTAGTATGAACTCAAATCCTGCCAAGTTTCATGTTAATACGTTCAGTAGTTTCGGAGCTATGCGCGGCCAAGATACAGACAGACAGACAGACAGACATGATGGAAAAACAATACATTTTTGGCAACAGTATCGATAAAAGAGAGCCCTCAAAAAAAATTTCAAAATATCTTCAATGTACAGAATTGGACCTGTTACAGTTTGATTATACATATGTATAGATGTATCAAAAGAAAATGATAAGGACAATCAGTGAACGCATATACGTAGTAATGCTTAAGTTTTCCAATAGCCCCCCGCAGTGGGGCCCCCACATTGCCCCGCAGTGGGACCCCAGTAGCCCCCACAGTGGGGGGCACCGGCAGTGGGGCCCCGGAAGTGGGGGCCGCCGGCAGATGGCCCCCCGAAGTGGGCTCCCCACATTTCTCCGCCGTGGTACCCCCTCATTAGCCCCCCACAGTGGGGGCACCGGCAGTGGGGCGTCGGCAGTGTAGCTCTTGGCAGTGGGCCCCCCACATTTCCTCGCAGTGGGACCCCCAGTAGCCCCCCGCAGTACCCCCCGCAGTGGGATCCACTCAGTAGGCCCCCACAGTGGAGGGCACCGGCAGTGGGGGCCCCCTGCAGTTTATCCCCGCAGTGGGCCCCCCACATTGCCCCGCAGTGGGACCTCCAGTAGCCCCCTGTAGTGGCCCCCCTGCAGTAGGGTAAAATTTCTTGGCTGCGCATAGCGCTGAAACTACTGAATGTATTCAAATGAAACTTGGCATGATTTAAGTTCATACTACGAGGACGGTCATGTAATACTTTTTATCCTGGAATTCGTTAAGGTTCCCTTGGGAGTGGGGATGGAAATAACATTTCTCGGCCTAAAATAGCTCAAAAACTACTGAATGGATTCGAATGATACTTAGCATGATTTGAGTTCATACTACGAGGAAGGACATAAAATACGAGTCCATGCCCCAAAGCCAACAAAATGATTACTAAATTGTTATTAGTGCCGATAAACGACCTATTGAACAGCATCCGGTTTGTACAAAGCTCTCGCTACCAATGATGTTGCCGTCGTCCTGGTAGATCAGCACTGTGACAGGCGGGACATTGTGCTGCGTACCCGGGATGACCGTTTGCAATGCATTGGCGAAACACACCAGGCATTTGATGCTCTTCAGTCTCTACTCGCTTATATACCTACTGTCGTGATGAAGACGGATACAACTTTGATCTTCGACTCGGTCTCACGGTTCGGTTCGGTTCACTAAAAATGTTTACCGCCCAACGAAGTGGGCACGGGTCAGCTAGTAGGTAATATAGGTAGTCGGAGGCCAGAGTAAAAGTAGTAACCAAGGCCAACAGATATACAAACATATAGCATACAAATATATATACGTACCTCATTATATACCTACTTATTAATCACTTTGTACCTACCTAGATAGCTAGGTCACGGCGAAGTTATGGGTACCTTATGTACTTATTTAATAGTAGATTACGATAAGTATGTACCTACATTACCTGCAGATCCTGTTATCCAAGCGACGAATAAAAATTATTTTATGCCCTTTTTTGTAATATGAACTTAAATCATACTAAATTCCATTTGAATACCTTCAGTAGTTTCGACGCTATGCGTAGCAAAGAAATTTTACTTTCATCCCGTCTCCCAAAGGAACCCTAGTGAAATCTGGGATAAAAAGTATCATATGTCCCTCCTCATAGTATGAACTCAATTCCTGCCAAGTTTCATTTGAATACATTTAGTAGTTTCGGCGCTACGCGCAGCCAAGGAATTTTACTTTCATCCCCTCTCCCAAAGGAACCTTATTGAAATCCGGGATAAAAAGTATTATGTGTCCTTTCTCATAGTATGAACTCAAATCCTGTCAAGTTCCATTTGAATACATGTAGTAGTTTCGGCGCTACGCGAAGCCAAAAAATTTTACTTTCATCCCGTCTCCCAACGGAACCCTATTAAAATCTGGGATGAAAAGTATCTTATGCCCTTTCTCGTAATATGAACTTAAATCATGCTAAGTTTTATTTGAATACATTTAGTAGTTTCGGCGCTACGCGCAGCCAAAAAATGTTACTTTCATCCCCTCTCCCAAGGGAACCCTATTGAAATCTGGGATAAAAGGTATCCTATGTCCTTCATCATAGTATGATATCAAATCCTGCCAAGTTTCATTTGAATACATTCAGTAGTTCCGGCGCTATGCGCAGCCAACAAATTTTACTTTCATCCCCTCTCCCAATGAAACCCTATTAAAATCCGGGATAAGAAGTATCATATGTCCTTCCTCGTAGTATGAACTCAAATCCTGCCAAGTTTCATGTTAATACGTTCAGTAGTTTCGGAGCTATGCGCGGCCAAGATACAGACAGACAGACAGACAGACATGATGGAAAAACAATACATTTTTGGCAACAGTATCGATAAAAGAGAGCCCTCAAAAAAAATTTCAAAATATCTTCAATGTACAGAATTGGACCTGTTACAGTTTGATTATACATATGTATAGATGTATCAAAAGAAAATGATAAGGACAATCAGTGAACGCATATACGTAGTAATGCTTAAGTTTTCCAATAGCCCCCCGCAGTGGGGCCCCCACATTGCCCCGCAGTGGGACCCCAGTAGCCCCCACAGTGGGGGGCACCGGCAGTGGGGCCCCGGAAGTGGGGGCCGCCGGCAGATGGCCCCCCGAAGTGGGCTCCCCACATTTCTCCGCCGTGGTACCCCCTCATTAGCCCCCCACAGTGGGGGCACCGGCAGTGGGGCGTCGGCAGTGTAGCTCTTGGCAGTGGGCCCCCCACATTTCCTCGCAGTGGGACCCCCAGTAGCCCCCCGCAGTACCCCCCGCAGTGGGATCCACTCAGTAGGCCCCCACAGTGGAGGGCACCGGCAGTGGGGGCCCCCTGCAGTTTATCCCCGCAGTGGGCCCCCCACATTGCCCCGCAGTGGGACCTCCAGTAGCCCCCTGTAGTGGCCCCCCTGCAGTAGGGTAAAATTTCTTGGCTGCGCATAGCGCTGAAACTACTGAATGTATTCAAATGAAACTTGGCATGATTTAAGTTCATACTACGAGGACGGTCATGTAATACTTTTTATCCTGGAATTCGTTAAGGTTCCCTTGGGAGTGGGGATGGAAATAACATTTCTCGGCCTAAAATAGCTCAAAAACTACTGAATGGATTCGAATGATACTTAGCATGATTTGAGTTCATACTACGAGGAAGGACATAAAATACGAGTCCATGCCCCAAAGCCAACAAAATGATTACTAAATTGTTATTAGTGCCGATAAACGACCTATTGAACAGCATCCGGTTTGTACAAAGCTCTCGCTACCAATGATGTTGCCGTCGTCCTGGTAGATCAGCACTGTGACAGGCGGGACATTGTGCTGCGTACCCGGGATGACCGTTTGCAATGCATTGGCGAAACACACCAGGCATTTGATGCTCTTCAGTCTCTACTCGCTTATATACCTACTGTCGTGATGAAGACGGATACAACTTTGATCTTCGACTCGGTCTCACGGTTCGGTTCGGTTCACTAAAAATGTTTACCGCCCAACGAAGTGGGCACGGGTCAGCTAGTAGGTAATATAGGTAGTCGGAGGCCAGAGTAAAAGTAGTAACCAAGGCCAACAGATATACAAACATATAGCATACAAATATATATACGTACCTCATTATATACCTACTTATTAATCACTTTGTACCTACCTAGATAGCTAGGTCACGGCGAAGTTATGGGTACCTTATGTACTTATTTAATAGTAGATTACGATAAGTATGTACCTACATTACCTGCAGATCCTGTTATCCAAGCGACGAAGATTCCGAAGATACAAACGGGTATCACCAGTTCTGAGTTTTTATACATTTTCCTCTATTCTGCAAAAAACAATTTGGTACTGATAGCAACATTAAGCGTTTAGTATCATAGTTATGCGACACTAGCGCCACCCTTTATTTTTTATTCTATTATCGCTATGGAAAAAATTACATACCAAAAGTTCTCACCGCCAATAGATAATACCTAGTATAAACTATTTTTCGATACCTGCAGCAGACAATGCAGAGCAGTAAATGGTTTATTGGGTTTGGTGGCCACCAAAAGCAATAAACCATGTTCTGCTAATACTAAATGAAACAAAACTATTACAGAGTTGTCGAAAAATAGTTGATACTGGGTATTATCAATTGGCGGGGAGAACTTTTGGTAATTCTTTTCCATAACGATAATAGAAGAAAACATAAAGAGTGGCGCTAGTGTTGCATCACTATGCGTCCTAAGTTGGAGTGTTTGCCTTTGCGTATCAATAAATTAATTTTCTTTCTTTTCTTTCAATTCAACGAAACAAACACCAAAACAACAGTCAAAGACTTTGCTGCGTCACTATACTCAAAATCATTCATTCGACAGTATTGCCAACTAGATTATAAATATATTTGCTACCAGGTTTGCTACATTGTAATTATTTTATTTTCAAACTTGGGTTAATCGCGTTTGATAATTAGTTTAAGTTTCTAACATTATAATAAACCGTCATTGAGTATGTTTATATTCTATAAATATTAATTTTATATAATTTATTTTCTATAAATATTGAACTAAAAAATAACAAAAAGTTTTTATAATTATGTAATCTCTAAGGTATATATGGGCCCTAGTTAAGTTACTATGTGTGTACTTGCTTGTGATGCCTGAAATAAATTATTGTTTATTTATTTATTATTATTTATCATAAAATATACGCCAAAGTTCTTGCTGGCAACCCTGGTTTGACAGACAGATCCCTCTAATCCCGTTCTTTCCCCTCAACGTGCGCAGCCGTTGAAACCAAAATTCACAGAACTCATAAAGATTTGCGCGTTGGTACCTCTACTCTACCTAGGTACCTATTGGTTATTGTGAGCACATCAGGATATCACTAATTGATGGTCACTCGAGCTGTCAAAAATTACATCAATACTTGAACGGACGGTATAAATAACAGGGTTGGGATGAAATCGCAGATTTAAAAATTTACATAATGAACTATACACTAGTCAAACTTGATAAGGAACATTGTAAAGAAACCGCCCATACTTAACCTAAAATACACTCTGCTGACGCGTCTTTTTATACGCAATTTACATTACTTGTCGGTTCGTGATCTTTCCTTTCGTAAATATATGAATACAATTACCTATATCTTAAACTGAGCAAGTGAGTTTTCGTTTTTAGTGTCGTGGTTTGTTTACAATCATTCCACATCGGGTTTGGCTATAGTGTATAGAAATTTAAGGTCAAAGGCACTCACCTTTTGTTTAAAATATCTAAGTAACTTCCTTATAATCTTTGTTATAAAGTTCACTATACAATAATTATAAAATTAAATACATCCTTGCGACCATCTCCATCCTTGCAAGGTTCAAGACTGGCCTTGCTACACTTAAAATCAGGTTTCTGAACTTGACTCTTCACGGGTTCCTGTTGCACTATTATAGTTTCTTACTATAATGAACACTATATTTTGCCCGTGGCTTAACTTATGTAAGTTTTACCTTTTTTGACACCACATTTTGAATTTTGGAGTTCCGTACCCGAAGGATGAAAACGAGATGGCCTATTACTAAGCCTACGCTGCCCTGTCCGCCCGTCCGTCTGTCAGCGGAAGTGTTAGACAGTTTCACAAAGTGCGTATTTCTCTTGCTGCTAACAAACAGTACAATATTTTTTTTTAATTTTATATTTATACGGGCCGACGTCCGTGCCATGTTGAACACCTATGCGACGTTTGGCGCGGTCAGTACTTGGGTAACCCCTTGGTATAAGAAAACAAGGTATGCTCTTCCGAGACACGATAGTCACGTGGGTGTCTCCAGGCTACGTCATCGACGCCATCGGCCAATGAGAAGATAAATCTGTTTCCTGGTGATACCAGGAGCGTAAAATCGTAACTCCTCGAGCTCCTGTATGAATCTGATAAAACTATGTGGTTTTGTATTTACCCATTATGTATCACATTGGCTTATATTTAACTAACGCTGTTTTAATTGATCTAACAAACATAATTGACGACTCACATTTTTTATGGATTTTTCATTTGACCCTTATCACATTTGTTTCCAATCATACATATTTTGTTGAAATGAAGTGGCAACTAGATAGTGACGTCACCTGGCGACACTCCCGGAAGGGCAAACCTGTTTTCTTGGATCATGGGTAACTCCGTCATGTCATGTTTTATTTTTGTTTTTGGTTTTTCTTAGGACTATAGTAACTTGATCGAAAAGTTTCCGTGACACGGAATCTGACACAAATGGATTTGTGTCAGATTCCGCGTAGTCCGTCAGTTATATTATCAAAATATATTGAACACATTTTTTTTGCTTTATCAAATCAATCAAAATTTATATAGATAACGCTCATTAAAGTTCGGGAGAGGGGGGCTCATGACGTCACTTCGTAGTAAAAAGTGCCCCAAGGCGTGACGTCACGCGGAACTTCAACGCACCATATCTTTGTCATTTTTGTTTAATTGAAAAAAGAAAAAATACGTAGGTATTCAATATTTTTTGGTAATGTAAATAACGGACTAAATAGTTTTTTCAGGAAACTAACCCTATTTGTCCGTCCGTTGGGCCGTGGGTCCGCGGCGTACGATGTACCGTGGATGTCGTAAGAGCCAACTAAGGGAACCTACCAGAGGAAGGGCAGCAGCTTCCTACTGAGTATTTTTCAACACCAACACTGCGATCACCAATCCGCCTGCCAAGCGTGGTGATTATGGCAAATCCCGCCCTACATGGGAGACCATCCACTCGATGGACCAACGACATCGTAGCGGTCGTCGCAGGGAGTCGATGGATGGAGGCGGCTCAGGACCGGAATTTGTGGCGTTGTACGGGGGAGGCCTATGTCCAGCAGCGGACGTGTATGGGCTGATATGATGAAGCCTATTTGTGGGAGGGCGGGAGTTTGTATTGGATCTTATCAAGAGGTTTTTCGGGGAATTCTTACTAAATATTTTACATCGTATGACAACACAGATGACACCAAGCATGGTTTTCATCTATCGATCGAGTCATTCCGTCTTCGTCCCACTGGCTTCGCGCCTAAGTAGTCCGAACCCAGAAAATCATATTCAGTGATGATATCTTCTCAAAGGCACGCTTTAATAATGTCAGCCACACACTTCTCATGTGAAAAGTGGCTCTACATATAATAAAGTCATCAATGATAGAGCTCCGAATTCGTATGAAGACCGTAAAGGCCGTTACCTAATTAAAAAAAAATAGATCTACGCGTGTCTACTTGAGAACATACTTTTGTTTTTCGTCGACGGAAAAACTTTGAATTCTGTACCCCGCTGTACATAATTCAAAGTTTTTCCGTACCGTCCGTACGTACCAGATTTTCTTCAGTTTTGAAAGGTTTTGAACAGAACTTTTACCCATCGTAAGGCGTCGTCCTAATTGGCGTAGATCGTACGAGCTAACGATGCGTTTTCGTCGCACGACGAGATTTAGTGTCCTAATTGAAGCTTGCAACTATCGCTCTAGCACTCAAAATGGTTAATAACGATCGTACGAGAGGGTATCGTACGATCGTGCAATCAAAGCTACAAATCTCTTTTCTTCTGACTGAGTGTTTTCGGAGCCAGTCTTTAAGATCCCATATGCAAAAGCACTTTGATTTTAATTTCATACTAAATATTGTTATTTTTCAAAGCATGTTAGCCGGCTCGCTTTGCGCTGCGGCCAGGAGGGCAATTCTCGCAATCGATCTACTCGATAAATATGGCAGGGACTGTCAAAATATCGATTGAAAGAAGCGTATTGTCAAAATCTGTAATTCAATATTTATCCAGGGTTTTTCTTGAATGAGTTGATATATCACACGAGAATATAGTTTTAGCGGTACTCGATATTATTCACATGATATTTTTATCCCGTGATAATGAATATCATAAAATATCACGTGATACGCAGAATTGGCCCCCAGGATTTTGTATAAAATGGTGTATGATATTTTTTAATATAGTAAGAGATTGAAAGTGCTAACATGGCTGACGTAGTCTGTGTTTGGCTAAAAGCCCTTTAAAATATAAGATTTAAATAAATAAGTGTCCTGATTGGTCACTGACACTGACTGAGATCTGATATCTGGCATCACGGGATGCCCATCAACCTGTTGGACCATCACACGATCATTTTCATCGCGTTATAATTATAACTGAACGATACGATTTCGACGTAATTAAGAAGACGTCATAGTTGGTATGCGAAATAGCAAGAAATGTGGCTTATTTTCGTTTGATTCTGTATATAACCGCTAACAGCAGCATAGATCCCCATTTCACGATACTGAAAACGAGCTCTATTCTTGTAATTTCCCAGCAGACTTTCATCAAATTTGCAAAACAGAGTCACAATCGAAATAAACTTTTGTTTTGTTGTCCCCTTTAGAATATATTAATTTTGTAGAGTCGCTCGCGACGCTTTCTTTATTTACTTTCTAAGGATCCAAAACCCGGAGGTAGCGGAAAAACATTTGACATCAAAAGTATCTTCAAAACTAATATTTTGGTGGATCAAAAAGGGTTAACCGTTGATTTTCTAGATTTAAACGACGATGCTTTTACTCACGTGAGATGTTGGAAAAAGTCACGTGTGAGACGATGGGAATATTCGCATGTCACGTGAGACGCTGGGAATAACTCGCAGATTTGTACGCCTAGTCGCCAATAATGTGTAGGTGTAATTTATGATGACTTGTTCAGTCTAATCCGTGGCCACGTATTCCTTCTGCTTCTGCATCTGCAAGTCCAACAAAAATATCTGTACATTCTTCAGCTTTTTGCTCGACTACCACCGGAGGAGAGTTGTGAGATTGGCAAACTATGTATGTATGTTTATAGCCGCTTGTATGTAGCCGATTTGTATGTTCCCACGTAGCGCTGAAACTACTAGTCCGATTTAAACAAATGATGTATCGATTGATTCGTCTCAATACCCCGGTGGTAATAGACTAAACAGCTGACGTGAGTTAGTTGAAGGCCATTATGATGGCCTCCGGTTTATACAGCCCCAGGTAGAAGAGGGAACAAAGGCCTCCGACTACAAAAGTAATTTTAGTTTTTAAACATTACCTCCATTTTTTTCAGATTTGCGTTGAGAGCATCATCTTTATTCGCTACAAAATTCTATTGACAATCTTTTTCATGATGACCATATCTTAAAAATGAAATAGAAAAACATAACAGCCATTGCAAGTTGAATTTATCCTATTTTCGGCCATTGGGAGAACTCTACGACTCCACCCTAAGTTTTCCTTGTTTTATGTGTCTTGCAAACGAAAATGGGAGTTCAAACAGTTTCTGAATGAGCAAAAACTTTGATTACGTGCTTTGTTTACTTTCTTGTTTTTCTTTTTTTTTTTGGTTTAGAAATGTTTGAAGTTCTTTACTGATTTTTTAAACCCGTACACATAGATATAGACACTCATTTATTTGCTGCTGCAGTACAAAACAGACATAAAAATATATTTAAAAAAATAACATAGTAACTTAAGTACAAGAAAAACAATTGCACAGAATGTTTATTTTTTTGGGGAGACTGTTACCTACTGCAGCAAAAAGCTCTCGACTCAGGATAAATGCCTTACCATTCAGGAGTAGATAGAATATAGGCTTGAGGCGTATTTATCGTCACTGATAAAAGTCACAGGTATAGAAAATTGGCGGTATTTCACAGTGACAGAAACTAAATATATCTATACTGTCTCACTGGCAGTGCCAGTGTCACGAGTGCACGATATTATATCGTTGTTATTTTATTGGGTACCTACGCAATAAGTCGATTCAGCTGGATAATATCGCTTCTATATTCTCTCTTTGATAATATCACTAAGTCAGAATGAGACACACCTATTTTATACGCTATTTTATACTTGGAAATTTGAAATGTATACCGCAATGTAACAAACTTGTTACGTTGCGTTATACACATACAATTCAAGAGGAGTTTTCGTTACGTAGCGGTACTATTGCTGCAATAAATATATTATTCAATCAGTAAAACAATGTATTTGTACGCGATTGATTTCTATCAGCTAGTATTTCTATACTAGCTAGTATTTTGTCACTGGTATTTGTCACAGATATTTTGAAGTCGCAGGAACGTAAGTCCCAGGTATCGGATTTTGCCTAGTATAACCCAAGACTATTAGAATATTATGAATGTAGTTAAGGGTTACTACGAACCATCGTTGTGTTGCAGTGCACGCCGCCGGACGCGAAAAACGCACTAGAACCGCGCTCGTCCTGGCATAAATCGAACCCACAACCTCACTCAATACGCCATCGCGATAGATATTACTAAAGAAATTAATAATATCCTAAAAATTTACGACTCCGGCGGGACTTGAACCCGCGACATTGCCCTTAATACGGGGATGCGCTATCCAACTGCGCCACGGAGGCAAATACCCGACCCGTCGAAAAATAAATATAGTATAATAACAAAAAACTATAGAGATTATTTCCTTTTTCTGATGTAGCTGACAGGAAAAATCTTACGTTTAAAATCATACAGATAGTAACTCCTTCTTCTTAGTGCCTCTCCATTAATGAAGGTCGGCTTTCATCCGCTTGAATTTTTCCCTATCCAGGCCAATCCTAAATAGATTTTCTGCTTTCTTAATTCCAGTCCATTGTCTTACGTTGCACAGCCAGGAAGTCTTTCTCCGAATAACCGCTCTTTTACCTCGTCTTCTTCGTCTCTATCTTCTCTGTCATGATCATATCATCATCATCATATCAGCCCATACACGTCCACGCTGGACATAGGCCTCCCCCTTACGACGCCACAAAAGACGGTCCTGAGCCGCCTCCATCCATCGACTCCCTGCGACCGCTACGATATCGTCTGTCCACCGAGTGGATGGTCTCCCATGTGAGGGAGGGGTTTGCCATTATCACCACGCTTGGCAGGCGGATTGGTGATCGCAGTGTTGGTGTTGTAAAATACGCAGAAGGACGCTGCTGCCCTTCCTCTGTTAGGTTCCCTTAGTCGGCTCTTACGACATCCACGGGTTGAGTTGGAGGGGTCGATATTCGTACGCCGCGGCCCCACGGACGGTCATGATCACATGCAGCAGTTAATATCGAACATGTCGTACGGAAACATGTCCGAGGTACCTATGAATCTTTCTCTGTTTGATTGTTCTTACTAGGTAGGGTATTTTGGCGATTGTATATTGCACACTAGCGCCATCGCGCCACCACTTATTTTTACTTATACTTAATACAGATTTTATAACTTAAAATTACGTTAGGCACAAGAATTCTTTTGAATGTGGTCTACGGTACTAAATCCTTTTCGACACCCAGCTTGTTCGGGAGGCTGGAAGTCGTCAAACCTTCAAGAGAGACGGTTGGTGATAACTCTCGAAAACAACATATAGACGTGGCTTTGAGATGAGCCTATACTATAGGTAGGCCCTATATTTCCTAAGAAGGGCTTTTGTCACCCTTCTTAAGGAACAGGCAGAGGTCTCTTTTACTTATTTTCTCATGCACGCCGATTACGCCGATGACGCCGGCGCCGCCGACATATTTGACACCAGACGCCGCCGCCGATCAAATGGGCATCGGCGCACATGTCTACTATCCGCTTTAAGGTGGTTTGTCACGGGTTGGCGCGAGATTTTTTTGTTTTTTTGTTTTATTCTGCTTTCTTCAAGTAAAAAATCTTGCGGAAAAGTAAGTTGGCGTAAATTGTAAACCATTTTCTATTTACTTATGAAAAAACGAACTTCGGCTCATTGGTAGTTAAGAGCATTTGAGAAAATAAGTGATTTTGGGTTAAAAATCAACATTTTTCCAAATACTCCCAAAATAAAATAATAATGAAGTGGGTTTCATCATGAAAAATAGAAAATAGTTCACGATTTGCACAAAATTACTTTTCCGTTAATTTTGTTCTCTGTAAAACGCAGAAAAAAAATAAAATCACAAATAATTTGTTTCTACCCCGTGACGATCACCCTTAATTTAATTTTTGTGAACAAAAATTCAAATAAAAATAAGAGATAGCCCCTATATCTTACCTACCTACGTTTGCCCGGGCTACCTCTGGTTTCCCGCGCTTTTTACCGAAACATAAATAACGGGCGACAAGCGGAAAACCAGACCAGACACGCGGCAAGCAATAAAATAATAAAGAAAATAATTTTGGTAATGTAATGGCCATTTCGAGAGGAAACTTGTTTTTGAGGGAAATATATACCTACAGCTGCTGCCCGCGCCTTCGCCCGTGTTTTAACGGGATAAAAAATAGCATATATTCCAGGTCCCAAACTATACCCATAGGTACCAAATATCAGCCTAATCGGTTCAGTAGTTTTTGCGTGAAATAGTATAATATCCATACATCCATCCATACAAACTTTGACATTTATAATATTAGTAGGATATATACTTTCTGGATGGATACAGTATAGGTACTTGCTACCACTTGCTACATTTAATAAAACCAATGCGCTCTGGATGTCTGTTTTTCAGCTTCTTCCAAAATCTCACGCGCTCTCTCTCTTTACTCCTAAACTCCTCTTAAACCACGAAAGAACCAAGAACGGTTTTTAATAAATAAATAATAAACAAATACAAAAAATAATAATACTGTTTTACCAATGGACGCAGTGATTCAAGAGAAAAGTTTATAAGACGTATAAAAATCACTAGTTTCTAACCGCGGCTTCGCACGCCTTTTTCAATTGAAACGTCCGCACGTCTATGGAACTTTATAATTTTTTTATCGAGAATATTATTATAAGTTACCTATATTTACGTTTTTATCTTTACAAAGCACTATAGTATAATTATGTTCAATTTTAATAAACATATTTTTACAAGTTTTACATTTTAGTAGAGATACAGTTGTTTAAAAAAACATAAAATTTGTCCACACTCAAAATATCAAGCCTTAAAGTTTATTTCTATCCCCTTCATGGGAACTAATTCGTTACGTTTTACGCTACGCTCTGCTACGTTTTATCTCAAGAGATAATACGTAGCCCAGGGACGATATAAAATACGTAGCCTATGATTTATTCCAGGCGTAGAACTACATGGCAAATTTTAGCCCGACCCGTTTATTAGTTTTGCCGTGAAGAAGTAAAATATATCCATCCATACAAACTTTCACATTTAAATATTAGTGTCAGACACACATTTTGGATCAAAGGCACACTTATTTTGGTTTTCACCTATAAAAGAGTTGAAAAAATCTGATTGAGTTGCAATGTATACATAATTTGTTTATTAAATACTTTTACCTACACAGCAGCGAGTTTTTACTCTATGCTTATAAAATTCGCGGTCCAAAGAAATAAGTAAGGTTATGTTACCAAGGGACTGCCAAGCGTGGTGATTATGGCAAATCCCCCCCTACATGGGAGACCATGGCGGCTCAGGACCGCTATTTGTGGCGTCGTACGGGGGAGGCCTATGTCCAGCTGTGGACGTGTATAGGTTGATGATGATGATGATGTTACCAAGGAGTTATCTCTCCCGAAGCAAAGATTTCACTCATGTTGCGTTCCATTTTTAAAAGTCCAAGGACATCTACATTTTCCCTCCAAACGGGCCATAAAGCACAGATAATAAGCATAATGGCGGCATATGTTCGTATTATCAGCGCCATCTGTACATTATTTGTATATGTCCTCGGAAAAGAATATTTTCGTTTGGAGAAGGTTTCAGGAATTTTTAAAACTACTGAAGTAGGTACCTACACAATTATTTTTCCAATCTTTGGAATGTGCTTTCCTACCAACTTCCTTTCATAAGATAAGTAGGTTTGTACCTACTTTGAAAAATGGGGGCATATGGGGGCGATAGGCGATTTTGGCGATTTTTCGACTTCACCTCAAAGATTTACATCTTTGCTTCACCTCCCTTGGTGAGACGTCGTCGTCGTCGTGAGATTTTGCTCGAGTCCTACACTCCCCCCCCCCGCCCCCTTTTTTCTGCTTTCTACATAGAATAAAATTAACGGAAACGTAAGTAATTTGTCTCTAATCGTAAACGACTTTCTATTGCTAATTTTAATCTCCGTGGACAAAAATTACATGATATTTGCCCAACCGTCCCCCTCTTGAGATTGGGTGAGATTTCGCTCGAACACCTAAACGCCTCGCGTAATTAATTGACGCCCCCTATAAGGCCCTACCTCTGTTTACCTATGTTCCTACCTAACCAAATGCCTACAGACGCAAAACATACAGAGTAGAAAAGACCAGTTTTTATAAGTCCTACGAGTCCCTACTTCACGCAAAAAAGAAAAGCAGATTATGCAAAGCATTTCCACTTGTTCCATAATCCTGGTCCCTTATACAGGACGTCCCATTTTACGCATGTGACCGAGTTGAATTATCATGTTTTTATTTTTATAGCGGCAATATCTTACTGGCTTTTTCCCGCGGAATTGAATGAATGAATGAATGAACACTTTATTGTATTAGAAAATTAATACATTAACAAAAAAATCTTATATCTAAACAAAAATTAACAGTACAAAAGGCGGCCTTATCGCTGAGAGCGATTTCTTCCAGGATTTGCACATTTATATTTTTGTTCAAAACACAATAATAGTATAAGATACCATTATTGTGTAGTACCTGGAAAGGTCTTGACTGAAACTACCGTTGGATTGACACACTTAAAATGAGTTAGGTAAAGTTTTTCAAAACATTGCTTTATATTGCCCCGGCTGCTTTTGACTTGTTAAGAATTAATACTGCTAATTTGTATTTGTACCTATTTATTATGTAACAACGACGATTTTTGCTAAACTAATTAAACTAGTTAGGTACTTATAATTAATAATATCATCATGCTTAACATTATTGTAAACAACATTCAAAAATACACACATATTAAAAATACAACAACATTAAAAATTAAATCGTTTACAACAGCATTTAATTTTTTATCGTTTTCAGATATTGGAGCAAATAAATTAATTGAAATAATATATAAGATTTTCATAATATACGTACATGATACAAATTAAAATAGTAATAACAAAACGAGCAAGTATCCTTTCATTCAACACTCACAAAATCTCAGGCATACTAACATTAAATTCTTCCATTCATCTGCGAAGAGATCGCAGGTATTGTAGGTACCTATTGTGATTAAATAATTTACCTACGTACCTACTTGTTTTTTTTTGTTGATTGAGTTACAAATAAAATATTCTCATTCATTCTCATTCTCATTCATTCTCACTAGGTACAAAATTACGTACTCGTACACTTTCGTTTTGCCTCAATACGTGTTTAGTAAATAAAGCCATACTAATAATAAATAAAAAAGCGAAAGTAATTCTTGTTACCTTTTCACGCCTGAACGGATCTCGGTGAAATTTGGCAGAAAGGTTTACAGAAGGTATCCCAGATACGGATATATGATACTTTTTATCCCGAAAAAGTACATACGAAGCCGTGGCAGAACCTAGTTGGTATTAATCCTAACTAATATTATTAATGCGAAAGTGTGTGTTTGTTTGTTTGTCCTTCACGCCCTAAGCAACGAATCGACTTGATTTTTGGCATAGAGTTAGTTGAAAGGATGGAGAGTAACATAGGCTTTTTGTGTTTCAAATTCCCATGGGAGATTTACGGGAAAAAATACTTTTTATCCCCCTAGAAATGTGAAATTCGAATATAACGCAGGTGAGACCCCGCGGAACAGCTAGTAAATCAATAATGCTGGAAAATCCACGCAGCATCATCTAGTTCCCAGTTCCAGATAAGCAGTGCTTGTGTTATGGGTAGTAGATCTAGTAGATACCTACCTACCTACTAGATGACTGATCTATGTACTAATCAAAACATAAACTAAATAGGTACTTAGATGTGTTTTATTAAACAAAGCAACACCCAGAACACTCGGAACAAACTGCAGATCGTACAAACATTTATACCACGGTGGGAATCAAACCTGCAACATGCTCCGTCGCACACGGATCTTCGCCCACTACGCCACTAAGGGTCCTCGATGCAGCGCGCAATTTTAGAGTTGAAGAGCTCTACCTAAGGAATTTATATACTAACTTACGTTAGTATATAAATTCCTTGGCTCTACCTTTATCGATATCAGAATTTGGCAGGCGACCGGTGTTGCCTGCGAGAATGAAACAAATAACCCTGGCCCCTGAGGAAATTTCCCCATGTCAATACAGCCAAAAGAGCTCTGCATAAAATGCTGATCCCGGCTTGAACAAACAAAAATGATATTTTAAATAAGTAGCTGAGCCCCGACCTTGTTCTAAGGATAAGTGCGAGTAAAGTCTGATGGGTTCTGTCTTTTTACTATTTCTGAGAATGATCTAACAGAATTAGAATCAATAACTTTATTTCTTTAGGCTCACAAATTAAGCACTTAGACAAGTCAAATTTTATACAAAATATATATGTAACAAGTATGTATAGTGTAGTTTTTTTATAATCAATAGGCCTTCGTTTAACCTAAATCTCACCTGATGGAAAGTGACGATGTAGCCGACGATGTATCACGAAGGTTTAGTCTAGAAGACACCTATTCACTCTAGTTTTGAAAACAATAAGGTAAAGGAATTACAAACTTGCTTCTTGTTTTCAAGGCTTTTCACACGATTTTCCAAAATAAAAAACTATTAGTTTCATTCATTGTAGAAAGCAGAAAACATTCAAACAACTTTAAAAATTTAAATCGCGCATAATGTAAACGAACGTCCTAGCAGATTGCATTATATGTATATATATAACGTAGTATGTACTTACCTATACATATGTATTCCGAATTTCGTTTTAATTTTTACACACCATAGAGTAGGTAAGATGGAGCCAAAGTCATTTCCGGTTATATATCTATGTATCACCATAGTAGTATCTTTGTCTATCCGACGGAGCCAAGCTATGAGTAAAAGAGATAGCTGGTATACGTATAGCTATGCTGTACTGTCAGTGTGAATCATGTCAGGTGCTGACACAGTAGTTTGCTCTAAAGTTGTGGTCAGACTGATGAACTTTATTGGAATTCTAAGAAATTACTGCGTTTTACTCAAAACTTTGTTGAAAATGTGAAAATGTGTACAGTCCTTCAAGAAGGACAAAAGGTGGAGTAAAATTCCCGGATTTGTCATTACATGCTTAAGTTTTTCGCTCAGTATACATTCTAAAGTAATTATGTTTATTACTAATCTGAAGTAACAACATTTTAACAATCTAGTTCATGTGTTCCTGTGAGTTAAGCAAACAAATAATGTCCAAAAGCACGAATAATTAGCCGAGATAATTTTTGCATCTGTGCTAGTGATGGGCTTACCGTCAAATTTAGTTTTCGGGTTATTCCGCATTCTTCCCACTGGTTTCGGCCGTAAATGGCCCGAATCCGGATAATAAAATTGTATGCTGATTTCATTCCTGATTTCAACATTTCTTACAGGAAAGTAATATCTTTCACACTCTTCTCGTGCATGTAGCATCATGATACATTGATTTATTATTATTTTACCGTAGTATTTAATTAATTAGTTTATGTAACTCAAAGTACGAGGAAAGTAGAAATACACAATATATTAACATTAATAACCTGGAATTATTTTCACGCGGTTTTTTTCCGTAAGTTTTCGTTCCAAAAATTACGTAATTTGATTAAAGTTATAAAAACAATTTTTCGTAGGTACATAGGTATTTACTTTGTTTATATTTTCCGTTTATTAAGGCACAAACATTATACAATATCCTTAAAATTAACAATAGATAATATCTATGTATACATCAATCAAGATTATAAATTTACGCAAAATAAGTCCTCATAGCTTATCCATTAGACTCCCTGAATGAAGGATGTTTCACACCCGTGACTACCAGCTGTTTATAGTGTCAATTAGCGCTTTAGACTATATAACAACCTCTTTGATACTAACCTAATCCTACCTTTATGCAAATATTCTTGTTCGTTTGTATGGCGCGCTGTGAGCTAAGTCTTATCACGTTGATAGACCACAATCTCACCTGATGGAAAGTGTCGATTTGGTGTATCAGGAAGGTCTAAAATGGTGGGAACACACGTACGTAAGTACATACATGCTCAGCATGTTTCATCCGAGCAGGGCTATTTATAAACATGCTCGACCCTGCGTCTACACATAAGAGCTTTCTCAAAGAACATGTTTAGTGTGCGTTGAAACTCTTTGAGCATCGGACGATTCGTTGTTGTGTTTAGTGGGCATCGCCTGCTATTTACATTTACTGTCGGGATTTTTTTTTACCAATTAATTTTATTAGAATTAACCTGTAACGTCCCATTGTTGGGCAAATCCCTCCATGAATTACGACTCTGAGCCAGTTGGGCCCACGTTCTATCGAAGGTGTCTAGTTCATTGCGCCATCATTACTTTGGTCTACTGCGACGCATTACGCTGTATTATTTGGTGAATTTAAAATTTATGAATTAATTAAAATTATTGATTAAATAAATTTATATGAACATAATATCGATTATTTCATTAATTTTTCCACAAAATCTCGAGAAAATGAACGAAAGTACGACATTATAGTTGTGCACTAACACCTTATTCACAAAAATTTCAATCACGACTAACATACTCGACGTCGTGGCTACATACGAGTACAAACATTTTTGCTTCGAACATCGTGCAAGAATTATGTACGTTTGAATCTGGTTCGAATCGAACATTTTGGTTGGCTTCGAGGATTTATTTTGAGTCTTGCATGTTCGTCCTTACTCGAGATCGAGGAAGTTTATCGAGTATGTACGTACCTGTGTACCCACCGGAAGATACCTATTCACTCTTGTCTTAAAGTGATCCAGGTTATAAATGGCCGAAAAAATAGGAGCAGACAAGGTGGATTAATGCTGCTCACAAAATACATAGTTACATAAACTATAAGTAATCACTTTATTTTTTTTTTTATTGCCTTCAGAAGTTGGTAAATGAGGATTAGCAAAACACAAAAAACATGTTTTTGTGGAGCTCCCTTTAATTTTAATATTTATTTTGATAATATGTTATTATGGAAATGGGTAAGGTTAATGGAATACACACAAAAAATGCAGGTGTCTATCTTTTACGAATCATGAGATACAATAAAGCTCGATAGATCGACAGAGAGACAGGCAGCGGAGGAAATATGGGACGAAAAAGAAATGAAATTGGTATAAAATTTTATTTTCCTGATTCGGACTAGTTTGGGCCGAAACCAGTTCGGCTTGACAGCGAAGTCACATCCCTAGTCACGCACACTATTACAAATCTGCAACAGCACACTAACAAAAAACGGACATGCGTAGAACTGTATCTGGCGGTATCCTCTAATACTTCATCCGAGGTACACACCTTTGAGGTAAATTATTACCTAAGTAACAAACATCGACACCATACCATAATACCTCTCAGGTCGACACACAAACAATCAAGTAAATTTTTACTTTTAATTGTGTTGATTAAATGGGTGTCATTTAATTTTCCATAACCAAGGCATTCCCAAGAACATTGTTTTGAACTGATATGCCCAATGGTATGGTAGTAGAGACTACTGAATTAAAAAACGAAGTTTTAATTTTAAAACAAGAGCTACGAGTATAACCATTTTGTTTGCTCTCTAAATTCGTCTATTCACTTCAAGTTTTGCAAATACCAAATCTGCGGAACTCTAAAACAAATATGAAATCAGTAGAAACAGCTGGTTTTAAGGTAATGCGACCAGCAGGGCCCATCAGGGTTCCGTCTACACACGGTTTTATTGCGGGTCCGTACAACACAAAATGTGCTAAGTAATGAATTTATAAATTAAAGTTTAAGTCTTTAATTTATAAATTCATTACATCATAATCTAAGATAAAACTAAAAGGAAAATTAGGTCTTTAAAAGTTCTCCTTTAGAGCGAATATTGCAAATAAAGAAGATAACTAAAAGATCTAAGTACCTTACCTACCTAAAATTGCTTGGCAATGCATACAAGAGCGGATTCTTTAAATTAAGGGCATCTTTGATGTGTAACTTACGCCATCTGCACTAAATAACCTAAAACCGGCATGTCGGAAGTTTAAGGGTTTTCCTTTTACCCAGTTAGCGGCAAGTCGGGTGGCAGCGGAAGTTTTAACTTAGTTAAGAAAATGTCCACCGACAGCGCCACTGTAGCACGGAAACTTCGCATGCGCAAATCACTTCCTTATATTTTCAAAGCCCAATATTCATGAATGGAACACAACCTATCTTCGGTAGTACCAAAAAGTT
Source organism: Eupithecia insigniata (assembly GCA_947859395.1). Lineage (NCBI taxonomy): Eukaryota > Metazoa > Arthropoda > Insecta > Lepidoptera > Geometridae > Eupithecia > Eupithecia insigniata. Next base: position 12,210,221 of record OX402011.1, read on the forward strand.
AATCAAAATGTTATTTTAGTGTTAGAAAATGTCCGGTTCAATATCACACAGTGAAAGTGTTGTCAAATCAAGATAGTGTTGTGAAAAGTGAGTTTTCCCGCTCGATTGATGACAATTGCTAAATTATTTGTAAGTATTCAGTTGTTTTTGTAATGAAAATCACCCGTTATGCAACCAAATATTCCCTAAAAATCTCTCAATTTATTTGCATGGTCCTTAATCATGAAATGATGCTAATAATCCGTTGAAGTTTCGTTGATTTCCTGGAAAACAAAACTGCGGTATTTTTATCGATTTGACACACCACTTTAGTTTTAGGGCTTTCCTTATCAGCTGATCCAAAAAGTTAAGAAATCTTCCAAGGGATGCTTTTTCTGGATAATCTATCAAATTATAGGTCAAGGTCGGGCCAACAAATCGTTAGGAAGTAGGTACTTTTATGACATACTTAGTGTATGGCTGTATTAATATGGATACGACTGTACTAATTACTATATGCATTGGTATCATCAAAGAGCGGACCTAAATGCCTGTTAATTTGGCTGTAACTTTTGTAATAAATATTATGGAAATATTATCTACAAACAAACCATGCATGTGTAAACTAAATTAGACAGGTAATTAGCCTCCATAAATAATTACGGCCTGAGCTCCATAATTAAAGGATCAGATAAAAAGTTTAGGTTGTCGTCGGTTTCAAATAAAAAATATTAGTCCATCAACTACATACGAGAAAAGTCCATTTCCTATCCAACCAAACACGTTATTTTATACCTATTATACCACCGTACAATATGTATAAAAATAACTACGTATAGGTAGTTTATGACTATGTACATATATCTATGCGTGTTTGTGCCAGGATCTGAAAGCCGAGACGGCATGCTCGTTGACCTCGAATTCAGATAGCTTTACGTAAATAGATCGGTTAGTCTCGACTTGGTTTACTACCTATCTTTTCCGGCGGTATTTTTTCTGATCTCACGAAAATCTACGGCAGTTTTTTAAAGTTTTGGAATGAGTTTTTGTGCAGTACCAACCGAGATACCGGTACCTAAGTACTTTAGATTACGGGATCTGTCACTTACTTCATGATACCATGTACGAAAATTAACATCATAATCTTTCATCTTTGATGATTCCTAAACCTAGCGAAGCTTCGCTGCTTCCTTAAATTGTTAAAATTAATCTAAATTCTGATTTATCTTACTTACTTATTCGTAGATCTCGGGGCTCTTTTAAAAACTTATTTCCATCCATTCCATCCGAAGTATGCCGTATATTTTGCTTGATTCAGGCAGGCGTACCAAAACGAGAAATTTTATCTTACTCTTTCATTTCCAGCTTCAGCCATGTCGAGCAGCCCATTCCCCTACACCTGCGAGCTCTGCGGGGCAGAAGGGCTCACAGATGAGGGCATGCGCAGCCATACACTGGAGGTCCACGTGGCGGGGAGGCCCGAGTGCCCCTTCTGTGACTGCGACGTGCCCCAAGCACAACTCGTGGGACATGTCCAGAGGGCTCATCTACATTACTTGACGCCGGAGAGAGAGCTGATGGCGTTTATCGATGATCAGAGTCCCAGGTTGGTGATACAGAATGTCAGAAGTCTCTAGTGGTGGTACCTACCAAAGTGAGCCGTCTACGATGAGTAATTTTACGGAACCCTGTGCCATTTTTTGGAAAGTTGACATGCTCATGAAAACGATCAGTGCGTGTTGATAGTAGCATAGATATTTAAACCAAAAACATGATGCAATACGGCGCAGCTAGTATCATGTCTATGTACAATGCGATGCAATACAAATGTGTCACAGAAAACGCAACTTATAAAATAATATCAGTAGAGGCCCTAGGTACCTAAAATTAGGTTAGTAGTACGAGTAGCAAGGAGAAAAACAGCCTCTACCCCTATAAATAATAAAAGCGCCCCTTGCAGACTCAATAGAGATAAGGGGAGTATACGTAGATACCTACTACACTTCCCTACTTGGCACTATACTTACGGCTACGACTGTCGATCTCCCATAGGATTTCCCCGGCCTGATTCTTCAGATATTTGGCATGTTGCCGAAGGACACTGTTTTATGATCTCTTTGACCCTAAGATTAACTATCTACGTAATGTTTAAATCCCGTTTTTATGTGAGCTAACGCCTGCTTAAGTGCTAAAATAAAACATCTCGATCCTCGTTTAAGCACGGAAATTGCAAACCATATCTTATAAAGTCTACGATTGTTTTTGAATGTTTAATGATGACGACAAAAATACAAAATTCAGGGAAATGCTCGATGTGGCAAGCAAGAAAGTAGGGTGCCATGGTGCTCATTAGAGGAATCATATGTCCAGCAGTAAACCAGCAAAGGCTGATGTACCTATTTTTAAATATTTACTCATAGTTTAATAGTACTAAGTACCAACTGCATAATTAGGTTCGATAAAAAGGCAGGTGGCGAACCTACTTACCTTCTTGTTTTCAGCTTCGAAGAAGATTCAAAGATGACGACCACAGACAGCTGCAGCTACAACACTCCTGGATCCATAAACGGATGGAACAGCCCCGACATTTCTACCTCCTACCAAAACGGCGCTATATCCAAGAACACAGCCTACCACAACGGATATCATGATAACAAACACGACAAGGAAGAAATATCTAGATCGCCGAAGAATATGAACTTATCCAATGGACTGAAGAATGTAAATATAAGCAATGGAGTTGTGAAAAAAACGCAGAGTAGACAGAATTCTAATGAAGCTGAAGTCAATGGTCATCATGATCCAAAAGGTAAAATTGAGCGCTACCTACGCTAGCTGAAATGTTCTAGTTTAAATAGGTACCTATACTACGATTAAGAATCCAAGATTTTATAAGTCAACAAAGATGAATGAAGTATGTATGAATGAAACTTAACAAAAACTGATATCAATAACAGAAAATAACAAGATAAAAGGTTTTTAATTAAAAAATACAACTTAAACTTCAACAACGCATAATCTTCCACACAAAATGTATAGCAAAAAATATGTAAAATTGAATGCGAAAACGATCGAGAGATGAACGATGAATGTAAGCTTTCAAACCAAAAATTGTTTCGAACATCAGTACCTACTTGGCTTCGATGCAAATGTCGCTGAGTATTTTCCACCAATACCCCTTTGTTTAGGTACAAAAAATATCAAGATTTTTGAATCGAAGTTCAAACCTTTAAGTACCTACCTAAGGTTTGAAGGTATGGAATGGTCCAAAAGCAGGGTATAAGGTACCTAATTATTTTTTGTGGTCCAAGTTTAGGAGTCATTTTCTTTTTACAGTTGCACATTCAAGTCCAAGTCACAACAGTGGAAGTTATGAAGGATCGCCAAATAAAAAGGTAATGTATTAAACCTCGTTCTTTTATGATCTGTAAATAAATATTCTACCAAGCTTTTCATTAACTTTTATTTCTAGCTGGCGATGGCGGGTGCTGGTCAAGGATCACCGCTTAGATCACAATTAGCTCTAAAACTAAAAGCCAATACACCAAAGAAAGCTCCTACTCCTAGTCCTACCGTTCAGGTATGTCCATGCTGATTGTCCTTTAAACCGAAAACGGCCAAATGTTTGACTCATAGAGTAGGTTTGACTTGACATTCAAATCTGTCAAAAAACTGAATTTGAAAATGTCAACGTCATATAACCAGCTGATAGCTTGTGTTTACAAAATGTTCCGCGCCAATTTTGTATTTTTTTGCCAAATCATTCGTAAATATTGATTTGCATCATTATTTCTTGTGCTTTTATCCTGTAATTCCGTTAATTTCAGTGCCTCCTATGTGATTTCGCATCAACATGCCCAAGGAAACTAGAGGAACACATAAACCGGGCTCATTTTGACCTCACATCGCCTTCAATCCTCGGCAATGCGAATTCTAACTCGAACTCCAACGCGAACTCGGACAACCCTACTCTAGGTCTGACGAACCCTACAATAACGCTCACGAATACCATTACCCTGGACAATAAGAATAAGACCTTGGCGAGTGCAATGGCGCTGTCTCCCGGCCCTCATGGGTCGTCGTTTCAGTGCCCGATTTGTGAAAGGGAGTTTGTGAGCGGGTCTGATGTGGAAATGCATGTTAATGTCGAGCATCGGGATATTCTGAGTCCACAGAAGCCAGTGAGTATATCAAAAATACACCAATAATTAATGTAAACAAATTATTTCAATTAAAAACCTTGTGCGGGAGCCATAGAAAATCAATGCTCTCACATACAATCCCACAACTGTAACAACTATAGGTAGGTAACATTAATCATGTTTGTTATCCTAATGGGAAATAAATTATTTTGTATATTTTGTGATTTAAGACCAACTTGTTTTTCGACTTGTATTTTTTCTGATTATTTTATTGTTTTTCCTAAATAAATAAATAAACTTTTCTTTTAGAAAGACTAAAGGCTAAACGGATCTAGAAATTGTTTTTAGGCTTTCAATTCAAGTAATTGTCCCCTGTCTTGAAGGATAGATTATGGTATTGTATACAGGAAGGAATGGCTGAGGACTGCTATTTGTGGCGTTGTATGGGGGAGGCCTATGTCCACCAGTGGACGTGTATGGGCTGATATGATGATGATACAGGAAGGTATACAATACAGTAAACTATAGAACAAACTCTTGACACCCACTGAGCTGATTCTTTACATAAGTCTGGTAAGATATCCACGTAGTAGTACAACATTTAACTTTCTTATATATTCAGGAGCAGATGGACAATGCCTCCTGTGACGATGTGGTGATGATGGAAGAGAGTCCTGTCAGCAACTGTCCTGTCTGCTGTCAGCCGCTGCCGTTGGCACAGCATGAATTGGTAAATAGAACAAACATTTATTTGGACATGAATACAAAAAAAGTGTAAAATAAAAAATACAAACAGGAGGTAAGTGACACAAAAAGTTGGTAGTTAAAATACAGTAGCTCTGCTTCCATGACTTAACATGGAAGTAGGGGTTGTTTATCATGCTGCTGAACATTTTATGCGTAGCACTGTTTTTCAGCCAAAATCAGCTAGTAACTTTTCTATCATAATATTGTGTGTTTCTGTGGTCAAGTCAAAGTCAAAGTTTCTTTATTTCCGTAAATACAATAAATGTACACTTAGAAAAGGTCAAATTCTTAAAATTAAACACTGATATGGAAATAAAGTGATATTTTGATTTCGGTCGCTTCGGTATGTAGACTAAAGTAAAGAAGCGACGAAGAAACCTTTAGCCTGTTAGGTGTTATTTTTAGAGTTATTTTTCGAGTTGGAGCAAAATCCGTCCCAAGCTTTTTTATCTTCTAGATAGTCTGAAATTTTGTAATAAGCCTTTTTACAAAGGATATGTTTGACAATTTGTTTGAAATTTATTTATAGAAAGTTTTTGCAACTCGCTAGGGGTTTTGTTGTAGAAGCGTATACATTGCCCTTTAAAAGATACATTAATCTTGTGTAACCTAGTTTTGGGCACAGCGAGCTTATACTTATTTCTAGTATTTACATTATGTTTGTCGCAATTTTTAGGGAACCGATCGATATTTCTATGTGTGTACAATAAGTTTTCATAAATATATTGACATGGTACTGTCATTATATTTATTTCTTTGAATTTATCACGTAGGGATTCTCTAGGACCCATGTTATAGATTGCACGAACAGCCCTCTTCTGCAGCACAAATACCTACGGTGTTAATATCTGCAGCGTTCCCCCACAGCAATATACCATACGACATAATACTATGGAAGTAGCTGAAATAGACAAGTCTGGAAGTATCAACGTCTGTAAGATGACGGATTTTTTTAACTGCGTACGCTGCAGAACTAAGTTTCTTCGATAGCTTATCTATGTGTGGGCCCCATTGAAGTTTACTATCTAAGGTTATTCCTAAGAATACGGTAGTGTCTACAATTTCTAACGTTTCTCCTTTTACATTTACATCAGTCTTAACTTGTTTTACATTTGGTAGAATAAATCTAAGACATTTAGTTTTAGTTTCGTTAAACAAAAGATTATTAACACCAAACCAGTGGACTACTTTTGATATTGCATTGTTTACCTCGTCAAAATTTGTGTTTTGTCTAATCATCTTAAAAATTAAAGAAGTATCATCAGCAAACAATACAATCTCGTGATTATTTTTAACGAGACGAGGCAGGTCGTTAATATAAACCAAAAATAGGAAAGGACCGAGGGTAGATCCCTGCGATACACCCATTGTAGTTACAATGGGTGTATCGCACCAATGTAGTTACAGATCCCGAACACCGTTTCCCATTTACGTCAACTCTTTGTATCCTGTCACTCAAGTAAGAAGTAAGAAGATCCAAAGAGGTGTCCTTTATTCCATAGTGATGTAGTTTCCTGATTAATGTTCCATGGTGTACACAATCAAATGCTTTTGATAAGTCGCAAAAAACCCCTAAAGCATCTTGCGACTTCTCCCAAGCATCGAAAATATGCGATACCAACTCTACACCGGCATCAGTAGATGGATTGGAATGTCACTAAAAAAGTTTTCAAATGCTTGGGCTACTTCAACGTCAATTTTGACTGAGCAATCGTTAATCTTTAAATTGTAATCATTAATGTAGGTACTGACCTTTCCAGTCTCACTGTTTATTATTTTCCATGATGATTTTATTACATTTTCACTATTTTTAATTTTAGAGCTAATATAATTTGATTTTGCTATTTGACAAACTTTTCTGAATATTTTTGAATAATTTTTTAATTTGTCTTTGAACTCCTGGCTAAAATTGTATTGTTTTTCACTATACAGTTCATACAATTTATTTCTACTCTTATGTATACCCACTGTTGCCCATTCACTAAAGTTAAGTTTATCTGAGACCATGGTCGATTTGGGTGTGAATATTGAATTAAATGCATTGGTGAATTTGTTAAAAAAACTGCAATAGGACTCATTTGGGTTGTTATGAGAGTAATTAGGTGGAGGTTTACAATCCCAATCCAATTTCAACCGTTCAAATCGACTTGTGGTCACAGCTATGTATGTTATTCTCTTTTTACAGTTATTATTTTTTACTTGAATTTCTAATTTTATTAGTTGACCTAAGTGGTCTGATTTTAAATTGCTTATTACATTTTTATTAATAATTTTATTATTTAGGCAAACAAATATTATATCTATACATTTTGCTGAGGTTTCCGTTATTCTAGTAGGTTCAATAAAAAGTGGCTCTAAATTGTAAGAATTAAATAAATTAGTTAATCTACTACTAAGGGAGTAGACTTCTAAAAGATCAATATTAAAGTCTCCACATACCATGAGGTTTTTATTTAATTTTGATATTTTGAATAAGATATCATCCATATTTTTTTCAAATATTTCAACAGAAGCTGATGGTGGGCTGTATACGCTTACTACAATACTTTGCTCCAACTCAACACATGCTACTTCAATGTAGCCTTCAACGGATAAGCATGTTATGTACTTACATTCTTTGAATTTTATGAATTTATTTAGTAATTTTAATGAGCCTCCACGAATAGCATGTGATCTGCAATAGGAGCTACGAACTTGGTGGTTACTGAAATTGAACATGAGCTCATAGCTTTTCAGCCAGTGTTCTGTTAAGCAGATGATGTTAATATTGAAAGAGTTCATGTACAATTCCAACTCTAATAATTTACTTTTTAATCCTTGAATATTTTGATGCACCATGTTAGTAAACTTTGCATTTGTTTTACACTTTTGGTTTATTTGACTTTTTATGTGACTAATATTATTTGACTGTTTAGGGCTAGAGACATCCTCTATTGTCTTTTTAACTAATTTAAATGGCTTGGAAGAACTTTGGTCCTCATAGAATTCATTTATGATGGCCCAGTTATGTAGATACCCAGATGGTTTATTCGGTTCACAAACATAGACAGCACAAAACAAAAAAAAACAGGCATAGACATATAGTAGGTAAGTATCAGTAAAAAAGTATAACAATAACATAGGTAGAACACACCAAACAATAATAAAAAGAAAGAAACACCAAATATTACAAAAGTACACTGCATAAAAACTAAAGTTTAAACTTAAAAGGAGTTTTTTTTAATAATATATAGACCTTTGTTTGATCACAATCTCACCTGATGGAAAGTGATGATGTGGCCGATGTTGACATGTCCGTTTGGGGACATGTTAATAACGTAGTTGGGTGAATCAACTTTCCCACAGACCCTTTTATGTCCCTGTCATGGAACATGTCAATTTAATTAATCAATTTACCCTGGTTTAGGCTTGTCTAATCTAAAACCTGCCTGCTGTCTTGCTAACAGTTCTAATATAATACAATACCTATAAGAACCATATTACTAAAACAGATTCTGCTAACAGTTTTTGGTGATCAAAACCTTTGTGTCATAAGGTCATAACTGAATGAACTAGTTTGAGTAATTTGTTTAAAATTTACTTTTAAGCTATCCAACAAAACTTCTTTCATGGATAAAAAGTTGCTTTTTTATAGTAGATTGACCTTTGTTTGACCACAATCTCACCGATGGAAAGTGACGGTGTATCACGAAGGTCTAGAAGACCCAGATTGCAATTGGCCGGAAAAGTAGAAGCAGGCAGCGAGTTCTATTCCTTAGCAGTGCTAATGAACGTGGAGGTAAACCGCTTAGTATGAGCGGATGGTATATCCAGCAGATGAGGATGGTATTTTTCCGTCTGTCTGCTTGTTCTGGAGTGAAAAGGGGAAGGTAGCTTAGATGTATATAAAAAAAAACTCGCGCCAACCCGTGACGAACTACCTTAAAATTACGTTGTTTAATTTAGTTTAAATTATGAAAACCTATTATATTAAAACAATTTACAGATACAACACATAGAAGAACATTTCGAGAGGGGTGAGGATGGAGGGGCATCAAGTCTCAGTGATGCAGACCGAGAGGCGCAGAGGTGTAGAGAAGAACAGGAATTTCAGGCTTTGAGGGTAAGATTCATCTGACCAAGGTCTGGTCACCCATAGGTGTGTTTAAGATCCACCATTATTACCCATTAGGGGTCGTCACGTGATATTTTTTTAAACTCCCTCCCGCGTGGTGATATTTCGTGAGCTTAAGACTTACCTTTTTGACATAAAGCAAAAACATTCAACGATTCAATAAAATAATAAGTAAAATAAATCAATACAATTGTCACTATGCAAATAATTCAATATCGCACTACACCCCCCTCCCTCCTTGTGATATTTCGTGAATTTTGTCGAACCCCCTTACCTCACGTGATTAATGTGAATAGGTAACAAACAAGAATGAACTAGATATAAATGAAAACAGAAAATTCTGGATATATAATGCAGGCTCAATACGGAATGGAGGAAGATGACGAGGAGGCCTATTCGGATCGGGCCACCAACAGTCTGAAGCGAGCCGTGTACAGCGGAGCGCTGTCCGTGGCCGGGTACTACGAGCGCAGCGTCGGACTGCGCAAGGCGACCGCCACGGGCAAAGACGCGGGCGAGTCCAGAACGAATGGTAAGGAAGCAGCCGAGAAGATCGGGCTCGTTCGCGGCCCTGACCCGGAATCTACATACACGCACACATTTTATCATAATAGGGCTACCATGGCCGCAGTGATACGAAAACCACCCTGAAATAATACACGCGTAAAAATTCACACGCGGTTCGCTTCGCTAGCCACGCTGCGTGAAAGTGTGCGGCGCGCTTCCTCGCCACGCTGTGTGACAGTCTGCGGCTCGCTTCGCTCGTGGCATTGGGACTGCATGTCGTTGTACCGTGAGTTCTGTAAAACGCGCCCACTGTTTCTTGAATCGATCTGTATATATGTAGTAAGTGTAGGTATCTAATACTGAGTAATCATAATCACCCTTTGACCGCCATAGTCACCACATGACAAATCACCTGAGGAGCCCTCAGCACAACGCTTAGAATATCTTTTGTTCACTTTGTGTTTTGGTGTAGAGAACACGGGAATGCGTTTTTGGGTTGCCCAAAGGTCCAGGCCCAAGGTGCTTGCCCAAAGAGTTAAATAAACACAGAGTAAATTTCGTTCATAAAGCATCGTGCAGCACGCTATTGCAACGCCATTAACGCCAGGACAGAGTAATGGCTTCTGTCTTTTAACTAAATTATGGCCATAAAGTCCCGGTAGGTGCTTGTATTGTAAGTGACAGCGATTTGAAAGATGTTTCTCATCAAAAACGATTCAGCTGATGTGATATTGAGCGGGCTATTCCCAACTAACTATGGAAAACCACTAAGAGGCAACCTGGACGGAGGGCGCCCATTACAAGTATTGGACACCCTCTGTCCAGATGGGACGATGATTTCTCATGATTTCTTATACACCCCCCGAAATGGAACCGCCTTGGTGGTTGGTTGACCATACCAACCCTCAACTCATAACAATAACACAATAATAAGGCGAACCGCAGTAATATTTGGCCCAGTCGCATAAGGATTTGACCCCAGAAAAAGTCGATCAATTTCCTTCTGAATTCGTGCGGGGTGGGGGGTGTCACTGGCAGTCTTCTTTTTTTCTGATTTTTCCCTTTTTTGGGCTATTTGAAGTTTGGTGAGGTGGGCTAAGCAACAAAGACAATAAACAGAGATAGCTGCAACATTTTTCTGATTTCTTCGGCGATTAATAAAAACGTAAGAAATACAAAAAGACACCGATAAGACATATTGGCGAGTGGAGCGAGCCGCCGAAATTTTTATGAACTGGCAAGCGTGTGAGTTTCCGTTGTCACCCGGGTTTGACTTCGGGGTGACAGGGCACCCCCAGAGGCGCCAACATGGCACCCCTCGAAGCTTGGTACCCGGGGCGAACCCACCCCCGCCCCCTTACGCCGCTAGTGACAGCATAGTCTGATCATGTATTGTTGAGCAACACGACGAACTATTTAGTCTGCCCACATTAAATTATTGTTTACTAATGTTGAACTTCAACAAATTCCCCTATTTTTACAATATTTGTATAGGTGCGTCGAATTCAACAATTCATTATTTTGCAGGTCTCCTAGAAAGAATAATGCAGCTGAACGCACAAAACCCGAGCATTGTGAAAACGTATCTATGTACTGCGGTCGACCACTACGCGAGCACCTACGGAGACCGCGGTTGGGGCTGCGGGTATAGGTAGGTAACTAGTATCATCATATCAGCCCATACATGTCCACTGCTGGACATAGTCCTCCCCCATACGACGCCACAAATAGCGGTCCTGAGCCGCCTCCATCCATAGACTCCCTGAGACCGCTACGATGTCGTCGGTCACTTGAGAGGAAGGTATCCCATGTAGGGGGGGATATAACCTCGCTTGGCAGGTGGATTGGTAATTGCAGTGTTGGTGTTGAAAAATACACAGTAGGAAGCTGCTGCCCTTTCTCTGGTAGGTTCCCTTAGTCGGCTCTTACGACATCCACGAGTTGGAGGGGTCGATATTCGTACGCCGCGACCCCACGGCCAACTAATATACCTAGGTAACTATTATACATAGGGTCTATTACATAAAGTAGTAAAGTTTAAGACCAATTTTTTTTTAAACTTACGCAATCTGGACACTTTTTTCAGTCATCCCTTGACCACGACAGTGTGTAAACCTGTCGAAACCTCGGAAAAATGGTAAATAAACGCAATAAACACCCGTGAATATTTATACCAACTGCTGCGAGACTGCTGAGTAAGCAGAACTAAAAGGCCCGTATAATGAAAGCTTGGTCATCTATGCTTGAGTAACGCTTTTGAACATGAAAATCTGGTCATTATTTTACATGTTTGTTAAACCGTCAGCTGATGGTTACCGGTCAAAGTCAAGTCAATTTTGTTTACAAAAAATAATTTTTTTATAGTCGCTATACCTTTTTTTGACCACAATCTCACCTGATGGAAAGTGACGATGTGGTCGTCGGTGTATCACGAAGGTCTAGAAGGCATTTATTCACTCTTGTCTTGAGGAGACCCAGATTGTAATTAGCCAGAAAAACAGAAGTATTTTGAATTTTTCTAATATCTATGTTTTTATCCACAGGAACATGCAAATGGTGTTATCCTCGCTAGTAAAGAACCCAGATTTCTCAGCTACCCTCAGTTCAATGCAAGAGGCGTGTGAATGTGTGCCTTCCATCCCCAAGCTGCAGTTACTGGTGGAAAAAGCTTGGCAGTCGGGGTTTGACACACAGGTACAGTCATGGTATAAGAAAACAAGGTATGCTCTTCCGAGGCACGATGGTCACGTGGGTGTCTCCAGGCTACGTCATCGACGCGATCGGCGAATGAGAAGACGAATCTGTTCCCTGGTGATACTAAGAGCGTAAAATCGTAACTCCCCGAGATCCTGTATGAATCTGATAAAACTATGTGGTTTTGTATTTACCCATTATTTATAAGGATGGGAGTTATTGGATATTTTGGCTATCGGTTATTACTTGGGTATTTTGTTTCAATACCGCTAGTACCAACCGGTACCCAATAACGTTACAATACTCTATACCTGTTCTGATTTCTACCCAATATATTCGATCTAACCGATTTGTTTAGAAATACCAAATACTTGTTGCAGCTACATAACTTAACGAGTGAACGATCCGCTAGTACCTATGCGTAGATGATAGTTAGGTAAGTATAGGTATTGAAGCGTTGGGTAGTTATGGCTCACGGTCGGTTAGGGGCGATGCTCGCTTTGCACAGTTATTCCCTAGCGGTATGCGGATTTTACAAGAGCGTTAGATATTTTAGGTCCATGCTAACAGGTACTGAGTTAGTTATTGAATACCCGACTCATCTCTAATTATTTATCACATTGACTTGTATTTAAATAACGCTGTTTTGACTGATCTAGCAAACATAAATGGACGATTCATATTTTTGTATGGATTTTTCAATTGACACTTATCATCTGTTTCTCAACTTCTACATTTTGTTGAAATGAAATGCCAACTGGACAGTGACGTCACCTGGCGACACTCCCGGAAGATCAGACCTGTTTTATTGGATCATGGGTACAGTAAAATGGTTGGTTATATGGTGACATTAGTGAACTGACACTGCGTGAACTGCAAGTTCTGCCCGTCATTCCGAAAAGGTTCGTGAAGAAGACCTATGTCTTTAGTAATTCATCATAAGGAAAGAGATTTAAAAAAAAAATTAAGAATTATCTTTGATTTGACATTCTATTCTAATTTCTAGAGGAATAAAAAAGTTCATGTAAATCTTCCATGGGAATTGGATGTTTTAACAGGACAAAAAGTAGCCTATTTTACTCTCCATCCTTTCAACTAACACTATGCCAAAAAATCAAGTCGTTTGGTTGCCTAGTTAGGGCGTAAAGGACAAAAAAACAAACACACTTTCGCATTTATAATATTAGTTAGATTTCCCACTCCCAACAAATCTAACTAGGGGGATATATAGATATCCCCCTCCCAAAAAATCTAACTAGGGGGATATATAGATATCCCACTCCCAACAAATCTAACTAGGGGGATATATAGATATCCCACTCCCAACAAATCTAACTAGGGGGATATATAGATATCCCACTCCCAACAAATCTAACTAGGGGGATATATAGATATCCCACTCCCAACAAATCTAACTAGGGGGATATATAGATATCCCACTCCCAACAAATCTAACTAGGGGGATATATAGATATCCCACTCCCAACAAATCTAACTAGGGGGATATATAGATATCCCACTCCCAACAAATCTAACTAGGGGGATATATAGATATCCCACTCCCAACAAATCTAACTAGGGGGATATATAGATATCCCCCTCCCAAAAAATCTAACTAGGGGGATATATAGATATCCCACTCCCAACAAATCTAACTAATATTATAAACGCGAAAGTGTGTTTGATATTTATTTGGTACATAAAAACATTATATTTTGTGTTATTAGTGCCGGAACGAGTGCCTATATAAATCTAACATAGGCTATGTTAGATTTATATAGGCACTCGTTCCCACCTAATTGAATTGGTTTTACATAGGCACTCGTTCCCACCTAATTGAATTGGTTTTATATAGGCACTCGTTCCCACCTAATTGAATTGGTTTTACATAGGCACTCGTTCCCACCTAATTGAATTGGTTTTACATAGGCACTCGTTCCCACCTAATTGAATTGGTTTAACATAGGCACTCGTTCCCACATAATTGAATTGGTTTTACAATATATTATGTCAACAAACTGTATAAGTAATTAAAATAAATAATTCTAACATCTAAGTTTCGGTGTGAAAAGCTGTTTGCATCCGGCATCCCACCAGTGAGACGAATGGAACAATAATAGTCTGAATTAAAATTATGTCACGTCACAATTATGTACCAATATAGGCAGTGGGACGAACGGGACATCAAATAATTTAAAATATTATTCTCCCATTCGTCCCACCATAAGTGAAAGTGACAACAAATGTCAAAAATGACAGCAGTCGTCAAAAATTACAGCAATGACAGCAAATGCCAAAAAATAACAGAAATGTCAAAAATTACAGCATGTTCGATACATCGATCACGTAGGGAAATTAGCAGCATCAGCAGTTTGACCTAAGTAGGTTACTCGTGCCGCGAGCGCGGACCGGGCACCTACGGAGGTCAGTGCATCAGCAGCAATCATACAAACCGCACTCATAAATAGCATAATTAGTCGTAGTTTTATACAATATAGCCTTTGTACTATAACTCGACTTTTATATCAGCATCCCGGGAAGAGCTAGCCGCGAATCCTACATGGTCCTTCGAGATATCGTTCGAGGATTCATAGCGCGATCGTAAATAGTCGTACCGTGAGTGTTTCGAGCGTACCAGCAGCCATTGGATTGCAGTGATCTTAGTTTTACCAGTGAGCTTATTGGAAAGCTATTATCACTACCTGACGTGGGGAGCTACCCAGTCAGGCCAGCAGCAGCAGTGAGCAGACCGCTCGCGCCCTCAGCACCAACACAGCGCAGTCGTGCGGAGCGAACCGCACCCACGACGCGCAGCATAGCAGCAGTGAGCGATCCGCTCGCGCCCTCAACACCAGCACAGACGCGCGGAGCGACCCGCGCCCGCGCACCAGCAGCAGCGAGCCGCCGCTCGCGCCCTCAACATCTTCAGCCAGCACTGCAGTGGGGAGCAACCCACGCAGCGTGCAACAGCAGCCGTAGGATAAACGGATTACAAGTAAGAGCGTTCCTTATTTCGTTCCAACTTTGACCAACGAAATGGAGGTCCTTTACTCTCAACAAACCGTATTAGCGGAAAATATTAAGAAACTCCTTGTTAATTTTAAGAAGGATAGCAGCGAGCGTAAATCTACAGAATACGGTAAACGTAGATGGGACACTCTAGAGTCATATTGGAGAGAGTATGCACAAAACCACCAAAAGCTTTTGCTTTTCGAAACAGATCATAAGTACTTTGTCGATTCTGAGTTTGAGCAAACTTACAACTCGTACCTAGCAGCGAAAACGACGATCGATAGGTATTATTTAGATCTAGAGCAGCAATTAGGCGTCACTGAACCCGGAGAAAGCCAGCCGGAAATAGGTCCATCCAGCAGCAGACAGCAGCGGCCGCAGACCCCGGCGCCACCACCGCCTACCTCCCATATACAGCGAGACGAGGAGATAGGTAACAACAGCAAGCTAGATCTCATGCTACGCAGACAGTTGATTAATTTTAAAGCTTTTATGAAAATTGTAGAAAGCATAGATTTAGAATCCTACCAAGAAAAGTGGGAATACGAAGACGCCCTGCAAGCTTTACAAACTCGCTGGACGGTGGCGGACAACTGCCATTGGGAGATCATGTTGGAGTTGGGCGAGGACGAAGCGTACGAGTACAACTACAACAAGCACGAGCGTACCTACAACGGTCTGAGGAAAGCTTTAAGCTCGAGGATGTGGTCAACATCGTATCGCGATAAAACCACACCTCAGATGGATATCCCCGTTTTCTCAGGCAACTTTCAGCAGTGGGTATCGTTCAAGGATCTCTTCGATGAAGCTATCCACAAAAATCCTTCGTTGTCAAGCGCTCAAAAGATGCAGTTTCTTAAGAGCAAAATCAAAGGAGAAGCCGAGCGCTTGATACAGCATCTACCGATCAGCACAGATAACTACGCAACCTGTTGGGAAATCTTAAACCACAGGTTCAACAACAAAAGGCACATCTTTACGTCGTACGTCAGTACATTTTACAATTTAGCCAATATACAGCAGCAGTCGTTCGTAGCCATCAAACGACTCCATGATGTCACATTAGAGAGTCTCCACGCCATCAAAAACTTAGGTATCGACACCAAGTCATGGGACCCTCTTCTTGTGTACATATTGTCCCAAAAACTAGATAGTGAGTCCTATTCCGAGTACATAGAATCCTTGAAGAATTCGCGGGAGGTACCGGTACTTCAAGAATTTATGAACTTCCTAGAGAAGAAGTTCACCACCCTAGAATCATCATCACAGCGACGACAAGATGGCACGCCTAAAACATCATCGAAGCAGCAAAATCAAACATATTTTCAAAATCATAGAAATAAACCTTATCATAGCGAAGGTAAAAGCAACAAAGAACACGAAATTGCGAAATCATTGCATGTGTTAGCATCAGCAAATAAGTGTCCTCAATGTGGTTCTGGCCATAAATTAATAAATTGCAAACAATTTTTAGAATCAGCTAACAAACAAAAAATTCAATTATTATACAAACTAAATTTTTGTACCAATTGCATTTATGATCACGACGGGGCCAAATGCTACTCAGCAAAAAGATGCCACAAATGCAACGATAATCATCACACATTATTACATGATTATTTCGCGAATTTGTCACAATCAGTTAATTATGTAGTAGAGCAATCGCAACAGCAAGAGCAGCATAGTAACAGTAATGTTTATACATCTCAGCGAGATGAGCTTTCTGAGATTTTATTAGCGACTGCTTTAGTAAAAGTTACCGCAGCAGACAACAGCCAACAGCCAACACGTGATGCGAGCACTGATCGACCAGGGCTCGCAGGTCTCGGTAATTAGCGAGAGAGCAGCACAGCAGCTAGGGTAAAAGCGTGAGCGAAGCAAGGAAGTTATTTTCGGGGTAGGAGAGCGACAAAATAACTGTAAGGGTAAGCTTAAAATTACATGTCAATCGACTTATACTGATTTTAAGTTTACCACGGATGCTTTGATAATGAGCAATCTTATAAAAAATCTGCCAAATAAGACTTTCGCAAAACCATCATGGCAGCATATAGCACACATCAGCCTAGCAGACCCGGATTTTAATATTGGTCGCCCTGTCGACCTCCTTCTTGGAGCTGAGGTTTACTCCAATATCATCCTAGAGGGGTTAATCCGGGGAAAAGCTGAATCCGAGCCTCTAGCGCAGCATTCACAGCTAGGGTGGCTGCTATGTGGTAGTGTAAAAACTCCCTTCCAGTGCAATGTTATCGTGAGCAGCATCGAGGAAACTCAGCATTGGAAGATGGAATACACGAGAGTGCCAAACGAAATGTCGGCAGATAATAAAAAAGCTATCAAAACACGCCTATACAGCGGGCGTAACGAAGGAAGTTTACCAGTGAAACCGGAAATCAAGGAGAAACTGGTAGCTTCTAAGGAAGTATTAGGCATAGCACAAGTTAGTAATTTAGAACATAGGTTGGTAAAGCAACAACCCTTAGTTAAGCAATTTATAAGCAATTATCAGCAGCCTAATCAAATTAAGTTAGCGACTTCAAGCAGCATCGAGCAGAGGTCAGAGCTAGCATGTCTCTTATCTCAACCTAGAACTTCTTCGGGTCACAACCTCAACGACCCAAAGCACAGAGAGCCAAACTTACAGCAGGTTCTACCACAGCAAAAAGGTGACGTCATCGAACGATACAGGTTCGGTGACGCATCAACAAAGGTTAGCTGGATTAAAGGTTGTCCGGAGCGCTGGAAGCCTTCAGTAGCAAACAGGGTGAGAAAAATTATCACCACTACGCCATCAGAGTGTTGGCAAAACGTAGACAGCGAAGAGAATCCAGCTGACGTAGCGAGCAGAGGTCTGACGTCATCACAGCTGACTGAACGTCAGTTGCGGTGGCAAGTTCCTACCTTCTTACCGTTGACTAACTTTATGCCAAAGCAGCAACTCATGGAGTTTAATACCAACGAAGAAGAAGGAGGCACGTAAACGTAGCTAGTAAAATCTCCGATAACAGCAGCATCATTATCGAAGATTAATCATCACAGAGTAACTCGTATAGTAGCGTGAATACGATGGGTTTATTGTACCTTTATTGTTTGTAAACAAAGGCGGCCGGAGTATCTCACATTACACGAGCTTAGATCAGCAAATATCATTATTATAAAACATTTACAGCTCAATAAAACTAATAATGAGATAGAATTCCTACATAGCAGCAAGGTCAAATCACTTAACAAAATAGCTAATTCGAATCCTACATCCTTTACCCAAAGCACAAAAGAAAGCAGAAAAAGCGGAAGAGGGGATTAGCAAGCAAAATATAGCATACATAGCAAAAACTAACAAACAAATGGGTAGTAACCAGCAGCATCTTAAATTTATTAACGTTGTATTAGCATCGAGCTTTTATATCAGTATCATTTGGTCCAGTGTATCAACTTACATAACACAATTTAGCAGCAACCAGTCGTTATATTTGACTCTTTAGGGACAATAATATTAATTTGTGACCAGTGGAAAATCGTATCTTACCACTTGATACTAGCACCAGATCGAATCAGTAGCGACATGATCAGCATCAATTTGGTAACAGAGTACATAGCAAATCTACTGTTACAAGCATGGATCTTCAAGGCTGTGAACATCAAAATAAAGCAAACATCTGTCAGCAACAAGGTAGTATCCAGCATCAGGTTTCAGAAGAAGTTATGAGTCCCTGGAAAATAAATATAGAAAGCAGCAAGAATTATTGTATTATATTTCGCATGTGATACTTACTCGCTTACAATCATATGTGATAGTGAAACTCGAGTCCGCCAAATCAGCAAGGCCGGGCTCATTCACCTAACAAAACAATGCACAGCAAAGGGCGTGACGTCACTTTATATTGTTATCAACAACAAAGCACGCTCAATCTCAAATCGGACTTAGTACTAACCAACATAGCTCCAATACAGCATCACACTTTCAACGTTACGTTACCGTTCATCGAACCAAACAAAGATCATCTCCTCAACTCCTCGCTACAGCAGCTCGGAGAGCAAATCAGCGCGATGAAGGAAGCAGCACAACAGGAGGTGACTCTAACAACGCACGATATTCACCAATACGCAATATCGTACAGCGTCTTAGCAGCAGGCATCGCAGCGTTCCTGGTGTTCCTGTGGAGGCGAAGCAGACGAGCCGTCAGCGCGTCTTCCGCGCGCGGCGCGGAGCCGGCGACGACGATGCGCGAACCCGCGCCCGCGACCCCGCCGCCCGCGGCGCCTCTCCCGCAGAGGGAGGCGTCCGTCAGCACAGCGAGTGTTAGTGCGCGTAGGCCACCCGTGTCCAACCTAGGGCATGGTGCCAGTGGGACCGTGCGGTGGTCTAGTTTACGTGATATAGACACAATTACCTCGCCCATCAGCAAGCAGCAACCCAGCAGACAATCAGTTTTTACTATAGAATAGGGATTAGTTTTGTAACTAAGCCATCAGCAATCACTTAGATTACGAAACATTAAAGCATTGTCCTAACATTCACTTAGCCCTAAGCAAAACATTGATCACCTATGTAATACTAACCCGTTAATTGTAGCGCCTCATCTCATTCTCATCTCGTAACTCGCCGTCGGGAGTATGTTCGATACATCGATCACGTAGGGAAATTAGCAGCATCAGCAGTTTGACCTAAGTAGGTTACTCGTGCCGCGAGCGCGGACCGGGCACCTACGGAGGTCAGTGCATCAGCAGCAATCATACAAACCGCACTCATAAATAGCATAATTAGTCGTAGTTTTATACAATATAGCCTTTGTACTATAACTCGACTTTTATATCAGCATCCCGGGAAGAGCTAGCCGCGATTCCTACACAGCAAAAGTCATAAATTACAAAAGCAACTGAACATGTTGATATTTTTTGTCATATCAACATTAAACGGTATTATATTTCTGTTGCAGGGCTCAGAACAGCTGGGCTCCAAATTATACAACACGCGGAAATGGATCGGTGCTTGCGAAGTAGTCACAGTGCTTTCTTCACTTAGGATAAGGTACTGCACTATATCTAATAGTATATATGCAATTAGTGAATAAAGGACGGATTTAAAGCAAGGGCCATAGATGAATCACGAGCAAGTGAAGGATTCTAAGGATTATGATTCAGCGAATGATTCATGATATAAATCCGTCCTTTATTCAAGATTATACTATGTATACTTTATATCATGGCTATGAAAAAAAGTATAATAGTAATATTGGTGTGTAACTTCAAACACCACAATGTGATTAAAAGTGATTTTTATTCACTGTTTTAAGTTAGTAAAATAAGGTTTTTAGAAGGGGAATAATGTAAACTAATATATTATTCGCATTATCATCATCGAACCTACTATTACTAATTGCCCGCGGGTTCGCATGAGTCATCGTGCACGAAACTGACTCAAACACAGCAAGCAACTCATGATAATAATGGCGCATAAAGCTTAGCTTTCACAGAGAGATTCGTGATATACTGGGTTATATCATTTGCTATTAAAATTTAAACTGATATATACTTGTGCCGGTACCATAGCGGCTGGCAGGAAAAAGCAAGAGATAGGAGAGGGATAGCGCGAGCTACGGAAATAAAATCCTGTAAAATTAAAAAAAAAACGTAATTAATAATAATACTAAACTAATATAATATTTTGGATTGATAGATGGATGATTGTTCTCGATTGACGTCAAAACTCATGAAACAGATTCAGCTGAAAATTGGCATCTAGCTCTATACCTGGGATCGAAGGGTTCTTCTTACCCCATAAAACAGTTCCCATTTGATATAAATTTGTGCGAAGGCGCAGAGAAAAACTAGTTGGCTTATAAAATCTTCATAATATGTTTTCAGATGTCAACTAATAGACTTCCACAAGCCCACAAGCGCTGACGGAGCGCACCCCGCACTGTTCGACTGGGTGCTGCGCTACTTCACCGTGCAGCCTACAGCATTCAAGGCACCGCTGTATCTGCAGCATCAAGGTATTACTTCCACAAGCCCACAAGCGCTGACAGAGCGCACCCCGCACTGTTCGACTGGGTGCTGCGCTACTTCACCGTGCAGCCTACAGCATTCAAGGCACCGCTGTATCTGCAGCATCAAGGTATTACTTCCACAAGCCCACAAGCGCTGACAGAGCGCACCCCGCACTGTTCGACTGGGTGCTGCGCTACTTCACCGTGCAGCCTACAGCATTCAAGGCACCGCTGTATCTGCAGCATCAAGGTATTACTTCCACAAGCCCACAAGCGCTGACGGAGCGCACCCCGCACTGTTCGACTGGGTGCTGCGCTACTTCACCGTGCAGCCTACAGCATTCAAGGCACCGCTGTATCTGCAGCATCAAGGTATTACTTCCACAAGCCCACAAGCGCTGACAGAGCGCACCCCGCACTGTTCGACTGGGTGCTGCGCTACTTCACCGTGCAGCCTACAGCATTCAAGGCACCGCTGTATCTGCAGCATCAAGGTATTACTTCCACAAGCCCACAAGCGCTGACGGAGCGCACCCCGCACTGTTCGACTGGGTGCTGCGCTACTTCACCGTGCAGCCTACAGCATTCAAAGCACCGCTGTATCTGCAGCATCAAGGTATTACTTCCACAAGCCCACAAGCGCTGACGGAGCGCACCCCGCACTGTTCGACTGGGTGCTGCGCTACTTCACCGTGCAGCCTACAGCATTCAAGGCACCGCTGTATCTGCAGCATCAAGGTATTACTTCCACAAGCCCACAAGCGCTGACGGAGCGCACCCCGCACTGTTCGACTGGGTGCTGCGCTACTTCACCGTGCAGCCTACAGCGTTCAAGGCACCGCTGTATCTGCAGCATCAAGGTATTACTTCCACAAGCCCACAAGCGCTGACGGAGCGCACCCCGCACTGTTCGACTGGGTGCTGCGCTACTTCACCGTGCAGCCTACAGCATTCAAAGCACCGCTGTATCTGCAGCATCAAGGTATTACTTCCACAAGCCCACAAGCGCTGACGGAGCGCACCCCGCACTGTTCGACTGGGTGCTGCGCTACTTCACCGTGCAGCCTACAGCATTCAAGGCACCGCTGTATCTGCAGCATCAAGGTATTACTTCCACAAGCCCACAAGCGCTGACGGAGCGCACCCCGCACTGTTCGACTGGGTGCTGCGCTACTTCACCGAGCAGCCTACAGCATTCAAGGCACCGCTGTATCTGCAGCATCAAGGTATTACTTCCACAAGCCCACAAGCGCTGACGGAGCGCACCCCGCACTGTTCGACTGGGTGCTGCGCTACTTCACCGTGCAGCCTACAGCATTCAAAGCACCGCTGTATCTGCAGCATCAAGGTATTACTTCCACAAGCGCTGACGGAGCGCACCCCGCACTGTTCGACTGGGTGCTGCGCTACTTCACCGTGCAGCCTACAGCATTCAAGGCACCGCTGTATCTGCAGCATCAAGGTATTATTTCCACAAGCCCACAAGCGCTGACAGAGCGCACCCCGCACTGTTCGACTGGGTGCTGCGCTACTTCACCGTGCAGCCTACAACATTCAAGGCACCGCTGTATCTGCCGCATCAAGGTATAACATACAACAATAATTGTCCTTTATCTGATAGAGATAGCGAAAAGTAGAGAAAAGGACACAGTGAGGCAAATCACGTAATGAAGTCTAAAGAAGCTCAGCGAGGTAAGGAATGAGCTAGGCTCAGAGTTTCTCTAAAGGACAGGATTCATAATGAATACATCCGACAGAGAACCAAAGTTATCGTCATAGGTGTAAGAATTTGTAAGCTGAAGCGAGCCAGTGTGCCGGCTATATCACGCGAAGACCTGACAAGCGCTGGTGTAAACAAGTTTTTGAATGGAAACCGCGACTTATCGAGTCGCGGTTTCCATTCAAAAACTTCGGACGCGATAAAAACCTAGTGTAGAACCTAATCCTACTTGTAGCAAACTCAACCATAAATATAGTCATTGAACATTCATTACTTAAAGAAATCGAAATATAAGGGTAGGCTGGTAGCAAAAAAAATATTACGTAATGCTTTAAAACATAACATTACGAATGCTTTGTTTCAGGCCACTCTAGAACAATAATAGGATACGAGAAGCATAAAGACGGGAAGGCGACGTTGCTAGTCTTAGATCCCTCACATTCACCTGCACAAGTAAGTCCAAAATAATTATTAACTTTTGAGGGACATGTGTCATGCAGACGTTTAGAAAAGACAGTAATAGTAATTTAACAGTAATCATCATCATCATCATCATCATCATCAGCCCATACACGTCCACTGCTGGACATAGGCCTCCCCCGTACGACGCCACAAATAGCGGTCCTGAGCCGCCTCCATCCATCGACTCCCTGCGACCGCTACGATGTCGTCGGTCCATCGAGTGCATGGTCTCCCATGTAGGGAGGGATTTGCCATAACCACCACGCTTGGCAGGCGGATTGGTGATCGCAGTGTTGGTGTTTAAAAATACTTTGAAGGAAGCTGCTGCCCTTCCTCCGGTAGGTTCCCTTAGTCGGCTTTTACGACATCCACGGGTTGAGTTGGAGGGGTCGATATTCGTACGCCGCGACCCCACGGCTTCTAAAGCGGCTTCGGCTAAATTCTTATTGTGTAAGCCTAAAGAAATAATTTGATTCTGATGCTGTTGTGACTAGCCTTCGCCCTGCTCATCAGAGCTTTGTCGAGGAAAATAAAGAGCCTTCAATATTATTCCACATCTAAAAATTCTTATTAAATGAACACATTAAATGAGTCAGCTATTGAAAGACCACAACCTATGTATCTATCTATAACTAAGAACCCTGTTCTCATGCAAGTGACATTATACAATTTGTCTTTGTGAGAATAAATTTATATTAAACTTAAAAATATATGTGTTTTGGGACTTCGTTAAAACTGTCTACACTCTGTCCACACCGTTTACAATATTTATCTATAACAAATTTAATATAAGTTTAAAATATTACCAATATCTGATATACACGATAAAAATATTACTTTAAAACGGTGAGGGCAGAATAGGGCCATTTTTCACGGAGCCCCCTTAACCATTTCTGTTATGACAATCTCAGGTGCGACAAATATTCTGCGGTAACACAGCAGCGAGTATGACAGCCCTTAGGTTATTGAGGCGAAACTCCAGAGCGTTACGGGCGAGGCAATACCAACTGTTAGCTGTCTCGGGGCTCTTAGAGACTGATGAGGAGTATGAGGTAAATACGACCTTATTAACAGGACTATAGAGGTGATATTAACTAGCGTTACAGGCGAGGCAATACCAACTGTTAGCTGTCTCGGGGCTCTTAGAGACTGATGAGGAGTATGAGGTAAATACAACCTTACTCACAGGGCTATAGAGGTGATATTAACCAGCGTTACAGGCGAGGCAATACCAACTGTTAGCTGTCTCGGGGCTCTTAGAGACTGATGAGGAGTATGAGGTAAATACAACCTTACTCACAGGGCTATAGAGGTGATATTAACTAGCGTTACAGGCGAGGCAATACCAACTGTTAGCTGTCTCGGGGCTCTTAGAGACTGATGAGGAGTATGAGGTAAATACAACCTTACTCACAGGGCTATAGAGGTGATATTAACCAGCGTTACAGGCGAGGCAATACCAACTGTTAGCTGTCTCGGGGCTCTTAGAGACTGATGAGGAGTATGAGGTAAATACAACCTTACTCACAGGGCTATAGAGGTGATATTAACTAGCGTTACAGGCGAGGCAATACCAACTGTTAGCTGTCTCGGGGCTCTTAGAGACTGATGAGGAGTATGAGGTAAATACAACCTTACTCACAGGGCTATAGAGGTGATATTAACCAGCGTTACAGGCGAGGCAATACCAACTGTTAGCTGTCTCGGGGCTCTTAGAGACTGATGAGGAGTATGAGGTAAATACAACCTTACTCACAGGGCTATAGAGGTGATATTAACCAGCGTTACAGGCGAGGCAATACCAACTGTTAGCTGTCTCAGGGTTCTTAGAGACTGATGAGGAGTATAAGGTACTCGTAAATACGACCTTATTAACAGGACTGTAGAGATGATATTAACCAGCGTTACATGCCTAAACCTGGAATAACACATGCTAGCTTTTTACCTCGGGAGCAATTCCTAAAGGATAGAAATATTCGTTTTCGTTTTTACGTTTCTCTTCAATAAGTATTGATTTATTTTCAGGCCAGCAAGGTGCTACAGTCAGTGCGCATACCGTAAGGAGGACCTGTGTTGTGAGTCTTGAATTCTATCTCATCGTGATACGGCTCATTTTGTAAGTTCCGTAGATAGGTAAGATCTCGTTTATATTTACTTGCACTTGATAATTTTATCTTAATTTACTTTATCAAATTTTAATTTTACTTTTAAACTTCGCTCCTCTATGGCCGTCCCTTATTTGCAGTCTATCAGGGCGCTAATTCTACTAAATTAACCGCTTCAAATGTGTCAATCTGAGACGAAAGGTACAGAATAGTACCTATCGTCCCAGAATGACACATTTTGGCATTACATTTGATGAAAGAAACTACAGATGAACGGACGCGTGTCAAAATTAAAACCGTTATATCAATATTTCCGTGCAAATAACACCGCACGCAGTATCTAGAGTTTCTTTAATGTATGGACGATTCTGCGACTATACCAATGCCATAGTAAAGCGATTTGTCAGCATAATTTGGCCTATCGGTAGTTGAATTTCTTAATTTTCCGTTTAAACATTGTACCTATTTTAAGATAAAATATTTATAGATTGGAAATTGGAAATGACCTTATATGCGCCAAGTTTAAAAGTAAGATAGATTTAAAAAGTAAAATGGTATGGAAACTCTGTGATTCAAGAAATATAATATATATAAACTAGCAGGAAATATATTTCATTACTTTGAAAGTATGTACCTACATCAACTGAAAAATAAATTACTTTATACTGGTATCAACAAAATTATTTCAAAATTATCAAGTGTGTATGTGTTAAGTGTTATTATAAATATATAGTAAATATTTGAACGAATTATGTTATATAATACACTAATTTTACATTCTACCTCGTATTGTTTGTCAATTATACCTGATTTTGTCAATTTCACTTAAATTAAGCATTTATTTAGTCAAATATATTTAAATGTTTAATTACCATGTTCAAATTATTGCATATTTTAAAAATTATTTTAAAATTAAGGATATTAGGTTTAAGATCAAGTCAATAATAGTTTTAAATATTTTTAATGTTTCATTATAAAATCACTTGGTATTGTTAGTTTTCATAAATGTTTTCCGTATTTTATCATTCTTCTCATCATATCTTCAATATTTCCCTTTATGCTATCCTGTCTTTCATAATATTTTCCTTTAAATGTTTTTTGTATTAACGCGCTTTCAAATAGAGCTTAACAGCCAATCCCTTACCTAATTATATTGTGAATAACTAAGCAGTTATATACTAAAACTTTCTAGCATTCATTTATATAATGTCTGGTTTAGTTTAAAAAAAAATATTATTAAATTCAAGTTGATTCATAACGTGTTGTTTGAGCAAAAAAGTTTACACTCATTCGACCAAGAAATATATTTTGTTCCTATAAGAAAATACACCCCAGTTTAAATGAAATTCAATAATTCGCTGATTATTATTATTTTTTTTCAAATATTTGTACTAAATTACTTTCAGCGCCGTATTTTATAAAATTAATAACTATTACACGAAAACTTATGCTAATTCTGAATATCTAAAATTAAAAATTACAACAATTTCGAATTTGTTAGTTTTTCAATACTTTTGATTGAAAGAAAACTTTCACAAAATTACATACGTGTCAGTTTTATAAATTTCAGTAATAAAAAAGAAGCCGATTCGTTTCTGAAACAAAAACGCTCATTTCTAAATACATACACTTATATAGATATTAAAGCGCTCATTTCTAAATACATACTTATATAGATATTAAAGGTAGGGTAATTTAGATTTAAACAAAGCAATATGCTTTCATGATATGCCTTCATTAAATTAAGAATAGACGAATTATTTAGATTAATACAAACAAACTTAGGTAAATGTCTATTAAAGTCGCTTAAAGTTATATAATATGGTTATTGGTTACACTATACATAATTATTTCATTTATTTTTTTATGTTTAAGTATTGTGTATTTAATTTAACATCAACATATCTACAAAAAATTGAAGTGAAGAGAATATCAATAACACCTTATTTCTTATTTGATAATAATAACTATGTTTATAGTATACAATTTGACTTGTCTAAGTGCTTATTTTGTAAGCCTAAAGAAATAAAGTTATTGATTCTGATTCTGATTCTAAAAAGATAAAATAATCTTAATATTATCCTCATACATACATATATATATATACATATATATATCTGATATATATATATATTCATCTAATATAAATAATATATTTAGACGCAACTTTACTTGGTGGAAATCCATTGCAAAATATTGGCGGACAATTGTTAGCAAATATTTTACATCCTAATATTTCCTTCAGCTTATTGCTTTTTATCTGTATAATCAGTATTTTTTTTGCCTACTGCCATTTTCACTACAATTTTTTTCCTTAAACATTGCTAATTTTATTTAGCTATTTGAAACAATGAATGTTGGTTAAAAAAGCATATAAAATCATGGCTCGATTAAAAACTCCTTTAATTACTTAGTAAAACAGGACTAGTTTAGCAAAGCAGGAAAACCTGTATAAAATAGTTTTCAGCGATAGTTCCTAAATGGAATGTCCAGTATAAAAGAAGCAAATTAAATTATAGTGTATATCAAGGTGCTTGAAATTAAAACATTATTTTATATATCTAGCTCAGAAAACTGTATGAAATAGAATATCAGTCACAGACTCTATCTACCTTTCGTACAATACTTATTAAGCAACTCGCTTCCATTAGATAGTATTTAGGTTTCTTGGCACCTATTTTTGTTAATTCTGTTGCGGTATTCGCTACCCAAAGCGGCAGCGAAAGCCTTATGGTGATATGTAAATCCTACGGTTCACTACTCAGCGGCGGGATACCGCGCCTATTTTGCTTTAGAGGAACAAAGGTCAAGGATAAAGAAAAATCGAAGTTTCTGATTCGTTTTCGTGCAAAACAAACTCTTAAGTCGCATGCATAAGATGTACGTTTGCACGAAAACGACTCAAACTTCAAATTTGTTTGTTTTGTTTTGTACGAGACGGTACGAGCCCAGATTTCCCTCGGTTTCCGAGCGATATCAGAACGAAATTTACCGCTACCGCTCTGGTTAGTGAATACGGTATAGGTTTGAATTGAACAGATTGTTTCTATATTCTTATCCTTCTTTTGTTTAATCCGAATTTATAATAATGTCAATTTAATAGGGACAAATGTCACCAAATCTCGTTACTTTAAAACCCTGGGTAACATTACCTAATCACAGATTACCTGGTGTTAAAACCTCTGCAGGTCGATTCACATATTGTATTCTCGAGTACACAACGCAATACTATTTTCGCCGTTTATTGATTCATTGTCTGTTGTTTTTTATTCATAATGAATAATAGGCCAATGACAGGCGAACAAATATTGTACTTACCCCCTTATTCATAATAGTCTGCTAACTTAAAACAGCTGCTAAGCAGTGTTATTTCTCACTTTGACTCATGTCAATAGAAGAAGACAGAGTGAGAATTAGCAATGTTTTAAGTTAGCAGTCTATTATGAATAATGGGGTAAGTGTATACACTGACAAAACATTTGCGTCGACCAGCTGTTAACAAGTTAAAATTTTATGTACCTGAAAATATCTTAAATTGTTGTGAATTTATATAATTTTGGTGGCATTGTAGTAAATACTTGTTCATAAAATGTAAATTGAATTGACCAAATCGTTATTTTAGTGTTATAAATTTGATCTAGTCTGTTGTTTGAATGTTCGAAGTAATTTTAATATGCTTGTTACTTTTAATCATGTTATGAAATGGTTATTTAAATTACAACTGAGGTATCTTTTTCTGTACTTATTTAGAAATATTGATTAAATATTTAAGAAATAATACACAGAAAAATAATATTACTGAGTCTGTAATTCAAATAAATCAAAATTTATGTGTATTGTTGTCGTTCATATTTAAATAATACACTTTATTAGTATATTAGTGTAATTAAAATTTTAGTCGTTCTTAGATATTTTAAATTTAAATATTTTGGAAAGGTGGGAACAATGTGCGAAGTGTTGAGTGTTGAAGGAATATAGTCAGTATGGAGTATGTGATAGGACTTGAATTAGGGTACGGTTTGTTCACTTACTTTAAAAGTTAAATTATTATAATGATGAAATGAAGGCTCTGAAAATATTTGAGTATGTTATTCAATAATTGGTTTGAAAATTTTATTCAAAAATTTATTTTAGTCGTTTTATGTTTTAGTCGTGTTTATTTTATAGTTAAACACGTTTAAACATAACTTAGATCATGCTGTTATTTGTAAAATAATAGTGTTTCCATCTTACCTTTGTTTTTTGTACTTATTTCCGGTGTTGCACCATTGAATTTATTAAGTTAAATTGTGTTGGATTGATCGAACCATGGTTTAGTACAAAACGCTAGTTAAGACGAGTCGGTTCACGATTAGTTAAACCGGAGAATAAAATAGTTACGATTTAAGAAGTTCTGGCTTTTTGTGAACTATAAATCTCTATAAAATATTCTTCCTAAGAAAGTTTTTAAAAAAAAAATAAAAAAAAATTGTGTTAAACTACTTTTAAAGCACAAAAGTGAATGAAGTTTGATCGTTGACGTTGTTTAAAAAAAACAGGTTTTTGTGATTTCTGCTTAACAAGTAAATAAGCCAGCGTTTATGTAGTTTTGTGCACATTGTAAGTTTTTATTAAGTGATTTATAATTAAGTTCAAAAGTAGATAGACTCCAAAAGGAAAATTGATTCTAAGTTTGTTTTTGGCAAACATTCATAGCAAATTACCTACAATATGCACAACACTTCTAATCTGTTATATAAATTACTTGTAAATCTTACAAAATAGTAAAACCAGTTTTTTCATGACGTAACCACCTTAAGTTTCAGAAATGTACTTCATGAATCGTAACTATTTTACATTCTGTTAAGGTGCTTCCCTGACCCAAATCAATGCCGCAACCTATTTTATCGTACTATTACGAAGAGTTTTTGAAAATTCCTTTATTTAACAAAGGAATTTTCAAAAACTCTTTGGCCCGTTTGTGATACCTATCATAAGCTTTTTTTTAATGCCTCTGTAATAGTTTTATTTTATATAGCTTAGGAAGAGATGCGAAGATGTACTTTTTGGCCACCAAACTCCATTTTGTATAAATTGTAGTGAAACAAGTCTTGCTGAATGAACACTGGTTTATTTATTAATCATGCAGTTGTGGGTAGGTGTAACATTCATCTACCCCCAACCTCTTACTATATTATACTACATAAATAATATTATATGCTATTCTATTACAGCTATTATACAAAATAAAACTATTATATAAACTGTGTTATATACTATGCCTCTGGCATAAAAACAAATCTTAAGATAGGTATCGCATACGGGCCAAAGAATTTTTGAAAACATTTGTCTAACGTAATAATACGATAAAATAGGTGGCGGCGCTAGTTTGGGTCAAGGATCCACCTTAAGAGTTTGTTTTAAGGTGACAACATAGTGTAGTAATATTGTTATAAGTATACTACAAAATGTTGGTGTAACGATCTATTAAGGTAGTATGTAAATGCACTCATTCTTGTGATATAAAATAAATACTCGCATAGCATTCACACTGACTCATGTAGGGGTTGAACATTAAACTTTTATGAGGCTTGAATTCATCAAATATGAAACTAAGTTTAGCTTGATCGAGTTTAAAGTTCCCATACGATGTCAGTTCAACACTTATTACGAACTGAAGCTCTACGACAATGTCAACGCGGCAAAATTTATTAAAATTTGAAGTTATTACGATATCCTGAAATTGTGATAAGGGTCATAAAAATTAGATTGTTCTGCTTGAACTCTACTATATGCTTTGTAAGTCTAAATTATACTCACGATGGAAGTTCAATAATTGGTTGTTATAAAAGTTTTAATGTTAAACTCTAAAAACCTGCTTAGTACACCTATCTAACTACAGATAGTCGAAAACCTGTGATAGGAACAATGTAAAAGGCGAAAGATTTATACGTTTTGAAGGGAAACCAGAGTAGGAACAATGTAGTCATGGAACTTTGTTGCTTGGACTAACTAACATAATGATTGTAAGTTGACTGAAGACTAACTAACATTATAATTATAAAGAGAAATGTTTGTAACTCCTTCAGGCCAAAACCACTTAACGAACGTTTTTCTTCGATTGATTTTGAACGTATGCGGTTTTGTTCGACAGCAATATTTTGTATATTCAAAATCAAATATTCTTTATTTCCGTATATACAATAAGTGTACAACTTACAAAAATGATATTTTATTCTTAAATTAAAAACACTGACATGCAAATCAAGTAATATTTTTGATTTCTCTATTTGATCCTACGACTCTTAAGAAAACTTACAAGTAGGTATGCATTTTTAAGTGTTTACCCGTGGTTTAGCTGTACCTACAGCTAAACCACGGGTAAACACCTAACCTAACCTATGTTTTTATAGTCGGAAACTAAATGAATGGACCCTAAGTTAGCTCATCCTCAACTATTCCAATTGTAAATATGTACTATTTCTAATTTGTTTCTACACTCTTCAATGTAATTTTCTGTTATTATATGACCATATTCTTTCCTAATCAAATCAAAAATCAGCGCGAGAATAAATAACTAATAATGGACAATTCACACAGCATTATCTAGTCCCAAGCTAAGCAGAGCTTGTGTTATGAGTACTAGATAACTAATATACATAATAGAATATATTACATAAATATATATTTTTAATTATACATAGAAAACGACCAGAACACCCTGAACAAATATTTGCAGAAGAAGCTATTGAACTGTGCACGATAATATGTATATGTAAGAATGGGAGAGAAGCTTGTAAATATGAATAGATCCAAGCAACAAAGAATAACCACTGTATGGTCGCGTAAGGTCACCTGCCTTGAAGTAAGCATGGCGCTTCTTAGGACAGCCAGGCTGTGCCATTGTATTGTAATGTTTCTTCAATAAACTATTTTAAGTTACACATTATGGAGTTTTCATTAATCTTTCCACTTGTCAATAAGCCAATAATGACAATCCTTGGGGACTATCCTACTAATATTATGAATGTCAAAGTTTGTATGGATGAATAGCTATTTGTTACTCTTTCACGCTAAACTTACTGAACCGATTAGGCTGAAATTTGATATGGGTATAGTTTGGAACCTGGAATAACATAAAGGCTATTTATTATTTTTATCCCGATGAAACTCGGGACAAGGCGCGGGCAGCAGCTAGTTTATTTATAAATCAGAGCCTAGGTCTTATCGATATAATGATGTAATTTTCTCCACTTTTCTCTTTCCAATGTGGTCTCTTTTACTTCCGGGGACTATACGAGTGTTTTTGAATTCGTCTAAAATAGGCAGGGACGAGGTTTTTAAACAAAAAAATTATCTTTTGAGACTTGGTTGTTCACTCAATATTCTATGGTAGCAGCTAAATAACCTTAGTATTTTATTGTACAGTTATTTGAAAACTATATTTCCGAGCGTGTGGAAGACCCTTAGTTCACTAAGGAAGAATTCTGGCCGAATGCTGTTCCGGCGTTTTCGCGCACGATTACCGGTCACAGCTCTATCATACTAATTAATAAGTTAGTAGCATAAAATCAAAAGCTCTGCTAGACACTGGACAGGATTGTAATGAAATGACAAAGTAAATTAAATTCTTTATTTTCAAAACATGATTCACAAGACGTTAACAATTTTCAGTGTTCATTTATTACAGTAAGATTAAATAATTTAGATACGAATTTTTAGTTTTTTTTTGTTCTCGATTCCCAGCCTCGAATATTTTATCAAAGTTCCTAAAAAAAACGTAAATGTTAACCTCTGATAGGAATCAAAAATTCGAAAACCTTCAACTTTAGGTACAATTTTAATTATTCATTCTTTGTCAATAACTTTTATCTGCGGCAAAGTTCAAAAGTATGCTAAAATGATTCTAGTAGATATATAGATACAAGCACCCACAATATTATTTGTTTTTTTCTATAACCTCAGTTTTCTAATTCCATATCACTGAAAAAAGACTGAGCATTGTAAATTATTCAAAAGCACATACGTATATCACTTCACAGTTTTAAACGCAGTCAAAATAACCTATTTATGTTTTTGCCTAGTGACATAATCTAGAGAAATCTGAGAAAAACGGAACCCAGCCACAGATAAAATTCATTATTTTCATAGTATGTAGTTCGACGTTCGTTCGACGACAAAATACTTAAGTTATTATTGCTAAACTAAGTTCACTGAACAATATTACAATTTTTTTGCATTTTAACTTTAATTTATAAAATACCTGTTTTAATACAAATATTCCCAGCTTTCAGTCCACAACAGTTATTAAAGTAATTACTAAGTCTGACGTCACTTTAATTATAATTCAATAAAAATAAATAGAAATGTCATGTATAGTTAAAATTATAGATGATGACAAGAACTTTAACAACTGCCAAAAGACAAAGACAACGAACCAAAATGTCGTCAGATTAAATAGAAACATGGTTTTAATTAATCATTATAAATTGAAAAGCTGTCAATGAAACTTTTTAAACTTTCGCGATTTGTTGACATAATTAAAGATTATTTATCGGGTATTTATCGCGTACCTTTAAAATGGGGAAAATATAACAAAAGGTACGCGATAAATACCCGATAAATAATCTTTAATTAAGCTGTCAATGGTCATGAAGCTAACTTAAATATTAGAAATATACATTAATTATTCGAATGTTCGTGTGATGGTAGTAAAGTTATTTAAATTAAAAGTTGACATGGAATAATAATTGTTGATTGCTTTGCACAAAGAATCTTTTACACACGTATGCGATTCTTATAAATTCTGTTAGGATTGGTCAGAACTTTACAATAATCAATAGGTAGGTACAAATATTAGTCTAATATTAATTTCACTCTAGCGATTAACAAACTAAATTACACAGAAAATCCCACAGACAAAATTATGAAAAACTTAAGTTTATTTGTGATTATTATGTACTCTATGGTTTTACCCTGCGACCGTTGGACACTGAATAAATCTGTGAGATTATGCATATTCGAAGCTCAGATACACATGAAATGTTATTCAAGAACGCAACAAATTCTTTTTATACCATAAAACAATTCCGTTAAAATACTGATCGTAATTTAGGAACTACAAAAAGCCGTTTTATATTTCAACTTCAGGTTTCATCTGTGGCAGGTTTCTCTGATGATGCCTAGATGGCGTTGCTAAATGACAACAACTAGCATTTATCGTAGAAGAATCTGCCACAGTTGAAAAAGGAGACAAACCTATTGAGATATACAAAATTTGGAGAGCGTATAAAACACTAGCGAAATAAAACAGGCCATAGACATTACCTCCTTATCACAGATGTGGAAATGCACAAAATACAATGCTTTGCTTTTGTTCATCTTTTTCAAGGATACCTTATATTCATTTATAACGAAAAATCATTTGGCTGAAGTAAGAAAACAACTCAAAATTCATGCTAATATTGCTCGGTGCTTTCATGAGTATCTCTTTGGTTTTTTAACACTGGGTTTTCAACAGACTTTAAAAAGAAGAGGTTCTCAATTCGCCTGTGTTTTTTTTACTCCATAGGATCGCCAATTCTTATACGATTTTATG
The DNA here is from genome assembly GCA_947859395.1 of Eupithecia insigniata. Classification (NCBI taxonomy): domain Eukaryota; kingdom Metazoa; phylum Arthropoda; class Insecta; order Lepidoptera; family Geometridae; genus Eupithecia; species Eupithecia insigniata. The sequence goes on from OX402011.1 coordinate 12,245,270, forward strand.
ATTCTATCGCTTTTGTATAAAAAATTATACCAAAGTGGCCCGATATGAGTTTTATTCCCATTGGATTACTATGTTTTCGGTAAAACTTGAAAAGATAACTGGAAATAATGAATATATTTAGAAATATGTCGGTTTTTGTTTTTATAAAGAACGTCAAATTAAATTGTCAAATTTCGTACGCTCGTTGTGCCTTGAAAAAGATATACATAAAGTCTAAAGTGCGAACATGGCTAACTCTTAAAATCTATGTCTTACGGTAGAACGAGGTGGTCTATGGTCTATGGTCAGTGGAATATCCACTTACAGAATAAGATGGCTCTGAATTTTCCTAAAATAGACGATAAAAAAATAAATAGATACTTAGAAATAATTATTGTTAAAATCAAGAAATCAGTACGAATAGTTATTATGAAAATTATTTTTACTTTGTTCTTTATTTTCTAAATAAAAATCGTAGATTGCATTGTTTTGGTCCCCACTTATTTATGGTATATTCTTACAAAGTCATGATACGATACAAAATCTACAGAAATATTACTTCACTGTATGCATTTACTTATTGTATTAGGTTATAGGTAAATTACCGAAACCTGGCGCGAACCTCTTTTTACTGGTAGTCTACTTTCACAATGAAATTTCGATTTATTTCGTTCGCTCGGTACTCTAATCGAACGAAAACGTAAATTTCGTATTTGTCCGAAAATTTCTTACGTAAGCGTGAGTAGCTACAGGTTCAGTTTTGCGGCTGTACATCGCAACTGCTGAAAGAACTGGAGTAGTCCTCCATAATCGACAGATTTATGACGTCAGCGTGGTTAACTGAATGAAAAAACAATCACGCCAGCTTTTCAAAATTTACCTATACGAATTCTTGTATTTATAAAATGAATTAAATTTTAATGAATTGAGTAATTTACGATTTAAAGGCACATGACACAAACAATTGGACTTACAGCAAGATAAAACTGATTTCTTGAAACTTAATACTAATTCAACAATGAGTCGGGTTTCTCTTAGCCAACCACTGTTTTAAGGCCAATATCCACTGAACCGGAGAAGGATCATGTCCCTCGTTCAGTAGACGTTGACCTTTAGTCGTGAGTCCGTTGCGCAAGCCGGTACGTTATAAATAACATCACAATAATATTATTAACAGCCTTTTTTTGAGTTTTTTTTTACATTTTTTATTAACCATCTGAAAAAAAACTTTCAAGATTTGGTCTTTGAAAGTTTTTTAGCTAGACAGTTGCTTATGTCGCAAAATTACTAAAAGAGTAACGTATACAAAACCGAATATGTAATAAATTGGTGTAAATAAGTTTAAAGAAAAGTACATAGAGTACTTACCAGCAGATTAATAAATACCTAAAACCACATTGCTAGAAAATACGAAAATATTTTGGCAAAATCTGCTACCGGTTACGAGTTTTTATTTACTCCTCCAGGAATTTTGCGACACATATTAATTTTATACTTGTAAAGGTATAAACCCCCTCCCCCCCTTTGTTTTAACTTAGTGTTATTTCTCACTCTGATTTATGTTCATAGAAGAAGACAGAATGAGAAATAGCAATACTTTAATTTAGCAGTCTATTATGAATTTTGGCTCATACAGACCGCATCCGTTTTACAGGATCCGTTTATTTTCCTGTGATTGCGTATGTGGTTGTAGGAGCGAGTTCAGACACAATACGGTATTCCAGATCCAGTAACGATTGTTTCCAGTAGGAATAAAATCAGTAAAACAGCCTGTAAAAACGGATGTGCTGTGTGAACTCGCCCTTAGGGGGTTAATGTACGCACTGCATTCAATATATGTATGTATATATATCTTTTTTGATAATAATTTAGATTGATATCTTGATGATCCGTGAAAATACCTACCTTTTATCACGGTATTTGAAATGGAATCGAATTGGCCGCAGTGCGGAAACTCTACTATACTCTTAGATAATGAATTAATTTACTCAGTTTTCGTTAAGTTTTGATTCATAAATGTCTTTGTTGACATAAAATATCTTGGATTCTAAATCGAAGTATAGCTTTCTATCTGCGACTTCGCTCACGTGTTTCAGGATGTAATTGAATAGTGAAATATTATTAAAATAATTTCCAAAATCTAACAAGTATTTCTGTTTGTTAGATAATACAAACAAACCTTAAAAATGTTACCTCTGTAATCCGTCTCTTAATCAAAGATTTAAGAGTGTGCTTATATATCTGGAATTCAAGAACAGAGTAATATTCCGATTCTTATTCACTTTTCACTTATTACATTATGCATAAATGTTATTATTTATTTATTATATATACACAGGCCGACATAATTTGACAAACACTCTTACCCAGAAACCAGAGACTACACTTTACCGTAGGATTTAGATGCGCTTAAATCAGTTTCATTTTAAAGAGAAAGACAATACTTTCAGGTACTATTTTTGGTATAGGTATATAGATTTTTTATATATAGATTTTTGGAGGAAAAACGATCTACCGGGCTACGTGACCTCAAAAATGAGCAAAATCTGTGATTTTTGGCCGCCGAACCATTTGTACCATTAGGACTGCCTACCTACTAACCCGGGCGGTATCCTAGTGTTATTTATCATGGTACAATTGAGACCAATCGGTGCCAATTGTACCATTAATGGTCAGTACCATACCAAAACTAGGATACCGCCTGGGTTTACCTATAGGCCTCTGAACATCTACGAAAGGTGATGTAGGTGGCATCAGTTTTTGCTCTTCAAGGTTAGAATATCTCAAAATCCTGACGTGATAAAGCAATTCTGTTGTCAGATTCGTATTCATCGCATCGAAATCCGTCGGACATGTTTCATCTAGTTTCTGGATATATAATTTGTCGGCCTGTGTTATCTATTCCAATGTGAGCGAAGACGCAACCACAAGCTAACCGCACAGTCCCCTCACGCAGTCTCCTCTTTCTTCTCCTCATTGAGAGGCTGCTCCTCTTTTATCTCCTGCCGGTTGTTCCACGGCTGCAGCTCCCCTGAGCCGAAGAGGACGAAGGTTAGGGCTCCGGTCACGTACGTGCCCGCTAGGATGTAGAACACTATGGTCCATTGGGCGGCTGTGTTCTGGAAGGGAAAATAGATACAGCTTGAGAAGGGTTGTTTAAATATTAGTTATACGACCTGGAAGCCTCCAAATTCTCCAAATACGCATTTGCGTGTATCGTTTAATATTTTATCTGCAAATTGGTACACGTCTCGTCGCTGTTTAATAGCGCTCGGCGAAAGAGGAGGGGGGTTCTGCGCAGGTGTAAAAATCGACTCCTGCGCATCAAGGTCATCGCTATTAAACCGTGATGCGACCTGTACCTACTCTAATTCGGTGGATAAGAGTACAGGGCGCGTCATGGTTTAATAGCGCTGACCTGATGCGCAGAAGGCGATTTTTACACCGCTTTACACATGCGCAGAATCCCGCGCCACTATCGCCGAGCGCTATTAAACCGTGAAGAGACGTGTACCAACATTGGCCGTAACGAAACACGCAATTACGTATTTTGAGAATTAATAATTTTTTAATATTTTAAAAATCTTTTAAATAGTTTTTTGTGCCATTTAGTACGCTAATTCGGTGTATTAGCGTACACCAAATGATAATAAATAATAATAATAAATAAATCATTTATTCTCCTCTAACACAATGAGCTTAGATTTAAAACTAGAATAGTAACAATAAGTTTAACTATAAAGCAACATTGTGTGAGACTGGTGCCTGCGTTAGGTTTGTATAAAAACCTGTGTTACAGGTCACCAGGCTCTCACTCCGCGGCAGAAGTGCAGTTAATACATGTTATATTATAGTTTGTTTAGCAAAATTATGCTAAGTGTACAATTCAAGATAGAAAAAGCAAGATTACAGAAAAAAAAGCAAGACATTAATGTATATTAATTAAAAGTTAACAAAATAACCTAGTAGAAACTTGAGGTATATGATTCAAGTTCTAATCAATTATTAAGGCAGCATTCCGAATGGTGTAAGGTCATGTGTGTGTGTGTGTGTGTGTTTGTATATTTGTGTGAGTGCGTGAATTTGATGCGTTACTGGGTAAGATCTTCTGAGGACACCAGTCTCGAAAGAGTCAGGGCAGCAAGAGATCTCTACCCGTGTGAAAAATTAGAAGATGATAAGCAGAAATGGTGTGCAAAGATTCCCACTCGTATGGCATTCGAGTCGTCGAGATTACATTGCTTCTTATTTTGTTCTAAGTTTTGTGTCCTGAGAATGGTCAAAACCAGACTCGTTTTTTAGGTAAATATTAGGTTGCTGAATGCTGAAAAAAATACTGATAATATTGTTTTTTTCAATCCCGACCCTCTAGCACCGAAATTGGTCTCTAGCGTAGAATAGAGAAAAATTACGTCACTTTGTCATCGAATGCGTAAATCATTTGAAATAAATTTCTTCAACTTCAATAATGTACGCAATGTATGACGATGTCATTTATGTCTATTCTACCAGAACAATCCCCGTGCTAAGGGTGGGGGTGTGCGAAGAAAAAAAAATTACCAATCCAAGATTTCCTTTGGTAAAAAACCACACAGGCATTTTATGACCCTGGGAACTGAATCAATGCCAATATTTGTAAATCGCTCGTGTCAAAGGAATATAATCAAATAGTTTTTGTTAATAGTGTCCGCACTTGGGGTAATCTCAATGTTTCCCCTGTAGGTGGAGCTAACTGCGCTATAGTCCGTAAGTCCCAAAGATTTTCGACGGGTCGGGTACTTGCCTCCGTGGCGCAGTTGGTTAGGGCAGCCCCGTATTCAGGGAAGGTCTAACTTCTTTGATAGTCTAATAAGTATACTTACATTATCATGGGTAAGTTCTCCAACCATGAATGTGGACAGCCATCCTCCGAGCGAAGACAAAGTGTTGGCCATGCCGAAGATGGTCCCTGAAATGATCATGTTTATTAGCAAACTTGGATAAAATATATAATGACATCTTCATAGCTTTGCTTGGTTTTGCCAAATTTACGAAATGCGACAGTAATTATTCCAAAAAAATAAAAGCACCGTGGCATCTAGTTATTTTGGTAGGCTTAAATTGCGAAAAGCCGCCTCCATCCAACGACTCCCTGCGACAGCTACGATGTCGTCGGTCCTTCTAGTGGGAGGTCTTCCCACACTCCGTTTCGCATTGCATCGCGGTCGCCACTCGAGAACCTTTACTCCCCAACGGTTATCGGTTCTACGAGCTATATGGCCTGCCCATCGCCACCTCAGCCTGCTAATTTTGAGAGCTATGTCGGTAACTTTGGTTCTTCTACGGATTTCCGTATTCCGGACCCTATCGCGCAGAGAAATTCCGAGCATAGTTCTCCCATAGCTCGCTAGGTGACTGAGCTTATGCACAGGGCCTACAGTGAGCGACCACGTCTCGGATCCGTAAGTCATCACTGGTAACACACATTGGTTAAAGACTTTAGTCTTGAGAATTTTCAATTATTTAATTCTAATTCTAACAGGTAATATTTACAGGTCCAATGTTCGCACGAGTTAGTTTTTTTTTTTTTTTCTATATTCTAACTTTGTAGCTATCATAACTAAGCTAGCAAGCCAGCTTGGTGTTATGTTACTCAAAGATCTATGTACCTGTGTACATGTACATATCTTGAATCTTGTGAGTTGTAACCATAGAATTAGAATTTTGGAACATAGAATTAGAATTTTGGACCATAGACTTAGATTTTTTTCTATGTTTAGGACAGTATCCAGATTTTATATTAGACATAGAGTACATGAAAAGCGCGTGCGAAGCCGTGGGCAGCAGCCTATTTGTTATTCCAGGTCCTAATCCCATACCCAATTTCAGTCCATTCAGTTCAGTAGTTTTTGCGTGAAAGAGGAACAAGCATCCATACTCACACACTGACATTTATAATATTGGTAGGATAGTAAGAAACCATACCACATACCACTAAAGTTAGGTGCGATATCCAGCCCGTTGCCGAGATACCCGGCGGTGACTGCGCCGTTGATGGTGAGCGCCGTCGTGAATATCGCGATGGACCAGACGCGGTCAGCACCGAACGAAGCTTGCACGATCATGAGGATGCCTGCAAATAAGGATTTCATTGTTTAGCATATCTTATATATAAAATTTCCATGTCACAATGTTAGTTACCGTACTCCTCCGAAACGGCTTTACCGATTTTTACCAAATTTTATATGCGTATTCAGTAGGTCTGAGAATCGGCTACTATCTATTTTCATACCCCGAAGTGATAAGGGTTGAAGGCAAAACAACGTTTGGCGGGTCAGCTAGTTTTGCTATAAATGTTGCCACAAGATGTGCAGAAAGCCTCGAATTCAGAGCCGTGAGTTCGTTCGATAGTAACGAGTCGTGCTCACATATGTATGCGATTTGCGTAATACCATGCCGCACGATACGCAGGTGCCCGAGAAAAATATTTGCAGAACGTACAAACATTTGTACCAAGATAGGAATCGAACCAATAACCTCCTGCGTCGCAGGCGGACCATCGCCCGCCGTGTTACATCGGCCGTCAGATGTCAAATGCTGGATGCGGCGGCAGCGGCTCTGGCTCAAGTAGATTATACTCAGCAGTGCATTAACCGAGACTGATATTGGTACGAGTACTTACCAGGTAGTCCAACAGCAAACCCAGTGAACAGTTTCCGCGCGGTGGTGGTGGACAGTCTCCCGCTCTGACGCAGCGAGTCGGCCAGAACAGAGGATGCAAGCGCACACAGATACTTGCCGAGGTAAGGGAGGGATGATAGTAGACCGTTCTGTGGGCAAAAGAGATAAATATGTTTTATTTACACGAACCATAGACCTAGTTTTTTTTTCTAGACGAACAGAGATATAATTGTAACATGTAGACATGGGTTGTCGTTGATTTTCCACAACGATGTGCACCGTTTTCAAAATGGCATCCGATGTGAACAACGATGTTGTCATCGACGATGTCGGAGTTGCTAGCACTTGGCGCATTCGCTGCAGATGTTCCCTTGCTATCCATTGGCAACAACGGACACTGAAATCGTTGGTCAACAACGGTGTTAGTAAAAAAAGCCACCCCTAGTAACATGAGAAGAGTAAGTGCTTATTTACACGAGCGGCAAAGTGCCAACGGCATAGGTAACTGTAGCCGTCGACAATTGACGCCAGCCGTCGACACTGGTCGGCGGCAGCCGTCGCCGGCACGTGTCGACGGCTACAGTTACCTCTGCTGTTGGCACTTTGCCGCTCGTGTAAATGAGCACTAAGAGCTTGTACCACCATGTTTGCTACGTAAAATATGTCTGACTGGTTAATGATTAAACTGTGTATAGAATGATTAAATTCTGGTCAAACAATAAATCTATTTTTAGTTTGGATCTTCAGGATTCTGCAGGAAATTCTTTATGTATTTTAAATAGGTCTAATTTAAGTGTTTTCGCAAGATTTTTCCCGATTAGATTGCTAGGTCAGGTATGGGATGGTTAGGGCTACATGACCCTAAAGTTATATCCTATGAACGCCACTACTACAAAAGGATATCTGAATTTTAATCGTGAAGTTGGTTTTCGTTTCTCTTCCTCTTGGAATCCTGTGCTTAATAAGTGTGTGTGTCATGATCCGACTGTGCAGTCCGGTCGGACACGGTCAGTGTTGTGTGCCTTACGTAATGTGAAGTTGGATATTCCTGATGAATCCACATTAAAATTATAAACGATATTTCTACTTGTACAAAACATAAACAACTTATGGTTTACCTTTTATGCTGATATTTTTTTATTTTGGAGCGCTGTGGAAGCGTTTTGGTAGGTACTTATATTTTTTAAATAATATATATAAAAACTTGGAGCCCGCAGGAACGCATTCTTGGGGCGCGGTGGAACTACCGTTCCCAACAGTGAAATAATTTTTCAAATCGGTTCATTAGGTTTTGGAACCTATTCAATGCAAACAAACAATAAAATAAATAAATAATACTGGACAATTCACACATCATTATCTAGCCACAAGCTAAGCAGAGTGATGTGTTATGTGAGTACTAGATAACTGATATACATAATACAATATATAACAATATAACCTGTTTACAATATTAGTATAGACTAATGCATTCCAATGATACATGATCACATTACTAATACACGATACACACCGGTAGTAAATATAATATAAATAAACCCGTCCAAGAACCAACTTATTTACAGCTGCAATAAAACTTCTTGGTACCTTACCTATTATAAGCAATAGATATCTATTAATTATGTACATACATATGTATGTAAACGGGTTGAAAACTAACCTGGATTGTGTTGTTTTTCGTTTGTTCGTCTTACGATAGTTTTTATTGTAAAACTAGCTACTGCTCGAGCCTTCGCCCGCGTTTTATCGGGTCTTTATGTTCTTCCAGGTCCCAAACTATACCCATACCAAATTTCAGCCCAATCAGTTCAGTAGTTTTTGGGTGAAAGAGTAACAAATATCCATACATCCATCCTAAAAAACTTTGAAATTTATAATATTAGTAGGATAGACACCTAACTGACGACAGATATGGCGCGGCGGGCTAAGGTCCGCCTGCGACTAAGGGGGTTGCGGGTTCGATTCCCGCCTTGAGACAAATGATTGTATGATCTGCTAATACATATTTGATCCGGGTGTTCTGGGTATTTTCAACGTATAATAAAAAATATCTATGTATTATGTATATCAGTCATCTAGTACCCATAACATAATCTCTGTTTAGCTAGGGTCTACACTCATGGACAAATTTAGCGGAACGAAAAAAATGGAGGCAAATCTCTCCACTTTATGAGAGAGTCATAAAGTGGACCAACAATGTTACACTGAGCGTATCTTTCTCCGGATCGGCTCCATACTTTGGTCCTTCCATCAACTGTATTAGAATCTGGAGTAATGACTCCAGATTCTGTCAGAGAAGAACTCTTGGGACTCTTGACTTTCTCGTTGGGGAGAAGTACTCTTTACTCATTAGTAATTGTTGGGTATTGGAATTGGGGGTAGTTCCAAATTAGTATTAAGATCTACCCGCTGTGCATTGATTAAAAGCAGTCAGATTCAATCCGCAAACTGTGTTTTCATCAAATATGTCACTGTAATGAATATTAGTACTCATCATCATCGTCATCCCAATTAGATGCGAACGAGCAAAGCTGGACCGAGCTACTCGATTTCCTGTGGTGAGCAATGTCCTCTGGCCGGCAAGTATGCCCCTAGACCAGCTGCCTTAAGTGTTCTTCTTATTGTTTTGGTACTAACTGTTAAAGTTGTCGAACTTCCTGTAGCTTTTTTCGTACCTCGAAACAAGTCAAAGCGAACACTGGTCACAATACATCTGCCGTCCCTCTCTGTTGTTACTCTTTTGCAGCTTGTCCTGTACGTCTGATATACTCTCTAGTCTGTGGGTATCGTTTAACATTGCGAAAAATCACAGACTTTGGAACAAGAAAATATTACGTGTTTTAAAAAACTATAAACAGACTTCAAATTCCCTTACTTTTACACTTATTTTAAGTTTTGCGGGATAAATACTAATCCCCGGATAAAACTCCACGGGATCATTTTCTATACAATAGTGAAAGAATTTTAAAAATCGGTACATAATTGGCGGAGATATCACGTAACATACATACAAAAAAACATACAGACGAATTGAGAACCTCCTTTTGAAGACGGTTAATAATAATATAGATGCTGGTTGATTGTCCAACATTATTTATTTTACCTAACTCATCTGCGTCATACTTATTTTAATGGCGATGAAAATTTAAACTTAATGGACTTGGATACATATGTATGTAGTGGGTACTTGTCATAAAAATTTTAATCTTGGGAATTACCGTGAAGAGATAAAAATCTGCGAAATTACCTACTTAGATAATTACTAAAGGCGCCTTGATTAATTAAATCTAAGGTAGCGTCTGTATTACTTAGTTTTTATGGAAAATAACAATGTTTTTTTTTGAAGTCGTGATAGGGAAAAGTATAAAAAACCCAATGACATAGGTGCAACCTCGTGACCAGAACGATGATAACCATGGTAGTTAGCAAGCTGTACATACAAAAAGTATGTATTATGTATGTTATTACTTTTAAACGACTTCAAAACAGGAGAAGATTCCTAAGGTGCATAGTGACGTGACACTAGCGCCACTCTTTATTTTTTCTAGTATTATCGTTATGGAATTACCAAAAGTTCTCGCGCCAATTAATAATACCCAGTATAAACTATTTTTAATACCACTGAAAAAGTTTTTTTTTCGATTAAACAGAAAATGGGTTTTAACTTTGGTGGTCACCAAACACAATAAACCATTTTCTGTTAAATCTAAATGAAACAAAACTATTACAGAGGTATCGAATAATAGTTTATACTGGGTATTATCAATTGGCGGCGAGAACTTTTGGTAATTCTTTTCCATAACGATAATACAAGAAAAAAAAGAGTGGCGCCTTAATTAGACTGTATAATTTTTTTGTATGTTTGTTACGCGATCATTCCGCCAATTATTAATCGATTTTGATGATTCTTTTTTGTTTGGTTGATCATATAGAGTACTTCCAGAGAGTGGTCCCATATTTTATCGGAATTGATTTAGAGAAAATAATATTTATGTATATTCAAGGATTTCTCCGTCAATTATGGACTGATTTGGAAAAATATTTTGCTATTGCATGAAGAATGATCCCGAGGTGGTCCCATTAAAATGTTATTCTTCTATTTACTTATGTAATTTAAAAGCAAGTATGCAGTATGAAATTATTAATCTTTGATATTTATTGGTGATCAAGGACATTAGCCAACTTTATACCACAATCATGTGCAAATTTAATGGACAAAATCATAACGCATTTAAAATTGAAGGGAAGTGGCAAGCGAAAGCTAGTCATCAATCATTAGGCTTCCTAGAAAGAGTCGCCGTAATAAATGAACGCTTTGGCCCCAGGCGGGTGAGGCGCCTGTAATTACGACTGCAATCAAGTAATCACCCGGTTTAATGGGGAAAACGGTGGATCCGGTCTTCGGAACAAAATATCCCGTTTTAAATAATTGAACGTGGAAAAAGAAACGTATCTTCGTCTATGTTCTTAAGACAGCGTGATACTATAATAATTATTATTCACTAGCTGCTGCCCGCGCCTTCGCCCGCTTTTTTCGGGATAAAAAAACTTGCCTATATGTTATTCCGGTTCCCAAAATAAGCCCATACCAAATTTCAGCCTAATCGGTTCATTAGTTTTTGCGTGAAAGAGTAACAAATATCCATACATCCATCCATACAAACTTTGACATTTGATAATACATGCGAAAGTGTACATGAGCAATTGCAGGACGATTTATTTTTGAACAAAAATGCATAAAAAGTTTGAACCGTAAAAATGCAATTTCGTGCTCCTCCCAAAGCACATCAGCAATCGCAGAACGACTTCTTTTTGCATTTTACACTTGTAATAAAAGGGGCTCAAATTAAATTCAAAAACTGCGAACAAGATCTTGAAGATTGAAAAGATGGTTTATGACGCCCCGTTAAGAATTAAATTGATTTGGCAGTTATTATGGATGTTAAGGAACGGAGAGGAATGCAAATAAAATACATAATAATCCCGTTACTCAAAATTCTTTCATTATTCACAATAAAGATAACACAATGAGAAATAACAGGTATATTGAAAGGTAATGCGGCCGAATAAGGGTTTTTATTATAAAACAACTTATAAACGTCTTTATTGCTATGAATATCACAACAAAGCGATGTTCTTATTGACTTATAAACCGACTTCAAAAGAAGGAGGTTATCAATTCGTCTGTCTCTTTTTTTTGTATGTTTGTAACGCGATATCTCCGCCAATTATGGACCGATATTGAAAATTCTTACACTATTGTATAGAAAAGTATCCCGAAGGGGTCCTATAAAAATTGTATCCCCAAGGGATTAGTATTTAACCCGCAAAAATTAAAATAAGTGTAAAAGTAAGGGAATTAGAAGTCGGTTTATCGTTTTTTAAAACACGCTATATTATTATTGTTATTATGTTGGGGCCTTACATAGAGTTTAATTAAAACACACATGGCTAAGCCAAGTGTTTTTTTTAAAACACGCCATATTATTACTGTTATTATGTTGGGGCCTTACATAGTTTTATTAAAACACACATGGCTAAGCCAAGTGTTTTTTTTAAAACACGCCATATTATTACTGTTATTATGTTGGGGCCTTACATAGTTTTATTAAAACACACATGGCTAAGCCAAGTGTTTTTTTTAAAACACGCCATATTATTACTGTTATTATGTTGGGGCCTTACATAGTTTTATTAAAACACACATGGCTAAGCCAAGTGTTTTTTTTAAAACACGCCATATTATTACTGTTATTATGTTGGGGCCTTACATAGTTTTATTAAAACACACATGGCTAAGCCAAGTGTATCAGAATATCACTTGTCTAACTTAATAAGTAAGATAAAGTACCGACAATGTTTTCAGGCAATAATAAATAAATATATATAAATAACATGAGAGACCTACATGACCCCCCTACATGAGAGACCATCCACTCGATGGACCGACGACGTCGTAGCGGTCGCGGGGAGTCGATGGATGGAGGCGGCTCAGGACCGCTATTTATCGTCGTCGTACGGGGGAGGCCTATTTCCAGCAGTGGACGTGTATGGGCTGCTGATGATGATATATAAATAATAAATAAGTATATATCTAAGTGTTAATAAGAGGGCTAAAATTCAACTCTACATGCAAGCTTAGTCAAAAACTTGTGCGTCATTTTTTTAAGGCTATGAAATAAAGATCTATCTGATGACAAAAGGGCTAACATTCAACCCTACATGCAAGCTTAGTCAAAAACTTGTGCGTCATTTTTTTAGGCTATGAAATAAAGATCTATCTGATGACAAAAGGGCTAACATTCAACTCTAAACGTGTCCAGACGCTATAATGCAAGCTAAGTCAAAATCTAGTGCGTCGTTTTTTATAGGGCTATGAAATAAATGATTTTCCTTCAATCTCATGGCAATAGAGCTCAGACGTGTTCAGACGCTATAATGCAAGGTTAGTCCAAATCTAGTGCGTTGTTTTTAAAGTCTACGAAATAAATAATTATCTATCTGACGATAAGAGGGCTTAGATTCAACCCTAAACGTGTCTAGACGCTTTAATGCAAGCTTAGTCAAAATCTAGTGCGTCGTTTATTTAAGCGTATCAAATAAATAGTTATTTATAGCCTAACTTACACCATAGTCTATATCGTTTTAGGGCTTATAGATTTTATTATCATCATAAGAATGAGACATTTTTATTCAGAAAGCCGAGATGTTAATTTCTAGAATATTCGTCATCAAAATAAAACTAAACGCAAAAGAAACGAAACTAATTTGCATTACAAAAGATCTTGCCTAATCATGTGAGGGCAATACGGTAGGTACCTAAAACCTATTGATAAAGGTTTCTGGGAACATGATGATTCGTAAACTGACTCACATTCGGACCGTTTAACCGACGAGGTTGTGGCTTGCATCATTTTAAAATAAATCGGTCCATTTTAGACAATGGCTTCGCAAAGTTTCATTCGGCTTGTGGTTTCGACTGACCCAAATAAGGGACAGATTCCCATAATTGGTCTTATGGCTTACCTACCTTCCTATTTCAAACCGCAGCGCCATATCAGGGTTAACCATAACTTGAGCTATGTCATTATCAGTCATATTGCATAGGAACAAAGTCGCAAGTTGTGTGATAAGAATTCGCAATCGATAGTTCGACCTCGGGTCATGGGCTTGACAAGGTTAACGGTGACTCAATTGTTAGTAAGTAATTTAATACGGTGGCCTGCCCCTTTCATTGTGACATTATATAACTCAAATAAAGCGAGAATCCTCTCACTACTTCGTTTCTGGATGTTTATGAAAAGATCTTAGGGTTTTATAAACCAAGTTAATTCATTCACTGCCCAGCTCTGCGGTTCGACCCAAAGAGGATACTCCTACTAGTAGAACTGCGGGACGCAGGGTAAAAATAACTACGCTGTTGAGCACTCCCCGCCCCGCGCACCGTAGCTCTTAGTGGAGATGGGCATCATGGGAAATGAAAGTGTTAAACTCGTCATTCGGTTCATAACGGCTCAGCTGGTCGATTCAGACGTATTCTTGAGTGAATTTATTCTCATACTATTTTCGCCATTATTGTTTCGTTTTTTTTCCGTTTTCAAAATGCAGCATTACGCGGCGGGAATATTACCTACCTACGTATGATACGCGCGCTAAACACTCGCGAATGAATTTTAATAGATCAGTAGTTGATATGGCCCAAAGCCCAAATATACCTATACACCTGAAGCCGGATACTGACCGTCGTTACGGGGTGTAATGTTACGTGTTACACGGCGAGCTTTCGTGCAGTCAGTACGGGGAAAGAAGGATTGCAACGAGCAACGCTTGCAACAAGACGGATTTTAGTACACGGCGGCGGCGGCGTAGCGTACCGTATCATGCTCGCTGCGAATGGTAATTACGAACCGTAATATACTTACCATTCCAAGCGAGGCCCCGGTCTGTACCCGGCTGTATTCAAGTCGTCAGATATGTGTACCAGAGGAAGGGCAGTAGCCTTTCATCTTTCAACACTAACACTGCGATCACCAATCCGCCTGGCCGCCGTGGTGATTATGGCAAATCCCTCCTACATGGGAGACTCGATGGACCGACGACATAATAGCCGTCGCAGGGAGTTGATGGATGTAGGCGGCTCAGGACCACTATTTGTGGCGTCGTATGGAGGAGGCCTATGTCGAGCAGTAGACGTGTATGGGCTGATATGATGATGCTCAGAGTCTAAGTTGCCTGTTACAGTACAACAAAGTATTCAAGGATCTCGAATTCTGCGAAAATCGGCATAAATGTGTTTATTTTGTCTATTGAAATAAAAAGCGAGGTCGATCGGAGGAATGCCGGTTAATGTGCGGCATTCAATCTATGTCCTTTGTGTACGCAGTTGACACGTTAGGGTTATTATAGTGTAGATATTTCTTCCTAGCAAAATTCATAAAGTTCCAACATTCATATAGTTTGTTAAGATAATAAATCCTAACTAATATTATAAATGAGAAAGTGTGTTTGTTTGTCCTTCCTTCACGCCCTTACTAAGCAACCAATCCACTTGTTTTTCGGCGTACAGTTAGTTGAAAGGATGGAGAGTAACATAAGCTACAATACTTTTTTTAATTAAATTCCCATGGGAGATTTACGGGAAAAAATACCTTTTTATTACCCTAGAAAAGTGAAATTCGAATTTAACGCGGGTCAAACCGCAGGGAACCGCTAGTATATATAAATATAAATAATTCTAGACCACATCATCAAGCCCGAAAGTAAGCAGAGCTTGTGTTAAGAGCGCTCTTACGTTTCGTAAATATACGTATTTTACGCACCGAGCGGGCGCGGCGAGCTACGCGAGCGTTACTGTCTTTCATATCTATAGTCTCGTTCGCACCATGATTTGCGAGCATGGCGACTAAATGATCTTGATCCACCGTAATATAAGTTTCTTAGAATGGAGTTCAGTGGATGATTTTTTTGCTGTGTTAAGTCTTTATGTTAATTATAATTTGTTTTGATATATTTTTATTATTCTTACGCAGTAATCGATTCCTAGCCAACATGTCATAGTGGTCTGAAAATCTTGCTCAATACTCGTAGAAATCGAAAAATGGTACTATCGATCGATCAATATAAAAGTACCTAGTAGGTTACTAGGTTTGTGAGATATTTTGAAGGAGAAAATTATAGTCCGTACTATTCGTATTATTTAAAGGTGTCATATGCTGTAAAAATCGTTGAAGTAATATAAGTATATAGTTAAAAATACGGTTGCAACCTGTTTAAATAAATAAAAATACTAAGTAAATGTAACAAATATTTTTTTTAGTTTGATTTTGCGCAAGCTGCAAAGCAGCTCCACTGCCGCAATGCTACACCACTCCCGCACTGCGTAGCTCGTTTCGCTCGCCACGACGGCGGCAAAGTCCGGCCGGGGGGAGACACAGCACGGCATAACTTTAGACCGATATCAGTACTGCCTACATGCAGCAAAGTTTTTGAAAAACTTATTTTACATCAATTGCTTAGGCATTTCAATGGCAATGACCTGCTACATCGTAAGCAATTCGGGTTTACTCGGGGCAGGTCAACTACTGATGCCGGTGTAGAGTTGTTATCGCATATTTTTGATGCTTGGGAGAAGTCGCAAGATGCTTTAGGTGTTTTTTGTGACTTGTCAAAAGCATTCGATTGTGTACACCATGGAACATTAATCAGGAAACTACATCACTTAGGAATAAATGACACTTTGGATCTTCTTACTTGAGTGACAGGATGCAAAGAGTTGACATTAATGGGAAACAGTCTTCGGGACCTGAAGTTACAATGGGTGTACCGCAGGGATCTATCTTCGGTCCTTTCCTATTTTTGGTTTATATTAACCACCTGCCTCATCTCGTTAAAAATAATCAGGAGATTGTATTGTTTGCTGATGATACTTCTTTAATTTTCAAGATGATTAGACAAAACACAAATTATGACGATGTAAACTATGCAATATCAAAAGTAGTCCATTGGTTTAGTGTCAATAATCTTTTACTTAACGAAACCAAAACTAAATGTATTAGATTTAATCTACCAAATGTAAAACCAGTTGTGCGATCCCACTAGGAGGGCCTAAGAATTGAGCGGGTGCACACTTTCTATTGCTGGTTAGAAGAATGAAGTAAAATTGAAAGATTGTTTTGTGGGAAGAGCTTCTTTATTCTATTACTGCAGTACTGGATGGTTTTACTATTCGTTCACTATTGACTTGTTCACTTGTTCATTATCATTAAAGATTCAAGCCTTAACTGTATTAATAAGGTATTGTTTTTAAACATATCACCTTTAAAATCAAAGACTATTTTTGTAATGCAACAACAGACCGATCAAAACACCTTCAATCTTTTCTGGTAGGCGTACCCAATCGCATATTGTGAGGTCTTGAATGAATTTCGAAATATCCTACTGTCTGATCTTGGGTATTGTAGTGGAGTTTATAGGCTTACAAAGATATCTGTGAATTGGAGGATCCTCGTCGCTCGAATTATTACGTTGAACGAAGGAATTTTCTAAAATCTCTTGGCCATTTTGTGATACCTACCATAAGATTTTTTTTAATGCCTTTGCACTATTTTTATTTTGTATAGTTTAGGAAGAGATGCGAAGTTGCACTTTTTGGCCACCAAACTCGGTTTTCGCATCTTCTTCTAAGCTATAAAATATAAAACGATTACAGAGGCATTAAAAATAAGCTTATGATAGGTATCACAATCGGGCCAAGGGATTTTTGAAAATTCCTGTGTTTAACGTAATATTACGATAAAATAGGTGGCGGCGCTGATTTGGATCAGGGTACCCCCCAGGGTACCTAAGGGTCCACACAAGAGGTTCCCCATGCCACCGCGATTGACTGCGACGACGACGTCGTCGTCATGTCATGTCACGAAGAAAGGAATGATTGGACCCAAGTAGCGATATTTGAAATAGTAATAGAGTACAGTCGCAGTCAATTTCACAATAATTTCAATGCCTCCAACCGTGGCCTCCCACTTAAACTTTAATTTGAACCATCATAAATTATAACTTAAGGAACGTCGGCACCGTTTTACACCAACATCATAATACCCTTGGAATACTGTCAAAACAAATGATTTCTTAATTTCATTGAAAAGCCGACTCGTTTGGTTCAGATTACAGATATTATTTATAAATAAGACTTTAAACTTTTATCTAAAATCATTAAACTTATATTTTCATCGAGGTTTCAATTGAAAGTCAAACCAAGCCGTTTAACTCATTCGGGACACTACAGTGCTTTACATTACAAGCCTAGTCGTTTATTGACAGAGTTTTGACAGATAACTAGGTAGGACTGTAGGATGGTTGTTGAATGGTTGATGCAATTCCTTACATCCTGTGACCCGGTTCCCTTAAGACTTCCTGCCATTAGGGTCAGTTTCGGGCGGTTCTAACCGGTTAACTTTTAAGAGTTTGACGCCTGCTTAACCTACTTGTCAGCCGTGACTTTGTGGTCATTTTGCGAGAGAATCGGGAACTGCTTATAGGCTTTTAGCCAACGAGACTAGACGAGACGAGTTTCTCATTTTCAAAATCATTTTGTATCGCAGTGACACTGTGAGACCCACAAGGGTATCAGTATCAGGTGTGTATATACTTAAATGAAGGATGTGAAATGAACGAGAACAGGGTATATGTATCATCACTAAGTAAAACTTTCTTGAAAATGAAGAAGGTAGTAAAGGGTTACGTTCAAATCCATGGGATATCAAAAAGGTTTCGAATCAAGGAATACAAACAAAAGCAAATTAGTAAACAAATACGGGATTGGCAACGAGCCATTCCGGATTTTAAGGCAGGATCCTAACATATAAAAAATATAGAAAGGCGAAAACAAATATAGATAATTTTACTGGTCGTATTTATGGTCGTATTATTTTCAATAGACATGATTCACTCCGCACTGCCTGAGTGTCTCGCAATATTTAACCAACTTCGAGAAAAGGAAGGTGCTATGTTAGGCTGTATGTATGTTTTTTTTCTATGTACATATATTCGTTGATTTCTCCGTCATTGGTGGATCGATTTGGATTATTCTTTTGCATTTGTATAGAGGTGATTCCGATCCGCGGACCTATACATTTTTTATTCCCCAGGTAAATATCTGATTCTTCTATATTCTATCCAGAAATCTACTGCAATTGTAAAAACGACTAAACGGCAAGCAAATCGAATTTTGGCAAGGACACCTATGTATAAATTGTATCTACTGACAAGTTTATATTGTTGAAAATATCAACCCGCTAGATGTAACAGACTGAACTATGAATAGCAAAATGACGATGATATTTTTTCTTCAAATTCTTTCGATAACTGTTGAAAATATAAAAGAAGTGACATCACGAGGCGGGGCGTGGCGGGCGCGGCGGCGACACATTTGGCACGCGTTTTGGCGTTAAAAGTAGGCACTCCATTT
The DNA here is from genome assembly GCA_947859395.1 of Eupithecia insigniata. NCBI lineage: Eukaryota > Metazoa > Arthropoda > Insecta > Lepidoptera > Geometridae > Eupithecia > Eupithecia insigniata. The sequence continues at coordinate 12,264,375 of OX402011.1, forward strand.
TTCCGAACTCTATAGGACTCATCTGACACATCTCAAGGACTATTTTCAAGGATTTATCTAACATAAAATAATAAATCTAAATTATATGGTAATCAATTTAAAAAATCAATTGATTTTTTAAAACTCATTGATAAGAATGAGTTAAAAACAATAATTGTTTCTATGACCTTTTGTTTTTAATAATCTTATTTAATTAATCATTAATTAATTACTAACATTAATAATACCTAATAATCTGTATAAAGTGTCAATCCAACTTTTACGTTTTTAACGCTTTCACTGTATATCCTACGCGGGCGGTGAGACTCGGAGGGGCACGCCAGCTGCGACGACGCGCGATGACGACGAGGCGCTCCAGATCAGCATGTGCATCGTGGGCACCCAAAGTGTTGACAAGCTGAATAATGTAGGTACACATAACCTAGTTTAGTACTACAAACTAGTTTAGTTACTGACCGCATCTCGTACGCAGTTATATTGTATCAATCAGATATTACCTAATATGTGGGTAAAATTTAAAAATAGAACACATTTTTATCAGTCTGCGGGATTTCGCATGGTCATGTTATCGTCATAGATAAGCCAAAACGGTTGGGTCCAATGTGATAAATCGATGTGTCTCGCCGTAATAAAGATAACCACAGAATTTATTTCCGTGATGATAACTGACCGGTGAATGATCTTTGTGAATGATGAGCTTTTAGATCATCGTGCACATACCCAAAGCTCATACCTGGCTTTAGATATATCCTCGATATTTTATATTCAACTTTGAAGAATTAATCAATATTTTTGTTGTAAAATAGTTTATTTATTTACACTCAGTGTTTTATTTTATTTAAATGTATATCGCTTCTGGGGATCGAGATAGTGTTTAAAACATACGCTGAACGCCGAACACAACTCTATTTGTTTTAATTTCCTGTCCAATAAAATAATTAAGAAAGAGAACAGAATAATATTTTATCTGTCATGTTGGTAAAAACCGCCAGCCGCAAACTTTTTGTTCGGTTTCTGTGACCATGCAGTCTGACTTTGTGAGACTTTCTTGACAATTTGAACTACATACATACATATCATAGTGATATGTGTTTAGTGTTCAAATTTATAATTCTGTTCCATAAAAGGATAAGATAATGGTTTCAAAAAGCTTTTTATTGTTATTATTTATTATTTGGTACTACGAGTAGCAACGTAGACCTTGGATTTTGGTATCAGTATGTGATAAGGTTTTATGCACTTTGCACAGTACTGACATAGTATATCAATAAGTTTTTCGTAATTACGGCATGTACTTATCAGTAGGTTTTATGCACTTTGCATAGTATATAAATATATCAGAAAGTTTTTCGTAATAAAGGCACGTACTTATCAGTATGTAATAAGGGTTTATGCATTTTGCACGGTAGATATAGAAAATCAATAAGTTTTTCGTAACTAGGACATGTACTGTTAACTCTTTTGGAATCATTTATGATCATTATTTTATTTTTACAGGATTATGTTTAGTGATATTACAATAGGGTTACAAATAACGATAATCTCAAGCTAGATTAAATTTGCACTTAGATTTTAAGGGGAATGTAGGTCTTCGCGAGATCCAGACACTTATGCGGTATATGAATTGCGTGAAGGGAGGTTTGTGAAAGAAAATATTCTTAACTTCGCAGATCAAATTTGAAATAAAAAACAAGATGCCTTCAGGCCGTAATTTATCTTGACGTCCTTCTGCTCTGAACCATTGCATATTTCCTACACAAAGGAAATGACTGAGAGCTAGAGACTGAGTGCTAGTAACAGAACAGTAGTACAATTACTATAAACTTTTTTCTTAGTTTTTTTTTACCCGAACTGCATAAACAGAATTTGACAAGACAAAAAAAATATCATTCAGGAATTTAATGGTACTTACTTCCAAGTTTCTATTTTGATCATCCAAGGCATATAAAGAAAGCTGCGCAAAATATGTGTACATTCGTGTGTGGAGATAATTGTGGACGTCACCTTTTTTGTTTAAAGATTTTTTTTTAAATTTATACATGTGAGATTTAGTAAAAATCAAATTTCAATAAAAACTGTCTGGATTTATGATTTTTGAATAAATCTTAACTACTTTTAGACGACTCGACGGTCATTAATTTTTTACATATTTAGCACCTTGTTAGGTGTTGCAATCTGACTTCCATTTGCTATAAAACCAGCGAGAGGTTGTCCACTTTTCGGCTGATGCAATAGGGTGGGAGTCTTGCATGTAGCCTGTTTATTCTTTACGATATTAGCGGCCAAGCGAGTTGCTATCGAAGTAACATCAGCAAAGAGATTAAATTAGTATAACAATGTCATGTTAGGCAATGACGAGAAAATTACCAGTTTTGTTAAATATTCTGTTGCATATTGAAAACATATTAATTTAAGAGCCGATAAAAACTGAAACTTAATTACGAGTAGCCTGCCCGCCTGTTTGTTATTTATTCAACAATTGTAATAGAAATACATAAATTATATACTTTCTGATTTGTATCTAAGTATTAAGAGTTTTAGGGAACGTTTTATAATTATAAAACCTATTTTTAATTCGGTGACAAAACCTTTTAATTCTCAGGTTGATCACTGATCAGATTCGATATTTAAGGTTTGATTTAAGAAACAATCACAAGTTGTAGATACACGAAGAAAATAGAACGCAGTTGTATTGGTTATGTACATTTTATTTTAGGGTACTACTAGCATCATTATAAGCGGAATTCAAATTTTCAAATGCTTTTAAATATTTAACATTGCTGTTACGATCTTAATACCATAATCGTCCCTCACTCACACAAGAAAATTATGGCAACCCTAACTATTAACGAGTTTCTACACTAAAATATTCAAATAACTAGACAAAACCGGACAAAGGTCGAATAAAAATTTGCAAGGTGACTTCAAAACTAGAAAATACCAGTTCATTTCTCATACCAAAATAGGTTTTCTTTTAAAATTGGCATAAGCCATTCAAGTGTGACTAAATTCATATCAATCGCCTTTTTATGCATGACTTAACTTGGACTACAAATTCAAGCTAATATTTGCTTAGCTTTTATTGTTTAACTTCAATAATACTAACTAATATAATATACGTATTTATAATGGAAGATGGATGTAAACGATACAAATGCGAGAAAACAATAGCTAGTACATATTATTTATGTAGTATTCTGTAGTAATTATTTATATTGACGTAATAGAAATGGACGCGTGCGCAGGGACATACGCTACGTCACGTTACACGTGCCTGCCATTAGGAATGAGGAGTGGTGCAGAATATTCAAGCTAGAAAAATGTTTCGGTATTTATACAATGTTCGTAAATTTTTTACAATTATTGAACAAAATATATATATATCTTATAATTTTTATCGATACGTATTGAAAAAAATTATAGGCCAGCTGTTTTTTAAGGTTGTTTTGCTTTTCACGAAACAGTACAAAATTTATTATAATAGGTTCTAGCGAACATTTTATGATGATATTTTCAAACCCAGAATAAAACAATGTTTTTTTACCAATAAACCCGTCCTTTAACCGAATTTTTTTGCAGAAATTCATTTGCTTGCAGAAGATAAAATAAAGTACGATCGAAATAAAATAAAAAACTAAATGCGACGAAATAATCACTGCAGCAAACAAATAAATTTCAAAATGTCCAACTTTCGATGGCTCGATATGGTTACTGTATGAATTCGCAAGCGCCATATTCAACAAATGCGACCTTATCCCATCGCAATAAAGTGCAAAATGTTCGTACAATAATCTAGTTACTTTACTTATGTCGATAGTAAGTAGGTAGGTACTTAGCTCGCAATCGGATATGGATCATTGACACATTTTGTGGTAACTAGAGGCCGAACTACACTAAACCGGCTAAACTTGTTTTATGTAGGCAATAGTTTCCGGTACTTAGATATTTCTGTAGCTAGTAGCTCTTTGTTAATGGTTTCGTTTCATGAATGATAAATTGCTCACATTCGTTAATCTACTTCTGCCTAGCAACTGCGCACATGTTTGAATAACGAGTAGTCAAATCATTTGGCCTCTATTTGTCGTGCTGGATTACTATAGTAGACCACAAGTTCTAAGAAACCGGTGATTGTAATTGATGGCCACTTTTTGCTGCCATATTAAAATTTCATTATTTGTATTTATAACGACTTTAAAAAAGGAGGAGGTTTTCAATTCGTTTGTATATATGGACCGATTTTTCAAGATCCAAGATTTTTATTTGCATCATGTTGTACAATAAAGGTCTTACAATAAGGTACAAGTTTCAACATTAGCACTGCAATTTGGAATACAGTTTCCAATTAACAAAATAACATTTTGTCATGTACTTTCAAATAGATAATTATAGCAAATAATATGGAGCATATTCGAACTAGATGATAGATTTTGATTGGGACTAACGAGAGCTTCAATATTTATTGACATTTACTTATAATTTATTTGCTGCTGCAGTACAAAACAGACGAAAAATACATTTTGTAAATAAAATAAAAATAACATAGGGCCGCCAAAATATATTTTTTTTTTTATGACTTGTCTGAATTTTTTCTATTATGAAGTAAAAAAATACGGAGTATACCTTAAAAGTTTGCAAGAATAAAGGCAGACATGTTAATTGTACTTACATGTTTGATGTTATAATGCAGAATGCTGTCCATATAGCTCGGCAGTTGGTTGACGACGGTGAAGTATCCGAAGACCGAAGCTCCATGTGTAATGATGATGGCCCAGACTGGCGCTGAGGTGAACAGACTCCTCCAGGGTACAGGCATGTGCTGGGGATAGGGATTAGATTAATAAAAGAGAAGAAGAGGGTTTATTTCTAAGAAATTTAAGACCTGGACGGGATTCTATGAACTCAAGTGCTCGCCCTTTTCGTGCTTACCCACACTTATGAATTATTCTAAGCAATGTTAATGTCTTAGAATAATTCATAAGTGTGGGTAAGCACGAAAAAAAGAAAATCCTGATAGTTTGTTTGTTATTCATCACATTAAGGGGCTACCCCGACCCAAATAAGCGTCACCTATTTTATCGTATTGTTACGTTAAACACAGAAATTTTCCAAAATCCCTTAGCCAGTTCGTGATACCCATCATAATAAGGTATGAAAAATAAATTATGATAGGTATCACAAACTGGCCAAGGAATTTTTGAAAGGGATTTTTTTTAACGTAATAATGTGATGAAATAGGTGGCGGCTGCGCTAGTTTGGGTTAGGGAACCACCTTAAACAAATATTTTAAAGACAATGGTTTGAAGATTTGGACGGACGCTTTATCTCCTTCAGGTCAAATCACTAAAGTTCTTCAAGTATTACGCAACGCAATTTTTGAAGATTTTTGAGCCTCCTCCACATGGGGGTCATATAACGCGCCGTAAAGTTTTTCTGTGTAAAACTCTGGTGTAGTAACATTACCTAATCTGTGCTCTGGTACCCATTGTCACCTACAATCAAAATTTAGGTCTAGAAGAATAAATAGATCTATCGGGGAAGAAGTTTTTATCTAAAGTGGGTAAAGAAGCGAACAAGAAACCTTTACCCTTGTTACGTTGTTAACTTTCGAATTGAAAGAAAGGATAATTTTATAGCTCACTTGGAGTTTTGTTGTAGACGCCATACATTGCCCGTTAAAAGATTCATAAATTTTTAGAAGCCTAGATTATAGGCACAGCATCGGTTGTATATTTATTTCTAGTATTTCAATTATGTACCTATGTCACTATTTTTAGGGAACCAATTGATATTTCTATGAGCGTCCAACAAATTTCCATGAATATATTGTCATGGTTTATATCTAACTAGCGACCCGCCCCTGCTCCGCACGGGTGCAGTGCTGATACTAAATTATACATATAAACCTTCTTGAATTAAAAAAACCACATCAAAATCCGTTGCGTATGTCTAAAACTATAGTTTTAAAGATCTGAGCATACATAGGGACAGGCAGCGGGAAGCGACTAGAGATAATCTCTAGATGACTAGAGCATATGTAGAGATGATACAAATTCATTGCATGAAAGCTTAGTTATAAGCCCAATTAGATAATACATACATATGTACTAATAAAGTATAATACAAAGACATGCGTGATTCACGTCCCGAAATAGCCAAAATAATAAAATCAAAATTTTACCCGTCTACAATTCCAGGTGCAGAACAAGGAAAACAGACCCCTACGGCATTGAAGCGTTCAAGGGAAATTGAACCATCAAGGCAAGTGACATTCGCACATCTGCGTACAAATCATTGACCAATTTTGTAGCGAGGCCGTAATTTGAATATAATCGGTGTTGCGACATGTCACACATATTGTGCTCAAGATATTCAAAGGACCACCTGGATTAGAAGATTTTTATTTTATACTCCATTAACTCATTAAACAAGTACACAATCAAAAGAAAATTATGAAAAATATTAATAAATCTAATCAATAAAAAACTATAAAAAATTCTACTAAGTCTCTACTTTTTCACTTTTTTTCGCAAAATGACTACAAAATTCTAGCTATGATGTACATCATACACTCCTGGAATTAGATATCAGTGATTTGATACATCATATCCCAAAATTGTTTTAGGCCGTTTTGTTGCATTTGAGATTACAAAGCCAGCTGCAAGAAAAACCAAACCTACCCCTCGCGGGTAAAAAGTCAGAAGCTTAGAGAATCTACCCGCTGTAAAGTCAGAAGTCAAAGTGCTTTATTTCCGTTAGTCATATCATAGCATAACACATATTTATAATACTATACTCAAACTTAATTTGCAATCCATAAAAAAATATAGTTAAAAACTAAAACCCGACTACATGAAAGTCTTAAACAAGCGTTAACCTATTGTCCATAGCATTTTCTTTTGATACTTAGGTAGTCGGAGGCGCCCACCCCATATACCTAGGGTACAATTAGTAACAAAGGCTGAACGCTTGTTTAAGACTTTTATGTAGTCGGGTTTTAGTTTTTAACTATATATTTTTTTTACCATACATATATCGGTACAATATATGTATATCGATACATTTTTTCATTTGCCCATCCCTAGATGACCCGTTGCCATGGTAACAAATAAATAAGAGGTCTCCATGGCAACGGGTGTGTCATCCTTCACTCAACACATCAAACTAAATTAGACTCGAACTGTAACTAGATGTCGTCTCTTGCAAAATTTTATCGCGCTATCGAATTGTTCCAGGTGTAATTTAGACCCAGCTATCACTTAAGACTCTCAGTTTTGTCGGACACCATATAGCCTACAACCATCGGGGTAATGATACCTCAATCGATACCTCACTTGTTGAAATCGAAGTAGTAGTTTCAGCGCTACGTGGGAACAAAGAAATCGGCTACATACATACATACATAGGGTGCTAAAATCATAACCCTCCGGTAATCGGGTAATAAAGCTTGCGATGCTATCATGAGATGGACACTGGCAGAATTGCGTCAATCCAGACGCAGAGCCATTAACCAAGAAGTTGAAGTTGAAGAATTAAAACTAACAAGACTATTGAGCTTATCAGATAGTATTTCAAATAACTTTATGTATGTAGTTGGAGAGTTTGAAATTTTGATTAGGCAAATCATGTATGTACACTATGTACAGCCAATGCGAAACATTATCGCGATCTCATGTTCACAATGACCGTATGTAGCGATAAAATAAAGAATTAAGAAATTCCCAATTCTTTTCCACGCGATTTTTGTTTTTGGCTATTAATTAATTATTTATGTATGAAGTAAGCAAAGTAATATATGAATACTTGTAATAGAATTCTACTTCTACTAATTGATATATCTTTCTTACTAATTTATATAAATTCTACTAATTAATCTCTTTACTATGACCACAGATTAGGTTAATGTTACTACTATACTACTAACAATGGTATCGTCGCAGAATCGTCCATAGATGAAAGAAACTAGAATATAGTGCATGCGGTGCTATTTGCACGAAGAGATTGATAGAATAGTTTCAATAGTATATAAATTCCTTTTTTCAACCTTGACGCTTTTGACACGCGGGCTGCGTGTTACATCCAAGGAATTTATATACTAACCTAGTATATAAATTCCTTGGTTACATCTGAATCCATCTGTAGTGTCTTTCTTCAAAGGTTAAATGCCAAAATGTGTCATTCTGAGACGCTGTCAGTGTTATGGTGGGGCGCAAGGAATTTATATACTAACGTTAGTATATAAATTCCTTGGTGGGGCGATTAATTTAACGGAATAATAGCTCAGTAAATTTACTGCATCATTCCTTAGATATAGCTAGGTAAGATGTTAAAATAAAATCCATGTCGTAAAAATATTCTAAAGATCGTTCCGAGCTGAATACTCTTAAATTAGCCGAATTTAATTTATGCAAAATCTTTTGTAGATAATAAATACCAAAACCGATTGCAATACCGTTTCAATACGTTGAACATCTTTGCAAGATTTTATTTTTATTTTTTATTTTCATGCAAATTCAAGACATTGTAGGCAACCAAAAATTAGATAGGTACTCGTACTTCTTGGTCTGGTTGTTCGAATACGGAGAATTGCTATTTTTAGCGCTATTTGCATTTTTACGACAGTACACTTCAACTTACCTACTTATCTTTATTATTTTGTTTTTCAAGAAGGTACTTTTGTTGAATTATCTAAAACTAAAAGAAAATTGGATGTCAAAAATACTAAAGCAATGTTTTTTTATGCAAATAATGGTATATACTTATATATATATATATATATATGTCATAATCATTAAAAAAATTAAAAAATATATTATGCATCTTATAGATAGTCTTGGTGGGTACACAATGCATAAAAACCCTGTCAGGGCGCAACAATTATTTTGAGTTCGTTCTTGTTATAAGTAAAAAGTAAAATATGTTAAGGTTTGGGGACGGTCACCGATACAACACAAGGCACTCACATCGACCGAAAGCACTTCCCCGACGACTGACGAAGACGTCGAAGTTGCTGCACGTAATGGGGACGGCTGTCTACAACCGTGTTCCGATAACTATCACCAGCGCACAATCCATAACATCCTTCAAGAATAAGTTGAAGAAGTGGCTGATAGCTCAATCTGTTTATGACATTAATGATTTTATGACTCTAAGATGTACTAATTAATTTTATTTTAAGATTTAATTACTTAATGTAATTAGTATTTTGTGACCTATAACGAAAGTTATGAATAAAGGAACTATGAACTATGTATGTATGCTTAGTGTGTGTAAATTGGCAATGATATGCATGTAACGTCAAATAATTTAAAATAAAAGGTTCATATTATGATTAGGTAGGTCTGTGGGTATGCCGGCTATACGCTGAATTTTTGAGACGGGACAGTAAGGGCCTTAACCTTAACCGTTATAGTTACAGGAAAACGCTTTTAGGAGACTATCCATACATTTCATCATAAGATATCATATCATAAGATATTCTGAACTTCATTTTCGGTTATGTATTTGTTTATAGGATAAAAAATTGTGTATTGAATAGTGGTATTTTTTTAAACTTACTCCTTTATTAGCAGGCTCCTGAGGCAGCGTCTTCATGAGGTAGTTCCGTTCAGTGTCCGAGATGCGCGGGTGCTGCGCAGGAGTGTCGTACACTACAGCAAACCATGCCACAGACCACATCACGCCGATTATACCTGTATCAGATCATCACATCATTAATGGGTATCGCATGGGTATGCATAAATAGCGTAGATTCAGGCGTTACTTTGCGGGTAGCCATCGCAAAATATAAGAATAATAATTATCATCATCATATCAGCCCATACACGTCCGCAGCAGTAGGGCTAGCACAGGCTTTCTTGTCTCGGTAGAATAGATAAAAAATGACGTAAAAATGACATTTAGGTGTAGGTAGAAAGTTTTCTTCGTTCGAGAACACGGCGTTCGGAAGAATAAGCGGTAGAGATGTTTTCTATTCTACCCTAGAGATGAGTCTACCGATGCGAACAAGGGATCAATTTACTCGTTTCTTGACATTTGAGAATAGAAAGATTTCTTCTAAAATTGTCTACACCTCTCGACACCTAGACAAGGTCTTTCTTCCCTCGCATCTCGCTATATTTGGATGTTTAGTTACATTATTGTAATACTCTTAGATTTTTGGGGTTTTTGTGTCTAGTTAATGGCCCCGCAGCCATTACGAGCAAATGCAACATAAAAAATCGGAGAATAATTTGTTTGTTTGTTTGCTCCAAAACCAAATTAATCTCCGTTATTCTGTATTGTATATGCTATGAGTTCAATAATCTTCATTTGCCGCCTTTACCAGAGATAGTATTTCACCGAAACATTTTGTGAAAAGATTTCGGTATTTCTTTCGTCCAATAAAAGAAAAATACATCTTTGAACGAAAGAAATTACCCTTCACAACATTGTAATTGACATTGACAAATACAATAAAGTGACATTTTGGTGTAATCAAAAAACGTTTCGTTTTACGGACTCAGTTTTCTTTTTAGCGATACAGCTGGTTTTATGTTGATTTTCTTGGTAATGAAACGCAAAGAACGAACTTTTTACAGCATTTATATTTTTACTGTGGTTTGGTTCCCGTTGCTATAGAAAACGCTTCTCTACGAAGAAACTGTTTTCTAGGGTTTGTTTCTCGAAACGGCATATTCGGGCAAGAGAAAGATTATGAAGACAAGAAACTTTCTTATCTAGTCTAGGTAGAGTAGAAATGAAAAGCCCGTGCTAGCGGGGCTGAGCCGCCTCCAGCCATCCATCGACTCCCTGCGACCGTTGTTACGATGTAATGAAATTTTTGCACTAATTTGTAGGTACATCCAGTATCAGTATAGCACTGAATATTCTGTTCACATCGGGGCATAATGTATGTTATATTTTGTTATATTGAAATTACTGAAGGCACGAAAAATGGCATCGTTTATAAGCTAATTTTCGTGCATAATGTTTAACAATTTTTGTCAGTGCTGATACGTTATATATTTCTAATGATCATTTATACATAGGTATAACTTACCGGTGAAATAGAAAGCGGATTCCCATCCGAAGTGTGCAATAAGAAACCCGCAGATTGGCATGGTGATTGCGGCGCCCAGGGACGATGCTGAAATAATATATAAATAAATACAAATAGGACGACAGATCAGTAAACTAACAAATAAAAATGTATTTATTTTCGGAAAAATAAGACGCCATTGGGTGTCTTATTTTTCCGTAAGTATTTTTCCGTTTCATTAGCTTACTTTCTATCGTTATGTATTATTGATATTGTAGTATTTACCTATTATTTACAGACTAATGATCCTGTTATAAAATACAGGAAAACTGTGCCAAAAGTGCGATGTCGATGATTTCGTAAAGATAAAATAAAAAAAAACTGAATACCTATTACTGTGTATAAGTAACATCTGAATGCAAATTTTTTATTTAATTGAATAATCGAATGGTGTTACTAAATAAACAGTGAGGTAACATGTAACCATATTGCGTGATTCTCGGGAGAATTACCCGGAACATCGATTATCTACTTTACGGCAACCCTAATAGGTGTTGTTTCATGCAATAACTATCTACCTTAGAGTGCGCGCCCACGGCGACTTCTTGTAGCGCTGCAAACGCGCGACTGGTAGGTAAACTTACCTAATTTGTACCCCCTACGAGAAATCTTATGTAATTTTGAAATAAATAAAAAGCTTTATTGCAGGAAAAAATACAGTATAGTAGGTACAGGAGGTTCTTAAAATCTAATTACCTACAGAGAGGTAGATAATTTTAAATTGAAATAACTTTTAGTTAACTCAATGTTTATTTCTTCTAGAATCAAACATAACAGTAATCTTACAATTTGTAGAGTAATGACAATTTAAAAAACGTCAATAAAGTACGAGGCCATATGGCCGACTGTTAGTTAGATTTTGTACCGCTGGAAACGCTAGTAGCAATTACGAGTGAGATAGTATATGCCAGGTACGATTTAAGCGCTAGTACGATTTAGGCAAGTTTACCCTAAACGCGCGACAGTATCGCTGCAAAAGTAGCCGTGGGCGCGCGCTCTTATCCTCAGCAGGCCTACTCGGAAGAGGAAAATCGAAGTTTCTGATTCGTTTTCGTGCAAAACCAAATCTTATGTCGCTTGCATAAGATTACCGTTTGCTTGAAAGCGAATCAGAAACTTCGATTTACGTTTTCCGAGTAGGCCCTCTGGTTCTTTGCTACCAAACGTAGCAACAACGTTTGCATGGTAACAGAAAATGACTCTTATTTCTATGTCGCTATGGTGGTTAGGTTTCGTGACAGAATATTTGAAGAATTTCTATGAATTCTTTAAAGATATGGAATAATAACTCCTTTATTTATTTTAGCACGCGGCTTTAAATTATTTGTTGCTATATACAAGTTATTTATATCATCCTCAGGGTGACCTGTTTGCGGATGGATGGAAGTCGCTTAAGAACGAATGTGCCTCAGCTATTGTGAGAATATTTATGATTGTTTTTCTCTTATTTTTCTTTTCGCTGTGGTTTTTATTATCTAAACTAAGAACAAGTCGAGATCCTAGGTCCGTGGCGGACCAAGTCTCTCCGGGTATAAAAAAATATCTGAGCATCTGGTCAAAGTGTCCCGAGAGCTGGTGAGTATCTGGCGCAGCGCATTATAGCATTGCCATACAGCTCGGGATAATTGCAGCCAGCGTCTTGGGGACGCTTTCGACTGGTGTTATATGAATCAGTTGAGCTACCAGTAGATTGTTTGTAAGAGTGTGCAGTTAGCTCAATTGTTTCAATTGTAAATACTTCTTCTAATTTGTTACTATTATATGATTTTAGAACAAGTTATTCACATGTTTGAAGCTAATAACTTTAAAACGTAGTTTTTCTGTTCTGTCAACGACACTGAAATGAAACGTCACGCTCCGGTTGGTTACGCTCGTCTTACGCTGAATCGAGTCTATATAGGTAGGCAGTTTAATCGTGTGTTACTTTTATCGGTGTAGGTACTTACATCCACTTTTTACCATGGAGATATAGCCAACGAAAAAACTTAGGTACCAACTAACCCCCTTATTCATAATAGTCTGCTAACTTAAAGCATTGCTAATTCTCACTCTGTCTTCTTCTATTGACATAAGTCAGAGTGAGAAATAACACTGCTTAGCAGCTGTTTTAAGTTAGCAGACCATTATGAATAAGGGGGTAACTATACACACTCTCATGAAGGTTACAGACATCAACTCGATGGTTACAGAGTAACATTAATTAATCTGTGCTATAGGTCAGGCATTTAGTAGTATCAAGGCCTATTTTGAGCTACCTACGCGGTACATATTCGCTACCCAGAATAGTAACGGAAGCCGAGTGGGTGTGCCACACATACAAAATGCCGGGCGGAATGAAGCGAAACCGATCGAAATGTTTCCTATTATTCCCAGTTGTCTGGACAACTTTTGTCCCAGCTGTGCTGTGCACCAGATAACTGGCACAAAAGTTGTCTTAGTTGTCCTCTGCACCAAAAATATATTACATATAATTGCAAAAATGTCAGCCAATAAAATTCAGCGAATGAATGATGAAAAGTTTCTTTGTAGCGGTAGCCCGTACTCTTGAAGACTGATATAAAAAAAAATATGGCTGCACTTACTAAGACCGATAATAAGTCTTCGTGTAAAACTAATATATAACTGATACTTACGCCCCGCAGTAAGGATAAACTTTCAATTCTCGTTTTCCAATACCTGTCTAGGTATTTGCACGGAAAACGAGAATTGAGCCGAGCGAACGAGCCATATGCCGGGTTTGCGTGATATGTTTTTAAATTGGGAGATGATGTTGATTGATGGATAATTTAGTTTGAAAGGCCTTGGAGATTATGTTTACCCGAAATTGTAATATAAAAATTATTGCGGAATACCGCAAATCTTACGATCTGGTTCCTGGGCCAGAGTCAGTGAGTTATTGAGTTTAAAATCCCCTAAAGATTATCTAGAATTTTGAGGAAATCCAGGATTTCTATTTCGTCTAGAACACCCTTCGTTATCAACTCTGTTATAGGATGACCATGTTCAACCAATTTATGGGATACTTTCTACTCGTATTGAAAAAAAAAAATCTTACATTGGGTCCTATGTATGGTCCAAACTATTTAAAAAATTTTGCTCTCAAAAATATACATACTTATACGCGTTTTAGACTCTAGTATGGCACAGCACAGATTAATAATTAGTCATCATAATAGTCATTTATTTGTAATAAACATTACAAGTCAAAAAATATGTTACATTCAGATAATTCATTTAATTTCGTCATAGGAATAATTAACATATACTAGTGTTGTGTTAATTATTCCTGTGACATAATTGTACTTGTGTTTTATTGAATATACAAAAAAATTGTCATTAAATAACCCCTGACCGTTCCCGGTGCAAAGGTGCAAATAATGCTTGCAGCATTTTTTAGATAATACAACAATACACAAAAACTATTTGTATATTGACAATATTATATGTATAATCCACGGACTTATTTTATTTTTAAGTATTTAAGTTTGTGTTTTTATAATTAATAAAATATCTTATCACAATATAACAATAATTTATAGAAACATTTTATACAAAAGGGACCAATGGAAAATAACCCTCAAAACCAGATAACTGAATCAGAACATGTCTCAAACATGTCATTGATAATAACTACGTAATGAGATCGATGTGTAACATCAGTTGACCCACAGTATAACCAGTCGGTATCTTTCCAACGTTGTTATCACTCATGCAGTAACTATATTCCAACGAAATTTGATGTTCAATGTTTGTAAACAAACCACCCATACTTATCCTAGAATTCACTCTGTTGCGTCTTTTTATACGCAATTTACATTACTTGTCGAAGAGATTATCTAACCTTCAATAAATAAACAATTCATATCTGAAACTCGACGCCAATCAAGTGAGTTTTACTGTCGTGTCGTGGTTTATTTACTAACAATTTACATCGAGTTTGGCTAGTGTATAATCATTACATTGGTTAAGTATTGACATGACAAGGAAATTTCTGTTACATACGCACTATTCAAGTCTATTCTAGAACGGTCATTGACTATTTCTAGTTTTAGTATCTTATGCAGGGTAACAATAATAATTATTACGCAATTATTTATGTCATAGGAAATAAAAGCAATGACAATGGGAAATAAGGAAAGGTTGTCTTTTCCTTGAGTGCATGCGCTATGTATATTTTTAAATTTTCTTTCCGGTTTTATCATGCAATAAATGCAGATATGTATAAGGAAATAGACATCACAAGACCATGAGATTAGTCGTGACTGGTTCAGGTACCTACTAGATAAGAATATCTGAGGAAAAGAACTAGGCAGTTAGTGCCAACACTTTTGTTTGCATAAACTGATGACAGGCAACGTAATGTGTCTATAAAGCTCAAAGCAATGCAAATAATAGTTTCCGGCCAGTGTAATTGCCCACAATTCATCCAGATGAGATTAATTTAATGGAAGATTCATATCCGAACAAACCCACACATATAAAACCCCACGTGATCGTATTCCATACAAAAATAACACAACCGATTCTCGGAACGGTTAACTACAGCATAGCAACGGTTGCGCAAGGTTAAATCGCGCGGTCATGTAATAGCAGCCAATGGGCGAGCGGCATTGCCGTGACGTCAACAACCACGCCTGCGCGCGCCTCCGGCCGACCATATTGCCGCTATGAAATGCACTCTGCGAAATCTACGCTCATACATACGCTGCGTGTGGCGCCAAGCTGCGGCTGCGATAACATTTGCCCTCGCGCGACGAGCCCTCCCTGACGTCGGCAGATTCCACACTCGTAATAATTCCGATAAAAAGAATTGTCATAAACAATGATTATGAAAAATTCCCTGCGGTCAAGGTAGATCGTATTTTTTACAGTGTAGGTACTGTTCAAATTGACTTTAACGACGTCATCTATTTTTCACGCAATGATTTGAAACTACGCAAAATTTAATACAATTAGGTACTTAGCGCAC
The DNA here is from genome assembly GCA_947859395.1 of Eupithecia insigniata. Classification (NCBI taxonomy): domain Eukaryota; kingdom Metazoa; phylum Arthropoda; class Insecta; order Lepidoptera; family Geometridae; genus Eupithecia; species Eupithecia insigniata. Next base: position 12,280,421 of record OX402011.1, read on the forward strand.
ATCACGCCAGACCACCATAAGTACGCAATAAAGAAAACGAACGACATCGTAATCGTAAAAAATTAAAATTCGCAAGACTTACCCATCATGTTTGACATGAATTTCGATCTGTCCATGGGAGGAATCCATTTAGAGGCCATTGGTAGGATGGCTGGCCATGTGGCGCCGAGGAAGACACCCAGGAGTGTTCTGACTGCTACCACCCATCCAAAGCCGAGAACAGCGGCTCCGGGAGTAACAAGTGTTAGAACACTGGCCAGCAATGTGCTGTAGCCGAACACTCGCCTGGCAACAAAGAATACAGTTAATTCTACAACCACAAAGAGACCTCAGGAAAAAGAGGCTCAGAAAATTATTCTAGTTGCTTTCTGATTGATTTTGACGTATAACTATGTAACTACACAACACACCGCAATTTAACTGAACGTTCGATACGCTTAAGTTATTCCAAAAATCTTAAAGAGAATCAAATTACCGACTAACTGACACGCAAACATTCACATACGATGCTTCATTACTCTCTGTACATTAATCAACAGAGCAAAATGAGCTTCTAATTTAGAAAGTTATACGAGACAAATATTTTAAACCATTACTTTTGCACAGTAAAATAGCATTAACTCTAAATAAGATCAAGGCAAATAGAGCAATCATAATCAACCTAGTTAAAATGGCATGAGAGATTAACAAAAATATGATGCAGTTTAACTGATATCAAATATAATAAAGGAACCGGTTGTAAAACTAGAATTCAGCGTCCTCAATAACGTGGTATTAGTCATTTAATTAGTCACCAATGAGTAGTGGCTTAACCTGATAAGCAAATTCAAAGAACAGCGCACAGACAGATCAAATATTTGACTCTCGCTTAGACGCTCTAAATAATTAACTGACATGCGGTTGGTTGGAGATGGCGTCAACCTAACATTTTAAACTGTCCACGTTGATTTGCGTCCGAAATATCCTCATTGAAATTTATCGTGATTAATACAAGTGAATTGTACTTGTACATTGTACGTAATAAGTGTAATTATAATTGTTGAAATTGAAGACAAGGACCAAACGAATCATCACAAACAGCTTCGTTGACTTTAGTGACCCATCTATTCAATGTATCTAGAAAGTTCGGCGAGGAAATTGATCTATCAAACAGAGTCGTTGTTTTATAGAATCACTTACGTCATTGGAAGACAACTTATGAATACAAATCACCAACGAAGCTGATAAAGAAATTAAACTAAACTCAAAAATTTATAATTTATTGATCAAAGGCCAAGCCAGAACGGTCTTGTAACGTGGAACGGTCATTCGTAATTCATTCAAATCAGATTCGGAGTTCAATTTGTTTCGGTCAGCGCCCTTTACACGAGCGGAATTTTTAATACCGACAACCCTCGTAATAAAACAGGAATCCCCATGCTAAATAATGTTATTGTTCGCAGTTCCGCTGCTGTTTAGTTTACAATTCAGGAGTCAATTTTTTTATGTACATATATGGAATGGATAATGTACAATGGATGCCGTCTAATGAATGCCGCTTTCCGTGCCAAAAAATTTAAACGTTCTAACGATAATGTCCATTCACTTAAAGTAAGAAGGGCAGTCAATATAATACAATTTTATTTTTACTTATGTTGGCTAAGATCCACTTTGGGTCACTGAGACAAAAAAATCTAGTAAAATAATTGCAACGCGACTAGATCGGAATATATCGAGAATGAAGAGATAAAACCATTCTGTCTCAAATTCTCAAAGTACTCCATGATACTATATCGTAAGGCTTTACCATTCCTATATAATCACTATACAGTTCTCTCTCACTCACCTTGCTCCGATGATCTCAGCGAGTCGACCGCCCGGCAGCTCTGTGAGGACGTAACCCCAGAAAAAGCAGCCGAGCAGGAGGTTTTTCTGCTTGGTGTCCCAGTGGTACCGAGTCTGCTCTATGTGTTCCGGGTGCTGGTTAGAAAAAGCAACCTTTAAAAGATATTGAAGTACGAATCTATGATGAACTCTAGAGATGAGACCCATGATATTTGTAAATAAATTAGATTATTTATACACAAAGGAATATAAAATACTCCAAGCATGTTTGTTTATGGTTCTAGGAAAACAAGGAACATAATATTTTCATTTTATTATCAACTTAATCCATGTGCTCTACTTACACATCATGATTATTATTGCTCTTTTTAATGTATGTGCAATTAGAATCAATGACACTTTAAGCATCCGACAAAGCCACATAATAGACATTACCAAACGTAAAACATTTTATGAAATTGACAAGGCTCGGGGGTCGGATTATGCAAATTCTAATAAATGCAGTAGAACTGTGGGTATGATCCAGCAAGTTCGTTGACTTTGGACTAATTTCACTAGCGCCGGGGAATTTAAAATAGGCTCGCGTTAACATTACAACATTTACAACCAACAGTATTACAGCTACAGCTTTACGTGGAGATTTCAATGAGGATAACACCACTCCGGAGATTTATAAAGGCCATAAAAAGCCAGCTTTCTAGTAATTGGTTTGCTGTATAAGTACAAGACATACGACTTCGAGTTATTTATGGAAAGGCAAGAACGAAAAAGAACAACGGCTGCTAACATAGAAGTTATGTTATTATAGCAGCTGTATAAGCGTCTCAGAAAATGTGGTTTGGCGCCGGAAATTCCTATCGATAGTGTGTGGTTACTAAATGTTGGTTTGCAAAGTTAGCTCGGAACAAATAATTCCTTACCAAACAGTATTTCGTACCTTTGTACAGTCAGTTAGCTGTTTTCAATGCTGTCAGTTAGCTTAGTACTTAGGTACTCACTCGACTATTCATCATGGTTAAGTATGATGTGGTGAAATAATTTACATACCCAAATGAATACTAAATTTAATTTATAGATTTTATACTTTTGTTTTCATATACCTAACACGTTATTCATACCTTTATAAATATGACACTTTTTCTTTTGCTTTTTAAGTTAATTCGTTACTTGACATTTATAGAAATGTTTACTAGCTATACTTAATTCCGTTTCCGAGTTCAAGGAAAGCGTGTTGTAAAACTGACACTACATCATGTAATTTAAGTATAATATTAATTTTAGTTAGTACCTACACGATCATGCAATAACGTCAATCCATATTGTGCTTGATAACGGACTAAAATGGTAATAGTCTAATTATCTTCCAAGAGTTCCAAGGAACACCACCCGAAAGACGTACACCGAAAAGTCAATCAGGACAATAATTACGTGTTCATACATTTTACGACAAAGCTAACCGAAAAAGCTATTGTCTAATTATCTGTCGAAGAACACCAAACTAAGTGACAATAAGTAATATGTAAAAAGATTTAACTAATAAATTGTATTTCTGTAAAACTGTTGTAGGGAACAGAGAAGTGATTCCATATTCCTCTAAGAAACAAATTAAGGCAACAAGTTTTTTTTTTTATCATAAACGTTTGTACAGGTTTATATGTATTTATGAGAGCAAGACCAAAGAACAGATGGATAGACTGTGTGAAAGAGGACATAGTTGGGAAAGGTCTGATAGAGGAGAATGGAAGAAAAATATATTTGGTTCCGACCCCAGCTAAAAATATATATAGTGTGGGACCGGACATGACTGTAGGACCGGACATAGATTACAAAAAGGAACCGGACGATGATGATGCTGTACATTATAAAGTTTCGTTTATTTTCTTCAAAATAATATATTTCATCCCGTACCTCTGTGACGTTTATGTGATGAGTAGCGTTGATGACGACTGACGTTTGGTTGTCGTCGACATCGTATACCATCGCAACAACCGCGATGGTCAGGTTCACCCGGAGAGCGTAGTTCAACATGAAGCCCAGAAGTACCATTATGTTCAGTACTTGGACGCATGTTAGACAACCTGCGAACAAGAAAAGATAATATTATATTAGGTGGAATTGCATGATATTTTTTGTGGATTTTTTTTTGTACGCAACTAATGCATTTTACAGGTCCAACGTTATTGACAAAAATAATAAAATAATCAGACCAAGGTACTAAACCATACAAACAGTAAGTAAGTATCGGTAAACAATAAGGCGTTTCAAAATTTTTATGACATAGGAACGTAAAAAATGTCTTAACAAAATCAGACACGTGGTCACCCTATTTTTTTTCTTGTACGTTTTCATAAATTTTGTGTAGCACAAAATAAAAGAAAGTATGAATAGCAAAATAATTACTTCTAGTTCTTTCCATTCGACAACAACGTTGCAAATTAATTAAGGTCAACTTTAAATAGGGGTTAAATGCGTCTTCTACATGTAATTAATTTCCTTGATTAAGTTAGCTTTGTTTTATGAGTGGAAAAATACTATTAATTGCAGTGCTGCTCAATCAATTCCGAAGTTCAGATATTTTCGTGTGTGCCTATTCACAATCACTTCAAAATTTCGATCTCGTGAATAGGTAATGTAGGTAAAGTACTTACTAATAAGTTAGTTTAGTTTAGATGCGGGACGCAATACTCATCCCATACACGTCTAGCCGAAAAAAGAAACCCAAATAGTGTAAACCAACCCCCATTTTTTTTTTCGGTCTTATTATTATGACGATGGTTGAAAATCGCTCCGAAAATTATCTACAAAAAGAAATTTTTCATGTGTCATGTGGCTTTGACTTCTAGGCTTATTTTATCGAATACCAATACCTACTACAGATTTCTAATAGTTCAGATTTCTTTGTCTACAGATTGTCAATACTACCGATTCCCATGTCTACAAATTTCGGTGTATTATACTTGCTAAAATAAATATTTTATTTTACTTTTTAAGCGACTTCAAAAGGAGGAGGTTCTCAATTCGTCTGATTATTGTTTTTTTTATGTATGTTACGCGATAACTCCGTCAATTACGGACCAATTTGAAAAATTCTCTATTATACAGAAAATGATCCCGAAGGGGTCCCATAAAATTTTCATCCCCAGGGAATTAGTATTTATCCCGCAAAACTTAAAATAAGTGTAAAAGTAAGGGAATTCGAAGTCGGTTGATCGTTTTTTAAAACACGCCATATTATTTCTACTCTATTTCGCCGATGATATCTGAAAACCAATGGAGATACTTTTAACTAAATTGGAGATACCCGAAACATCGGCAAATTGTTCACAATATCTGGTTTGATTGATGAACAAACAGAAGTAACGGTATTTTAAATTGAACATAATGAATTCGTGCTTCGAGGTTGACACAGCTGACACGAACCTACTTACCGACCGGTTTAACAGATTTACATGATATTCATCGATTTACGTAATCATTACAATGGATTATCGTTGTTACTTAGCCTCTTAAGTGAAATATTTAAGACCTCACATTGTATGTCTTAGGATAGCAAAATAAATACTTGAACTTGATTCAGACAGGGACAAGTATGCCCAAGGCCGGGAAGAGCTCTAACTCTTTCCAGGTTTCCTGAGCAGTGATCAACTTTTACTCCGTTTTAGGATAGTATTTAATTTATGGCGTTCGTGACCGGATAACTGTACAAAAACTCAAAAATCTCAGTGTTTTATATCTTTTAGCCCTTAGACCTCTACAACATTGGGAGATGACATTTTATATGATGAACGTATGTATTTACATGTAGATTATTGTTTTACTAATTTGCTATTTTGTCTTTATCTATCCATCGCTTAAGGGGCAACCCCGACCCAAATTAGTGCTTTCGCCGCGCCGCGCCGCCGCCGCCGCCGCCGCCACTTGATCAAAGGAATTTTTAGTTAAACAAAGGATGTTTCAAAAATACCCTGCCCCGTTTTTGATACATATTATAAGCTTTTTTAAAGCCTCTGTAATAGTTTTATATTGAATAGCTTAGGAGGAGATGCGAAAACAGAGTTTAGTGGACAAAAAGTGCAACTTCGCATCTAATTAAATCACTTCCTAAACTATACAATATAAAACTATTACAGAGCTATTAGAAAGACGCTTATGATATATACCACAAACGGGCAAAGGTGTTTTTTAAAATTCGTTTGTTTAACGTAATAATACGATAAAATCGGTGACGACGCTAGTTTGGGGCACGGAACCATCTTAAGCAATTTTAGAGAATTTTAAATTAAGCTCTGACAAACCAGTGACCGCTGAAGGTGACCAGACAAACACAGAATGCAATGGCGACCACGCGGTGTCTGCTAATTTAGCTGTAGATAGATAAGTAAAAAGTCTGCGTGGTAAATGACGTAGGTAGATACAATTAGTTGGCCAGTGTTATTGAAGAATCCGCGGTCGAGACGATGCAAAAAAATTGGCAAGCCCCGCAACAACAAAATACCTACGCGCGGAACTGAAATAGCTGGAGAACTTGGAGAAGACACGTTTACTTTTTGCACAGCGGTCGTCTAGTCAGCCCTGAAATAGAACTTAGATTATGAGAGATAATAAGCGCTTTCACAACTAGAATTTAATCGCAGCTATCTACATTCTATGGGGTTTTTATGGTGTCTATTTACGGAGCATATTAAATGGCACCAAAGTCTAAGTTCCAATCTAGGTAGATATTTATTTTCTGGAATGGTAAATTCTGCGACATTAAATTTACTCATCATCAACATCCGGCCGCCACCGCGTCGTCGCGTCGTGGCGTCCTCGTCGTCAGAAACGGCTCGTTGACGTTTCCTATGAATGAGTATTTATTATAAGACTCACACAGACTACAAGGTCAAGTTGCCAGGCGTTGCCAGACTGTCGTTGTTCTACAAGTACCACATTGGTGACTGTGCCCAGGATTTACATGACCTTATCCCGACCTCCCCCTTCTTCCACCGGACAAGCAGACGCACTGGTAAATACCACCCATATATCAAATATCAAATATCAAAGTGCTTTATTTCCGTTAGACCTTACAGGACCCTTGGACACGTCACAAAATTAAAATTACATAAGTAAAACAGGGAAATAAAGTGATCACTTTGATTTTTTGTTCACTTCAATCTTTTTAAGGTAAAGTAAAGAAGCGAACAAGAAACCTTTACCTTGTTAGGTTGTTAGTTTTCGAGTTGGAGCAAAAGTCGTCCCATGCTTTTTTATCCTCTAGATAATCTGATATTTTGTAATAAGCCTTTTTACAAAGGATATGTTTGATAGTTTGTTTGAATTTATTTATTGATAATTTTTGCAACTCACTCGGAGTTTTGTTGTAGAAGCGTATACATTGCCCTTTAAAAGATACACTCATCTTGTGCAGCCGAGTTTTGGGCAAAGCGAGTTTGTTCTTATTTCTAGTATTTACATTATGTATGTCGCAATTTTTAGGGAATCGATCGATATTTCTATGAGTGTACAATAAGTTTTCATAAATATATTGACATGGTACAGTCATTATATTTATTTCTTTGAATTTATCACGCAGGGATTCTCTAGGACCCATGTTATAGATAGCACGAACAGCCCTCTTCTGCAGCACAAATACAGTATTAATATCTGCAGCGTTCCCCCACAGTAATATGCCATAAGACATACCTAGTCGACATACCACCGTGTCGAACCAAATGTTTTCGCTCTACTTTCATTATAAGTACCGGTAAAGAGTGGAACGAACTTCCTGCTTCTGTTTTTTAGTAGATTACAATCTAGGAGTCTTCAAATCCCGAGTGAATAAGTTCCTTCTGGGAAAGCGTGCTTCATCTTAGGCCACATCTTCACTTTCCCGAGTGAGATGGTGGTCAAACGCTTTACCATTATCAATAAAAAAAGTAGAATAAAAGCTACTGACCTGTTAGTTTGTGTGTGACATATATCTTGCAACCGAATTTTAGACTAGTTATCCTCAACCGTTTAAGCTGAAATTTGGCATACTTTTGTAAGTTTGGTGACAATGCAATGTCATGGTACCATCGAGCTGGTACGATGATGGAGACCGTAGGTAGCCATAGTAACTCCTAAATGAAACGACTTAACCACGTCGAGTTTGAGTACGTTGGATTTGTCTTCCCAAGCCTTAGGTCCTAGATGAAATGATATAAAAGCTTGTCTTACAAAAGTTGTCACGACGACGTAAGAATTGACCCTTCAACTCAACCCAAGGATTTCATAAGAGTCGACTAAGGGATCCTACAGGGGTAGAGCAGCAGCTTTTTTCACTCGCGAGGGAACGGAGACGGTACACAATATGTGCGTTTAGGGTTAGGGTGAGATGTTGTTTGTTTGTTTGTGCAAGATTTTAGTTAGGTACCAGTTGAGCTATCTGTAGATTGTTTGCAACAGACTGCAGTTTGCTCAATTGTTTCAATTGTAAATACTAGTTTAATTTGTTTATATTATTTGATTGTTATTTTCTTTGTCAATAAAGGTTAGGTACCTAAGTAGTTATAATTATTGCATGCTAGAATATAGTAAGACATGAGTGCATTATTGAGACTTATATCACCTTTGTACCATGTTTGACGCAATAATTATATTTCAATCTTTCGAATATTTGTGTGTCTATGTGTATCGATGTGTGTTTGTGAGAATATTTGAACAGACCTCGAAAAAAGAGGACTCAATCGTTCAACATAGAAATGTTGAACGATTTTCGTTCCATCAATTGAACAACCGATTTTGAAAAATTCTTTAGTTACCTATTGTGTAGAGAATGATCCCGAGGTGGTCTCACAAAAATATGATTTCCGAGGGGTTCATATTTATCCCGCAAAACTTAAACAGTATAGAATATAACTTTGGAATTCGAAGTCGGTTTTTTGTTTTTCAAAACAATGAAATTATTAAACACCTCTACTGCGATTACCAATATAATATATGAGCGTGGAGTTTGGCGAAACCCCCCTTGTTTGGGGGAGGCACGGTCAGCACTGGATGTATCTAGTCAGCGACTGTCCCCATTTATTTATTTTGTCCTGATAATGTAAGAGATTGCGAATTGCGTATATATTACATAGTATCTTGTAAAATATTGTAACATACCTGAACGAATGTGTCTGTTTTATGTGTATTTATTTACTACCTAGGAAGTGGAACTGTGTGTTTGTTATAACTACTTTACTTCCGTAAATAATCACAGTCATGATATGGGAAATACTATAGGTAGGTCTTAAACGTATAATTATAAGTTGTTTCGTGATTTATAAGTGTCGACAACGACCCTGGATTGCTTTCGAATTTTAGAATTTGTAATTTAAAGTCAAGTAAGTATACCTACCTAGTAGTCAACTTCCTACCCCAAACATGAGGGCCCATTTTTACCCGACTACCGGAGGGTTATGATTTTAGCACCCTATGTATGTAGCCGATTTCTTTGTTCCCACGTAGCGCTGAAACGACTACTTCGATTTCAACAAGTGAGGTATCGATTGATTCGTCTCAATACCCCGATGGTTATAGGCTATATGGTATCCGATAAAATTGAGGGTCTTAAGAGCTGGGTCTAAATTACACCTGGAACACTTCGATGGCGCGATAAAATTTTGCAACAGACGACATCTAGTTACAGTTCGAGTCTAATTTAGTTTGATATGATGAGTGAAGGATGACACACCCGTTGCCATGGAGACCTCTTGTGTACAGCTGTTGGCATGGATACTATTTATTTGTTACCATGGCAACGGGTCATCTAGAGATGGGCAAATGAAAACAATGTATCGATATATATATTGTATCGATATATGTATGGTAACAAAAAGGTGTAAAAAAAATATAGTTAAAAACTAAAACCCGACTACATAAAAGTCTTAAACAAGCGTTCACCTATTGTCCATAGCATTTTCTTTTGATACTTAGGTAGTCGGAGGCCTTTGTTACTAATTGTACCCTAGGTATGTATATGGGGTGGGTGCCTCCGACTACCTAAGTATCAAAAGAAAATGCTATGGACAATAGGTGAACGCTTGTTTAAGACTTTTATGTAGTCGGGTTTTAGTTTTTAACTATATTTTTGCCATAACTACCAAGCTAGTGGGGAAAATCGTTGACGGGGAATTTTAGACGTTCTAAAATTATATTTCCTGTATCCCCCTTGAACAAATTTTCTCAAGGACTGGAACCAGAAAAAACAGTGAGGGGGAATTCTAAACATTTTAAAATTCAGTTTCCAGTTTTCCCCCTAAGGGGGATTTATCAAGGGGCAAAACTGGAATAACTCGTGGTTTCTACTCAACTGTTAAGTCCAACCCACAAAGCTATTTGAAAAGCCAGTAAGGCAGAGGCATCGAGAGCGGCAGCAGCTGACCTACCAACGCCTACCGGCACGCACGTAGGTATGTTAGGTACCTATACCATCGCGGCCGCATTTTCTTTCCCGTAGGCCCAAACGAACACTACATAAAACGGATGCGTTTGCTGCCATTTCCGTACCTAGGTATATTGGCTTTTATCATTTGGGTGATGCCCGTATTGCCCATTATTCCCACGCTAGGTATGCTGCAGAACAATTTTCCAGTGGTAAAATTGATCTGCAGGAAGCTCTGCTGCCCCACACCCTAGTGGACCCATAGAGCCGTTACGCACTGTTGACTTATCGCCAGCGACTCTGTCCCTCGGCCACCAAAACTTAGGCGAGTCGCCCGGGCGACCGGCGACCAAGTGCGTAAACAGCTATTAGTCACAGTCGCTATTTGTGGTGTCGTATGGGTTAGGCCTATATCCAGCAGTGGACGTGTAACGTGTGTGCGTAATGGGACGTCGTCACCTCTTACAACACCCGCGAAGAGTTAGGTTGGTGAAAATTCGAGACCGGCGCCAGACGGTACTTTTACTATCCACCCACTAGCAATTTGGTGTTTGCTATGCCCTGTCATATTTGCAAACGCTTTCACCAATTCGCAATTCTAATGGTTGATTTTACGCCTACACTACATGTAAACCTTTCTCCTAGATGTCCATTACTAAAACAATATTCTGAGTTCTGCCATGATCGAATATTAACTTTCTCTAACACAAAAGACAGAAAAGCTATACGAAGGTATAGGGTCTCGATATAGTTTGTGGTAAGTACTGCCATCCAACATAATTTACAGAAATTAATTAGGAAAATCTATCGAAACTACCTACTGTTCGTCTAATAATTTCTTTATTTTTTAAAAGTCTTTATTGACAAAGAAAATAACAATCAAATAATATAAAGAAATTAAACTAGTATTTACAATTGAAACAATTGAGCTAACTGCAGACTGTTGCAAACAATCTACAGATAGCTCAACTGGTCCATTTCTTCATTAACTCTTGCAAAATTCTAATTCAAATTCAAACGAATAGGGTGGTGCTCGCATAAAGTGAGAAGGCGGCCAATTTGATAAAGTGATTTAAATTTATTGTTTTTATCTCTTAGGACACGTAATAAATATTTTTTTATGTTACGTATCGTAACATATCGTTAGAAAAAGTAACAACCAAAGAACCAAGAACTTATTAAAAGAAAACCATTAATAAATAAATAATGTTGGACAATTCACACAGCATTATCTAGCCCCAAGCTAAGCAGCTTGTGTTATGGGTAGGATATCTGCAGATCTTACAAACATTTGTCCTGTGGACAAATGTGGACAAATGTAGCCCATCACCCCCTAACTCCCCAAAAGTCGGTCGCAATACCAAACACTCTGTATATTTGGCATAATAAATCCTTGGATAATATAACTTTTGATCACTTCGCAATAAAATAAGTGTGCCACGGTCGTTACAGTTTGGCATTTCTGAAAATATAATGATTTGAATTTGAAGTTATTTGAATTAGATTAAATCCTAACTTATATTATAAATGCGAAAGTGTGATTGTTTGTCCTTCCTTCCTTTGTCAGCCAGTCCAGCCAATACCTAATGTTGCCTCTTCGAGCTCCTCAAGTACGCGAGGAGCAACATCACTGGCTGGACTGGCCGACGACGCGAGAATCTCGGAGTCGCTGGCTGGATTCTGCCGGTGACGTCGTTGTTGCTTGGCAATCTCAATGTCAAGGTCGAGTATTGTGGTGTTCTGAAGATGTCTCGTGGAAAACGAAACTAGTTGACAACTTACTTTGATGAATACTATCAGAATGGGTTATACGCGGAATTGTTACTAAATATATTTTCATTCAAATATTTTGCAATGGATTTCCGTAACGCCTGAATTTATTTATTTGTGTTCACTGTTTATTATTTGGCGAGCAATAAAGAATAATTTGCATTGTATTGTATGTACATACATATGTATGTAGGTATGTCACATCAATGCGACAGTTTGGATGGATGTTTAATGTTTATTTTATACTAGTTCACGCCACGAAACTGTTGGGCCTTGCAAATTTTGCATAGATAAATGTCAATTCTGGTAATTAGGTAGGTACTCGTGTGAGTACACTAATTTTATGTTTAAAAGCTTCTCCACACTCGCGCTAATTTGGCGCGCCTGTCCAACTTTTTGTCACGAGACAAAAAACCAACAAAGCTACGGACCGAGGCGCGATTGCGACGCAAAGCCGTGTGGAATATGCGAATGGGATCCACACTCACCGTTCGCGGGTGGTCCGTGGCTTCGCGCGTGAGTGTGGAGAGGCTTGAATATCGTGTACTACCATGATCCAATCCAACACGTGTACGAGCCGCGAGCATTATCTAGAATAGCATAGCAATAGTAACAGGTTCTTAACTAGTCGTCAATAATAATGTTGGCAAGGCGGCCAGCAAAGCCAACACGTGTTTTAACTGTTTATCAGGGTAACACGTTAAACACTGCACGTCTAGTTTTATCCGAAGCGCAGTGTGTTGTGTATGTAGATCTACCAATACCTGGGCACAGAACTACGGGGAATAAGCTTTCCTTGACAGTACGACCCTCGTTTCTTTTTAATTAAAATACGCTGTTTCATTTAGTAGGCCAATGATAAGCCTGAAAGGAAAGGCTAATACGGTTTTTGTTGATTTTAACCTAAACTTGTAAGACAATTCGACTGTTTATTTTTTTGGATGTATGTTACGCGATATTTCCGCCAATTACGGATCAATTTTGAAAATTCATTCACTTTTGTAAAGAAAAAGATCCCGAGGTGAAGCCATCAATCCCCAGGGGATTCGTTTTTATGCCGCAAAACTTAAAAACAGTGTAAAAGTTAGGGAATTTGAAGTCGGTTTTTATCGTTTTTTAAAACGCCAATTATTGTGATTGTGCTCCGTGATGGATGACTGACCCATGCGAGATGGACTATATTTAAATTGTTTACCCATTATATTTACCATAGCATAACCATGAATGAGCATGTTATCTGTGTGAGACTGTGTGGCCTCATCGGCAAGTCACTGGACTTGCGGGCCTGAAATGCGATACCGTTTGCCACTTGACGTGGAAAACGTAAGGAAAACACAATTAGCCAGATGTCATTTAACCGCCTATTAATCTACTCAAACATATTTGTCCGACTTCATATTTTTTAAACCGGAAGCATATAATATAGAATCAAATCGGAACCTAAGACGATTCTATTTTAAAAATGGAATCGCGCCAAAATGTTTGTTCCCTGCGTCATTTCGCGCTGGGGTAATGTTGCCAACAATGCGTCACCGTTACCTTTGTTACATCAAAATTTTTAAGAACATTTCAAATTAATTCAACTAAATCAAAACAAGAACTATTACATACCTGTAAAATTTCTAGGGAAAGATTTTTCTGTTTTAGCCATGCTGGACGCTTTTGGAATAATTTATTCTGAAAAGAAAGAAAACAAATACATATTCAATTGGATATTTTTTAAACAACTTACAAGTAGGCATGTTCATGAAATAAACTGCATGGTTTCTATACCTAGGTATATATAAAAATTAACCCCTATTTCTCCTGGGCCCGCTATAACTTGAGAACGGCTTTACCGATTTCATTCATGTTTTTTAAATGTTTTCAAATACTTCGTAGAAGTTTCTTACATAAAAGAATATTAACAATATCGCGCAGAAAATTTAAGAAAACTTAACGACTACCTTCAGTATAAACTTTTTAAGTAACCTTAGCCCCAGCGTTAGATACTCTTTGCCAAGCACGTTGGAAATAAATTTGAAGTTTGAATTTAATGACTGAACAACGTCTGTCGGGTCAGCTAGTTATAAATATATCATGCACACGCTAGTTGTCGAATTTGCGTCAGATTAAGTCTCATGTGTCAATTCATTCACACTTTAAAATCAAGAGAAAATGTAAGTAAGACAGGCGAGAAAGTTATAAATAAATAAACTAGGCTGGTAGATAGTAACATCAATAAAAATATGCAGGTATAAGGCCAATATTTGCATAAGTAGGTACCTGTAGAAAAAATTGAAGTTGAGATGACTTTTTCAAACATATTGACAACGGGAAAGTATCGCAGAAACAAATAGGTACAGTGAATATCACAGATTAAAATAGGGCTTCAGTAGAGAAAGTCCATTATTGTTCAGTTGTATTTTTTTTATGCTGTTGTTAAATAAAAATCATCATTAGGTATACCGGAATATTTAACCGCTTAGAAGTGGATTTATTTCTCATACCTATAATGAAATTTGAATAAGAATTTCTTTAATGACTTGGTGATGAAAGGGGCTGTTATGTTTCCCTGTATTATGCATTACACTCTGTATGTATACATTTAAAAAATAACATTGCAAATAATTAAACAACCCGTTAATCGTCAAGTCATTTTGTTGCCATCAGATGGCGCCAGACTGTAACGGATCGAGTCGACGCGCGACGCGACGATGACCACGACGACGACGACGCGACGGCGGCATTTTTTTACAGTTGAATGAGCAACGAAAAAATACAATTGTATTTTAGGTACATAAGGTGCAATATTAATTATGGTAGTCGTAAAATTTATCGAATAAAATTAGTTAATGCTTTAAATATTTATACTTTATTGAAAATGCATGCAATCCTAAACTTGTAATGTAAATAAAAGGTGTTTCAATTACAATAAATAAATTAGATTTCTGAGAATTAAAAATAAAACAGGGAAACTGGAACTGGATATTTGAATGTTATTATTTAGGTTTGCCTAGCTACCTAATAAGGAAAAATATAAATAGAGAACCTTCCCTATTTGTATGTTTTTCTGATAGTATGATTCTTTGGTCAGATAGATACCTGACTGAAAGCAAGCATAACATACAAAACTCAAAAACGACGTGAGTGAAAAATTTAACAAAAAAATAATTATAAGTTATTTTTGAGGTTTCGTACCTAAAAATGAAAAACGGAACCTTTATAGGTAGGATCACTTTGTTGTCCGTCTGTCTATCTGTCCGTCTGTCAACCCTCTTACTCAGGAACGCGTGGACCTAACATACTCAGGTCCATAAACTCACACCAAGATTTTATGGACCTGAGTATGTTAGGTCCACGCGTCAAACTCACACCAAGATTTTATGGACCTGAGTATGTTAGGTCCACGCGTTTCTGAGTAAGAGGGTTGACAGACGGACAGATACACAGACGGACAACAAAGTGATCCTACCTATAAAGGTTCCCGTATGATATAAATTAAAATTCTAAGTAAACGCAATCAAGTCAAAGTTACAGCCGTTTATGCCAATTTTTTTTTTTATATTTGCAATGGAATCATGTTCACAAAAAAACCCATAGGGTACTTCTCGTTGACCTAGATTCATGAAATTCGGCAAGAGGCACGGCCTTATAGCACAACTAAAGGGAGAAATCCGAAAACCATGAATTTGTAGTTTATTCAAATAAAAAAAATTTTTTGAAACCGCCATGGACCGAATCCTATTGGGTACTTCCCGTTGGCCTAGAATCATTTTTTTTTTTTTTTTTTTTCCAATTTATTTGAGGGCTTTA
This sequence comes from Eupithecia insigniata, assembly GCA_947859395.1. Taxonomy (NCBI): domain Eukaryota; kingdom Metazoa; phylum Arthropoda; class Insecta; order Lepidoptera; family Geometridae; genus Eupithecia; species Eupithecia insigniata. The sequence continues at coordinate 12,296,196 of OX402011.1, forward strand.
TCGCTTAGCGATAACATCACCCGTATAAACACGAAACAAAATACACAGAAACATTAACAAATTAAAACAAAATCATATATATTGCTTAACTAAACCTAACTCTAATAACTTAATCAAGAGCACAATATCTAGACAAGAAGGGTCGGATAATAGGCCATTCACATATCCTACATCCATTACATGATTTTTACCGAAGCAAGTGGATCTGAATGTTGCATTCCGGACACATTCCACTAAGATATGCTGAATGTCCTCGATAACACCACACTCATCACAATTTGGCGAGGTGACTTTTTTCATGAGAAAAGCAAATTTGTTCGAAGGGATATGTCCGGAGCGCAATCTAAGTATAGATTTCAAAGAATTTCTTTTATGTAAGGTGGTATCAATCCATGGGCGTCGAGGTATCAAAGGTTGGATAGTTCTGTACCAGATTCCCTTCTCCCGAGATCTCTCGTCAAAGTATTCTTGCCAAACATCTGAACACTGATTTTTTACTAAAATTATAAAGTCTGAAAAAAGAGGTAACTGATTCACCGGAATTCCATCCCTGATCGCTTGCTTTGCAAGTATATCCACCTCATCATTTTCTTTCAATTGGATGTGAGAGGGAATCCATTGGAGACACACCTTTTTATTATGAGATTTCAGCGTTAGAATTGATTCCAATATCTGGTAGGCAATCGGTATTCCTCTCACATGAGAGGTACATCGAGCCAAATGTTGCAAAGAGCTTTTAGAATCAGTCAATATGACAAATTTATCGAAATTAATTGAATTAATGTATGACAAAGCTTCCGCTATGGCAATTAGTTCAATATGCATTATGGATGTGTTGGAATCAATTCTAAACTTACCATTACATTCAAGATAGGGGTCAAGGAAAGCAGCCCCACCTTTAACATCATCCTTTGATCCGTCAGTGAAAATTTTATAAAAGTTGTTAAATTGCTGATTGATATGATTAGTGGTAATCAATTTTAAAACATGACTATTATACGTTCTTTTAGCACGATCTATCAACGAGATTGAATCAAAGATAACATCGCGTAACTCAATGTTACTTACCCAGGTTTCTAAAGAAAACATTTCAAGATAAGGACAGCTATGTATTGTTATTGACTTTAATTCTGTAAAGGTATAAGTAAGTAAAGGGAGTTTCTTATTGGTCCAATAAAGTGATTTACAAACGGACTCCAGTTCTTGTACTTTACTTATCGTGGAGTTATTAGAAACGGAGCTGGATCTCAACCAAAATTTACCGGCAAGAAATTTTCTACGTGCTTGAAGAGGCGGGAGGCATAGATCATTTTCCATTACATGGATAGGGGTACTTCTAATGTACCCACCTATGACGCGCAACGCTTGATTTTGTATCCTATCTAACTTTAATAAATTTGTTCGGCAACTGTTATCATACAAAAAAGAAACATAGTCCATCCTACTCCTAATTATAGCAATATATAATTGTCTTAAATGTTTTTGATGTATACCCCAACCCGGCCCAGACAAAACTTTTAATAGATTGATATACTTAGACACTTTTTGAATAGTTTCATTTATATGTTTACCCCATCGAAGTGACCCGTCTAGCCATAAACCCAAATACTTCACATGGTTAACTGTTGCTAACGAGCTGTTATTGATTCTAAAATCAATAGGAGATCTTAACCCTCCTTTTTTAAATACACATACTTTGGATTTAGAGGCAGAAATCGAAAGGCCTAAATTATTAAACAAACGGCTTAGTTTGCTACAAGATAACTGAAGTTCTCTCATCGCCGTGTCCACATTATTATGAGTATAATACAAAACAAAATCGTCAGCATATTGAGAGATTTCAACACATTGAATTTCCTTACAAATATCGATAGTCGCGGCGTTAAAAAGAAGTGGAGACAGCGGGTCTCCTTGAGCCAAACCCCGGCCAGTAGATCTGACCAAAACAGACCCTTCTACTTTTATGTGTAATTCTCTATTTTTTAAATATGACCATAAATAAGCACAAATCCTAGAGCCCACTCCAAGTCGATCCAGTAAGGTTAATAAACAGGTAACATCAACATTGTTGTAGGCGTTATCTACATCAATAAAACATGAAGCCGTAATACAATTTTTCGAAAAACCTATTTGGATATGTGAGACTAAACGAGAAAGATTATCAACACACGAGCGCCCTTTGCGGAAGCCAACCATATTGTTTGAAAATAGATTTGATTTTTCGAGATACCACTCCAATCTTTTATTAAGGATCGAGTGGAAAATTTTACAGACACAAGATATAAGTGAGATAGGTCTTACTGATGAATTTGAATTGGGGTCTCTGCCAGGTTTTGGTATCGGAATAATATTAACCTGTCGCCACTGAGTAGGTATAAAACTAGAAGCATAAAATAAGTTGTATAAGTTCACCAAAACGTTCTTACCTATCCTTGGAAGGTGAAGTATCATGGAAAATGATATTTCATCGGACCCTGGCGCAGTATCAGATTTTTTCATGGTATTTTCTAATTCTTGATTTGTAATTTGTGATTCTAATTTGAAGTTAAATGAATTAAATTCTGGGGTAGGTGGGCATGCAAAATCTGGCGTGAGGTCATTAAGTAATCTCTCGGCCTTATCCTTATCTATACTGTGATTAGACTTTGAATGGTGCCCTTTAATCCATCGCATTTTACGCCACATGTCTGACGACGAAGTGGTTACATCGATCGATGAGCAAAATTCCTGCCATGATTTACTTTTAGCCTGTCTTATTAATTTCTGAGCGATACGAACCTTGTCTTGCCAAATTTCTAGGTTTCTGGGTGTTGGAGATCGTCTTAAATTTGCCAAAGCTAGACGCCTTTCAGCCACAACTTTCGAAAGTTCAGCGTTCCAATACGGCTTTGGCTTAAACTTTTCGCATACGTGCTTTGGGATTTTTATAAATGGAATAAATTTATTAGCAGCACTTTGAATTGTTTGTTCAAATACATTATAGCATTCTTGAAGATCTGAAGTAAAAACAAATTCGGTAAAAGAACTTTCTAAAGATAATGTATAAGATTGCCAATCGCTTTTTTTAAAATTTCTTTTGTTGGTAAATTCTTTGTAGATTCCTAAATTAATTACTAATTCAATTATAAGATGATCACTTCCGAGCGATTCATTACTCACATTCCAAGAAAATTCTGTAATAATGTCTGTAGAAGCAAATGAAACATCTGGAGAAGATTGTTGTAATACTCCGTTCACAAGTCTGACCCTTGTAGGTTGACCGTTATTTAAATAACTAAAATTATGCTCTAGCATGGAGTCTAAGATCTGATGACCTCTTTGATCTGTTTTGTAAGACCAGGCCACATGATGTGCATTAAAGTCACCTAAGATTAATGATTTTCTACTTATCAAAGAAAATACGAAGTCCCAATCATTTTGTGTAGTGTGTACAGACGATGGACAATACACAGATAAGACGCTCTCAATATGCTGACAATTTAAAATCTTAACAAGTAAAATTTCAATACCTACGTTTGGGCAGTTTGTAACGCAAGCCAAACTTCTGACAGACTTATGAGTCAAAATGGCTACACCACCATACGCGTCCGGTCTATCTAATCTATGTGTATTGTACCCATTAATTCTGAAATAACTGTCCGGTTCAAGCCAGGTTTCACTCAAAACGGCTATATGAACGTTTTCTTGTGTAAGTAATGCTTCGAGAGGTATAGACTTTGGGCGCAAGCTTTGACAATTCCACTGTACGATTTTGAAGTTAACGCTGTTAATGGCGTTAACCATACTTAGTTAGCATACTAAGAAGGGAGCCAGCCGAAAATCCGCTAACTACGTTAACTAATATCCATTCTCCCAAGATTGATACCACCTGTTGTAATTTATCCTCCAATGAATCCCTACCTACGACAATTGTATATAGCTTAGTGAGTAAACGCATGAAAGTAAGGTCCTTAACACTATCACTACTACGTTGGGAGCACGTGGGGGGGTTTCGCGTGGTATAGCACGCCTCACTGTCCGAACACTCCGATTCAACATTCAACTCCGTCTCCATTGTGTCCGCAGAAGGGGAGGGCGCGGGGATGGGAGGGCGTTTTTGTAGTTTCCGCTGAGCGTTTGCCTTCTTACGATTAACTACCGGAGTGAAAGAGGCCTCGTTCGTGGTAGTAAATAGTTCAGACATTAACTTAACCTTTCGTGCTGGTTTTCCACTGACTTGATGAACAAGGTTTGATGCGGGTACCCGTGGGATCGGCTGCGTTCTACGAACCTCAGGAAGTGGTGGGCCGGGGGATAAACTCCTCACGGGGACTGGAGAAGGAGGGACATATATATCTAGGGCCTTGCGATAGGTACAATTGTACTCAGACATAAGTTCTCTCACTCTTCTCTCCTTTTTAAATACTGGACAGATCTTTTGTAGGGCCATATGAGGTCCAGTACAATTTATACACCGGAAGTCAGTCACCTCGCAATTCTCGTGATTTTTGGTGCATTTAGGGCATATTATCTTTTTAGACGGGCATAGTAAACGTGTATGACCGAATTTCCAGCACCGGGAACACTGGGTCACTGGGAAGACATAGGGAGCGACCTTTACTCGCATACCATAGATAAGTACATGAGTAGGTACTGAGGTCCCTCGGAATGCCAATCGAATGGCTTCGCATTTCTCCCATCCAGAAGCAATATCATTCGCATTGTATTTTCTTTGGTTAAGACGTCTCGCTGACACTATTTCATATTGGCTCGTAACATTTTTCATAATCTCCTCTTCAGACACTTCCAGGTCAATATTTCTTATCAAGCCATATGAAAGATCTACCTCCGACGACTTGTGGCATCTCCATTCAAGGTCAGCGAATGCTTTGGATTGTATGAGTAAGTTCGCTTCAACCTCCTCCTCAAAAGTTATTACTATTTTCTGGTGATGTATGTACTTAACATCGCTAATTCCTGTAATATTATTATCGCGTAGAAGTTTGGCCAAGGCAAACTGTTTGGGCAAGCCAGAGCTGCACGTGACGAAAACCTGAATTTTTTCAATGAGTTGGTTGCTTGACGTACGAACTATCTTACGGCTGCGAGATTGTACAGTGTTCCACTCTTCGTCGAAGGATGTATCTTCAAGTCCCCTCTTAACCTGATCCTGTTCTCTGTCCTGCTCCATAGAGCTGATAGAACTGTTGTTCTCGTTCTCCTCACTATTAACTAGATCCATCGCATTCCTACTTGCACCCTCGTTCACAACGCCATTCTTAACTCTAAGCTCTTCCGAATAAGGTTCATTCATGTTGGACGGTGCCCGGCCTTATCAGAAGGTCGAGCCCGCGCTTATCACAAAACTATTCACTTGTTTGCGGAATACAATGCAGTAGCGATACGACTAGCGACACGGCTGATTCACACGGGAAGCTAATGACCACTGGCCTAGAATCATGAAATTTTGCAAGAAGCAGGGCTTATAGCACCAGTAAAGGAAAATATCTAAAACCCGTGACTTTGTAGATTATTCACAAAAAATTATATTTTTTTAGTTTTTTATTTACTTCAGTAAAGAGACAACTCGTTACGTTGTTTATCGAAGGTTAAAAGTATTAGGTATTGGGGTACAGTATTAGGTTTTAATGTATTCAATTAAATATTGCAAAAAAAACTTACACTTGAAAGCAATAGGTAGCTATAGCTATTATAGATAAGCTCAACACGAGCGCGGGGATTCGCGAATTCGCAAGATCTGTTTCAGAAGGCGAGTGTTTCAAGGTTTTGTACTGTAGATATAATTTTTGTACCCATGACGTAATGGTCTAGGTATTTCTATAGAAAACCAGCAATACCAATTTGAGCGACTAAGTGTCGCTTAGAAAATGTGACAAAAAAGAACTTGCCTTATTTTTTGGGAATGTTTAGAAGTTTTTCGATAAAAATGTGGGCGTTATTTCAGCAATGTTAGCCTAACAAATTAGGAAAGCGATTAAGGTATCACGGCTTTTGTAATCAACGATTAGCATACCTAACTAGTTCACAAGTTAGATTTAACGTCATTCGTTAGTAAATAAAGTTCTTACTAACTCAGGCACAGATTAGGTAGTGTTACTTCGATTTTGTGGCTTAGTATGGTGGTGTTATACCTAGCTCATTATGCAGTGTTTGCTGACTAAGTGCAGTAGAATATGGGCGAAGCGTGGGAAGACTAAACAATACCCAGGTACTAGGTATTCTTACCTACAATTCTTACATAAGGCGGTAGGTAATTGTTTGCAACAGTCTGCAGTTAGCTCAATTGTTTCAATTGTAAATACTAGTTTAATTTGTTTATATTATTTGATTGTTATTTATCTGTTATTCATATATACATATATTGGTAAAGGCGGTAGGTACCTAGACTGACAGATAAGTACATTATTTGTTTGTCATTGTTTTAGAGGTAAGTAGGTACTTTGTGTACTTAATTTGTAGGTACGAATTTAATTAGATTCTTTACGACCGGAAAACTATCTTTGCATAGAGTAAAAATTCGCTATGTGCCTACCTATCTTTGAGTTTTTTTGTATATACATATACCTACCTAGCATAGAATAGAATAGAAATACTCTTTATTGCACACCAAGATAGAATAACAAGACAGGAAAACACAAACACAGAAATAGTTGCACAATGGGCGGCCTTATCGCTAATAGCGATTTCTTCCAGGCAACCTTTAAAAACCTTAAAAAAGTACCTACCTAGGTATTTTTTTATTTGTCTATTCTTTAGGATCACGGACGTTCGACCCAAAACAATTAGAATAACATAAATGGCTTTATTAGGGGTTAGTGAAGAAGGTCAATGACCGTGGTGGGCAATATTTCGCTACCAAATAAAAACCGCCTACCTGTCTTAAAAACTACCCTATCTTTGCCCTTGGGCTCTCGGGTAGCTAGTAAGCTACCTATCTATCACTGAAGGAGATTTCAGAATCGAACCAAAGACCCACTCATTCCTATTTATTTAAGAAGTGTATGAATACCTAGATTAATTAATGTTGTTATTATTATTATTACCTATCTATTTATTTATTATTATTTATTTATTTTTGTACATATGTGTATTTTTATTTATTTCATTATGGACCACCAGCAGAGGGATACATGGGTATTTATGTGACACAGGATACATGGGTATTTATGTGACACACTGAAAACTAAAAAATATGAGCTAATCCTCCCCTTTTTGGGGTTCTGTACCCAAAGGGTGAAAATAGGACCTTATTACTAAGCCTCTGTCCATCTGTGTATCTGCCATTCAGCAGAATGTATCTCATGAAGCTTAAAATGTATACAGTTGACATTTTCACAGAATGTGTATTTCTATTGTGGATTTAACAACACATAATAAAGATAAAAAAAAATATTAAAATTAAAGGGGGCTGTCTAACAAAAAACGCTTTTTTTGGGTAGGTATTTTTGCTCTACTTTTGTCTTGATAATAAGTAGACCGGTGAAATTTTGCCAGGGCGTGGTTCAACTATTACCACTATAATATCCTACTATTATAAATGTCAAAGTTTGTATGGATGGATGGATGGATATGTGGATCAGAATCAGAATCAATAACTTTATTTCTTTAGGCTTACAAAATAAGCACTTAGACAAGTCAAATTGTATACTATAAACATAGTTATTATTATCAAATAAGAAATAAGGTGTTATTGATATTCTCTTCCCTTCAATTTTTTGTCCACTAGTGGAAGAAGTGAAAAATGTATGGATATACTGAACCGATTAGGCTGAAATTTGTTATGGATATAGTTTGGGACCTGGATTAACATACTACCTGTAATGTATGATGTTGATGATTGATAAATAGATATAAATTCCTAACCTAATAATGTTATGTCAAGTTAGTAGTCAGTTGTGATTCCCGCTAAAACCAATAAATATGATCTTGGATATGCAACTCAGTTTTTATTATATCTGAAGTCCCGAGGAGCCCTAAAACTATTACACTACCGATCACCAAGTTAAGCAATTTCGGGCTCGGTCAGTGCTTGGCTAATTGGTTATATTTTTTTTTTAATCAATTAGGTATTTTGGGCTTTTTGCGAAATATTTATGTATGACAGTAGGGGACCCTCCATGTGCGATTCAACTCGCACTTGGCTGAATGTATTTTACGTGGACAAATATTTATCATAGAATTAAGCTGGATATGCCAAACACAAAAAATATTAAAAATAAACTAAACTAAAGCAATTAGTAGGTTGGACTTGGACTGAGACTTGACTTGACTTGGAGAATTGACACAAGAGCTTTATCAAAAACCGGCTAAAACCACGTGTTAGGCGGTCAAACAGTCAGTTCCCTAAGTTACAGCAACACGCAATGGTAAGGGTAAGGCAGTTCGCAACAAAAGAACAGCTGTTTGCCGGAATGGTCAATAGTGAAGGTACTGGCAGCTTTATAATTATACTATTACTGCCATAAAGTATCATTACCTACTGCCTACTGTATTTTCGAGAATATAAAGCTGATTGTTTTTTAGGTTCTAAAAACAGCATTCAAATGCTGAACAAATCTTATACATAGATGTATTTATGGTTAAAATTCTGATTTCATAAGGCCCTGTCAACTATTATAATATTCTGATTCCAAAACTCACCTTATATTTGGTACTAAAATAATTTAAATACAATAACTACTTATTCTCTAGCACAATAAACAATTTTTTATGGACACAACGACGTGGTTTTCTTCAATTTGAATAATACGAAAAAATATGAGCGGAGCCAGGCAGCACAACCGACACGAACAAGTGCAGAACCCGACTGTCAGTGTGTGCGAGCGATGCGAGCGACGTGCATGTTGAGCTTGGCCCAAGCCAGCCAATCAACGAGCCAGCGAGCCACCCCACCACAAAATCGACTACGTACACACGCACCACGCACCACAAGCAAAGTAATCCGGCGTTTGGCTTGGCTTCTTGGGGCTTGCTCTGCTCCGTGTTACCGTCGCGTCGTCGTCGTCGTCGTCGCCTCTGCCGCCAGCCAGTGCGATGCAGGTCGTACAGGCGCCACCAGCTCAGCTATAGGTCAAAGAAGGCTCCTATTAAAATCTCTGAATAAAATTAAATAATCAACCAGCGACCGATAACGAAATTCGTTTACATGGAGAAGACAAAAATATTATTTAACATTACTTCCGGTAATAGGAAGCTATTTCATTGGATAACACTCAACTTTTCGAGAGGATAACGTTCAAAAACATAATTAAAGCAGTCGTGATTGAGACATTGTCAGATGAAATTTTAAAATACGGCTTTACAGATTTTATTTCCCTTACGAGTATTTAGGTAGAAAGGTACCTGAGGTTTAAATATATATAATTTGTACAGATAGATCTCATATTTAGTGCTACACAAAAATTAGGGTAGTTATAACGGTAATCGGCTGGCAATGACGCACCATTCTTATAGAATCTACCCTCTTTAAAATTGGTTAGGCTAACAAGCTTTTGTGACGAGGCGTGCCAGGCACAAGAAAGAAATTTTTCTTTTGGTTAAAACACGTCAGTTCGTTCAGTTAAAATTTTATGTGTTTTTCGGGAAAACTATTTTATTTTTAGATTATTTATTGTAACTAATTATTTTATGTTGACTATTTAATTAATTTATACAAAACACGATGGCTTCTAATAACTTTTTAACTGTTAAAACACATTTGACTGGATTCAAAGGCAATGTAGAAAAAGATACAATGAGTGAGGTAAGTTTTCTTTTGCTCTTTGCGTTTGCTTACCTCTGCTTAGTGCCCATATTTTTATACATATTTACTCAATTTACGACTTGTTAATTATATTTCGGTACATACAAACTCTTGTTCTAACCATAACTTGTATTATTGAAGATAGCGTGGGTCATACGTACGCCATTTTGAATCATCATAAATATCGAAAAAGTACATTAATTCTAATCAAGCTACACAAAATAGTTCATTACAGCACACTCTTTCATCTACATATTTACGTAGGTTCTACCTAGAAACAATATTTGAAAAAAGTTTATTTATTTTTTAGGCTTCAGAAAGCGGCACGAGCAACTCTGTGACGTCAGCAGAAGACTTACAGAAATTAGCAGTGATTCTCGGGCTAAACAGTGCTGATGATGTGTACCAAGAAAGATTTCGCGTTGATAGACGCCGTTTAGAAGGAATGCTTGCTGGTACCCTACCTATACTAATCAATAATATCTATGGGGAAGGTTTTTTGTACATATAGGTACTTTCTCGTATTTAAAAAACCGTAGTAGTTTTTTATTTGTTTTGGTTTATTATTTTCGTAAGCTGGGGCTGGGTATCAATCAATTTAGAAATATTATAATTATTTTTTATCTCTAATAATAATATGTTGTATTTAAAATACCCTGCCAAAAGCTCCTCACAGGCCCTAAAGACCGGGCATATGTATATCACATATTTTAGAAATTCTTTTGTAACTTGGAAACTCCGTACAATTTCTAAACAGTTCTTTGCAAATTCTAGTCAAATGTGTGGTGCAAATACTTCATAATTTATTAATTAACATTCTTATTAGCTATAATGTGAAAAATAGCCCTAAGTTCTTCTATCTTCTTACCTATATCCTATATAAATACACATAGATTTCTGTTTTTTTTTTTATATAGAAAACTTGGAAGAAGCTCAAACTGCGCAAGCGTTCTTTCACCGGGTAAGTAAACACCCACTGTAACCTTACAAAGTTAAACAATAACTCACACTTGACCGGTCTTGTTATTCCTTTATTTCAGGTTATGACAGATACAAATACTTTGATAAACTGGCCCGCCCGTCTTAAGATTGGGGCACGTTCAAAAAAAGGTAAGTCAGTTTCGTACAACGCGAAATTTTAAAAAGTTATGACAAGTCAGGATAATGGCCGAAAGGTCCACAAACTTTTACAAAATCTTTTTAAAAAATGACAGCAAAAAATTGTCTCTGGTGATCCGGTCTATACTGGTTTTTGGCGGGATGGATATTGGATGGCGCCAAGATGTCTAGGCCAACGGCGCCGGCCTGGCGCGTTTTATGAATTTTTGTACTAATTGGGACGCGCATCCGTTACATTACAGTCATAAAAATCAGACATATTTTTTTAAAGTGTTTTCGATGAATTTATAATGGTTTTTACAGAAAATAATGATGTTTTATACGATATTATCAAAGAATTGCGGTATAATAAGTTCTGTGAATTTTCCCAAGGTAGAAAAATCCATTTTAATCTAGATATTGTCAATCAGGTGCCTCTAGAAGTATTCTAAATCTTGGTCAGTAAGTTCTGATTGCCACGAAAGTTTGAACTTTTAAATTTCACCAGATGAGTACGTACTAAAAAGTACAAATTTCGGTAACCAAAAGACTGATAATTCATAAAATAATTTGCCGTCGTCTTTGGCACAGATCCTCACGTCAGAGTCGCTGGACGACCTGATGATGTGAAGCTGGCGAGAGAGAAGATTATGCAATTGCTAGATACTCGGGTAAGCGTAATATTTATGGAAAGTTTGTGCTTAGATATTTAACTTAGAGCCGGCTAGAATATGCGCCGATAGCGAACAAATTATGTTACGAACAGTAGTGAACGCTTTCCAGTGTAGATATTGTAGGTAGATATTGACCACGGAATACACGATACAGTTAACGCAAAAATAACAGAACAAGACCAATCCAACCAAAAAGCGTTTTAGGCGTTTTTAGAACAATACGAATAATTTTACGTCAAAAACTATGATGTTTGGCAATTTCTGACGCTGACCGTACCTTGCTGTGTTATGCTATTCCTTGATAGGGTACTAACAAGGTCCTATTGTTACAGAGTAATCGAGTTACGATGAAGATCGACGTAAGCTACACTGATCATTCGCACATCATCGGAAAGGTAAGCGATTTATATCCTTTTACCTATTCTATGTACCTATATGTCGTCTCTGTCTGTAGGACGTTAGAATATCTATGGAAGGACTTTTAAGCTACTTTTTATCTCGTACCCATAGCTCAACCTCTTCTTAGTTTCGGGCTAAATCAATTGCGTGACCCAGGGGCAGGCAATTTGATAGGTAGGTATATGGCGGATGGATAAAGTTGGAATTGTTACTACAGTCAGGGCCATAGCCAGGAATTTATTTTGGAGGGGGCCACTGGGCCTCTAGACCTAAATCCTAGCCGTAGCCGAGTCGACTCCCGGAGCTGCTGATCCGCTTTGGTTACGTGCTTGCTTACGTTATGTTGACGCCTGGATGACGGCGAGGCGATACGATGACGATCGCTTACCGAGTTGATAGACCTTATAACCTTTTAATTGTTATTTCTTTTTTTCTTATATCTAGTATAAACTATTGTGTCATTCATGGCTTGTAATACCTTATTAACGAGCATGTATGTAGGTGTAATTTATATTGCCCAATTTGTAAACATAGTCAGTAACACACTTCTCATTACTATTGATATATCGTGATATCATCATCATCATCAGCCCATACACGTCCACTGGTGGACATAGGCCTCCCCCGTACGACGCCACAAATAGCGGTCCTGAGCCGCCTCCATCCATCGACTCCCTGCGACCGCTACGGTGTCGTCGGTCCATCGAGTGGATGGTCTCCCATGTAGGGGGGGATTTGCCATAATCACCACGCTTGGCAGGCGTATTGGTGCTTGGCAGGCGTATTGGTGATCGCAGTGTTGGTGTTTAAAAATACTCAGAAGGAAGCTCCTGCCCTACCTCTGGTAGGTTCCCTTAGTCGGCTCTTACGACATCCACGGGTTGAGTTGGAGGGGTCGATATTCGATATTAGTACATATATATATCGTGATATATACTTATGATACATGTATTGTGTGCCTAAGTTCGATCGTAGGCAACGTAGGTCGAGGCTGACTGAGGCCCGCTATCATCAAACTCTAAACCAGATGGATCGTTTGATCCTGCTTTGCAATTAGGTACGCAAAAACAACCCATCCTTTAATGACATTTTAAAGACCTTTGAATTAATTTGCCTTCGCAATTTGCAATTGTACGACGAAGACCATTAAAATGGCTTTCAAGGCCATTGAAATGGTTTTCAAATGTTTATTATAGGATGGATGGTTTTTGCGTAATCGCACAGCTGAACTCTGTTACGACCTTCGACAGAATAGGCAAGATTTAGCCGAGACATCTGAAGGATTCGAATTTGAGAATTCTTATTTTGAAATCGTGTAAAACCTCGCATACCACGCTGAATCGATCGAATCGTTAGAATTCATTTGTTTTTAGGGACATCCCTTATGGTCCGCAATACTGCCCCTTCACCTAGCCGTAGTACGGACACGTCCGCAATCTTGGTAGAAAAGAGTAGAGAGAAAAATCCAGTAGAATTGGTACTCTACCGGTTCTTAGCAGTGGCGCTACAGTACAGACAGTCGCACATTACATACCTACTATCAAAAATTATAATTTTTCCGTGGTGTTTACAGCTGGACCAGCTAAACTGGAGGCCTATTGGAATTCTCCAAAATACGCAACCGTTTATTTAGTTTTTTTCTGTAATTCATTGTATTAGATATATTACACCAATTGGCTGAAATGAAACACGCAATTTCGTTTTAGAAAATTATATTGGCCCCTGTACCGCGGCGGGCTCTCCCTTAACTAAATGATTAATTAGAATGAACCAAAATTATTTTCTCATGATCTCCCAGGGAGGATTGACAATCAAGCGTGTGATGGAGGAGACGGGCTGCCACATCCACTTCCCGGATTCGAACCGAACGAGTACCTTGGAGAAGAGTAACCAGGTCTCCATCGCTGGTGATATGGAGAGGGTGGAACGGGCTCGAGCGAGAGTTAGGGTAAGGAACATAGAAAAAAAATTGCAGCTATTGTGGGTACTTAAGTATTAGCGAGTACCCTTTAATCATGCCTTTAATAGACCACAATCGTATCTGACAGTGAAGGTAATAGTGGCTGAGATTAACTATAAATGACGACGGTCTAGCTCGAAAAGATCCCCTTACATTTTGGCCATTATATTGTCTGTTTTCTGTACATTTATTTATGAACAGGCGAAAGCCATTATAATCTTAAAGTCTTACGTTTATTTTATTTTATTCTATTGAGTTTAGAGTAAAAAACACGTCGCAAAGGGCAGTCACTTTCCCAGTACTTCAAAATCTGAAAGCAACCTTTTATCGCGTCCGTCAGTTTGAATCAGGCGCTCGCGCGGGAAAACCACGAAGTATTTTTTGAAGCGATTTATGATTAATAAACAGTAAATGCTCCTTATTCGAGATTTCGATATTCGCGGGTAACAAAATTGCTACTCGTTTCCTGTATTCGCGGATAAATATTTTGCTATAAGTACGCGGATCCACTCGGCCTATTAAATCGAAATGGTTTATTTGGTTCACAAACATAGACAGCACAAAACAAGACATAAACAGACATTATAGTACGTAGGTTAGGTATCAGTAAAATATAACAATAACATAGGTACGTATTTTTAGGTAAACACACAAACAATTAGAAAAAAGAAAGAAACAACAAATATTACTAAGTACACATAAGCATAGAAAACAAAAATTTAAACATAGGACCCAAAATACATAAGGGTAGGTACCTTACCTACCTAAACGTGGACAGGTCTATAATGAAACAAAACAAAAAAACTTTTGCTTTCGAGTAGAATCTGATCTTTTAGCTTCGATGAGAAAGTAATTAGGTCCGGTATGTTAAAAAAAAAAACATTTCTTCCAGGCGTTAACCCCGCTGGTGTTTTGCTTCGAGCTGCCTATCGTGGCGCCCACCCAGCCATTGCCGGACATCACTTCGCCTTACGTGCTGCAGATACAGGACCAGTATAATGTACAGGTGAGAGAGAGTTCTATAACATTACATCCACTGGGCAGTAATAGAGAGGGCTTGTAAGAGAGAGGTCTATAACATTACATCCACTGGGCAGTAAGAGAGAGGGCTTGTAAGAGAGAGGTCTATAACATTACATCCACTGGGCAGTAATAGAGAGGGCTTGTAAGAGAGAGGTCTATAACATTACATCCACTGGGCAGTAAGGGACAGGGCTTGTAAGAGGGAGGTCTATAACATTACATCCACTGGGCAGTAAGAGAGAGGGCTTGTAAGAGAGAGGTCTATAACATTACATCCACTGGGCAGTAATAGAGAGGGCTTGTAAGAGAGAGGTATATAACATTACATCCACTGGGCAGTAAGAGAGAGGGCTTGTAAGAGAGAGGTCTATAACATTACATCCACTGGGCAGTAAGAGAGAGGGCTTGTAAGAGGGAGGTCTATAACATTACATCCACTGGGCAGTAAGAGAGAGGGCTTGTAAGAGAGAGGTCTATAACATTACATCCAGACGCTATAAGAAGGCCGCGCGACCGTCTTTTGTTTTTCGTATCTCTACCTATATAAAACATTTTCTTTCAGGCTCTATAGAAAAGGCGACCATGTTTTGTTTTTCGTAGGTATACTGATTTGTGGTTTCAGCGAGGTTAGTTCGACGAAAAACAAAAGACGACCACGCTAACACTTAACAGCCGAGCAATAAGGTGGACTTGTCTATGTGTTTATTTTGTACGCCTACAGAAGTAAAGTTATTGAAGTCTGAAATCTGAATCTGGTGAGTTTGCGAATATAAGGCCTACATTACGTAGAGCCAACCCGCTCATGTTTTGCTTCGAGCTGCTGTGTTGCTGTGATCTGCTATCGTGGCGCCCCCGCCTGGCTGCTCCCGGACTAGACTAGTCCGTCATATGTGGGAAGCATAATATCCGCTGTGTGTTGTGTACAATTGTGGAAAATTCTGCACAATTGGGAATGATGAAGATATACAAACTTAATTTATGTGTAGGTAATGCTGCGTAACCGTCCAAAGCTGCACGCCAACCTGCTGGTGGTGAAGGGAGTGCAGTGGGAGGTGCAGGCCACCATGGAAGCAACTGCGCTGCTCATGGACTATATGTGCGGGAATCTAGTGGTATGTTACATTTACCTAGTGCCAAGTACGTATACCTACTTTAATTTAGGTAGGTACTCTAGATTAATCGATCTAGAAAAAAAAACCATTAATAAATAAATAAAAAAATAAATAATACTGGACAATTCACACAGCATTATCTAGCCACAAGCTAAGCAGACCTTGTGTTATGGGTACTAGATAACTGATAATTATTGTATTATGTATTGTATATTGTATTACAATATATTACATATGTATATAGATATTTTTACTATACATAGAACGACCAGAACACCCTGAACAAATATTTGCAGATCGTACAAACATTTGTCCCGAGAAAGAAGCCGTTATATTTTTTCCCTTATTTTTCGGTCTTTTTAAATTGTTCAAGCGTCCAGTTCGTCTTTGCAACTGTCTGGGTAATTAAGGAAATAGATAACCCGAAACAATCTGCTATTTTACTATTTTCTAAATTACACAAGTAATTTACATAGCACATGGACAGGGAAAAATGGTGACTTCTTTTATCGGAGGCCAAGACACACTTCGGGTCACAGAGCCATAAGAGTAAGTAAGTAATTTACATAGCAGATAATAAATTGTGCGCACATTGTAAGCCATTTGCTATGAACCTAGAAAATAGTAAAAACCCGTTTTAGCGAGGCAATGCAGCCATTTAGTGTCTGTCATGCATGACGCATTTTTTACTACTTTAGAACCGGGGTGGTGGCAGCAACTTTCGTTTCATTTTAACGGCATCTACGACAATGGGTGACATTTAACCGAATGTTATTGTATGGCTGGTTCGATTGTAACTTTAATTATATCTCTGCAGAGCCAAACTCAAGTGCAGATGTCACTGGAGATTTCCCCGATGCATCACAACCAGGTGGTTGGTCGCGGCGCTGAGCAACTGAAGGTAAACAAACCACATAGGTAATCTACTTACATTCCCACGCACAGTTTTCGACACCTCTTAATTTCCCCAAACTGATGCCATCTTTAACATATTTAACAGACTTCAATATAATATACGTCTTTAAATACAATGGGACCAAATTTATTTTTTCCAAAACAATTTCAACCTTTCATCATCATCATCATCAGCCCCTACACGTCCACTGCTGAACATAGGCCTCCGCCAAACGACGCCACGAATAGCGTAAAATAATTTTTTAATAATATATAATTTCAACCTTTATATTGGTTATATCCGACGGACGTGGACGTGTACCTACGGGCTGATATGGTGATGATGATTGGTCATATTTTTATATGGTAGCTATTGTTTAATAAGTAAGTCAAGTTAAGTCGCATTTGCTCCCCTTGGAGGCGAGACCCTAGGTCCGTGGGGTACCGACCGAGGTTTTCAAAAAATTATCTGAGCGCCTGGTCGAAGCGACGCGTGACCCGAGAGCTGGTATCTGGCGCAGAGCATTAGCATTGCCATACAGCGAGGCAATGCAGCCAGCGTCTTGGGGACGCTTCCGACTGGTATTGATATGGACCAGTTGCGCTACCTGTAGATTGTTTGCAACAGTCTGCAGTTATCTCAATTGTTTCAATTGTAAATACTAGTTTGATTTGTTTATATTATTTGATTGTTATTTTCTTTGTCAATAAATCTAGGTAATGGTCATATTTTGTAATTTGTTTCATATTACTCTTAATAGATATATTATTAAACGATGCGGACAGAGTTGCGTAATTTTTCACGAAGCCCCCTTAATGCCTGTATTCTATAAATGAGTCTTGTTTTTAACTATTTATTTTCTACTTATTGTTGTTATAAATAAAAGTCTTGCTTCTTCTTTTTTCTTCTTATACGTCGTTGTAATAACAATAATCGTTTACCAGGTGATAATGAGAGGCACCAACACACAAATCATGTTTCCGGATGCCGAAGACCCCAACATCCCTGTTATCAGGAAGTCCTGCGTCACGATCACTGGAAAAATAAAGGACGTTTACACAGCAAGGCAGCAGTTGGTTGTGAGTATTACTTATATCAGGCCGGATATTGCAAAACGATACATTTCTACGCTATACTTCAATTTACAAAAATACTAGCTGACCCGCCAAACGTTGTTTTGCCTTCAATCCATAATTCATAATTCATTTATTGTTTGTGAATCAGGTAATATTACAGTCAGATAATAAGACTTATTATACTATGTAGATCGCTAGATTCTGCCACTCGGGCGTACAAACATTTCAATATACCTAACATACATAATTTAAGAACATTGCAACATACTATGTATAACAACTAGACAATTTAATTTTATTTAGAAGTATGTCAATATAATATAATTTAAAGCAATACTCTTCTTTATGAAACCTGGTCAAATTATGCAATTTAAATATAATAAAAATGTCTGTAAGTGATGAATATGTCAAAATATTATTATTTAATTAAAACAAAGGTCAAACAAATAATACGGTCCATAAATTTCACAATTTTCAGGTCAAAATTATTTAAATAACAGAATAAAATATATGTTGGGTATGGAAATAATGGTTTGTAGAAAGAAATATAACTTATTTACATAGTCACAATGTTTACAATTATTATTAATGTCGAACAATACGGTCATTTAAGAAATCATTTACAGAATAATAAGATTTTCCAATTAAAAAATCATTAAGTTTTGCACTAAATTGGTTGCTGGACAAATCACGAACAACTTGGAATTTTATTATATATTTTTGGTCCCATACTAAATACACTTGAACGTAACAACTTTGTTCTGCACGGCACATTGCGTAATCTGCCCTCAGACCGGCTTCCAACTGCAAATCTTTCAAATAGGTCGGGATTGTTTTTTACAAAAACTGAAACTTCGTAAATGTTTAGACACGGAAATGTAAGTATTTTTAGCTCAGTAAAGTGACTTTTGCATGAGTCTCGTCTTCGTAAACCACAAATTGCTCTTAAACAGCGTTTTTGTGCTTTGAATACTCTAAGGTTGTCCGTCGAGTTCCCCCAATACATGATGCCGTATCTTAAAATTGAAGACACGTTTCCGTGATAAGCAGTGAGCAAGGTGGATAGATTTGATACCTGACTTAATTTAAAAAGAGCATAAGAAAATTGTTTTAGTCTTTTACAGATAATGTCGATATGATATTTCCAATTTAATTTATTGTCGATATGAAGTCCTAAAAACTTAGAGTCTACCTCAGTCACTTTGGTGCCAAAGTAGTCAATACCAACGTCAAGATCTGCATGACTTCTTTGTTTAAAATTCATTAAGTAAGTTTTTGTCAAATTTATCTTTAAATTGTTAGATGATAGCCAATTAATAATAGATGTCAAGGTAGATTTAATGTCCAATTCAAAATTATGTGTCTTATCATTAATAAATAATACAGTACTATCATCCGCAAATAATGTTAAAGGATGCATAGTCACTTCAGGCAGGTCATTAATATAGATTAAAAATAGGAGTGGACTTAAAACACTTCCCTGGGGAACCCCATGTGTCACCACTCTGGGGCATGATTCGTAAATGGTGTCTGTGTGTGATTCTAGATATATTTTATTAATTTGGGTCACCTGACTTCTGTTACTGAGGTATGATTTTATGAGATCATTTGCTGTACCTCTGATACCGTAGCCATCTAGCTTACGCAATAGTCTATCATGATTAACATGGTCGAATGCTTTGGTCATGTCCATGTATAGCGCTATTACATTTTTGTTATTATCCCTATTAGTCATAACATTATTAAGAAAGTCAAAAATAGCTTTATTTATAGACCGACCTCGTCTAAAACCATACTGATCTTTACTCAAAATTCCATTGTCCTCCAAGTAGCTATAGAGTTTGTTATATATTGCCTTTTCTATTATTTTCGAAAATACAGGGATAAGAGATATAATTTTCCACACTATCTCGTGTTCCTTTTTTATGTAGAGGTTTTATTATGGTCATTTTAAGAGTATCCGGGAAAACACCTTGTTCTAAACAATTATTGATTAGAATGGATAGAATTGGTGATATGAATAAAGCAACTTCTTTAACGATTAAAGTAGAAATGCTATCAAAACCTACGCTTTTTGTATTTTTTTGGGAATTAATTATTTTTAAAATGTCGTGGGGTACTGTAGGCGTCAGAAAAATAGAATTTGATTTACTGTATTTAGTATTACAATTAATGTCGTTACTATGGTCAATGTTATTTACTATGTCAATGAAAAAATTATTAAATATATTTGCAATGTCAGTCGGATTGGTGATTATATGTCCATTTTCTTTTAATTTACTAATATTTTCTTGAGGTGCGCTACTATTATGTTTACTAATTATATTCCAGGTAGCCTTTGATTTATTTGCCGCCGTTTTAATATAATATTCGTTTTGTGATTTCTGTGTTAACTTAATTATTTTATTATATCGTTTTGTGTAAGTCATAAACATTACTTTGTTATGTGTGTTAGGATTCAGTCTATAGTTCCAAAGTAAGTTTCTCTTATTCTTACAACAAAGTTTTATGCCTTTAGAGATCCATTTGGGCTTTCTTCGTGTAGGTATTTTCAGCTTTATTATCGGGAAGCACAGGTTATAAAAAAGAATAAAAATATCATGAAATGATTTAAATGCCAAATTAGGGTTATGCATATTTGTAACGTCTGAAAACGAAAGCTGACTGATACAATTCCTGAATTTAGCCCGGTTATCATCACTATAGTCACGTTTAAGAGTGTACCAGTGTTTCAATGTACATGTCTTTTTTATTGGTACTTTAATAAGTTGGCCTAAATGATCTGACAATGCAAGATCTACAATTTCTCCACTAGTGCCTGTTATATTGTGGGCCACATTGTCTAAGCCTGAGTTACTATCTGGGCGTGTGATATGTTTAAATTGAAGTTTAAGATTGTAAGTAGATAGTGTTTTTAAAATCTTTAGTTACTTTACTGTTTTTTAAAATATCAATGTTAAAATCACCGCATATTAACATTTTGTAGTTTGCATAAAGTGTATATTTAGAAAGTAATGAATGAAGTTTTGTGAAAAACTCTTCAATCATCGATTTGTTATCTCTCGGAGGGCGGTAAATACAAACAACAATTAATTTATGTTGTGCAAATCCTTATCACTTAGGTATGGAAAATAGATATTAGCCGATTCTCAGACCTACTGAATACGCATATAAAATTTTGATAATAACGATACCACCCGAGTTCTTTGAAATCGCTGAAGTGCATTGTGTGATTTTGTATGTCGCGCAGTCAGCTAATAATGGGCATGAAAGCGTAAACCAGGGATTACCAATTAGTTTATTGAGGTCCAGATTTTATAACGATGTGACTGCCGCGGTCCGTTCGCGTTCGGTATACTATTACATGTCGTCCTATCACGTGAGATTTATGGCTAATTGTTTAAACGTTTTGTATTCGTCATTTTGACGTTACGGACGATCATTCGCAACATCACTGTGTCACAATATAATAAGTTATTAATAGTAGTTCAAAGTGTTAATAGTGGGTGGACAATCGCTGATCCCATCTGAGTGAGTGTTTGCTAGTACCTACGTGCCTGGGATAGGGTGCAAATCTCAAAAAATCTAGACTTGAACTGGCTAATTTTTTTTTTATTTCTCGTATGAAGGTAGATTTGCACCTTTAGACGGTAGACCACTTGACAGTTGTGTTCACTTTGGATGCCATCTAGTGACAAAGAGCTGTACCTCATGCCATCTAGTGATGAGCGGCTGAACCTTACACGTCACATACGCCACTAATACTGCCATCTACAACTCTTCATAAGATTCTGACTATCGCCATCTTGTGTGGATACACATGCGGAACAGTTTGATCACTCAATTTGTGAGAACCCGAAAACTAAGAACCATCATGGGAAAGGTTGCTTGTGGAGTGTGCAAAAGATTTCTTTCGCCGATAGTTGCCGCTACTTGTACTGTCTGCGCAGGCTTTTATCATAAGGCATGTCTTTCGATTCCTGAATCAGGGACTGTGAGCAAAGACTGGGTCTGCCCTTTATGTAAAATGAAGACTAAGAAAAGTGGCAATACTCCGGTTAAGGGGGTAAGAACCGATACACTACTAGCATCGAGTTCGACCACCGTCACTGGCACCAGCCCCTCAATTGTTAGCTCTCTACTACCTGTGTCGTCGGAAACTCGATCCGACCTCCTCACCCTGCCTGCGGACACGGCTATTATGGAAATGCGACGCGAGTTAGCGGAATACATGGCAGAGGTGCGCCTCTACCGCGGCGAGATGGTCGAGTTTCGAGCCACCGTGGCGGCCATGAATGAGCACATGGAAGGCATCGAGCGTCGTCTGGATGTGCTGGAGGCCAGAGAGGAGGCATCCGGAGCGGTCGAAGTGGCCGAACTGGAGAGAACGGTCACTCAGCTGAAATGTGAATTGAATGATAGAGACCAGGAGACCCTATCGGCCGACCTCGACATAGGACAATTTCCTGAAATTAAAGGCGAGAACGCCATTCACTCCGTCACTATTTTAGCGGCAAAACTAGGCCTGTCTATTGAAAATCGGGACATCGTGTTCGCCGAGCGAGTGGGACCTCCTGCTCGGTCAGGATCAAGTAATACGGAGGGGCGTCCACGTCGCCTGGTGGTCCGGATGGCATGCCGGCACCTACGGGATGATTTGCTGAACGCAGCGCGCGTACGTCGTACTCTCATGTCTACAGATCTCGGCCTCCCTGCCCCTCCACAGCGAATTTTCATAAATGAGCGACTCTCCAGAGCTAACAGGCAGCTGTTTCACCGGGTGCGTGAAGAGTGCAAGAAGCACAACTGGCGGTACTCGTGGACAAAGAAGGGCCGCCCCTACGCACGTGAAAGCGAGGGCAAGCCCGCGTACCCTTTTCAGTTCAATTACAGTTTCTATTGTTTGAGTTGTATTTTACAAAGCTGTAAAAAGTAATAAGCTACCAGTTAACCGATTTCGTCGAAAAGAGTGGAATTCTGCCTGAGGCACAATCTGGCTTTAGGAAAGGGCGTAGCACAACAACTGCCTTGCTCGATGTAACTCACCAAATTCTCTGCGCACAAGATAAAGGGTTATGTACTCTGCTCGTCCTGCTCGACTTCATTCGACGGCATTTGATTCTTTAAATTTAAGTTTGCTGATTTCGAAACAAAATTATTACGGTTTTGACCAAGGGGCCTTGCGTTGGTTCAACAGTTATCTTAGTGACCGCTGCCAGTGTACTAAGATAACTCGCAGTGATGGTTCAAAGTGTTATGTGTTCAGTAAATTTCATATATACGCCGACGATATTCAGATTTATATCTCCTTCAAACCGTCTGAAATTGATAATGCTATAGAAAGTCTCAATAATGATCTATCTAATATTGCCTTGTGGTCAGAAAGAAATAGCCTCTTGTTAAATCCAAACAAAACAAAATTTTAATTTTCGGCACTGAGTATCAGCTACAGCGTCTACACTCTGCGTGGAGCTCCACGCAGAGTGTAGTACTTATGGGTGAGCCAGTGGAGCGTGTCTACGAGGTACGAAACCTCGGTCTGCATGTCGACAGTCACCTTCGCTATGAGAAACATGTTGCTGATTCTGTTAAGAACTGTTTCTATAGATTAAAGATACTCTACAAAATGAGGCCGTACCTCAGTATCGACTTGCGTATCCAGCTTGTAGATTCCATTGTTTTGTCGAATTTGAATTATGCGGACGTTGTAATTGGACCTCGATTACTCTCTAGAACGCAAAGACTAGTTCAGCGCCCGTTTTTGTTTCGATGTTCCATTTAGAGCTCATGTCACGCCATTCTTAAATAATCATTTCATCTTGAAAATGAAGCATCGTCGCAAATTGCACCTTGCATGTCTTATGTTTGGTGTTATGAAATATAAATCACCGTCTTATCTTTACGAGAAGTTGTGATGGTTATCAAGCTCTAGATCTTGTGGCTCTCGTCAGTGCTCGAAGCAGCTAGAAACACAGTGGCACAGCTCTGCCTGCTTCAGAGGCAGTTTCCGCTATGCAGCCTCGAAGTGCTGGAACAATATCCCGCCACCGATAAGGAACCTGCAAAGTTTACATGGATTTAGAATTAAATTAAAGAAATTTTTATTGACCTTCAGAAGGAACAGGAAGGTCTAAGACATGACACAAGTGTTCTGTAAGATTTAATAGTAGGTGTATTACATTACATAATATAAAACTATATATATATTATGGATGGGAGTTATTGAGTTTTTTGGCCATCGATGATTAGTTGAGTATTATTTTCCAATACCGCTAGCACCAAGTGGTACCCACTACCGTTATTCTACACCCCCCCCCCCCCCCCCCACAAGGATCGGAAACAAAAATGCTGAACCGCCGCCCCGAGGCACCCAGACCCCCCCTTACGCCGCTAGTGCCTAAATAAGACGACACGAAGGCAACATCAAATCGAATCATCATCATCAGCCCATATACGTCCACTGCTGGACATAGGCCTCCCCCGTACGACGCCACAAATATCGGTCCTGAGCCGCCTCCATCCATCGACTCCTGCGACCACTACGATGTCGTCGGTCCATCGAGTGGATGGTCATGTAGGGGGATACATGGGAATGTAGGGGGGGGGTTTGCCAAAATCACCACGCTTGGCAGGCGGATTGGTGATCGCAGTATTGGTGTTTAAAAATACTCAGAAGGAAGCTGCTGCCCCTCCTCTGGTAGGTTACCTTAGTCGGCTCGACACCACGGGTTGAGAGGGGTCGATATTCGTACGCCGTGGCCCCACGGCCCAAATCAAATAATGCTGGACAATTCACACAGCAATATCTAGCTCCAAGCTGTATGTATATGATAACTGATATACCTACTTGATATAATACACTACATAGATAGATATATTATACATAGAAAACATCCAGAACACCCTGAACAAATATCTGCAAATTGTACAAATATTTAACCCGAGACGGGAGTCGAACCCTCCTGCGTCGCAGGCGTACCTTCGGCCACCGCGCCACAGAGGTCGTCACGCTTTTGTCTGTATCTAAGACTACTGAATCCATACAGCATCATTTCGCCCCAGAGTAATAAGAGCCTCTGTTAATAGGTAGACAACTGATGTATCTAGCTACGTATATAATAGATAAATATTTTTTACTATCCTTAGAAAACACAGATACTGAACAAAAGCCCTTTTAAAAATTTATAATATTTAAAGCGCCATCTATCGATATGCTCGTGAATTAAGTTGTATGTACATTATATAAGGTGGTTCTTCACGGGTTGGCGCGATATTGAATTTTTTTGTAGCTTTTAATTTATTCTGCTTTCTTCAAGGAATAAATCTAGCGGAAAAGTAAGTTGGCGCAAATT
This sequence comes from Eupithecia insigniata, assembly GCA_947859395.1. Lineage (NCBI taxonomy): Eukaryota > Metazoa > Arthropoda > Insecta > Lepidoptera > Geometridae > Eupithecia > Eupithecia insigniata. The sequence continues at coordinate 12,321,527 of OX402011.1, forward strand.
GTAAACCCATTTTCTATTTACTTACAAACAACGAACTTCGGCTCATTGGTAGTGTTAGAGCATTTTAGAAAATAAGAGATTATGGGCTAAAAAATCTCTCATTATTTTCAAATTACTTTTCCGTTAATTTTGTTCTTCGTAAAACACAGAATAAAATAAAAATCACAAAATAATTTGAATCTCGCGCCAACCCGTGACGATCACCCATAATATCAATAGACAGTGCTGAGAATCTAGGTCTGATTGCGCACTAGGTGGCGCTTGACAGAAATAGATAACAATGTTATTTATAGAGCTAAAGATTAATTATTATATGTTATATTTTATCGCGTAACTTTTGTTAAATTTTCCCCTATGATCGCATCGCGAAAGATCAAAAAGTTTATCACGCTATATGTGTTAGTAGGTAGGTAGGTATTTTAATTCCCTTTTTATTATTTTCTTGCTATATAATGTTGATTTGACCTAGATGGCAGCACCTGGTGCGCGAAAAAGAAATTCGAGAATTACAAGAGCAATTCAAATTGCAAGAGAATATTTGATAATATTGTATGACGTAATAAAAATAATAACAAAAATCAGAGGCAACGCTAGCTTCACCTGTACCTGGTAGGAAGGTATTCACTGCTAATTTAAATAAAAAGATGGTAGGAAACTATTTCCGCGCTACCAGTGAAAAAATCTCGTACTAATAAAATAGTTGAACGGTTGAACGCAGTGCCACAGATTAAGGTAATGTTACTACGCTCGATGGAAAATAGCCTAACTATCTCTTTTACTCGGATCAGAATCTTGGTGTTAGACAGGGATGGCCACAAGTATTGGATATTTAAATTAGCTACCTATCTCGTTTACTTGCAATAAAATTATAGTGTTAAACAGGGATGCCAACAAGTATTTGGTATTTCTAACCAATTTCACCCGTAAGGTTATGTAGCTGCAACAAGTATTTGGTATTTCTAACCAAATCGGTTAGAAATACCAAATATGTGTTGCAGTTACATAACTTTAAGGGTGAACGGTACGCTAGTATGCGTAGATGATATTTAGGTATTGAAGCTTTGGGTAATTATGGCTCATGGTCGATTACGCGCGATGCTCGCTTTGCACAGGTATTCCCTAGCGGTATGCAGACCTTACAATATCGTTAGATATTTTAAAACAATACTAACAGTTACTGAGTTAGTTATTTAATACCGGACTCATCTCTAATATATATATATATACTTAATGGTGTAGTAATATGTAAAAAGCGCCTTTTTGTATTTTTTCTTTTGTAATTATTGTTTATGTTAAGTATAATTTTTTCTTAATTTACTTACCTTTGTTAAACAGTAGCTAACACTTTATTTCAATGCGAGCATACCTCACTTTTATTTTACCTAAATTTATATTGATAGTTTTCTTCATGTGAATGTGTTTCTTGTTTGTAGGTTAGTCGTCGCGTAGTTAGTCCGTAACGCCAGCAAGTGGCTCTGACGGAAGACCAGCGTTGGTTGCTAGTTTGCTAGTCAACCAACACATGCTGAGGCAGAGCCATTTTGTTACTTGACATACACTTCAAATATTATGTTTCATCTTAGTCTAAGTTTATTATGTATTCGGTGTAAGTCTTATAACAAATAAAAATATATTCTATTCTATTCTATTCTTTTGGCCGACGTTAATCTTGTAGTCACTGTTGACAATTTAATGTAAATTAGGGAAGTGCGGGTGTTCATTATCAAGATCGTTACTAAAAATATGAGTTTTCGCGAAAATCTTCTTTCTAACCTTCTATCAGAACAAGCTTTCTTTGCCTTGAATTTATTTTCAGGCTATTGATGTGTTTAAAAATATCTAAATTATATAAAGTATAAGTGCATATCATCATCATATCAACCTATACACGTCCACTGCTGGACATAGGCCTCCCCATACGACGCCAAAATAGCGGTCCTGAGCCGCCTCCATCCATCGACTCCCTGCGACCGCTACAATGTCGCCGGTCCATCGAATGGATGGTCTTCCATGTAGGGGTGGATTTGCCATAATCACCACGCTTGGCAGGCGGATTGGTGATCGCAGTGTTGGTGTTGAAAAATACTCAAAAGGAAGCTGCTGCCCTTCCTCTGGTAGGCTTCCCTTAGTCGGCTCTTACGACATCCACGGGTTGAGTTGGAGGGGTCGATATTCGTACGCCGCGGCCCCACAGCCACCACATAAGTGCATAATCACTGACAAAACTTATATTATCATCGATCATATAAGTTAATTTATAATAGTGTTATATATTGTACTGTTTACGTGAAGTCCGCACAATATAGGTCGGCGGTCCGGACGCGAATCGCGGTCTGCCATTTGATGACTCCTGGCGTACACCTTTTATACCCATTATTATTCGTCCAATCGAGCCAATCACCAATCGAGCAAGTTTATAGACGATTTCTTTCATACAACTCCCTGTTTCCTTAAAGAAGTCTTCATACAAATTTACATTTTCATCAACAGGGCAGCCTACCCCTAGTGGTGATCTTCGACGTCGCTGAGGAGTCCTGTCACATGGAGAACGACTTAGCCGCCGCCCTGATGGAGAAATACAACGTGTATATCAACATCCGACGCAAGCCGAAGCAGGGAATCGCATCTGTCGTCATCAAAGGGATCGAGAGATGCGCTGGTAAGATTGTGAACTACAACATATAGGTACAGTGCGCGTCAGAGTTAAGTATCCGCCTCGTCTACAAAACATTGAGATAGGGGGTACTTATTTGAGACGCCCACTGTACATTAACATCCGCGTGCTTTATGGCCACGGTTTTGCACGCTCTCTTTTCGGATATAAAGTAAGTATTCTGAACCTGGAACGTAATTATGAATACATAGGTATCTAGCCATTTAAATTGTGACCGTGGCTGTGATAAGCACACTGTTCAAATTAGTTTCAGACCGGATAGGGTAAAAATAAAACAAAAATTGGGCCAGAAATATTGTATTGCCTGCCGGACTCAAACTAAAAATCTTGTTGTGGAATAAGAGTGGGTCCCTACATAGTAAATGAGAATCTGATGTCCATAAGCAGGTCTCAAAAATAGAAAAGGCTTGTATAAGAAAGAGCTATAAGCAATAATTAGACTAAATACCTTAGGTACTATTATTATAATAAAATAAATAAATTGCTGCGCCCTTTTAGGGTACTTTTTAACTCTAAGCGCTAATTACCACCTAAGCTACAACTACAATGTACATATAATGTATGCAATAAATAAATCTGAAATCTGAAAACAAATGACATTATTATAGGACGACAGTGCGCATGCAATGTTGATGATGAGATACACAACATTTTACAAATTGCTTATTTTTACTATAAAAAATAATTTGAAGCAATGCCAAGCGAGCACCTTCGATTGTGCCAAGGGAATGCAATTCTATGACGTAAAACAAAACCATGCTTATATAATTGTAAATGCAAAATGCATTTATCACGCAAGGTTCCATCAATTCATCTGAATTTGTGTGCAACATCGTAAGGTTGAAGACATAAAAAGTTGAGGGCGACCTAATTTTAGCACTCGAACCAGCGTTAGGTAGGTACCTTGCCTGCTTCTAAATTCCTAATTGTATCCCAGATAGTTTTTGTAAACAAAGTAAAATTTTCATATTTTTGTAATATTAAAAATACGAAAATTTTACTTGGTAAAACTGATAATGATAACGATTACAGAATAGAATAGAATATTTATTTATTTATAACAGTAGGTATACATATTGTAGGTAATATTGCACCATTATACCATTGTTGGTTTGTATTGTTGCTCACACTCGTTTTATGTTCAATTATGTTTATATGATATTTAGTCTTGGGTTATACTAGGCAAAATCCGATACCTGTGACTTACGTTACTGTGACTTCAACATATCTGTGACAAATACCAATGACAAAATACTAGCTAGTATTTCTATCAATCACGTACAAATTCATTGTTTTACTGATTGAATAATATATTTATTGCAGCAATAGTACCGCTACGTAACGAAAATTCAACTTGAATTGTATGTGTATACCGCAATGTAACAACTTTTTTACATTGCGGTATACATTTCAAATTAATTTCCAAGTATAAAATACTAGGTGTATAGAAGCGATATTATCTAGCTGAAGCGATTTATTGCGTAGGTAGGTTCCTAATAAAATAACAATGATATAATATCGTGCACTCGTGACCCTGGCACTGCCTGTGAAACAGTCACAGATATATTTAGTTTCAGTCACTGTGAAATACCGCCAATTTTCTATACCTGTGACTTTTATCAGTGACATAAATACGCCTTAAGCCTAATGATATTGCGTTTGGATAATAGCATAGACTAACTAGAGGTAATTAGTCTATGATAGATAATAAATAGATACAAGACAAAACTCAACTGAAAACTTCTGCAAACAGATAAGTAGGTAAGTATGACGGCTCGTACTTTCTGACCAGAATCAAAGCACATGTAAAGATAGATAGATAGATAGAAAATTCTTTATTGCACACTTATTGATAAGAAACAGAAATACAAAAAAAGACAATTTTAAAACTAAGTTACAAGTGGCGGTCTTATCGCTCGAGAGCGATCTCTACCAGACAACCGTGGATGGATAGGATTGTTGGATGGTACTAGTAAAGTAGGTAAGAATATAAATAAATAAATCAAATATAAGTGTGTTAGGTTGTTTTTAGAAGAACAGTTAGCGGCACAAATTGGTGATTGCGTTACCGAGTACAGAAAACATCATGGCAAAACAAATAAAACCGACCAAGGATGAGTCGACGCGCCCACGGAGTGTTCCGTCCGTACCATCGACATAATAATAATACACATTGCGTGAAAATTTCAAATGTCTTCCTTTTACGGTTCCTGAGAACGCTGAAGTACGGACTTACAGACGGATAGACAGCAGAGGCTTAGTATAGGTTCCCGTTTTCACCCTTTGAGTATGGAACCCTTAAAAGCCATAAAAATGATAGTAAGTACCAATTAATAAGTTAAAACAACCCCCAGGTGAGATCTACGAAGCCCGCCGCGAGCTCCTAGGCGGCAGGGAACCAGTAATAACCGCCGAAGTGCCAGAATCCTACAACATACCCGCTATAACCGGCACCGCCCCAAGCTTCGGAGCATTCAACCCATTCTCTCCGTCTCACACCAGTAACATCGTCAACTCTCCGTCCTCGCCCTACGTCAACTTCGAGATGGGAAGCCCTATGTTTGGACATAACCCGCCAACACCAGGTAGGTTCCTTCACATCAACAGTCTTTACAGGCTCTCATCATCAGGCATCGTCACAGCAGCAGAGGCCTATTATTATTATTTATTTATTTCAGACTACATAGGTCCATAAAATTGGTACATAATAATATAGTCACATTAATCAACAGAAAACATTAATCATATTACACACAACAAAACAAAACAATTAATAAAACAAAGAAATAGAATATTTACAATAATAATTCTGACAATGTCGTACCTTATATAATTATTATTAGTAAAAGCGTGCATCCTCCTATGTCTTGACCTCTGCTGCTCTGCTGATGAGCACATTACACGGAAGACCAGCGCTATGGTATGATCTGCTCTACCATAGCATATGAGTGGAGTCAGATTTTGTCAGGTTTTCTTTTTATTTAAGATTTATATACTGTATATTCTCTCTCACTCATCCGTTCTGGCAAATAAAAATATTTTTACGTTTACTATTATTATGTCTCAGCTGAAAATTGCCCACAACTGGACATAGGCTTCCCCCAAAGATCAGTGTTGGGGAGGGATTATCCATTGGCAGGTGAGTGGGCTATCGCAGTTCGGTAGGTCTGTTCTGCAGGGGGCCTCCTGCCTGCCTCCTGGTGGATACCGTTGGAGAGGTCTATGATGAATGAAGAAACACATAAATTGGATACATATGTATAAAGGTGTTAAAAAAGAGCCCAAACTCAGGATAATGCTGGCCTAGATCCTGTGCAAGAAGCCTAGCCAGCATTGGTCTTCCGTTAGAACCATAGACTTCGTTTTTTTATCCTTATGTCTATGTTTAGAACCCATGACGTCACGAACGAAACTGCAATGCTTACTCGAGTCCTTTGACATAGGGTGATTTTCACTATTCTCTTCAATAAATTCAATTAATTCCCAGGAGGTTACCCCAGCCCGCTCTCCCCCGTCGCGCTGACTCCGCCAGTGTTCCCGAACGCCTGGCTGGTTCCGTCGCCGCAGCCGCGAGCTGGCCAGTTCCACTACCCGACCTTATCCGTGCCAAACCATAACTCTGTCATGTACAAGAACAAGGGAGGGTCTTGGAACCGTAAGTACCAACATACTCAATTTATTATATGAGCTTGATTATAACGTCATTAGTGGGTAAAGTCCGTCTGAGCCAAAAAGTTGCGGCTTGCGGGGTCGATTCTGGCCGCTTTACAAATGATCTGCCTGCAGGCTATTCTGCTCGGAGATTTCGATAAAATTAGAATAGTCATGCTGAAATTTGTTCCGAGTGGGTATTTTGTACATAGGTAGAGGGGTACCACTGATGTTAGGAACTATAGCGAATTATCTAAGTAAGGTTTAAAGGATATGTTATTTCGCGTAACAGTCTAGAGCAGAATCTAGACTTAAACTTTAAGCGTTAAATTGAATCGCGATAAAATAATTCCACTGTTTCTCATTAGAAAGCGACTAGCAATCAGTATAAAACGTAGGTGGGAGGGCCATTTGTTACAGTACCAGTGAGTAGAGATATCGAGCACCGTCGAGCCCCCAAAAAACGCTTAGCACCCATACCTAATAACAAAAGATTGTTACTGCTTCGTAATTATACGTAAAAATATATTATTATCAGTTGGGACAAAAATTAATTCAATGAAGTAGTTGCATTGCAATGTTGAAATGCAAAACATTGTTCCGTTGGGAACTTGTTTAACGTTGTGTAAGCATTTTTTTGGAACTCTATCTGGGGAACATAGTATGTAATATTTTTATTGCATTGTGTTTTGTGTATTAAAGTAAATGATAATTAAAAACCTTGATACAAAATAAAAAAATAATAGTTTTATTTTATATACTCATAAAATGTATATTTGCATGCCTAAGTTAGGTAGAATATAAATGGACTGGACATATTCTAATTTAAAGACCTAGAATTTAAGACCTATAATTTTATGATTAATGTACATAAGTATACTGTTCTGGTAAATAAACAAACTAATAATTGATTTATTCCATCAGCGCTGACGAACGGTTCTGACTTAGGAATGATCTCGCAGCAGATGATGATGCAGTCTCAGTACACGCAGCTGCAGTCGGAAGGACGCCATGTAAGTTATAAACTCGAAATACATGAATCTACATAATTTTGAAAAACGATAAACCGACTTCAATTCCCCTCCCCTTTTTTTTAAGTTTTGCGGGATAAATACTTTTTAACTTTTACGGGACCACCACGGGATTATTTTCTACACAATAGTGATAGCATTCAAAATCGATTTTCATAACTGACTAACTGGCTGAGAAATATCGCATATCATACAAGAAAAAAATCTGTCATATTGAAAACCTCCTCCTTTTTTGAAGTCGGTTAAAAAGTTGCGTGCGGCGCGGCGGCGCGGCGGCGAGCGTCGGCGTCGGATGTTTCTTGAGATGACTGTACGTGCGTATGAAGAGCGCCCGCCGCGCTGCTCACTGCATGCAATCCGCCGCTCACTGCACGCAGCCCGCCGCCCCCGCCGACACGCCCCGCCGCCGCCGCTTACATTTCTTCTCGTCTCCGCTGCTGAACGTCACCAGTTTGCGAAGCACAGCTCACATGTCCGCTTCGATCCTTTGAGGGGGTCCCCAACTAAAATCTAATTAGTCTAAAATCTAGTAGAAGTTACATTTACCTTGAAAGAGAAGAAGTCTATAAAACACATCGATATGATAGTTATACACTTGAGAGCAATAAAATCGCACATCCGCACATTTTTACTTAAAAGTTCAATTTTTTTTTTATTTGGAGCTTACAGCAAATTAAAATAAAATTAAATTAAAGTGCATAATCTAGGCATTCGCAGAACTGATAAAGGGTTGACATTTACCTTTAAAAACAACTCATTAGCAACAAAACAATAGACCCCCTTATGTCGCTCGATCCAGGTAAGGCCGGCGGCGGGATTTATCGCAGGTATAAAAGAGTGCATATTGAGGGAATGGTCATCATTTGCATACCAACGTACAGTGTGAAAGGTTCTCTATTGATATTGGCTTCAAACGGAACACGAAAATGGATACTACACCAGAAGTAGCCGCTCAAGTGGTTGCCCTTGTTGAATCGGGGCTTAAGCAAAGTCAAGTGGCTCGACAATTGAGTTTGAGCCGATTTACCGTTCGGCGTGTATACCAGAGGTATCAAGAGACTGGTGGCTACAAACGGCGACAAGGATCGGGCCGTCCCCGTGCTACAACAGAGCGTGATAACCGCTTTCTTATAACGACATCTTTAAGAAATCGTCGTTTGAACGCATTTCAACTGGGCCAACGACTTCAAGAAGTTCGTGAAGTAGAAGTTAGCCGGTGAACAGTCAGAAGACGATTGAGAGAAGGTGGCCTGACTGCACACAGGCCAGCAAACGGGCCGAAATTGACCCCAGCCCACCGAGAAGCCCGCCTTCAGTTCGCTCGAGACCATTTGAATTGGACCGAAGAGCAGTGGAGTGCAGTCCTGTTCTCTGATGAGTGCAGGATGTGCTTGCATGGCAACGACGGACGGGGGAAGGTGTATAGAAGATCGGGAGAACGATTTTCCCAATGCTGCATAACAGAACGTGTCGCCTATGGCGGTGGATCAATCATGTTTTGGGGAGGCATGTCTATGGAAGCAAAAACCGAGCTTGCCTTCATCACCGGACCGAATACTGGTCGCCAATCAAGAGGATTGACATCCATACGATACATTGAGGAAGTACTCGAGAGCCACGTCGTACCTTTTGCTGGGTTTATCGGCGAAAACTTTCTGTTTATGCAAGATAATGCAAGACCGCATACTGCTGGCATAGTGATCGAGTACCTTCAAGAGGTGGATGTGACCGTTATGGAGTGGCCAGCTCGAAGCCCAGACCTCAATCCCATCGAACATCTATGGGACGAGCTGAAAAGAAGAGTTCGAGGCCGAGATGCTCCTCCATCGACTCTACAGGAGCTGCAACAGGCGATCGCAGAGGAATGGGAGGCTATTCCTCAAGACTTTATCAAAAGTCTAGTAACATCAATGAAAACACGGATGGAGTCAGTGATTCAGGCTAGGGGAGGGAACACTCGATATTAATAACAAACTTTAAATTAATTTTATCTTTTAATTTCATAACTTTGACACCAATACTTGAATAAAGAATTTTTTACTAAACATGCATTTTTGTTATTGATCCACAAAAGCATTTTTATGTAATGATTGAAAGACAAATCAGATACCACTGGATAGGTATTAAAATAGACTATGAATCTGCATTACAGAAACATAATATTTTTTGTTTTTTTTTTAGTTATGTCAAAAAATCATGAATGTGCGATTTTTTTGCTCTCAAGTGTAGGTTAGAAGTTCTACAATAAAGCATTATCGACTCCTTTAGCCTTATACAATATAACCAGCCTTCAGCATTTCAGGAGCGACCACGGAGTTTTGAACTTTCTGAAACTCCATGCACGAGACCCTCCGGAAGGAACATGAAATTCTTAATTTTCTTTTGTTTTATCTTCTCACTTGAGTTTCCAAATGACAATGTCAAAGTTCTTTCCTGTTCATCAAAGAGAATACAATACTGACGTTCATGGCGCACATCATGGCCCCTCGTCGCTCGCAGGCTCGCAGCATTTTCCGTATTGTATTCTGTTTTTGTTCTGTTTGTTAACATTTACAAAATCTAAATACTACGTGCAAGGACATAGAAAATATATCTACGTCCATGACAAGTGGAATATAATGTTATAGCGTGTTTTAACTGTATGATGTTTTATTTGCTAGACGACGCTGAGCCAGCTCCTGAACTCCAACTGCTCTCAAGCGAGCAGCAGCGGCTATCAGAGCAACTTCACCGGCAGCTCCGCTTCCCTAGACACGCAGAATATTACCGGTAACAATTTAAATCTGAAACATAATCGTATACATTTTACCTCATCCCTGCGTATATGTAATGTACCACCTTTATTCCACAAACTAGCTGCTGGCGCAGCCTTCGCCCGCGTTTTATCGGGATAAAAAATAGCCTAGGTATAATATGGTATCCCAAACTATACCAATACCAAATTTTTACCCAATCAGTTCAGTAGTTTTTGCGTGAAAAGGAACAAACATCCATACTTATAAACATTGACATATGTATAATATTTATTCAGCTTGGCCCGCCCTTATACAATCTATCGCTTGACATTACGAGCTTTTGCAGTTTTTAATCCGTAATTTCGTTTACCTACATTATTTATTTATTATTTACAACGGTACGGTACATACAGTGGATTCCTACAACAAAAGTTAAACTAAGTTACCCTATAACAACAGTGACGGTTACAGGTGATCCCTTCAACTACAGTGAAATATAACTTCACTTGATCCCTGCAGTATAGTGAACGGAACAATTAATCCCCCTCAGCAAAAGTTATCGGTACACTTAATCATACAATTACAGTGAACAGCAAACTCTTCTTTTCCAATGCAGGTGGCGACGGCAGTAACATAGGGTCGGTCGGCTCGCCATCGGTGTCTCCTATCAGCAAGGGACACAGCCCGGCTTCGGACATTCTCCAGCCTTCTTCGGACATTGATCGCTCGCAACAAGGTTTGTTAATATTTATTTGGTAATTCTTAAATTCTTTATTATACATACAAATAACACCTTACATAAAAGTTGCCAACTATTGGACATGTACAAAGGCGAGCTTAACCCAAAGAGCTTTCTTACAGCAAACCTACTACGGTATTAATGTGGTTACTGTTGTAATTCTTGTATTCCTGTATATTGTATTGTATACGTGGTAACATGTATATTGTATACGCGTATATGGTAAATGCTACTTTTTACACGCTTTAAGCTTATACCTGGAAGATTAATCTTGTTTAGCGATTTTTCATTGGTTAGTTAGTGTTGATTTGCATCACATTCAAATAGGTGTAATTTTTCCATACATAATTCAAACAATTCTAAACTTACTATTTATTTATTCATTATAAAGCACTACCATACAGAGGAAAAGAGAATAATTTTCTTTACTATATCCCTCTCATTCTTCAGGTTTATTACCTACCTCTTTCTCCATTTGCGAAGTTAGGATCGGTTGCATTGTGTTGCGGTTTGGCTCGCTCCGGCCGCCGCATGTAACTTACCAACTTCGTAAATTTAAAAATAAAAACTAACATAGTAATCTTAAAATAAGCTTATGATTGATGACAGTAAATCAAACTTATATTGAAAAACAGTAACTTACTATACATACCTTGTTTGTCCAGAAATAGCGAATATAATCCAAGAAATGCCGCTCTCAGAGCGACGCGCTCCGGGCTGCGAGAAGAAAACCCTGGAGGCGCTGAAAGTGTCTCCGCTTTCCGATTACAGGAAGATGCAATCTGATGCCAGCCAGGTGAGATAAACCTTCATTTAAAATCGCTTTTGAAGTTTAAGACAACGAGTGCTGATACTTGTAGAGAAGGTATTATTAAATTAGAAGTGCGAGAACGGACTTCGATAATGCCCGTTGCACCGTTTTGTCTTCTATAGCCCGGCTACACGCTCAAACATTTGTGCCTGCAGATTGCACAAACACAGTTTACGCAAGCAAGATGGAGCTTGTGGTATATAATTTAAATTACACGAGTATTATAAAATTATATATATTTTTTTTTTCATTAGCTTTACAGTGACCCAAGTAAGTGCGGTACCTATCATACATATGAGATACATTTATTTATTAAAGTTTGATTGTAGCTTGCAGTTAATAACCCTTCTTTGATTGTACCTTGCAGTTAACAACCCTTCTTTGATTGTACCTTGCAGTTAACAACCCTTCTTTGATTGTACCTTGCAGTTAACAACCCTTCTTTGATTGTAGCTTGCAGTTAATAACCCTTCTTTGATTTAGAAATATAAATAATAATAGTTTATGTAAAAATACAATACAAGTTAAAACCAAAACGCTTACTAAGTATCTATAGTAACGTAATACGCCCTACCGAGTACAAAACAGTAACTAATCAATATCAAAGTGCTTTATTTCCTTTAATTTAAACCTTAACGTAGTCGTCGCAAAATTCAAATTATATAAGTAAAACTATGAAATAAAGGGATCACTTCGATTATTTGTTCGCTTTAATCTTTTTAAGGTAAAGAAGCAAACAAGAAAACTTTGCCTTGTTAGGTTGTTAGTTTTCGAGCTGATGCAAAACTTGTCCCTAGCTTTTTATCGACTAGACTAGATAATGTGATATATTGTAGGAAGCCTTTTGTTACAAAGGAAATGTTTGACGATTTGTTTGAAGTTATTTATTGATAATTTTTGTACAATCTTATAATAAATAGAACTAGGCTATTATCATTTATTATTAGGATTAAATATGGCTGAATAATTTCTAGTTGACCTGACAGCAAACTTGACAGCTCTATTTCGTCCTTTTTTTCTTATAAAGCTATGTAAACTATGATGATAAACTTGAGCACTCTGCCAACAACACCATGCGGTTACCTTTCATCTGATCAACCCTATCCACACCCTACCTTCAACCGTATCCTTCCCCACTCCAACACCCTATATTCTCAGGCGATGCGGGAGCCAGTGGGCGCCGGGTACAGAGTGCCTACGCCTCGCTGGTCCGGGTATTACTTCAGTCACACTTCCCCGGGGCCTATTAACTTGAACGCGGCTAACAACAGTGCTACGACTACGGTGAGTTTTGGAGTAAATCCGGAGATTTACAATACAAAATATTCTTATTGCACACCAAGAAATACAAAACAAGAAGGGATACCTAGTTACATACTGATAATATTGCATTATGAGCGATTTGTACTTTTTTTCCTATTTTCTTCTTTTTCTTTTCTTCTAATAGTTTTAATGTCTCTTTTTGCCTTCTGGTATAAGAGGTTCATGACTTACTACTATATCTGGTACTGGTACTATATCTGGTATAAAAGGTTCATGACTACTAACTAGTGTAGATTAAATACCTAATGGTGCGTCCAGATTCTGTTGGTGTATCGGGAGACTTGATCCAAAGTTTAGCAATAGTCTCCAAATAATTACACATGGCTCAAGTCTCCCCGTCTTTCGAGGATCACTGGATGGATCTATATAATAGGCAAATAAAAACATTATTTCTCAGTTTTACATACCTAAGATAATTATGTATGTACCTAGATGGTCTACTAACCTGAGTGTAGACTGTGCGGCAACTTTAAAAATCTTTTTTTATTTTACGTTCCATAGCAACAAATAAAAAGTTAAATTTGTTAATTAAACACGTTGAAATTGCTGACTTTATGTTCCATCCAACACAGTAGTAGCACTTAGACTTTTTCTGCTTTACGCAAATATAATCGCGCTCATCAATTAAATAATTCAGCTTTTGCTTTGCAGATCAAAGAGCTATTTTTTACAGATCGAAAATAATTTAACTACCGACCAAATATTATGGTTTATATGGTTTGACCAAATATGATGGTGTATATGGTATATATACCTATGATGGTTTATATGGTTTGACCAAATATGATGGTTTATATGGTATATATACCTATGACGGTTTATATGGTTTGACCAAATATGATGGTTTAACCAAATATGATGGTTTATATGGTATATATACCTATGACGGTTTATATGGTTTGACCAAATATGATGGTTTAACCAAATATGATGGTTTATATGGTATATATACCTATGATGGTTTATATGGTTTGACCAAATATGATGGTTTATATGGTATATATACCTATGACGGTTTATATGGTTTGACCAAATATGATGGTTTAACCAAATATGATGGTTTATATGGTATATATACCTATGACGGTTTATATGGTTTGACCAAATATGATGGTTTAACCAAATATGATGGTTTATATGGTATATATACCTATGACGGTTTATATGGTTTGACCAAATATGATGGTTTATATGGTATATATACCTATGATGGTTTATATGGTTTGACCAAATATGATGGTTTATATGGTATAAATATGATGGTTTATATGGTATAAATATGATGGTTTATATATTACAGCCGTCTAAAACATATACTTATTGCTGTCCTAATAAGTTTTAGCAGATTTTTCCAGCTAACCTAATATTTAAAATAAATAGGTACCAATAAATTTACTTCTCATGTACCTAATATAGCGACGACAGTCAAGTTCAAGAATAGTATCAATAACATTGTTTTTTTTGAAGCCTTGGGTTTTCGTATTATGTTTGCATTTCAACTTACAACAACTGAATCTAGAAAGAAACCTTATAGAATTTAATGATATCCCAAATTTTTTTTTACGACTCATAAGCACTATAAAGCCTTAGAGATCAGCAACAGCGAAACCTCTCGTCAAACGATCTAAATGTAACTTTAGACTTTGAGTGAGCAGGTTTGGATAACTTCAATGTTTCCCCTGTAGGTGGAGCTAACGGCGCTATGGTCCGTAAGTCCCAAAGATTTTCGACAGGTCGGGTACTTGCCTCCGTGGCGCAGTTGGTTTGCGCATCCTCGTATTCAGAGGACCCTCCTCTGAATACGAGGATGCGCAAACCAACTGGCGCAGCGGGTTCAGGTCCCGCCGGAGTCGTAAATTTTTGGGATATCATTAAATTCTTTAAGATTACCCAAAGTGCGGGCATACGCACTATAAAACCTAAGAAACCTTATGTTTGTAGGTAACAATGGCCATTATGAAAAATAAGCAATCATAATATAAAGTCCATGCACGAATCAGTTTTTTTCTTACGAATCTAAAGTATGTCTTCTTAATTTCCTTCTTTCTTCATAACAGCCAGAGAGAGGCTGGAACCGTTCTGACCCAGTCCGCCCCAACATAACTTCTCCGGTCTACCCCAACATAATTTCTCCGGTCCGCCCCAACAAGACCTCTCCGCTCCGCACTCCGCCGACGCCCGGCTACCGCAGCCATCAGCTGACCGACCTGCTGCAGGAACGCGGACTGAGCAAGTACATCGGTGAGTGACGTCATCACAGCTGAAATATCTGTATATAGGACAGCTGGACATGGGATTCTCTAAAGATCGCCACAATGATCGGTCCTGCGCGGCCTGCATTTAGCGGTTTCTTACAACATTCACCAGGATGCCGGTATACTGCCTACACTACGCTTTCCTGTTCGTAGTCACCACGCAATAGCCTTATGGCCTCAAGGTACTGCGGTAAGTAACGTAGTTGCTTGCTATTATTATTGCAACAAGTGCAATAAGCAAACCTCACGGTAAAGAGACAGAAAAATGCTGGAACCGCTCTGACTCGGTTCGCCCCATCATAACAACACCACTCCCCGACACACTCCGCCGACGACGCCCGCGGCCATCAGCTCAGCGACCTCCTCTCCTAGCACGGGGATTGTTCTCTAGTGAGAAAGTCTGAATAGGTTGTCAATAATATGTATACAACTTATAGTTATCCATAACTCAAGTTCTGGTTAGCTTGGGGTGTTTCTGACGATGCTGTGTGAATTGTCCAGTATTATTTATTAATCATAAATGATCTTCGCAGATCTGTTCAAGAACCATGAGATTGACCTGTCGACGTTCGCATCGCTGAACGAGGCTGACCTCACGGAGATCGGCGTTTCGGCCTTCGGAGCTCGCAGGAAGATGCTGCTCATCATTGCAGGTGAGCACTTACCTACCTATTTTCTTGTTTTTTTTTAGCTTAGAAGTGAAGAATTGGGGTTTTACTAAAGATTTGGGGTAATTAAACCCAAACTTACCAAACTAGAAAATAGGTAGGTACTATATTGGGATTTTTAGCAGCCTACTTTCATACAGCATGATCTATGAAGCTTGTGTAAATGTGGTACCAGTGGTTTCACACTATAGCACCAGGCGTCAGCTGCCGCCCCACCTCCTTTGTGATTATATTGACGGCATCGTAATTGGAATCTTTCTTAACACATAGCATCAACCTAAAACTGCCGTTTGCTCCAAAGTATGCAACGTATTTCAAAGAACACTTCTAGGTTTTAATCCCAACCATATTATCCCTAGATCTCGAAAAGCAAGCGAGCTCCTATAAGCCATCCACGTCTGCGGCGGGCGGAGCAGAACGGAGGGTGATTCCGTCTTCCCCTCGCTACAACACAGCCACTCTGCCACAAGACAAGTGGTAAAACAATGATATAACCAGCCAACTTAAAGAATGGGATTGAGAAAGCCGTCATCTCATCTCTAATGCTGTCCCGCTTAGCTCGAATTCAATTTGGGAAGGGACAGCATGAGAGATGATGTTATTCTCAATCCCATTTTTTAACTATGAATTGTGTTTTCAGTTCAGCCGATCTCTGATTGAAAAGTTAAAGCAATTTCTATCAATTTGAAATTATTCACAGATCGTTTATTTACGCATTTGTTGTGACAAAATCTGTAAAATCTAATTAATTTTATATCGGCTGGACTGTTTTCTTTTTTTTTGTATTATTGGATCGCATGCTTGCCTCTCCTATAATAGTGAATGGAAGTAACTAAAGCTTGTTTATCAGAAATGGTTTCTCGAATTGTTTTATTTATATTTCGCATCTTAGTTTCTTTGGATTTTTTATGTTTGCTTTCGAGAGGTTTCAAGATTTTTTTTCAAAATGTTCGTGCGATCATTGTTCCATACTACTTATCAGGTAAATCTCATAGTACAAAATTTTTGTCCAGTAAATCCCGAGAATCATTGCTTATATGGAAAATGCAGGCGCGCGAACATTTTTGTCATGTATTTTAAATAATTGTATGCGATCCAAGTAACTTAAATAGGTATTCTTGAGTTGAGACTGATCATCCAAGCAAAGACTGAATCATAAAGTGCCATTAATTTCGTTGAACCTCTTGATCAATTAACGGTAACTCCACCCCTTTACCGAATGGTAAATTGAAATATACCGTCTCATACGAGATAAGACGAGTGGTTTGTAAAGAAAAAACCAAAGCAAAGCGTAAAGGGGATAGCGTACTGAAAACTCAGTCGTAATGAAAAATTAACGTGACGGTGTGAAGATTGCACTATCAAGCTTTACTTTGATTTAAAAGAGAACTATATAATAGTAAGTTTAGTAAAATTACGTACATTTATAATGCTTAAAGCGTTACGACAATTTGATCTCTATAACAATTGTTGAAGTAAACGGGCCGAGGGCCATTATATTAGCATTAGTTCGTAATTTAATCGTAGATAATAAGAAGCATGTTTTATTTTTTGATTTTAACTCATCACTATGTTTATTACAAAGCTTTTACCGACCAAGTTTTAACAATTATTATATTATCACTTATTCGATTGTTGTCATTAATTTCACCAGTAGGGAAATATGGGCACCTCAATTTTGTATTTTTGAATATGAAATTGTAGGAGCCGTACCTACTTCGTTTTCGTGACTATGAAATTAAGCTGGAAACTTACTTTGATTTGAGCTCAGATGAATCGTCAAACTAAATTCATAATATTTTCAGCTTGAATTCTCCTACTGGTGTGTGACTAAAACATAATCAGTACATCGAATGACCACTTGGACCTTAAAACGTGACTTGATTTTAAAAACGACTATATAATTATAAGTATCACCTGCTATCACTTAATGTGACCATTTCGTCCGCTTGCGACGACAGTGTCACATCTCGAATTATGATCATATTAGAGATGTCACTCTGTCCTCGCAAGTGAACGACTTCAACTTTGGGGATTATTTTCTCTAGAGTTCAGAAAGACCTAGGTCACCAAAACAGCAAATTTTAATCAGCTAACATTTTTTATTATATTTTTGTGTGAATCGATGCGTAATTAAGTGTGAATTTAGGTGTTAAGTGTGCATTTTTGATTTTAACCATATTAACATGCTAATTTTATCAATAATTATTATGTTTTATCGATTAATATGAGTTGTTTGGTACTGTTTTGATAGATAACTATTGAGATCAATTAACTTTAATATTTTATCCAGTGCTTGCTCATGCCTCACCAAGCGTTATTTATCAATTCATGCACTTTAATTCCTTGCCTAGATCCACTGGCGTATAAGTTTTAATCATGAACTTTTGATTCCTATTCGAGTTTTTTAAGAGTTTGATTATATAGACTTTAGAATATATTTTTACAAATTAATTTCACTTAGATTTAGTTACCTACCTACTTAAATATGTTACTTATAGGAGATTTATGCAGCCGTAAGGTACTTGTTTCTGTTTTGTTTTTTAGTAGATTTTTATACCTATTCCTAAAGAGAAGGAAATTTGCACGATTGTTTTAGTTTGCTTGTCAATAAAGTCTTTTGAAATAATATTGTATTTTATTTTGTTTGTGTCAAGACTTCAGTTAGTTTCTATGATTTTTTCGTGAGCCATCCAATAAACAAGTTTGCTTGGGACAAGTATCGTAGCACCTTACTAATAATGTCCGAACATTATTATGCCGCGAGACTTCACTATATAATTTAAAACAATCGCTTCTCGCTGTCTGTCTCTATATATGCTTAGATCTTTACAACTACGCGACGGATTCTGATGCAGATTTTTTTAAATAGATAGTGATTCAAGTGTTTATATGTATAATATCAGCATTGTACCCGTGCGAAGCCGGGGCGGGTCGCTAGTTATAAATAAATAAGCGTGTGAGTTGTGAACCAGCGGCGCTCAGATATCCAACGTAGGTATCATTAGGTAATGGGTCTCTTGCTAGGATATCTCTCTAGAATAAGTATTTTATTATTATAGTTGTCTTAAAAAATTACGAGAGGTCTGTCGCAGCTTTTGGTGGGGCTTTATATTCTCAGGTTTTAATTAATGAATGAATGAATATTTTTACTTTTCAGACAACTTGGTCTTTACTAATAAATATCGCACATTACAAAATAAGAACATACGGTAGGTAACTCCTCTATCTGCTCTAGAATAAAATTACAATGAAACCACAGATACTAGCTGCGAATGGCACTAACTTTAATGAGGATGATGATGCTTTTCTTTCCACTTCCTTTGTTCTTTACACAGACATGATAGAGCTGCGTAGTTCTGTACCTAATAACATGTTATGTCCACAGTCATGATACTATAGCTGCGGATTATGTCATATTCAGTAGCGTGTTTGTGTTGAACGGGACGTGCAACTGCTTGAACTCGAAACCCCAGATGCAGAGCCATCAAGAAGTTGAAGACTAGGTTCATTTTTGACGTGTCAAATTTTCAATCAATCAATAGTCCACAACATAGAGAAATAAGTAGGTAGAGGTAGCATAAGTCATTTCCGGTCTTTAAACGTATCACCATAGTTGTCATGTAACTTTATTTATCCCTCGAAGTAAAGCTATGAGTAAAAGAGATAGCGTGTACGTATAGCTATACTGCACTGTCAGTGTCAATCGTGTCACCTTAGAACTGACTAGTTAGTTCAAAGTTGTGGTAAGAATAATGAACTTTATTGAAATTCTAAGAAATTACTGCGTTTTACCTAAAACTTTGTTGAAAAAGTTTCCGCTCTGTACAGTCCTTCAAGAAGGACAAAAGGTGGAGTAAAATTCCCGGATTTGTCATTACATGCGTAAGTTTTTCCCTCCGTATAAAAGTTAAAGTAATAATGTTTATTACTAGAAATCTGTAGTAACAACATTTTAACAATCTAGTTTATGTGTTCCTATGAGTCTAGGATACAAATAATGTTCAAAACCATGAATAATTAGCCGAGATAAATTTAGCATCTGTGCTAGTGATGCGCTTACCAATCAAATTTAGTTTTCGGGTTATACCGCATTCGACCCACTAGTTTCGGCCAAAAATGGTCCGAATTAGGAAAATAAAATTGATTGCTGATTTCATTCCTGATTCGTCCCATTTCAAGATTTCGTACAGAAAAGTACTGTCTTTCATACTCTTCTCAAGCATGTAGTATTGATTTATCATTATTGTTTCCGTAGGATTTATTTAACTGGTTTATATAACTCAAAGTACGAGGAAAAAAGAAATGCACAAGATAATAACTTTAATAACCTGGAATTATTTTCACGCGGTTTTTTCCGGAAGATTTCGTTCCAAAAGTTAGGTAATTTGATTTTAGTTAAAATATAAATTTTTCGTATGTATTAGTTTGTTTATATTTTTCTTTTATTAAGGCATAAACGATACAATATCCTTAAAATTAACAGTATATAAATTTCTATGTATACATCAATCAAAATGCCAATGCCACTAATATAAACATTATTTACAAAAAAAAAACAACGTTAAATCAACCATGCGGGCAAAGCCGCACGCATTTAGGTATATAATAATATATTGTAAGGTGTTAACTTATTTATTGCCCCTATTTTTTAAATTTAGCTAAATTATATTCTTAGTGTTACAAAATGACATCGACACCGATGTAAAATTTTGGGCAAAAACAACATATAAACAATTACAAATTTACGCAAAATAAGTCCTTATAGCTTATCCATTAGACTCCCTGAATGAAGGATTTTTCACACCCGTGACTATAAGTTCAAAATGTCAATTAGCGCTCTAGACTATACAAGCAGGAATTGGAAGCATGAGCAAAAAAAATTCAGGTTTTATAGCGGCACTTGCCCAAAATCACCAAGAAACTAAGGCAACGGAAAGCGGAGCGAACACTAACCCTTGTTTTAGATTTTTGCATCGCGTGAGTGGTGCAGATAATGGCCAAAAAATATGTTTTTTGTGAAGCCCCCATTAATTTTAATATTTATTTTGATAGTATGTTATTATAGCGGCAATAATACATATGAAAAATGCAAGTGTCTACCTTTTACGAACCATGAGATACAATAAAGCCTGATAGATGGACAGACAGACAGACAGCGGAGGGCTAGTACTAGGGTCCCGTTGGTACCTTTTGTTTACTGAACCCTAAAAAAGTGCGAAGCTTTTCTATAAATGTGTATAGTTTTTCGAAACTCGTTTTCGATTGGTAGAACCATGTACATTGAATTAGTATGGCATACTCGGTTCGCGATTCTGACACGCACATGGCCAAAATCAGCATCAGCATCAGGTTATGTGTCACTAACACGTGCCTGTTAAATATGGGACGAGTCAGGAATGAAATCTACATTCAAGTGTATTTTCCTGATTCGGCCCAGTTAGGGCCGAAGCCAGTTCGGCTCGGCAGCAAAGACACTTCCCTAGTCATGCACACTATTACAAATCTGCAACTGCACACTCATAAAAACGGACATGCATAACACTGAAAGGCTGAGTCCATAAAATTCTTGGTCCTAGGTTCACAAAATTCATCCACTGGACACTGGCAGAAAAGTGGCAAACCAACCAGACACATATATATTGCCAATAACAAAGAAGTCAAGTCAAAATCTTTTGCTTTGCTGCCTGCGGTGTTGTTTTCAAAATTCGCATTTTACTCGAACAAAGATGGGTAACGCAAATGCAAAAGCTGTTGAAATAAAAGTACCAGAGCCTGAACTAACAAATGCGGAAAAGCCGAAGCTGAAACCATGCTGTGCCTGCCCGGAAACCAAGCGAGTAAGGGATGCATGGTAAGGTTATTTTGATTGCTTAGAATATTACGCAATACCTAACAATTAAGCCTACTTCCGCGGAAAATGGTACAAAACAATTAAACTATCAAATTAGCATTATATAAAAAAAAATTGCTGTACCATAACAGGGTGCATGCTTGCTACCATTGTATAATAAACAGCTTGTCTCGCAATAAAGAATCTTGAATCATCTTACTAAGCTACATAATTGGTTGCAGAGTCGTTGTTTATATGCAAAAGATTTCTAATAAAGAACTTAATGTTTAAAAAAATAGAACATTCCTATATACGCTTTCATTAAAATGATGTGAAAAGAATCGGGTTTTTACTATTTCCTAGGTTCTACAAATAATTATGATAGCAGATTTGTTTTACACACATTGTACGCCAATTGCTATGAAACTTTGAATTAATTATATTTATGGAGTATATCAACATAATTTTCATTTTAGTAATAATCTCTTATAATGTCAATAGAGTCCACAACAACAATTGATTTATAGTTTGTTAGTGTATGAACCTGTGGGAGTTCATAGTAAATGATTCTTCAATCTTCTCTGCTATGTAAATTACATATAGAACCTATAAAATAGTGATCAACCACCTTATACTAAGATTTACATACCTACTACTTGGACCATACAGCAAGGACATTATGACAAATCTCTAATAGACCATGAGATTTGTGGGAAGACACAAATTCACTTTCGTACAAATAATTGCCTCAGTGATATTGTCAAGGTCATAACACTGCCGTCCGATCTCTAGAAGGCCGCTAAGTGATAGAACCAAATTTGTGGGTATGAGCCAAAACGTAGGAAATGTTGTCCCTGGAAAATGGGAAGACATACAAATTTCTTTGTTAGACCAATTTATTCATCAGCATTTAAGCTGTTATTTTATTCATTATTTTGTTAAAGAAGTTGAAAGTCTATTTTTTAATTTAAGTTTTTGTGTTTTAGTTGTGTTTACTTGCTTTAAAATGTGATCATCTAAAATGCAATAAAACGGCTTGCTGAAGTGCAACCGTCTTTATGAGTTGTAACAAACAGTAACTGCGAGAATATTTTAGAACGAGTAACAGTTACATACAAATTCAAAGCTAAATAACTGCTAAGTTACTTAGCCGTGTTCTTGAGTAGTAAGTGAATTGAAATTTAACTAACCCTAACTCTGAACATGGCGTTATCGGACTTTAGTTGTTTATATTGTTGTTTTGAGATGCTAAAACTAGAGTGTCTCCTAAACAAAAACATAGTTGTTGGTTAAGCAATCCATGCTAACTGTTTTTTAGTGGTGAAAATACTGGTCTGAATTATATTGATATAATTACAAATAAACAGTAAAGTATGAATTTTCATAAAATGAATAAGCTTGTTAAGGAAGAAAATAAGGGTCAATTAAAATAAAATAGTAAGTTATTACACTTTAATTAAAATTTCCTTCTTACAGTTTACATGTAATCAATTTATAAAGACAAAAGAACACCTATTCTAAAATAAATCTTTAAGATTACCTTATTATGAAAAAAGATCTGCGTTATTAATCTTACCACAAAAAATCAACAAAGTTACTTATACATACTTATAAGACGTAGTTTACATAACAAGAAATATTTATACCTGTATTAACCATTATTATGACATGATATTATTATCAATTACAATATTCTTCCTACTAAAACAATTAAACATGCATTACGATTATGGCAAAGGTAGTTATAAAATCAGTCTCAATAATTATTAATTTAACATGCTTTATTCTAAAAACAGCCTCAATCTCATTAAACCAAGTTTAAAACTTGAGTAGTTTAATCAGACTAGACTCAATCTTCCCTCTTAAAACAAATCTTACGTCATAATATTATTATAATTTTAATAAGACCAGTCTTAATCAACATTACTAGCAACTATCATGCCTTAATTTTTAGTTACATTCAGGCATCTCATGCCAGAATTGCATTTTGATCGGTGCGCTTATATCTTTTAACGCATTGATAATAGCAGATTTTTTTGCCTTCTCTATACCTTTTGGTGCCCTTTTGAATTCCGGATTCAAAACATCTGTATATTTCAAATATCTGTCAGTCAAGAATTGCAGAACTTTATAATTATCAATATCTACTTCGGTTTTATAGAGCATGTCGTGGTTATTTCTTTGACTTGTATATTTCAGGTACACTGGTGTTGAAGATTGTATACGTCAATTTTCACAAAATTCTCAGTTCAAAAGGCTCTACTAAGTTCAAAGAGTTTTCTTGGAGAGGCTCTAAGTTAAATGTGTTTCCTTGGCGAGGTTCTACATTGCCAGCGTCATCGATGAGCCTGCGTTTTTGTCTAGCGCTCGACTGGTTGTCGTCATCGTCGACAAACATTACTATCCGATTGCAATTTTTGTCTTTCACCGAATCATCTGAAGAAAAATTTTCCTTCTGCCTCTGAACGAATTGCCGACAACATTGGGTTTACGTCGTTGTTTGGATTTGATGTATTTACCTCCATGGAGCAACAAGGAGATGACGATGGCATAATCTCGGTGCAGATCAATGACGTTTCTTTGCTCATCGAGGGTAGGTCTGTCTAATCACATAAGAATAGTTTTTTCTGAATCCCATGTTGTCTTTGTTTCATCAAAAGTTTGAAAAATACTTGAAATCATTGAATATTCGACTGCATGTAGGGAGTTAACAAGCTCTTCCGACGTTACGTTTTATGCCAAGTGTTTTGTACTATACTCATATGAAAGATTTTTCGTGCATTTTGCGTCCTTGTGTTATGAAACCTAAAAATAATAATTTTATTTAGAATAAATAAATACACCATCACTGACAACACATAGTCCTACACAAGGATTATTTCATGTGTCGTGAGGATCAACAATTACGAATACTTTGCTATTAGAACACTCAGTCCCAGAAAAAATATTTGCTACGTAACCAAATATTTGTACCGCCGCCGCGGGGTTCGAACCCGCCACTTTGCTTCTCGGCTGGTTTTTTGCTCGTTGAGTCACCAAGGTAGTCTAATAATAGGGAATAAGTACTAACTTGTTTAATTAAGTTGTATTATTATTTAACAGTGTCATAAAAACAATAACGTGAATTTTCGAAAATAAATAAAATAAAACTTACCTCGCTTTTGAACTCATTTATGGCGGAAATTCGCACTAATCGTGCGCACGGGTTGCCTCCGCGAGACGTCCTAGTGACGCGTGTGCAGGAGTACAAGGGCGTGCGGAATGCTTCGCAGTTAACCTTTTCCTAGCGTTGCATTGTCACTAAACTGTTTTCTAATTTTGTTTTTATTCACGTGAATGTAATAGTTTCATAACTAAAAGACGGTCACCGTTTTTTTAGTACTGTAAATGTTCCAATGTTACATAGGTTTTCCAATGACTAGCCAGATAAGTATATCTAGCGCTTTTATAGAGTAGGAGTTGTTAGAAAACTGTGTTTTAGACATCGTAAGTACAAGTGTGGCATGCAGTACTAAAATCTATTAAAACATATTTAAAGTCAGCTAACGGTTTATTTTTATTGTCATTACAAGTAACCGTTTTATAAGCTTGCATAAAACGGAAAAATTTTGTCTTAATTACTTTGCTAAGCTGGTTTAACCGTATTTTAGTGTTTTAAAGTGAGGTAACCGTATTTTAGTTATGGAAAACCCCAAAAATTATGTAGATAGTGGTGGAGGTGGTTTCTGTATTTCAGCACTGACAAAAGATAGAATTATTTTAACCAGATTGGACGATAGAGCAAAAGCTGCCGTTTAATGTGGTACACAAAAGTCGAATTTGACGAAATGTCACTTAACGGCCTTTTAGTGATCGGACGGCAGAACAGGTCTAAATAATTTTCCTGTGCATCGATATTAAATGTGGTCTAAATCTTAAACATCCTTATTCTTGTAGTGTCATCATCATCATCAGCCCATACATGTCCACTGCTGGACATAGGCCAGCAGTGGACGTATTTCTAGTATTTGGATTTATAGCAGCCACTGTAGAGCATAGACCTCCCTTTCCTTCTTCAACTTTTCTCTACCTATCTTTCATAAATATTTTCAACTTTCCAGCATCATAGAAAACGGTGAAGAAAACTGCGGTCCCCTGATCGAAGAACACAAGGCTTGCATGAGAAAGATGGGCTTTAACATCTAAATTAGATGCTGTAACAAATTGTGTAGCACTTGGGGGTGAGGATATGCATTATTTGATGACTCATCACTTGGCTGAATAATACCTTCAAGCATCTTTCTCTACAAATGAATAATCATCGATTTCAGACAACTTAGTTCATAACATGGAGATGTTCAACTCACTTGAGCAGATAAGATGTTAAAAAATTACTTAAAAATCTTATACTGAATAAATTTTAAGAAATTTCAGTACTTAACAGAATCCACTTTCTTTTTGATTTATTGTGCTGTGTAGGCTTGTTTAAGTATGTGATTTATTAAAATAAGTTTCTCTTAATGTTCTTTGACCACTTGGTTATTTAAAACTAATTTGTCTATAAAAACAAATTGACTAGCTTCAGACTATCCAGACTCATACACCTTTTTCGATTTGTGACCATGTCTAATTTATTGTAAAATATTTATTTTTGTAGTTTTAAGTATGGTGTAAATAAACTTTAGTATTGTTTATAACAATGTTTCTCTTTAGGTACAGTAACATCTTTACCTTTTTAATTAAATATAGCACCTTATACATTTAACTTTGTTCAAGATAATTATTATTTAAATGAAATCAATTTCTCACATGAGACAAAAGATACATCATCTCGTAGTAAATACACTGAAGAGCAGCAAGTTTTTACTCTATGACAGAAACATTGATAAATAGTTATCAGTCTGTAGGCAATGGAACTGTCATTCTTTATGATAAAAGGTTGAAGTAAATATTGTTATCTTTTCTGTTTAATAATAAAGTTAATCTGTACCTTTGTTTGTCAAAAATTTGTTAGTTATAATATAATTAATAAAACACATGGGTATTTTTTAGACCTTTGATTATTGTATTTCTTACTTTTTACCAACAGAACAGACCAATAGAATAATTAAAAAAGAATTACCAAACATAATTTAAACAAATAACATTTTAGGCAATCAGAAATAGTTTTAATCAGCGATGTGGCAGTGTGTGCGTTCAAAGTGTTTAAACTACACCTCTAACAAAAAATATTTTGACTCCTTTTCGTGAGGAGGCTATTATGGCTTGTACGCTTCGATCACCGATACTACCGTACGTCTAGCCACCTAGCGCACAAAGCAGGGAACAGTGACTATTACAAAACACATTGTGCTGTGAACAGTGAGTCGTGAGTCGCGACGCCGCGCACGACTTCTGATATCAAATAAAATGAGGTTTTTGAATAAAAATGCGGCGCGTAGTTGTGAAAATGAACCCAGCTCCCCGCGATCTGTGCAGTCGACGGATAGCTACGAGTAAGTACTTACATATTTTTTAACCGACTTCAAAAAGAGGAGGTTATCAATTCGTCAGTATTTTTTTTTTCTTTTTTGTATGTATGTTACTCGATATCTCCGCCAATTATGGACCGATTTTGAAA
Organism: Eupithecia insigniata; assembly: GCA_947859395.1. Classification (NCBI taxonomy): domain Eukaryota; kingdom Metazoa; phylum Arthropoda; class Insecta; order Lepidoptera; family Geometridae; genus Eupithecia; species Eupithecia insigniata. The sequence goes on from OX402011.1 coordinate 12,348,846, forward strand.
ATTCTTTCAATATTGTATAGAAAATTATCGCGAAGGTCCCATAATTTTTTTAGCCCCAGTGGATTAGTATTTATCCCCCATAATTTAAAAATAGTGTAAAAGTAAGGGAATTTGAAGTCGGTTCATCGTTTTTTAAAACACGCCATTTTATTGTTTTATTGATTCAATGACTATAGGAAAGATGAATAGATTTAGAGGGTGTAGGGGTGTAGGAATCTAGGCCAAAGAAAAAAATTGTTGGTTGTTGAAATGTTTAGTACCTAGCCTGTTCTATTTTACTGGCCGCATGTTCCACAATATTATGATAGTGTAAATATTAATTAGTAACCTAAGTTATGATAGGTACGTATAAACCTTAAAAAATATAAATTGCCTGATGTGAACAAATTAAAAACCAACTTAAATTCCCTAATATTTAGGGGAGATGTAGGTAATGGGAATCACTTCGGGAATTCAAAAAGAAGTTAACTAACGGAGAAATCGATTAACATTGTGTACATCAAGGAACTTATATACTAACGTAATATATAGTACGTAGGCAATTTATATACTAACTTAGTATATAAATTCCTTGATGTACATACAGCATATCAAAGAATCTTCTCCTATTTAAAAATAATTTTTAAATCAAAAACGATTTACCGATCGCACCACGAGAGCAAATCAGAAATCAATAACTTATTTCGCTATGCTTACAAAATAAGTTCTTATTTAGACAAATTGTTAACAAATCAAATATTCGTTCGTTATCTTAACTGCACCGCACGTGCTGTGCACTAATCAAACAATAGCATTGGTTTACTAAGAAACTAGCTGCTGACTCCGCCTTCGCCCGCGTTTTATCGGGATAAAAAATAGCCTATATATTCTTCCAGGTTTCAAACTACCTAAATCCATACCAAATTCAGCCCAATCAGTTTAGTAGTTTTTGCGTGAAAGAGGAACCAACATCCATACTAAAATTTATAATATTAGTCGAATTTACCTGATTACGTTTTGATTTATCGTTTGCGTTAAGCCATCGACGCTGAAGCAAAATGGCGCAGCGGGCGAAGTTTCGCCTACGACGCAGGAGATTGCGGGTTCTATTCCCGCATCGCGACAAATGTTTGTATGATCTGCAGATCAGAGCGATGATGGTTCAGAGGGTGTTCTGGGTGTTTTCTATATATGTAGGTAGTATCATAAAAAATATCTATGAACCTAGTAATCACAGATTTACTAAATGTGACTTCGTATACGAAGTATCTTAAACAAGGTATTCAAATATATCAGTTATCTAGTAACCATAAACTAAAACAAGCTCTGCTTAGCTTGGGGCTGGATGCTGTGTGAATTGTCAACTATTATTTATTTTTAACCCACTTCAAAAGGAGGAGGTTCTCAATTCGTCTGTATGTTGTTTTTTTTTTGTATGTATGTTACGCGATATCTCCGCCAATTATAGACCGATTTAAAAATGCTTTCACTATTGTATAGAAAATGATCACAATGATCCCTTCGAGGTGATCCCATAAAACTTTTATCCCCAGGGGATTAGCATTTATTTATATCAAAAACAGTGTAAAAGTAACGGAATTTGAAGTCAGTTTATCGTTTTTTAAAACACGCCAAATTATAAAATAACCCATAGTTGGATGTTTCTTGTCAGTCTGATGGAAATTAGTCAATTTTGATTATTGTATTTTTTTTTGTCTTTGTTAACGATTTGTTTTCATTGTACTAGACTTATCGATTTGGAGGCATCTATAATGTTATGGTCTTGTGTGTAAATAAATAAATTGAATTTGAATGATACCTACAGCTGATTTTCACCAAAACTAAGTTATGTTCTTACTTGCGTACTTTAAAAGATGATGAAATCCAGATACCACATTCCTCAGACAACTGTTAAAATACGTAATAAATCAATAGTAAATTGATAAGGAAGTAGTAATTGTAAACTTTGCTTGCTGCTTAGGTAGTTAAGTACCTACTTAGTAGTTACCTAGGTACATAACTATGTGCCTAGATGGACAGATACATGGCTATCACATGTGGTTCATTGGGCATTGGGGCAAAATCTGCTGATGGAAATCGAACTCGACACCATAGTACCTAGTGACGAGTTCTATTTCCACCGCGGTAGTTCTGCTGTGTTTTATTTGACTTTGAAAAAATACAATGTTTCACACTATTATTCTACTACTATTCTGCGAAGTTGTTTGAGAATAATCACGATTGAAAAACAATGGGCGATATTGTCGCGGGCGAAAATGAAATAGGTAGCTATTTGCTGAGTAGAATGTGTAATATAAATTAGAAATTATAGTCGGACGTTTTGATTTTACAAAATCATCAATGTATCGTGAAGTTCATTTTTTTAAGTAGCGTTTCACCCTTCAGTCGGCGGCAATAATGGGCGATTTGAGTCCACACCAATCTGTCAGCGCGATAAATATCGAAGTTTTCTCTAGTCCCGAAATTTTTCGATAGATTTGCATCCGCATCACAAGAAAGGTATGAAATACTCCATTATTTCTTTCAGTCAAAGAAATAAATGCGTGGACGGAGCATAGTTTTCTCACTAAAGAGCTTGAACTCTGATAGAGTAAGGGATAGCAGCTCCAATCTAGAAATTATCAATTTAATACAATTTTCCTTGTTGTTTTAATTTTAAATTTCTTGACAGTTGTGTAGGAGAGGAACCAATAATCTGTACATTGACATTTAAAGGTTACGCACCTTATTTAAAAACAATTTTAGTCATATTTAAGACAGATTAGTAGATACTTGAGTGGAATTTTATATATAGTTTCAGATTCATCATTATTGACATTTCATCTAACATCTAAGTTTGTGGGATGGGATAGGAAGATGGCCTAATCAAAAGCAACAATATTGACAAAGTTTGATCACTGCGCTGTTGAGCAGTGATAGTTATAGGGGTTAATCTTGGACCACCTTGTAGATATTAGCTTATCTTAAGAATAGTAGACGTAAATAAACCCTCGCGATAACTTACTTGGCTCACCGCTCAGCTAGACGACTTAACCTTGCTATTTATTTATTTATCAACTTACATTATGTACAATAAAAGTCTGTGTATATTGTCCGTGGGGCCGCGGCGTACGAATATCGACCCCTCCAACTCAACCCGTGGATGTCGTAAGAGCCGACTAAGGGAACCTACCAGAGGAAGGGCAGCAGCTTCCTTCTGAGTATTTTTAAACACCAACACTGCGATCACCAATCCGCCTGCCAAGCGTGGTGATTATGGCAAATCCCCCCCTACAAGGGAGACCATCCACTCGATGGACCGACGACATCGTAGAGGTCGCAGGGAGTCGATGGATGGAGGCGGCTCAGGACCGCTATTTGTGGCGTCGTACGGGGGAGGCCTATGTCCAGCAGTGGACGTGTATGGGCTGATGATGATGATTATGTACTAACTTTCCTTGTTAAACGGTATAGTCTGATAGTGCCTTAATTTAAACGTCATTCAATTATATTTAAGCTACTTATTTCATTCTCGATTTGTAGGTACGTAATGTAGGTATTAATCCCTTTCTGAGTGACGATTATAAATACTTATGTAGGTACCAACTATAAACAAGTACATAACAGAAAATTTATCATAGGTACATTAAAAGTATCCTATACTATAAAACCCTGCTAAAAACCGCGAATTAAACAAAGATGTAAATAATCTTTGGAATTAAATGCAAATGAGGTCATCGTCACGGGATTGCGCGAGATTCACATTATTTTGTGATTATAAATTTTTTCTGCGTTTAACAAAGATTAAAATTGACGGAAAAGTAATTTGGCGCAAATCGTGAACTATCTATGAACCCATCATAAAACCAACTTCGATATTTTTTTTTGGGAAATTGTTGATTTTTAATCCAAAATCACTTATTTTCTCAAATGCTCCAAAACTACCAATGAGCCGAAGTTCGTTATTTCATAAGTAAATAGAAAATGGTTTACACTTTGCGCCAAATTACTTTTCCACTAGATTTATTCCTTGAACAAAGCAGAATATAATAAAAACTACAAAAAAATTGAATCTCGCGACAACCCGTGACGATCCACCTTAAATTAAAAAAATCTCAAAAGTGTGAACTGAGGGGCAAGTCTGGCAAGGCGTGATCGTGGCGTCGACGCCACGATCACGTCTCGACTGTTGGTAGTCCGGTAGCTATCGTGGACGTGTCGAGTAGCTATCGAGCAGAGACGTAAGGAAAAGGTTCATATCTGAAACGCACCTCATTTACGAGCCACTGATGTTCACCACCTGACGACTCAAAGGCTGGAATAAGACATTTATTTGCTTATTTTATTGTATATGTAACAAAATGAGTTGCCTATAAATTCTTCGTTTTTTTTTATATAGGTTTTCCTAACTGTTATTATAATAAAATAAATAAGTGATTTTAGCGTCATTCTTTGGTAAAATAAAGAACTTCACGGTCTATGAACCTAGGGGGTAGTTGTAGTTGCATTACTAATTACTAAAAACGTTAGAGTCGCGATTCTTCAAAAATATTATTTACGCCTTATTTTACGTGCTTACGTATTATTTATCACTTTATACCACTCCGACTAAAGTAAGGTAGATACCACAAATCGATTTATCACTATACATGGGTCGCAGGTAGGTAGTGTAGGTTATTGTTTAAGTACTAATGTAGTAACCTAAGAATTCTTAAAAAATGTGTTTTAGCTACTGTTATAACGACAAAAATAAAAATCTAAGTAATAAAACAGTTTATTGTAATTAAGGTCGGCATGGATCATGGGTGGAGGATCCACCATCTAAGATTGTAGCATCTACGAATTATTTTAAAGCTAATTCAACAAACTCTAAAATAAGGTAATTCTTAGAAAACTAGCGGCGTTAAAATAATGGAAAAATAATATAGATAATAAACTATACTAAATCTTCATTTGAAATCAAGCGTAGCAATTTATTTTCTCATTTTTACTATGAAAAATGCAACATTTTACAAAATATTATTTTGTGATTGACCATAGAAAAAATATTTTCACGTCAATTCTTGCTACTAAAAATATGATAAGCATTTTGACATATTATTTATACCTCTAAACGGTTTTATACTATTTTAAATATAAATATGTAAATCTTTACGTTACTAACGTCAGCATCATTCGGACTCGCAATTCTGTAATTTTCCTAGAGATTTGGACGTCTCCTCACGTTAGTAACGTAAAGCGATCGAAAGTATCGAAGTAGTTCCACGTACGCACGATAGAGGCGCTGTACCAAATTGTATGGAAAAAGGAGACGTCACGATCACGTCTCGTTACCAAATTCCGGCCAGACTCACGCTACTGAACTGACCTTAAAACAGCAACAAGATAGATAATCACTTGTCAACAAAAGTTCGTGAAGAACGGTTTCTTTCAATTCTTTTTATTTTAATTATTAAAAAAACTTGATACAAAAATTCAAGCAACAACGTGCAAACTACGAACCTAGTTTTAAGTTATTCTGTTTTTATTCGTAGAGTGTTTGGCAGTGCGTGCTCCGACTATTCTGACTGTGAGTTCTGCGAGGACAATAAGAGACGAAGGTACAACAGAAGCAGGTGAGAACATTTTAGTGCAGAATTGTTTGCATTTCATGCATGTGTTCATTCAGGGTTAAATTGGAGGAAAGGCTTTTGCCCTGCAGTGGGGCCAGTGGAACATCATCATTATCAGCCCATTTTATTTCACTCCTGCCAGCCAAGCACGGGGATTGTTCTCTAGGTTATGATAGCCAATAATAACTTCGCATCGTCATACATTATTTAAGTTGAAGATAAGAATTTCAAATAAATTACGCATACGATGACAAAGTGACGTAATTTTTCTCTATTCTACCTACCCTAGAGAACAGTCCCCGTGCTTGCCCAGCTGGACAAGATCTGCGCTCTAACATCTATCTTGTTGTCTAGGTCGATCAAACAGAAAATGGTTTATTACCTTTGGTGGCCACCAAACGCAATAAACCATTTTTTGCTAATACTAAATGAAACAAAACTATTACAGAGGTATCAAAAAATAGTTTATACTGGGTATTATCAATTGGCGGTGAGAACTTTTGGTAATTCTTTTCCATAACGATAATAGAAGAAAAACTAAAGAGTGGCGCTAGTGTCGCATTACTCTGCGCTTTAAGTGATAAATTTGCTGTTACCTTGTTGTTTTCTGTCATTGTTATCAGTTTTTGTTAATTTTTTATTTATAAATGTCTTTGTTTACATAAAATATTTTTGATTCTAAATCTCAGTATAGGTACCTCTAGCATGGACATAATCTAAGTATGATTCTATTTCTGTAAGTAACTAGAAGCATAGATAATGTCCATGCTAGGATTACTGTAAATCTAGATCAAATGTGTTACCACCAGAAACCCAACTCCAAGAAGCAGTACAAGTTACAGCTACCGCAGCGCCATGAGCCGAGCGGAGGCTGCGCCCCTGCTCGGGACTGCGGCGCCCCATTACAGCTCCGTTGGTAGACCTGACAGCTCGGACTCTCCTGACTCCCTGGTACGCTGTTACGTAGTTTTGTCCATCGGTGCTACGTGTCCTTATACCATTACCTACCTAGCATGTAGGTAGGTAGGTACCTAAAATTTATGTATATCGAACTTCTTTTTAGAAAGAAAGAAAAACCCCCTATTTCAGCAACTTTATCATAGTACTACCTGCTGCCCGCGCCTTCGACCACATTTTATCAGGATAAAAAATTGCCTAAGTACCTAGTTTCAGGTCTCAAAACATAACCATTCCAAATTTCAGCACAGTCAGTTCAGTCCTTTTTGTGTGAAAGAGGAACAAACATCCATACATCCATCACTCACAAACATTGATATTTTTAATATTACATATTGTTGTTAGGATGTATATAGTAGGGTGAAATAGGCATGTAGTAGCTACTTTCCCACACGAGCCCTTTTACAAAAGCTCTACAACAGAATTAAGGTTCTATAAGCTCTACCACCTGATCGTGAAAGTGATATAGCATGTCATCACAGTTAATATTAGATATCTTATCTCATTCGAGACATGAGGCCAGTAAGCACCAACACTGAGGTCAAGTGAATAGGCTCAGATAAAGTTAAAGGCTGGTTAAAGGCCTTTGACGTAGATTTGGCCGCGACGATAAGCCAGGAATAGCACGCTGGAACGCACGTGACCAAGCTTTACCAAGACAATCTTATGCGCATTATTTTATTTTTATGTTTTCTGTAGTTTATGTTTAAGTGTTTTCTTTGGTTTTCGTTCGGGCTTGATGATAAAAGGTCCACTTGCACTCCCTGTAGATAGATACCTATTGCCACGCCCTGCTTGGTCAACATTGTGTCGTCTCTTAGGAATAAATGTACACAATGATGCAATAAAGTAAATAAATAAATAATTTAGAATTTCAAATTTGGCTAAGTGCTTACTTTTAAGCTTAGAAATAATGTTTCAGTCATAGACTCAGGCGGAAGCAGAGAGTCGTTAGATGGAGGCGGCTCAGGACCGCCATTCGTGGCATCTCGTCGCGTCGTTTGGTAGTGGACCTATACCGGCTGATGATAATGTGACTGAGTCCCTATTGCTTCTTTCTGGAACCCAATAAGTGAATGGACAGAAGGTTCAAAATAACTTAAGTGCTTATGATTTGGTTTCAGGGTCCAGCAGATTTATCATCTAGTGCGATCTTAGCCACCTATAAGAAACAATTTGAACAATCTACAAAGGTCGAGAGGAGAAAACAAAGCTCGCTTGTCACAATGTAAGTAGGTATATTCCGATTCACAAAGGGACGTCCGAGGCATCCCTCGAGGTACTTGCAATTAAGTTACATACTTTACGGCAACAACAACCAATCTGGTGATCATTGCACAACTTTGGAGAAAGCAAAGGTACCTACTATACAAGTAATACAGGTACGGGACTGCTGGTTGATGATAAACTTATCCAGTCCAGATTCCAAGACATTTGAAGCCGCCTATAATAACGCAATAAATGTCTTGTCAATGAGACTCCTGTCTTGTCCAGATTCTCAGTATGGAACACGATAGTGGGCTCCTCTCTACTAACAATGGCGTGGGGCGTGGAACGCGCTGGTCTACCGGCGGCTCTGGTACTGTTGGCTTGCATGGCAGCGCTGTGTCTGTACACCGCACACTTACTGCTTACTGTCAGCACACATCATGGTGAGTGTCGGGTGAAGGGGAACCTTTGATTCTGAATTACCAATCTATTGCTGAGCGGACGGTACTTAAAGTTATGTTAAAGTTATTAATGTTATAAATGTCAAAGTATGTAAGTATGGATGTTTGTTCTTCTTTCACGCAAAAACTACTGAACTGCTTGGGCTGAAATTTGGTATGGCTATTTATTATCCTGATAAAACGCGGGGGAAGACGCGGGCACCATCTAATGGCTAATATTTAAATGAATATATTAATTCTACAAAACAAATTGTCTATGATTTGGTTTTGTGGTGATCTTGTTTTACCATTTTACGAGTCCGAAGAGAAAATCTTAAAATGCAGAGCGCGTATGCTAAAAAAACTGGACTTTGCGCTTTTTCAGTATCAACCCTCAGTAGCAAGACTGTGAGCTCAGTGAGCACCCACTTTAAGAATATAAGATGAACACAAAACAAGTCTGTTACATAAATTTCGTTTTCAGGAAGTGAAAAATGCGAGGTACCGTCACTCTGTCGCACCCTTCTCGGCCGCTGGGCGGAAGTGGTCGCTCATATCTTCAGTCTGCTAGTTCTGACAGGAGCCAACATCGTCTACTGGATCCTTATATCTAACTTCTTGTATTTCACCGTTAATTACGTTCTGGGTAAGCTTATAACGCCGATATTTGGCGTGCGAATATCGACCCCTCCAACTCAACCCGTGGATGTCGTAAGAGCCGACTAAAGAAACGCACCAGAGGAAGGGCAGCTGCTTCCTTCTGAGTATTTTTCAACACCAACACTGCGATCACCAATTCGCCTGCGTGGTGATTATGGCAAAACCCCTCCTGTAGGAGAGTGGCCCTGTGGGAGACCATCCATTCGATGGACCGACGACATCTTAGCGGTCGCAGGGAGTCGATGGATGGAGGCGGCTCAGGACCGCTATTTGTGGCGTCGTATGGGGGAGGCCATGTACAGCAGTGGACGTGTATGGGCTGATATGATGATGCTGATGATGAAGCTTATAACAGGTGCTGTAAGATGTATAAATCAGGTGACCTAACCAAGACCCTTGATGGACTCCTGAAATTATAGATTTGAGAGGAGAGGCATAGATTTATAAAAACACGCTTTTGCAAAACAAAGTTGATTCACTCAGGTCTAAAAATACTAAACCAGTCAAAAATAAGCGTTAAGTTCTAACATCTTTCAAAATTTACTTATGTTAAAGCCTGACTCAAATCACTAAATACTAACTCTTTTTTTAGATTTAGACATGTCGAATGCGAGTCCCATGAACTCGACAGTCCTCTGCCCACAGCATGGCATCAACGGATCGCTAATCAACCCAATACCAGCAGATGGTTCCCCATATTGGGGACTGTACACTACTGTGCCGATATACGTAGCGTTGATTGTATTCCCACTGCTGAACTTCAAAGACGTGTCGTTTTTTACAAAGTTCAATTCACTGGGTGAGTAGAATTTCCAATTTTATTAACTGTATGATTTCCGCCAGTCATGGCGTCAAATAAATTGGTACCTAATAGTAATAATAAAATTTATACACACGCTCCACCTTGCTTGCGCAAACTGGTTTGTGCATGCATGTTTGCACAAATGTTTGAGCGTGTAGCCGGGCTTTAAGATATCATTCTACAAAATTTTACGTGCATTGACAAATTCAAGAACAGAGATAGGTATTTGGTTACTTCGTCGTGCCTTTACCGATGGCGTATTAACGTCATTGGTGTCCATAGTATGACCTATACTCAAACCATTCTCAAGGTATAATGTTTGTTAACAACGCACAATGCAAAAATGTTAAATTTTTTTTGGCGTCGAGCTTGAAATTAATTGTCAGCATTATGCATTGTAGGAGAGATCAAACCGACAACTTGCAAATTCTGCCATAAAATCAACTAAATAGTGGTACCTATACTAAAACCATTCTCAAGGTATAATGTTTGTAAACAACGCACAATGCAAAAATGTATTTTTCTTTTTGGCGTTAAGTTTGAAAAATTATTGTCACCATTATGAATTGTAGGAAAGAGCTCTAACCGACAAGTATTGCAAACTCGCTCATAAAATGACTAAAAGAAAGTGATTTTTAGGTAAAGTTTGGGGCAATGTTAACAAACATTGTATTTTGAATTTTGCCAGAGCAGGTATACGTGTAAATATAACTTTTCAATAAGAATTTTAACTATTTCATAATGTAACACAAATTTATTTTATTCCATTGCATTTCAAGTCTTTCTGTATATTGCTTGTTCACTATTTAGAGTTTTTAACAACCTATTTTTACAGGAACATTATCAGTCTTCTACTTGCTCATCTTCGTTCTCGTCAAGGGCTACGTCTGGGGTATCAACTTCAGCACGATGTCCACTGGTACAAGAGCGTGGAATGATGCCGCTGTGCTCAGTGGGATGCTGGCTTTATCTTTCTACATCCACAATATAATTATAACTATTATGAGCAATAATGCAAGGCAGGATAAAAATGTGAGAAATTCATACTTTTGAGAAACTTTTAAAATATGATTGAATAGATAATATACAGTAATAACACGTATACTACATATGTTTTCAAATATGTACGAATGAACTCATACAATTTGGATAGAACTACACCAAAGGTTAGTTTAATCTCTAATTGTATTTCGTTCATTCGTCCTTCTATATTTGAAAACATATGTAGTATACGTGTTAGGTATCGCCAATTTACCACAGAGTACAAAAAATTCAGTGAAGAGAAAATCAATAACACCTTATTTCTTTTTTTATAATATTTTTTTAGTTTAAAATTTTACTATGTGCTTATTTTGTAAGCCTAAAGAAATAGAGTTGTTGTCTTCTGACTTCTGTACAGTGAATGGCTGTAAACTGTTTTTTTTTTTAAACTGGTTTTAAGAACTTCATCATAGTGATTTCGACTCGACGCCGACGAGGAATAAAAGAAATTAATATTTTTATATAATAAAAAATATTAAATTCTTTTATTCCGGATTACTAATGAATGATCCATAATTTGTAATTTTTTTTATGCTAAAGAGATCGTAAAATGTTAGTACTTATTCTTAAGTAACTAAAATATACTTATATCATTCCTTCATGCTTATATGTAGGTAATAAAATGAATTTTTTAAATCCATTGAATTATGTCAGATTATTGAATTCAATTATACTTAGGTAATTAAGAATTCAGATAAATTTAATATAATTATAGGTACTACTTTATAAACTTCTTGATTACGCAGTGTTCTTTTATATTAATTTATATATATATATATATATATATTATATGAAATATGTATATATTATATGTCGTATTTTTGTTTTCAGGCAAGAGATCTGACGATAGCTTTCGTTTTGGTCACCCTGACGTACACGTTGGTAGGAACGGTGTTTTACATCTGCTTCCCTCTTGCGAAATCTTGTATTGAAGACGTAAGTTCCTATACCGCCGAAGTGTTTTTGGTAAACGTCATCTTTAGAAACTGGACCAATTCACACAGCATCCGTTTTACGGGATCCGTTTTTTTTTCGTGATGGCGTATGTAATTTTAGGAGCGAGTTCACATACCTGACAGTACTCCGGATCCAGTAAACGTAAAATAAAAAATATTTTTTTTCCAGTAGCTAAAGTGCTAAAGAGCTCCGTATAAAATGGTCCCGTACCAATCGTTTAGGTACTGGATCCCAGGTGTGTTAACTCGCTCCTACAACTACGAGTGTCATACACCATCACGCGAAAATAAACGGATCCTGTAAAACGGAAGCACTGCTTAGCTTGGGGCTGCTGAGTGGATGGTCCAGCATTATTTATATCAACTTAATATTTTTTTAGAATCTCTTAAACAACTTCGAAATGCACGATGTGATGACAGCGGTTGCAAGATTACTGCTCCTCTTTCAAGTAAGTTAATTTAATGGTACGATTTTGCAAAATAATTTGACGAGTTTTAGTTATTTTTGTCGTCTTTTTCGTTACTTCATCAATTTCTTGCTAGTTTTGTTGAGAGATTTATTATCAAATAATCCTACTAATATTATAAACGTGAAAGTTTGTATGGATGGATGTATAGATATTTGTTACTCTTTCACGCAAAAACTACTGAACCGATTAGGCTGAAATTTGGTAAGAGTATAGTTTGGGGTAACATATAGGCTTTTATCCCGACAAAATGCGGGCGAAGGCGCGGGCAGCACCAAGTACTTAATATTAAAAAAGCTTTCGCTTTTATATCTTTTAATTAAGTAGGTAATAGACAGACAGAGTTATGAAAGTAACCTTTTCGCGCCTATACAGCTGAACGAAACCAAATGAAATTTGGCAGGGTGGTAAACGGAATCCCGGGCATGGAAAAAGACTACTTAAAAAGCGCGTGCGAAGTCGCAGACAAAAGCTAGTCAGTCAATTTATTTAATAGGCAGTGCAAATGGGAATAAAATTATTAAAATATGCAAAACAATATTTTCGGGGCAAACAAGGAATATAATATGGAGCGAACGTGGAATTTTACAATCCCTGCGTGATAAATTCAAAGAAATAAATAGGTATAATGACAGTACCATGTCAATATATACATATATGAAAACGTATATATACTCATAGAAATATCGATCGATTCCCTAAAAATTGTGACATACATAATGTAAATACTAGAAATAAGAACAAACTCGCTTTGCCCAAAACTCGGCTGCACAAGATTAGTGTATCTTTTAAAGGGCTTCTACAACAAAACTCCGAGTGAGTTGCAAAAATTATCAATAAATAAATTCAAACAAAATATCAAACATATCCTTTGTAAAAAGGCTTATTACAAAATATCAGATTATCTAGAGGATAAAAAAGCATGGAACGACTTTTGCTCCAACTCGAAAACTAACAACTTAACAAGGTCTTGTTCGCTTCTTTACTTTACCTTAAAAAGATTGAAGTGAACAAAAAATCAAAGTGATCACTTTATTTCCCTGTTTTACTTATGTAATTTTAATTTTGTGACGTGTCCAAGAGTCCTGTAAGGTATAAAGGAAATAAAGCACTTTGATATTTGACATGTGGGGCGAAACTCTGCGGGGTGAACGTGGAACGAATCCAATTACCTATTACCCTTGCTGTGCATCCCAAGGGTCTTTACTGGACCTTATTCTTTTCATACGCTTTCTGTTTCAGGTAGTGACAGTATATCCTCTAGTAGCGTACATGCTGCGAACAGAAGCTGTATTACTCCTGCCGTTTGAAGACACGAGATCCCTGACTATTATCATCAATGTATTTATCATAACAGTCTGTATATTGGTGGCTTGCTTTTGTCCAAACATTGGGACCATTATCAGGTAAATTATAAATAAACATCGAATTGGAAATTTTGCGAATACGCGTTGTTTATCACTCGATATTTTGACAGCTCTTGCCATATTTATCGAGAAGATATATTACCAGAATTGCCCCCCAGAGCTGCGGCTAAATCGGGTGTAAGGTCAGTCCGATATATTTTTTTTGCGTACTCGCTGTCATGATCAACTCTGGCCTATGTAGTATAATCTCACCATTGTTTACATTTTCTTCAGGTACACAGGAGCTGTCAGCGGTTTGGTGCACGTATTCGCGCTGCCCTCCTTATTGCAAATCAGCTCCTTAAAACTGAGAGGACAGTTGACCTTCTGGAAGACTCTCTTCTACGCCACCATCATCGTGTTTGGAGCCATGAATCTGCTGATGCAGTTCTTTATTGACGAATAAAATAAATAAATAATAAATAATGTTGGACAATGCACACAGCATTAACCAGCCCCAAGCTAAGCAGAGCTTGTGTTGGTACTAGATAACTGATATACATAATACTATATATTACATAGATAGATATTAATAAATCGTTGAATCTTGATTTTTCTATAAAAAATCTGTTGATGGCAAAACTAAGTTGTTAATGATATGTACCAAATCGTACCAGAGATCTGCATAAATGTGGTATAAATGTATGACATCATCATCAGCCCATACACGTCCACTGCTGGACATAGACCTCCCCCATACGACGTCACAAATAGCGGTCCTGATCCGCCTTCATCCATCAACTCCCTGCGACCGCTACAATGTCGTCGGTCCATCGAGTGGATGGTCTCCCATGTAGGGGGGGATTTGCCATAATCACCACGCTTGGCAGGCGGATTGGTGATCGCAGTGTTGGTGTTGAAAAATACTCAGAAGGAAGCTGCTGCCCTTCCTCTGGTAGGTTCCCTCAGTCGGCTCTTACGACATCCACGGGTGGAGTTGGAGGGTTCAATATTCTACGCCGCGGCCCCACGGCCTATGGTATGAGATATTTTTATACAATTGGTTAGATCTAACAGAATTTTTGATTCTAAAATCTAGTCATAATAATTATAAATATAGAACAAATAAGTAAATAGACAAAAAAAAATTTTATATATTTAGTAACATTTTATACAAAGAATAACTGTACATATATAAACGTAGAAATAATCTCCTTGACTTATGTATGACACATTGTTGATTTTGTGATGTAGATTTTTGTTAATAAAAAAATATATATATAACTTTAGTCTTTTTCCTTATAAAAATACAAACAATCCATTCCAAACTCTGTTTTAAAATAAGTAACATTCTTAAAACTACATTGTAAATATAATGTAAATAATTATGGCAGAATATAACTAAAACAACAGACTTTTGTAAATAGTTGACCCAAAACCAAACAACTCAAGGTCTAAAATTGATGTGCCTTGTTTTAAGGAGGACAGTTATGTTTTAGGTTCATACATAATCATACAAACTTAGCGATTATCATGTACCTTTTGAATTAACATTATTTTAAGCCCTGAATCAAAGTGATATATAAATGTGCTAGTGGTTTCTTTTTCACTTCTTCCACTAGTGGACAAAAAAATTAAGTGAAGAGAATATCAATAACACCTTATTTCTTATTTGGTAATAATAACTATGTTTATAGTATACAATTTGACTTGTCTAAGTGCTTATTTTGTAAGCCTAAAGAAATAAAGTTATTGATTCTGATTCTGAATCCGGTTAACGTTAGTAACGAGACGTGATCGTGACGTCTTCGTTTTCCATTGGATTTGGTACAGCAGCGTCTCTGACGTGCGGACAGGGAATTACGCAAATCCCATACAAAAATGTATGCGAGGCTTAACTTTTGAAATACCATTATTCTGATCTCCACGGAAGATCAGCACTATTGCAGGTTCCTGCCATAGCACCCCTGTGTTGGCCGTTTTATTGAGCGTTTTCACTTCTTCCACTAGTGGACAAAAAATTGAAGTGAAGAGAATATTAATAACACCTTATTTCTTATTTGATAATAATAACTATATTTATAGCTTTACTTTATATTATTTACGTTTAAATTAAATATTTCTGTATTATTGTCATATTTTTTTACTTTACATACTAGTATTTGAATTTGTTTTGGGACGCGTAAAAATATGAACTTTACAACAGACTCCATTTTGAAAATTCATTCGCTTTGTATAGAAAATGATCCCGAGGAGGTCCCATAAAAAATATCCCAGGGGATAAGTATTTATCCCGCAAAACTTAATAACAATGTAAAAGTAAGGAATTCGAAATTAATAGGTTTTTTAAAACAATCAAATTATCACAATGACTGGTAACAAACAGTTTCCATGACAACGGTCGTAAACAAAAGATAGGTTCAGGAATTTAAAGTCGGTTTATCGTTTTATAAAACACGCCAAATTATTTTGTTTACTGGTACTAGTTTCGGCCCTGTCTTAAGGTGTCTACGTGATAACAGTAGGTGCGTCGCGGCCGGTATACTGCTGCAGCTTGGAGATCTCCAGCGCCACTTTGATCAAAGGCAGCAACATCTCCTGAGCGTCGCCGAGCACGTTGGTTGCTTCGTATGAGTCTATGTATAACCTGGAATAGAACAAATGGTCTAACTAGATAATTTAATTAAAACAATCTTGACGATTTTACTTTGTATCTCTGGTTCAGAGATGAATTTACTATCCTATCCTATTTAATATATATTACACAGACATCCATCCATACAAACTTTGACATTTATAGTCAAAGTTTGTATGGATGGATGTATGGATATTTGTTACTCTTTTACGCAAAAACTACTGAACCGATGGAGCTGAAATTTGGTATGGGTATAGTTTGGGACCTGGAATAACATATGGGCTATTTTTTATCCCAATAAAACGCGGTCGATTACGCGGGCAGCAGCTTTTTTTCCAGGTCCCAAACTATACCCATACCTAATTTCAGCCTAATCGGTTGAGTAGTTTTTGCGTGAAAGAGTAACAAATATCCATACAAACTTTGACATTTATAATATTAGTAGGATAGTACTAGCTGTGCCCGCGACTTCGTCCGCGAGGAATAGTGACAGTGTGATTTTCATACAAACTTGTGACCTATCCAAGGGTCCTGTAAGGTTTAAAGGATATAAAACAGTTTGAATTTTGATTTTTTGAATTCTTCCTACAAATTTCATAGAGATCCCTTCAGCCGTAAAAAAAATATGTTACCTGACGGTAGCACCCGAGCTGCCTGTACCACTCAGTCGGTACACGATACGCGAACCATCCTCGAAGATTATGCGAAGACCCTGAGAACAAATCATGTTTTATTAAAAAAGTTGTCTTCTGGATTATTTCTTTTAAGTTGGCACAACGAGGTAAATGACTTCTCGGTTTGTCATTGTTTTTAGGGTTTCGTACCTCAAAAAGAAAAATGGAATCCTTATAGGAGCACTTTGTTGTCCGGCTGTCAACTTTCTTTTCTGAATACCAAGTGGAGATATCGAGTTGAAATTAACATCAAATACTCAGTTCCATAACTTCTTGGTGCCGTGATATAAATCAAACTTTAAAGTTACTGCAATCAAAAGCCAGAGACCCGAATATTTTGAAATTCCCAAGGGAATCACATGCACAGAAACCCTATAGGGTACTTCCCGTCGGCAAGAAGTAAGGTCTAATAGCACAAGTGAAGTAAAAAGTACGAAAACAGCAGAAATTTATTCTTTAAAAAAATATTTTTTAGTTCTTACGGTGACCAAAACCTATAGTGTACCAGTTGAGCTATCTGTAGATTGTTTGCAACAGTCTGCAGTTAACTCAATTGTTTCAATTGTAAATACTAGTTTTATTTGTTTATATTATTTGATTGTTATTTTCTTTGCCAATAGGGTACCTACTTTCCGTTGACCTGTAATCATGATATTTGCCAAGAAACAATATCTGATAATTATACGGAACTCGCGGTCGGCGAGTTCGACTCACACTTGACGTTCTATTTCTGCTCTAAATACCTGTTTCATAGCCACGCTCTGGTCGATAGGGTCCATATAGGAGAAGTTATCAGCCACCTTCACCACATACGTCTTGTCTCCAGCAGCGTGCTTGGAGCCAATGAACCCTGGTGCTGTGATAGTCTTCTCGAGGACGGTCATCATCTCGTTACAAGGGTCGCTTGCGCATTCTTCGTAATCATATCTGTAATGTTGATGTGATGTGAATAATTCGCTTCCGACTGGTATTGATGTGGACCAGTTGAGCTAGTAGATTGTTTGCAACAGTCTGCAGTTAGCTCAATTGTTTCAATTGTAAATACTAGTTTAAGTTGTTTATATTATTTGATTGTTATTATCTTTGTCAATAATGTGAATTACATTCGAAAAATTGTTTATACATTGTATTATAGGCTCACAAGGAACACTTAATCAAGTCAAATACATACATACTTAGATTATATTAAATATCTAAATAACATAAGGCTGCGTTTAGTGTTACGCGGTCGGTCTATGCGGAGGTCCGCACGGAGCTCCGCAGTACGACTCGTCAGCACGGTCGATCATTTAGTACTCCACGGATCATCATACGGCGCGGACCAGTATAGTCGCAAACAGAATGTATCAGTTTTTAAGTAATTTCTGCATTCTACCGAAGACGATTGCATAAAAAGAAGAATAAAAGGAGGCATATCCACCCAATGATTGCAAATAGGTTACTTGATGGAGAATTTCATAGATAATATATTCGAAATTGAGGAATTACGACGAAAAATTTCGCCGCGGACATTGTTGTTTTGTTTGCGACAGTACGCACACCCGTCCGGACAGATTCTGGGTCCGCAGAGCACTAAACACGTAGATTAGATCCGTCCGGAGGACGGATGTGCTCGACGGATGGTCCTCGTTCTCCGCACACACACTTCGCAGGCCGTGCATTATACAAGCAATAGTTGATTTGTATGCTATAGCTCCGGACGGACGTCCCCGCGGACCGTCTGCGTAGCAGCACTAAACGCAGCCTAACATAGAATCATAAAAGGGAATGTATTTTGTACAGGTACTGTGGCGTTCATCAATAAGTAACAAGCCTGACAGATTCCAAATCTTTAAATTAAATTAGTTTTGGTTATAAAGAAATTAAACTAGTATTTACAATTGAAACAATTGAGCTAACTGCAGACTGTTGCAAACAATCTACAGATAGCTCAACTGGTCCATATCAATACCAGTCGGAAGCGTCCCCAAGACTATTATTTGATTGTTATTTTCATGTGTTTTGGTTTAATAATATAAAAAAAATGTTGGTTTTATGTAAAATAGCTTGCTATCTTTAATTTGCAGAAGAGAGATTCCAAATCGCTTTTCTGCGCACAGCAATAGTCGACCTTATTAGAAACATAAATAATAATAATAAATAAATAATGTTGGACAATGCACACAGCATTAACCAGCCCCAAGCTAAGCAGAGCTTGTGTTGGTACTAGATAACTGATATACATAATACTATATATTACATAGATAGATATATTTTTATTATACATAGAAAATCGACCAGAACACCCTGAACAAATATTTGCAGATCGTACAAATATTTGTATGATCAAGATTTAAAGATAAACCAGCTATAACAGAGCCCAGCCAGCGTTATGTTTGTTGTTTTTATGTAAAATAGTTTGCCATCTTCAATTTGCAGACAGATTCTAGCGTTCAAATAATATGAAGATAAATTGACTTCAAACTTAACTTCAAACTTAATTGATTGAGGGGTTAACTGAATGATGGATTATTATTTAATGTCGCTACATATAATTGCACGGTCAAATAACTTTTGCGTAATTCGTTTTTGGGACATAAGTAATTCTTATTACATAAAGGTTGTGGCACACAGGACCAACAGTATATATATATATATACACGAACCTAGTAAAGTAGTTCCTTCCAAACTTGCCCCAATGCTCTTTGAGAATGTCTTCAACAGATTTTCCTGAAACGAAAAAACCAAAATCAGTGTCTCTTGAAAACTCAAGTTTGTTAAGGTCAAATCACACACAAACGGCAGTGTGGCGTAAAATATTTAGAACG
Source organism: Eupithecia insigniata (assembly GCA_947859395.1). Taxonomy (NCBI): domain Eukaryota; kingdom Metazoa; phylum Arthropoda; class Insecta; order Lepidoptera; family Geometridae; genus Eupithecia; species Eupithecia insigniata. The sequence goes on from OX402011.1 coordinate 12,368,431, forward strand.
ACCTTAGTCGGAACAATAAAATAAAACATTATTTATTTTTACCCGACTACAGAAGGATGAGGGTTATGAGTTTGGCACCCTATGTATCTATGTATCCGATTTGTATGTTCCCACGTAGCGCTGAAACTACTAGTCCGATTTCAACCAATGACAAATGGTCCGATGGTGATAGGCTATGTGACGTCAGATTAAAATGGCGTTCTAATAAGACAGCGGGGTTCTAGTTAGGGTCGAAAACCCTAATGTTAGTCAAATTCGTGTGTAGCATGGTTGCAAAAGTCTTTGTTTGTACTTTTCAAATCTTTTATCAGGTTAACGACTCTCAAGCTACCAGTAAAAAGTTGTAAAAACTAAAACCCGACTACGTAAAAGTCTTAAACAAGCGTTTACTCATTGTCCTTAAAATTTTCTTTTAATACTTAGGTAGTTGGAGGCCTTTGTTCATACTTGTACCCTAGGTATATGGGTAGAGGGTGCCTCCGACTACCTTAGTATCAAAAGAAAATGATAAGGGCAATAGGTGAACGCTTGTTTAAGACTACGTAGTCTAGTTTTAGTTTTTAAATATATGTTTTAGTCACTGCTGTCCCACTAAAATATTTACTTTCATTCAGGGCATTAGCGGCCTGCACACGTAAAGACCGGAACGGTGCGGTAAACCGCACGCGCCGATCCATCCCGCACTCCGAAAATTCGTGTAAATGCGCTGGGCTGATAGTTCGATCTAGCATGTCGATGCGAGCGAAGTTTTCACAGTATTGACCGCGCATCACGTGTGAACGCAAAAAAAATAATAGTTAAAAACTAAAACCCGACTACATAAAAGTCTTACACAAGCGTTCACCTATTGTCCTTATCATTTTCTTTTGATACTTAGGTAGTCGGAGGCCTTTGTTACTAATTGTACTGTAGGTATATGGGGGGTGCCTCCGACTACCTAAATATCAAAAGAAAATGATAAGGACAAATAGGTGAACGCTTGTTTAAGACTTTTATGTAGTCGGGTTTTCGTTTTTAACTATTATTATTTTTTATACCTTTTTGCTAATAGTTTGAGAATCGTTAATCTCATAAAAGTTTGAAAAACGGCTTTGGAAAGTACAAACAAAGACCTTTGCAACGATACCACACACGAGCATATTTACTAACATTGCCATTTTCGACCCTTTCTTCGACCCCCGCTATCTCGTTAGACCCCCATTTTTATCTGAATTCACATAGCCTATAACCATTGGGCTATTAAGACGAATCATATAACACCTCATTTGTTGAAATCGGACCAGTAGTTTCAGCGCTACGAGGGAACATAAAAATCGACATACATACATAGGGTGTCAAAATCATAACCCTCTCGTAGTCGGGTAAAAATAAAGAAATGCAGCGGTTTGAAGCGTCGAGCAGAACTTTTATAAAATTTATGACGTTCCACGCGCCAGTCTAAACCGCAGTCGAAACTCTTAAAAATCTATTTACACGCACAGTTTGGATCGTTTGCCAAAATTGCAGAGATTTGCCGGCGTTCCAAACCGTGAACACATTATGAATCGTAATTAGCACGACAGTTTGATTCGCAGTCCAAAATGTACAGATCCATCCGCGGTTTGGAGCGCAGTCCCAGATCCGCGGTCCGAACTTTACGTGTGCAGGCCGCTATTGTCTCAAATTACCTGCAGCAGTGATAGCGGAGAGCCAAGCCAGTGCGGCCCATAGTCCGTCCTTTTCTCTCACGTGGTCGGAGCCGGTCCTGAAGATCTCTTCTCAGCACAGCGATACTCGACCTTATTACAAAGACTTTAGTTCCAAACTAACCTGTAGCAGCTATAACAGAGAGCCAAGCCAGCGCGGCCCATAGTCCGTCCTTTTCTCTCACGTGGTCGGAGCCGGTTCCGAAGCTTTCTTCTCCGCACAGTGATAGTCTGCCGGCGTCCATCAGGTTGCCAAAGTATTTCCAACCTAAGGAACAAATTAAATTCTTTATACACACGTTATATCACTATCAGTACATAGTATAAAACAAAGTCGCTTCCCGCTGTCTGTCTGTCCCTATGTATGCTTACATCTTTAAAACTACGCAACGGATTTTGATGCGGTTTTTTTTAATAGAGTGATTCATGAGGATGGTTTATATGTATCATTTAGTATCAGCATTGCACCCGTGCGAAGCCGGGGCGGGTCCCTAGTCATACATAAAGTTAACAAATAGTAGACATGTACAAAAATGTATTTTTGTTAATTATGTATTTATTTTAATTTTAATGACCGATGTGGCGCGGCCGGCTAATGTCCGCCTGCGACGCAGGAGGTTATGGGTTCAATTCCCGCCTTGGGACAAATGTTGTTCCACCCGGAACAAATATTTGCAGATCGTACAAATAAATTTTATACATAGAAAATACGTCTGGGTATTTTCTATGTATAAAAACAAAAACGTCAAGTGCGAGTTGGACTCGCGCACCGAGGGTTCCGTAATTAAAACCTTGTTGCTTGACCTTCTTGCCATATTTCATGATTCTAGGTCCACGGGATGTAGATTAGATACCCTTTAGGTTTTGGTCGATTGCAAAAACCAAACATTTTTTTGTGAATACAAATACAAAAAATACAAAATACAAAAATCTTTATTAGGAACATTACAATGTGGGTGTGGTTACAATTGTGGGCTGACTACCGCAAAAGTTATAAACTGTGTAGCGGAGTCAGCGCCCTCCTCCGCAAACAAAATAATTATTTGCTCCATCCTAACTATAAAAAAGAAATAACTATATACATGACAAGGTTTTATAACAATTATTTAATGATTATATTTTATACGGTGATGATTTGAGTGAGAATGTTGCTCCTGAGGACACCGGTCTCGTATGAGTCCGGGCAACAGGAGTTACCATGTGTGCGTGTAGTGTGTGTGTAGTATGTGTGGGTTGTGTGTTGTGTATGTGAGTGTAATGTGAGAGTGTAGGTATGTGAGAGTTTGGTGCTCCTGAGGACACCGGTCTCATAAGAGGCCGGGCAACAGGAGTTACCGCTGAACGTGTATGTGTGTGTGTGTGACAAAGGGGAGTATGTGGGATTCCACTAGGTCATTTTTGATGCTTTAAAATTTCCTCGGCATCCTCGTAGGAGATTGACAAAAGCCAATCAGTGCATTTACACTTACATTTAAATATTGTGAGTGGGTAAATATTAATTATTTTGTTTATTTTATTGTATACACGACTACTAATGTAGTGATAATGACGACCTGCGACTGCAGTTTTATGGGGTATAGCTTTGCAGACAATATCAGACCGTCTTTTAACTGTTGCCAGATTGGGGTCAAATACGGTTTGCGAGTGCTTGCGCAAGATAATGGAAAGTATAAAAAGTTTCCGAACGGAGAGGACTTCGCAGATTAGATACAGCCTTGAGGTGGAAAAGTCTCTTGGCTTAGAGGTCATGACTTTAAGAACCGCTCTTTGCGCTCTCTCAACTCGGATCATAAGGGTCTTGATGGAACCGCCCCATGCAGAGATACAATACGAGAGAACCGATTGAGCCAGTGCAAAGTAGACCATTTTCAAGCAAAAGAAGTCAGCACTACCTCTTAAGTTCTTGAAAATGTACATTAGTTTTCTTACTCTTGAGACAGTGCTTTCAACATGAGGTTTCCAAGACATGGTGTTGTCCAACCAAACCCCGAGATATTTTATGGAGGGAGCTCGCTCTAGCTTGGGACATTGGCAGCAACTTGAGGATTCACAAATGTGCGCACTTAGGGAAAACGATGGGGAAGGTTGGGATCTAGAAGCTGGAGAAAAGGTGATATATTTAGTTTTTGAGAGGTTAAGGGTCAAAAGATTTTGGGAGAGCCAGATAAGAACCAGTCTTAGAGCTGTTTCAGCCGCAGATTGAGTTTCAGACCAGTCTCGTCCACTAACAAGCAGGGCCGTATCATCAGCATATGTGAAAATACTGCAACATAACACTGGTAGATTAACTAAATCGTTTATATAGATGAGAAAAAGAGTAGGACCGAGCACACTTCCCTGAGGTACGCCAAAATTTATCGCTATTTCCTCGCTGCTTATATTGTTTATAGTTACTATTTGGCGACGATTTGTGAGATAGCTCTTGAAGAGGTCATTTGCACCGCCCCTGACCCCAATGGCGGAGAGTTTTTCTAATAGTATTGCAATAGAAACAGTGTCAAAGGCTTTTGAGAGGTCAAGAAAGATTCCCAAGGTTTTCAGTTTTGTATCAAAATTTTGAGCAATCGTAGTTGTAAGATCAATAACTGCGTCCTCTGTAGATCTACCTCGTCTAAAACCGTATTGCTGCTTAGCTATAACATTATTTGTTTTCAAGAAGTGTCTTTTATTAATTACTTTCTGAAATACTTTCGATAAGACCGTTAAGATCGAGATAGGACGATAATTGTTAACAGACATTTTGTCACCTGCTTTAAAAATAGGGTGAACAAGAGCTTTTTTGAATACATCAGGAAAAATGCCAGATGACATGGATAAGTTAATAATGTGAGCAAGTGGAGGGATTAGTATGTGTCTAGAGTTTTTAATAACTGTGGTTGGTATGCCATCCCAGCCAACAGCACATTTATCTTTGAGGTTGCAGATGATGTTTGCAAGCTCAACCTTGTCAGTTGGGAAGAGGGCCATTGAAGCACATGGGTTGGTATTAGGAATAGAAGGAGAGGGGACAGAAAGGCGGTTGATTTTTGACGCAAGATCCTGTCCAACGCTAGCAAAGAAGCTATTAACTATGTTAACTGAATCTACAGGGCTAGAAGATACAGTAAGCAGCTCTTCTGCAGATGATGTTTTACTTTTAAGATTCGCAATATCTTTGACAACTATCCATGTGGCCTTTGGATCATTCCCAGCTCTCTCAAGTTCAAGACGCTCGTATTCTTTCTTTACTTTTTTTAGAATATTGTTACAGAAGTTGCGGTAACGTGTAAATATAAGTTTAAAAGATAGGTTGCCAGGGTTTTTATTCAACCTTTTGTAGAGTCGATCTCGGTGACGGATGCACCTGAGGAGGCCAGGTGTAATCCATGGCTTTAGAATACGATTTCTGCTTGGGATTTTCATAACTTTAGAATGTTGGCGCACTGCAGATGAGATTAGATTAACAAAGTCCTGAGCAGCTGTATTAGGATCATCTGAAGCCATTATTATGTCAAACTTAGTTTTCTCAATTTGTTTGACTATAGCTGCAAAATTTGGTTTATTGATGAAATTCTTCAAAGTCTTACGTTGAGATCTCATGTGCAAACAGAAGACTGCAGGAGCATGATCCGTGAGATATGAGTCTAGAACCAATGCTACCGCTGAGTGAGCAGACCTAATCATGACGTGATCGAGACAATTTTGACCACGCGTGGGTAATACATAAGCAGGAAGCATTCCATGAGAAGAAATAAGATTGAGGTAACCATCACTATTTGAGTCAGTAGAGTTAGGGATGATGTTAATATTGATGTCACCAGTCAAAACAACAGATGAAAATTTATTAAGTTGCAATAGAGTAGCATCAATACTATTAAGGAAAGGATCAATGTTGTTAAAAGATGGAGAGCGATAAATGGCAAGGATTGCTGTACTAATTTTGTCAAATTCTAATAGAATAGAGTTACAATCTAATATTTTTGGGTACAAAACATTGCAGGAAAGTGAATTTCGTACGAAAGTCACCACACCATCGTTTTGAGACGTATGATTAGATGCAAAGGCATTGAAGTCAGGGATCGAGGGTAACTTTGAGCACTTGCTGATCCAGCACTCCGAAAGGACGACGACGTCTAGCTGAATGTTAATTCTGTGCATTAAAACTAACAGAGAGTCAAAATTGCAATTTATGCTTCTTATGTTTACGTGTAACATTTTAAGTGAGGTCTGTGATTTTATATACTGGTAGCAGCTTTCAGGCGAACAGATGTAAGAGTCGCAGAGAGAAATTTCTTCGATATCTTCAGCAATATTTATGATTTCATCCATAATGGATCGTAAGGACAAACATCGGCTCAAAAAATTGGGGATCGGAGTCGAACACTGATGCAGAGACTTTGAATTGTTGGCACAGAAGAAGATTATAGACGAAGTATAGAGTAGTCACATGGTTAGCTTGAGTTGTGTAAGCGTAGTGTGTTATGATGAGTGTGAGTTTGTGTAGTAGTGTGCATTTGAAAACAAAAGGAACAAGGTTAATAATACAAGGTAAAATAACAAAACTATAGGGTATACTTAAACTAATTTTGAGTGATATTTCCATGTAAATGGCTAGTCACTTGTCAGGAGACAGACGAGCCAGGTCAGATTCCTTTTCAATCCGAGTCAGAGGCCCATTCTCTCTCTCTCGAAGAAAAATCTTTCCATTAGTGGTCCAGCAGAACTTATAACCATGGGCCTTGGCAAACTCTCGAGCCAGATAGAAGAGTTTTTTGGATCTAGCTGACAAGTTCTCGGATATAAAGATTGGCTTTGAAGGCCCTGGCATTTTTAGCTTCTCGGAAGAGAGCCGACTGTGTTCTCTATTGTTCCTTTTATATTTATTTAAGATAGTTTCCTTGAGTAGGACACTTGATAAATCAACAATAATTGTTTTGTTGTTAGGATCCTTCGATCTGGTACGGTAAACGTCTTTGATATCCGAGGTCTGTATATCAACGTTAAGCGCTTTACCCACATTCAAGATGGAATCAGCCAGAGACTTTTTAGTTTCCGATGAGCCTGCAGGGATATTTCTCACTTCCAGGCAAGTGGCTCTATTGGTACGTTCTAAGCTTTCAATCTTACTCTCCAGGGACTCGATGTGGACTGAGGCTTCCTTTTTTTCACAGTCCAGTCGATCCACCTGGGCCTGAAGTGTCTCATTTTTAGCCAGGAGAAAGTCCACAGTAGAGCGAAAATCTTCCACGACCGTGATCAGAGTATCGTACTTGGCGTTCTGTTCATTCGTAAAGTCAGAAATCATTTTTTTCATATCATTCATCATATTTATAATAATTTCAGGGTCCAGCTCTAGTCGCTTGTGGTTTAACTCTAGGCGCTTGCGCTTAGTGTTTCCGAAAATTGTCGTAGGCGTGGTTCCCACAGGTGTGCCATAGTCAGCAGGATTATCTGTGGCAAGATTGGGTTCTGAAGAGCATTGTATCAGCTGCACAGGTGTAGCCAGGAATACGTCTGCAGCTGGTGTCGGTGATCCAGGATTTTTCGGAGGCGGTGTTCTTCTAAGAGGCATCATTATACATATATATGTATGTTCGGGTAAGCCAAAGCAATCGAGACTGGCTAAACAATTGAGCGTCAGTAAAAATATGGCCAAACTTCAGAAGAAATAAGTAAGCCAAACGCGGAGCGCGGTTTGAAGGCTTAGGTATAGTTATCTCATAGAAAACAGCGCGTTCCGTGAGTCACACAGTGCGTAGCCACTTCGTAGCTCGAGGGAGGAGTCTATGCTCTACGAACTGTCTACGCCGTAGACAGTGCTTTCGTAGCACACACTATGTAACCTGGTTGGCAATTTTGAGTGCAGCGCTTATTGGGTCGTTGGTGTAGTGGTTGCGGGCCCCGGCTGGGGGATCATGAACACGCCGCGGGGTCGCACCCGAGTGGAGGCAATTTATTGTGTGTTTCAACTCACAGCAGATGTTTGAGCGCCCCGACGCGATTCGCCGACCAAGTCCACGTCTGAAGACACGCTGCGAAGCCCCAGCTAAGTTGAGGAGTGGCAGCGAAGTCCCAGGGGCCGCGTCGTAAATTTTAATATTCTAATTAAATATTTAGTTAAGAGAGCAACACGTCTGTTCCGTTTGACGCCGCGGAGGAAGAGCAAATGTAATTTTTTACTAGACGCTGCCCGCGCCTTCGCCCGCGTTTTATCGGGATAAAAAGTAGCTTATATTTTATTCCAGGTCCCAAACTATACCCATACCAAAATTCAGCCTAATCGGTCCAGTAGTTTTTGCGTGAAAGAGTAACAAATATCCATACAAACTTTGACATTCATAATATTAGTAGAAAGAATGCTAGGCGCACACAGCTTAGTACATAGTTATTGCATAATGTGCGGGTTGGCCCGTACAGCCTGTTCTTTGGCAGTAAGGTATCGCTTGAAGGTTATTCTAGAAGGATTTAGAAGCACTCACCAGTAGGTACTTCAAACATCTCTTTCCCGGTCGCAGCAGCCACTCTATCCACCGCGGCTGCGGTCGGCATGCTCCTAGCATACCCGAGGACGCCTGTTCTTTGGAAGTAAGGGATCGCTTGAAGGTTATTGGCCAGCACGGCGAGGGAATCTGATGGTGTGACGAAGAACGCAGCGCGGCCGATTATCATGTTTCTGTCGCCTGAAATATGGTTTTAGGAATTAGAACTGTGATATCTAATTTGAGGAATTAGAACAGAGATTCAATTCGAGAGATGGGGCCCAAACACACTAAACTAATTTGATAATAGGGTTAGGTTTAGTTTAGTTAAGATGACATCTGAATTGACACAATTATAAAAGTATTAAATTACCTATGTACATAAGTATTCTACACTTTAAATGACTGTTATCGATGTCGTAAGAGTCGACAAAGGGAACCTACCAGAGGAAGGGCAGCAGCTTCCTTCTGAGTATTTTTAAACACCAACACTGCGGTCATCAATCCGCCTGCCAAGCGAGGTGATTATGGCAAAACTGCCCTTACATGGGAGACCATCCACTCGATGGACCGACGACATCGTAGCGGTCGCAGGGAGTCGATGGATGGAGGCGGCTCAGGACCGCTATTTGTGGCGTCGTATGGAGGCCTATGTCCAGCAGTGGACGTTTATGGGCTGATATAATGATGATGTAATGATTGTTTGTAAAAATCTGCAGTTAAATAAATAAATAATGCTGTACAATTCACACAGCATTATCTAGCCCCAAGTTAAGCAGAGCTTGTGTTAGTTACCTCAAATATTTCAATTGTAAATACTAGTTCTAATTTGTTTCTATTATTTGATTGTAATTTTTTTTGTCAATAAGGTCAATAAAGGCTCTTATCTCTATACACAAAAATCCACGTTGTATCAGAATCAGAATCAGATTCAATAAGTTTATTTCTTTAGGCTTACAAAATAAGCACTTAGACAAGTCAAATTGTATACTATAAACATAGTTATTATTATCAAATAAGAAATAAGGTGTTATTGATATTCTCTTCACTTCAATTTTTTGTCCACTAGTGGAAGAAGCGTGTATTTTATTTTATTTTTGTATATATTGCAGCATGTATTTTTATTTCTGTTCTATAATAGAAAAAATTTCAGTAGTAGTACAATAGTTTTTATTCTCTTAGATCTGTTTATAAAAAAAAATTACAATAAAATAATAGCAACAAATTAGATCTAATCATCATCATCATCATTATCAGCCCATACACATCCACTGCTGGACATAGGCCTCCCCCTTAGATCTAATATATGTATATAATTGATACGAAATAAGATCATTATTTATATTAAAATTTTCGATACTTAAATTCGATTTGAACAGATTTATTTTGTTAGTAAGAATATATCGAAAGGCAGTCCCGTCCGAGGGTGGCAATTCTGCGTATCACGTGATACTTTATCGAGTGATTCACGTTATCACGGGATAAAAATATCATGTGATAAATATCGAGTACCGCCAAAAACTGCATTCTCGTGCGACTTATCGAGCAACTCATCAAAGAAAAACCCTCGTTAAATATCGAATTGAAGATTTTCCAAAATACGCTTGTTTATCACGCGATAATTTGACAGTTCCTGCCATATCTATCGAGTAGATATATTGCCAGAATTGCCCGCCAGCTTTCACTAAAACGGAAATAATTTGATGAAATAATTTCATTATACAAAAACTAAATCTGACATTGAATTCTGTTATACATATTTACGCGGTGTTGAAATTTTACGGGACAAATAATAATCCCTCAAATTTTTTATGGAACTACCCCGGGATTATTAGTTATACAAAACCAAAAGAATCATCAAATATAGGCCCATAATTGACGAAGAAAACGGGAACCATCCGTGAAACATATATAGAGCCAAACATAGAACCGCCACCTTTTTTCGAAGTAGGTTAAAAATGTAAAACAAACTCTATAATATGCTTTGATAAAAATCGATTATAACGAACAATTTAAGTATGTGCTTTCTTAAAATTCTACTAATATTATAAATGTCAAAGTTTGTATGGATGGATGTATGTATGGATATTTGTTACTCTTTCACGCAAAAACAACTGAACCGATTAGGCTGATATTTGGTATGGGTATAGTTTGGGACCTGGAATAACATATAGGCTATTTTTTATCCCGATAAAACGGGGGCGAAGGCGCGGGCAGCAGCTAATACAACCTATAATTGAGGGGTGATGGCATTTGTGTTCTTTTTAACCGACTTCAAAAAGAGGAAGTTCTCTATTCGTCTGGATATTATTTTTTGTATGTATGTTACGCGATATCTCCGCCAATTATGGTATAACACAATATTTCAAAATAATATAATATATTATTTTGAAAATTCTGTCGCTATTGTATAGAAAATGATCCCATAATTTTTATCCCCAGGGAATTAGTATTTGGCCCGCAAATCTTAAAATAAGTGTATAAGTAAGGGAATTTGAAGTCGGTTGATCGTTTTTTGAAACTCGCCATATTATTATCCCCCTAGAAATGTGAAATACTAATTTAACACGGGTGAAACCGCGGGGAACAGCTAGTATACTATAATATATAAAACTGTTTATAGTATAAAATTTAACTTGTCTGAGTGCTTATTATGTAAGCCTAAGGAAATATAGATATTGAAATCTAAAATCTTATCTGAAATCTGAACCGATTGTAATCGCTAACAAACCATTTTCGTCATCAAAGAAGCCAAGTCATGCCAGATTGCGTAATATGTTATGGCAATACTAATGTAATATCTCCTGCCTTTTTTCCCTATTTCCTGTCATTTAACTTTAACCTATTAATTAATATATAAGACAGTATAATCATTCAAATAAGTACTTACTATCTTAACAAGCAAGGGTCAATTTTAAATAGGTGAACAAGCCATGAGTGCAAGTCATACAGTGAAAACTCGTACGGAGGAAAGTCACTTGAGCTTTTAAGGCCTTGTAATTTTACAACTTACCTACCCTAATCAACATAGTTATGACCTTACTGTTAACTAATTGTAACTAGTCTAAGTTTTTCTAAGTTAGTTTTAAATAGAGTTAGTTATGTTATTAGTTACGTAAGTCTGTAAAAGTTAATTTCAATTGAAATAAATATTTCATTTTCATTTCAATGTATAGATTTAAATTTTATATACTTTTTTACGTGTCATATTTTATCATTAAATACGTCATCATTCGAATTTCAAATTTTTAAAATTTAACCCGGTCCTTTGGGAGGCATGCGTGGAGTCGAAGCCAACAGTACAGGGCCCTTTAAGGCGAGAGCTACACATAGCGGGTATTATCCTTGGTTGCACAATATGATACACCCGAAGATGATATCCGCCAGGTGTAGAGACTATTTTAAAGGAAAATGAACATAACAAAAAAGCCATGTTATTGTGGTGAATGGATGGACTGGGTAATTGGGCTATGGGGGAGACTAGAGATTATGGAATTATTATTATGTAACATCGTAGGGGAGGACAGCTGCCTATATTTCAGACTATTCAGTCTAGTTTACACAGCTTAGGCCAACTTTTTTTGGACAAGAATTTTATGTGTCGTAGTTATAATACCAGTCAGACAAATTGATGTACAGTATTTTTAAATGATTATTTTTGCCAAAAAACTATTCTATTCAATATGCAATAAACTATTCTATATTATTGAAATCAATTACCTACTTATACACTAGCCAAACTTGGTGAAGAATGTTTGTAAACAAACCGCCCATACTTAACCTTAAATTCACTCTATTGCCTTGTATTTTTAACTGACTTCAAAAAAGTAGGAGGTTCTCAATTCGACTGTTTATTTTGTATGTATATATGTTACGCAAACATTCTTTTTTTATTCGGTAGACCATACTTCAGAAGTGGTCCCACTATCGTAATTGATTTAGCGTTATTTGAGAAAAACATTCTCATGTATGTTTGAACTGATTTCTCCGTAAAAGTAAAAGTAAGTTTTATTGCAACAAATACATGTAAATAGGTAGATAGGTGGTATATGCTTAAATATGAAACAATGTATTTCTACCAGTGTGGCGTGCAATATTTAAGTACAAACAATGTCAATAAATTAATAAAATTAACTAAAATAAATAAACACTAAATCGAGACAATAACCAATACGAAATTTATATTAAAGAAAATTAAATTAAAAAAAATTAAAATAAATATGTACCTACAGATATTACAGTTAGGCGCCATTATTTCCTATTTTCCAAAAAAACATTTGTCCGTCATAAAATCATTTACTTCGTAATAGCATTTTCTTTCCAAAGTGGCTTTCAACTTTCTCTGAAACAATGAGCGTGGTAGTTCTCTAATTGATTTTGGTAGTTTATTATAAACAGAAGGAGCCATGCAAAAGATACTCTTACGCATCATAGCAGTCTTTGAGTTCGGCTTGCAGACTCTGTGTTGATCTCGTCGATTACGAGGGACGGCATCGGAGAGCTGACAATATAGACCGGGGTTATTTTTAACAAACATAGCCGTATCGTAAATACACAGAGAAGGTAGAGTAAGAATGTTATGTCGTGCAAAGTAAGGTTTACAGGAATCCATTACCTTTAGACGAAACATAGCTCGTACACATCGCTTTTGATACTTGAAAACCTTATCAAAGTCAGTAGAGTTTCCCCAAAATAATATGGCATACCGTAAATTTGAGGCTATCAGCCCGTGATACGTTGTGAGGAGCGTCTCTACGTTAACTACCAGGGATAATTAGTACAAAATATAAATAATACTATTAATTTTTTTACATAAATATTCAATGTGCGGTTTCCAATTAAGTTTTTTGTCAATGTATAGTCCTAGGAATTTGGTCGAGTCAATTTCAACGATTTTATTATTTTTATATTGAATGTCAAGGCAAGGAAGTGCAGCAGTATCGCGTTGTCGGAAATGTACAAGTTTAGTCTTATTAATATTTATTTTTAGGTTGTTATTGTCTAACCATGTAATAATAGATGTTATAGCTGAATTAATGTCACTTTCGTAGGTTTCAATATTGTTACATGATATCGTTACTGTGCTATCATCTGCAAACAGTGCCATGGGTTGGTTAGTTGCATTTGGCAGATCGTTAATATATACAACAAACAACAATGGGCCTAAAACGCTGCCTTGTTGTTACGTGTTATGAAATATGGCGTTCCACCCATATTTCATAACACGTTCGTCTGAAACATATGTTTCCTCTAGTTTTGTCTTAAAGTTAATATTTCTTATTTCTGTCAGCTGTTTCCGATTTTCTAGATAAGATTTTATAAGTTGTTGAGAGATCCCTCTAACGCCGTAGAGTTCTAATTTATTAAGTAGAATGTCATGTTTTACATAATCGAATGCTTGGGTCATGTCACAAAATATAGAGCATACAGGATTTCTTTTATCAACATTACGTGTTACATGGTCAAGGAAATCATAGATTGCCATATTTATGGTTTTTTTCTCTCGAAAACCTTTTTGTTCTCTACAAAATATTTTCTTCTTTTCAAAGAAATTTGACAGTTCTTTATGTAAATATCTTTCGAAAATCTTAGAAAAAATGGGAATGAGAGATATTGGCCTATAGTTATCAATACATTCTTTACTTTGTTTTTTATGTAGAGGCCTTATAATTGACGTTTTTAGAGCCTCAGGATATATTCCCGAAGTAATGCATGAATTAATTATATGGCTAAGGGGTTCGCATATACTTTGTGCCGTGATGTTTATAATTTTTATAGATATTTCATCATATCCTACGCTGTTCGTGTTGTTGAGAGACATTATTATGCTAAGAACATTTAATGAAAAACAAGGCTTAATAAAAATAGACTCCCTATGATTAGTCAATAAAGAGCATTTGTTTGTATCTGAAGATTCAATTGGTCGTCAATTATGGATTTGGATTTGGTAATGAAATTATTTGAATTTATTTTGCTATTGCATGAAGAATGATCCCGAGGTGGTCCAATTAAAGTTTTATTCCCGGACGGGAAAAATGCTGTCCATATTCGTCTCGATAAACTTAAAAAGCAGTGTAAATACTAAGAAATTCGAAGCCGGTTATTCGTTTTTTTCAAAATACGCATTACAAATACTTGTTAATTTGAGATCCGACGCCGAGTGAGTTTGAGTTTATTGTATCGTGGTTTGTTTACAAACATTCCACATCGAGTTTGGCTAGTAATGAATGAATGAACACTTTGTTGTACCTATTAAAATTACATAAAAACTAATAATAAAATCTAATATTAAAATAAATACAGTACAAAAGGCGGCCTTAACGCTAATAGCGATTTCATCCAGGCAACCTTTACCTTTAAGTGTACCTATAGATACTAAAGATACAAGTGTTTTATCAGAATGATTATGCATATAAATAGTTTTATATGTTTACTGCAAGTCACGCTTACAGAGTTATGATAATTTGTTATTTTCCGCTGTACCTTGACCGGCGATGACAATCATCATCAGCCCATACCCGTCCACTGCTGGACATAGGCCTCCCCCGTACGACGCCACAAATAGCGGTCCTGAGCCGCCTCCATCCATCGACTCCCTGCGACCGCTACGATGTCGTCGGTCCATCGAGTGGATGGTCTCCCATGTAGGGGGGATTTACCATAATCACCACGCTTGGCAGGCGGATTGGTGATCGCAGTGTTGGTGTTTAAAAATACTCAGAAGGAAGCTGCTGCCCTTCCTCTGGTAGGCTTCCCTTAGTCGGCTCTTACGACATCCACGGGTTGAGTTGGAGGGGTCGATATTCGTACGCCGCGGCCACACGACCAATGTCAGCGATGACATTACGTTAAGTTGATATTACGATTTTTGTTAAAATAGTCGCCCGCACTTGGGGTTATCTTAAATGGCGCAGTTGGATAGCGCATCCCCGTATTCAGGGGAAGGTCGCGGGTTCAAGTCCCGCCGGTGTCGTACATTTTTGGGATATTCTTAATATAACGACGTTATGTGTGCGACAACTGTACCGTCTCATGTTATCCTTACTCCTAATATTATAAATGCGCAAGTAACTCTGTCCGTCTGTCACGTTTCGACGCCAAAACTGAACCTCAAAACATTACTCAATCTGACTTGACTTGATTTCTTTGATATTCACAATCATCATCATCATATCAGCCCATACACGTCCACTGCTGGACATATATAAAACTGTTCTCCATTTTTCCTCCACAAGGAAGCAGTCTTTTAGCTTTTATATGCGAGGACACATAAATGGTTATAAGTCAGATTGAGTGATGTTCTGATGAGGTTCAGTGTTCTGAACACTGAACCTCAGAACATTTAGATTTTGAATTTGTCATATCGATGTCGGAATATTGGTTCTCAATTCAGAACACATCTTTTTTCATACATTTGAAAAGAGCGGCACACACACTGGAAATATATCTCTCCACTCCGTCTCTGAATTCAGCATCTGAATTCAGGCTCTGAATTCTAGCTGCAAAAGACCAGCCTTAGATGCTTGGTCACCGCGTCGCTTACCATCTCCGTCAAAAGCAGCACCGAAATCAACGTCGCCCTCCTTGACAGCGTTCACCAGATCCGATGCGTAAGTCAGGTTGGGGTCTGGATGGGCGCCGCCAAAGTCATCCAGAGGCACCGCTCGGCGGATGGAAGATTTTGGGGCGCCGAGCTCGTCGAGGAATATGCTCTGGATGTAGGGACCCGTAACTGGAAGGGAGAATGATCATGTTTAGCTCGGGGCCTTACATGACCTGATGATGATGAATGAACACTATTGTACCTATTAAAATTACATAAAACTCTTATATCTAAAATTTTAATAAATACAGTTCAAAAGGCCCTATCGCGGAGAGCGATTTCTCCCAGGCAACCTTTATGTTAAACCTTGATGATGTCGACCTAGCCGAACTTCAGCCATAGTCAAAGTCAAAGTTTCTTTATTTCCGTAAATACAATAAATGTACACTTAGAAAAGGTCAAATTCTTAAAATTAAACACTGATATGGAAATAAAGTGATATTTTGATTTCGGTCGCTTCAGTATGTAGACTAAAGTAAAGAAGCGACGGAGAAACCTTTAGCCTGTTAGGTGATGGCCATGGTGCGGAGGTCAGTCTCAACGGAGACTAGCCATGTGCGCCGGGCATATTATAGTGCACAAGTGTGTATGCAAACAAGAGTGTGCTGTGTTACGTAAGTAGGGCTTGTAGGCAAGAAGAAAAAAAACATAGTGTCATCTCAATCATGACCTATATATAGCAGTTAAGTAGTTCTTTAGTTTGACCACCTAATAAATGAGTTCTTATGTCAAAGAACTTTTTAAAAGAAAACTAAATCCAACATGATTTTTTAGGGTTCCGTACCTAAAAAGGAAAAACAAAACCCTTATAGGATCACTTTGATGTCCGTCTGTCTGTCTGTCCGTCTGTCAACCCTCTTTTCACAGAAACGCGTGGAGCTATAGAGTTGAAATTAACATGAAATACCCAGGTCCGTAACCTCTTGGAGCTGTGATATAAATCAAACTTCGAAGTCAACGCAATCAAAAGTTACAGCAGTTTATGCCTAATTTTTTGACATTTGTATGGGAATCACATGCACACAAAACTTATAGGATACTTCCCGTTGACCTAGAATCATGAAATTCGGCAAGAAGCAAGGCTTTATAGCACAAATAAAGGGAAAAATCCGAAAATAATGAATTTGTAGTTTATTTACATAAAAATTATATTTGATTCTCACTCTGACCGAAAACCTATAAGGTATTTCCCGGTGACCTAGAATCATGAAATTCGGCAAGAAGCAAGGCCTTATAGCACAAATAAAGGGAAAAATCCGAAAATCATGAATTTGTAGTTTATTCACATAAAAAGTAATATTTTAGTTTTTTGCAAGCGACCAAACCCTACAGGGCACCTGGAGTCCGTTGACCTAGAATCATGAAATTTGGCAAGAAACAAGGTCTTATAATTACGGAACCCTCGGTGCGCGAGTACAACTAGCACTTAAAGTTTTTATTTTTAATTGAATTAGTATTTGATACGATTTATAACTTTTACACAGATTTTTGACGTTGAATGCTCACAGCTTTTTTTTAAAGTGAATTTTATCATTTTACAATTTATATAGAATGAATGTGCTTTGGAGAATCCAGCACAACTTAATTACTGGCATTACAACCACAAACAAATAAGATATGATGATTTAAAGGCAAGAATTCGGGTGATTTAAAAAAAAAAACTTTACAAAATCATATCTCAGCAACCGTGACTCTTAAGAAATTGTATTTACCAGAGTAACGTAGATAGCTCTCGATACACCCCAACTCCCAAAAAAATTATGTAAGTCCCAATACCAAACACCCTGTACGTATACAAACCTCCATTCATCCCATCAATAAGTATATTGAACGGCTTCCTCTGCTCCGTGCCCTGGATGAGAGCCTTGATCTTGGGGAAGTCGAATATTTCCTTCATGTACGCCACGTAGTCGTTCACACAGTCTAGAACTTCGACGGAGAAGGGACGCCCTTCCACCTGAGGAGTTAAGAAGTGATTAGACCTGGGTCCTTGTCACTTAAGAACGGAACGGATAGCCTTAACTTATCCTCCACTGGGGGGTTCAGTTAACCCAATACTAGAATAAGAATTGTAGCGTTGTTTTTTGTAAATTATCGAGCAGAAACATGATTGGCGAAACTTTACTCGATGTTATAATTTTTCAAAGATAGCTAGATCTATTTATAGCTTTTTTAGATTTATTTCTAAGTTCAACTACCAGTTACATTATGGTTAATAAGGTAGGCAATTATAATATCTAAACAAATTAAAGAAGAAAATTTTAAAATATTTCGTAGATTTGGAGTATTTTTTTATTATTTGTCGCTTTACCTAGGTAAAAGCGACGAAAGCAAAGAAACTAGACAAGACAAGATACTAGTATCTTGGTCCCTTTCGACGGCCATATAAAATTACTCGCTTTTACCTAGGTAAAAGCGACGAAAGCAAAGAAACTAGACAAGATACTAGTATCTTGGTCCCTTTCTACGGCCATATAAAATTACTCGCTTTTACCTAGGTAAAAGCGACGAAAGCAAAGAAACTAGACAAGATACTAGTATCTTGGTCCCTTTCTACGGCCATATAAAATTACTCGCTTTTACCTAGGTAAAAGCGACGAAAGCAAAGAAACTAGACAAGATACTAGTATCTTGGTCCCTTTCTACGGCCATATAAAATTACTCGCTTTTACCTAGGTAAAAGCGACGAAAGCAAAGAAACTAGACAAGATACTAGTATCTTGGTCCCTTTCTACGGCCATATAAAATTACTGTCGTCACTTTTTCATCAGTCTCGGAGCAGCCAATCGCTAACTTTCGTACGTACTCGACGTATTCGTTTCCGAAAATGTCTATATTTTTAATAGCACCTTAAAACGATTTTGTAAAGAATATGACGGCCTATTTGGTGGCATGGCGAAAGTCCGCCTGCGACGCAGGAGGTGGCAGGTTCAGTTCCCACCTCGGGACAAATGTTTTTCCGATCTACAGATATTTGTTCTAGGTGTTTTCTAAGTACACATATAATAAAAAATATCTACTTATCTGTGTACATGTATTGTATTAAGTAAGTATATAAAGTTATCTAGTACATAATACAAGCTCAGCTTAGCTTAGGGCTAGATAATACTGTATGAATTGTCCACCATTATTTACTTAAAGGGCTACCCCGACCAAAAGCAACGCCGCCATCTATTTTATCGTATTATGTTAAACCAAAGAATTTTCATAAATCCCGTGGCCCGTTTGTGATACATATCATAAGCTTATTTTTAATGACTATGTGTGTGTTTTATATTGTATAGCTTAGGAGGAGATGCGAAAACCGAGTTTGGTGGCCAAAAAGTGAAACTTAGCATCTCTTCATAAACTATAAAAAATAAAAATATTACAACATTAAAAAAAGCTTATGATAGGCATCACAAACTGGCCAAGGTATTTTTGAAAACTCTTTTGTTTAACGTAATAATACGATAAAATAGGCGGCGCTAGTTTTGGTCAGGGTACCGCCTTAAGAAGGATTACAAATTTACAGTTTCTAATGTTTAAACCAGATTGAAATTCAGACAATTTCAGTAGTTCAAGTAGATTTAGATATAGATTTTGACAGGAGTACAGAGCCTTATCTGGCAACTAAACACTGGTTTCCTATCTCAGGATTTGAGGCTCCTTTTAGATTCGACTGAGATGTACAACATGTTCGCTACCGAATGCTGGTGTTGAAGATAGAATGAAATGCTCACAGGCTGAGACCAGACAATAAAGTTACCTACAATTTAAATCAGTTAGTGTTAGGTAGTTATGTTTGTTTATTTTTGTTTTTACATAAGTGTGTACCTAATTTTTATTCTGATTTAAGTAACTTAATTTGTGTGTTAAGGTATCAATTTATTTTTGTTGTGGCATCTTATTTATGTTAACTTTTTGTATTCTGATTAAGGTGATATAATTTTTTTAATGTACTTAAACATTCTGATACAAATGTATTTGTTTGAGAATAAAGAAAATGGAACTCAAACTGGCTGGTTTAAAATAGATTCTTGATCAATCTTCCCATTTAAAGACAAATATAATAGTATAGTTTAGAATGGCCAGTGACTTACATCAAAATTCTGCACCCCAATCTTATCAATCCCGCACACGAGGTCGGGCACAATCTTATACTGTTTGATCTCTGTAGTCAGCTTATAGATGTCATTGGTTGTGTTGTCAGGTGCAGGGCCTCCGTTGGAGCAGTTGAACTTGATGCCGAAGTCATTGTTGATGCCTCCGGGATTGTGGGATGCTGTGAGGACAATGCCGCCTGAGGGAGGGGAAATGGCCTTTAATTTTAATGGTCTTGGATATTTTAGAGAGCAAGGTAGTAGTAGGATGTGACAAGATTACTTTTTAAGATTAGATTCGTGCTGATATAATGTACAAGATTTAAAAAAAATAGGTATCTTTCGGTAAAATTAATGACTATCGCCTTGGTAGTAGAAAAAAATTATTTTATGAGTTTTATACAAATAGGGAAATTAATAAAGATGATAGCTTGCAGTTATAGTTAATTAAAAACATAGTTAGGAAAATTACTTTAGTAATTAAATTAAATCTTACCAAGAGTTCTATATTTCCTGATAAGGCATGAAACTGCAGGTGTAGACAGGATGCCATTTTGACCAATGAGAAGCTTGGCTACCTAAGAAAAACAAATTGCTCTACATTACAAGACGTGGCTTAAAAATGGTAAAGTTTTTTTAAATAATCACACTATCAATAAAAAAATAGTTGCACATCAAACATTGTCAGAGAAAACAAAAGTATACTGACTTCATTTGAAGCATTCAAATGAAAGTGAGTGTAATACACAATTAAATGAGTTGTGTTCGTGTAAAACGAGCGATAAACTCTAACCCGCATAGTTTGATACGAAGGACCCTTACCCCATTAGCAGCGGAGATCCTGATAATCTTGTCAACCACCTCCTTAAGCAAATACCGCCCGTCCCCGCCGACCACGAGAGTAGAACCCACAATAGAACTCTTGTTTGCGTCTAAAATACTCTGAATAAAGTTCTCAGTGTAGTTTTCTTGCAAGAAAACTTTAACTTTTTTACGTAAGCCGCTTGTACCCGGCTTTTGGCCTTCGTACGGACTTGTGTTCACTACAACTACACTAGGCATTTTTCCTGAAAGAATTAGCCTTTTAAGATCGCACACGAGGTATCAAAGCGAGCCGCGTTATGGAAATAATTTTTTAATCGTATTTGTTGAGGTCAAAAGAACAAACGATCGCACTGATTTGATCACTTGGTAGACAAATACAAAATCAGCTGACAGGCACTGGCAGTTTCAAAGTCATTCAAGGTCAGTAAATTCATTTTAACGTCAATGTCATAATCACTGACAGTGTCAGCTATGTGTGTTAGCATAGAGAATTACATAGAGTTTGAGATGGTCGCCCTGAAGAGAATTCTACTTCTATTCCTTTAGGATAATCGGCTTTATCTCAATAACTATAGAGAGCGTTTTCCTTTTCAAAGTTTTCATTCCATATTATTCAGTTCAAGCAATATTTGAAGCGAACGAAACATGAAAAGTTGAAAACAGTTGAAAACAAAACCACAAAGTTTCCAAGATCCTGAATTCTGAAAAAGATTGTGTTGTTTGAGGCCCAAAGTTTTTACGACTTCTTCAAGAACTAATTCGAAAGGTAAGTCGAGACTGGTCTCCATTGGGACTTATAATGAACTTTCACTTGTTGTACATACTTTACTTTCACCTCAAGAGTCATTACCACTTGTTACTGTAGTGGGCATCTTATAGGTATCATCTAAAAATAGGTAGTTGAAAGTTGAAACGGACATTTAATATTGCAAGCTGCACTCCGTTTTTATCACAGTTGCAACAAAATTTTAATTTTTACGTTTAAAGTTCCTGTCAGGATAAATAGTAAGGTGTGATGTTCGAGTCCGAGAAATCAGAAATCAAACATATTCACGAGGTAAGTGAAGAAGCCGTATGCATAAATTCTTTCTGTTTGTTTATAAACTAGCGACCCGCCCCGGCTTCGCACCAGTGCAATGCTGATACTTTGTTTAATAACAAAATTATACATATAAACCCTTCTCGTGAATCACTCAATCTATTTAAAAAAAACCGCATCAAAATCCATTGCGTAGTTTTAAAGATTAAAGCATACATAGGGACAGACAGGCAGCAGGAAGCTACTGTATTTTATACCATGTAGTGATAATGCATGTAGTGAGAATGAAATAATGGACAATCCATCAACATCATCTAGCTCCAAGTTAAGCAAAGCTTGTGGCTATGGGGACTAGATAACTGATATACATATTACAATACAAACATGCTTAGATAGTTTTTTATTATAAATAAAAAATGCTCAGAACACCTGGAATAAATATTTGCAGACCAACAAACATTTAGTCCCAAGATGAGATCGCACCCGCAATCTTCTGTGTCACAGTACCACATAGGTTGTCAAACACAACACGTACATTTCTGGCAGGTACCAAGTAGCAACCAATCTATGAAAAGTTCTGAAAGTCCTATTAATACCTACTTACCAAGGAGTAGGAGGTCAACGTATCTTTATTTTACTTTTCTCTGAGTAAAATAAAGCCCCATTGACTACATTGACCTTGAATTTTATTACCTACCCATCTCATAGCTCTCAGAGTTTAACATGTCTTTCCCATCATAAGAGTCAAAAGTTCATGTTGCGCAAGTCACAAAAAACTAAAAAACACTTGTTTCAGAATAAAACCAGCAAGATATTCAGAGGAATGGCGCTGAACATCATAAAACATGCCTTCCTAATTTTCCGGATGGTTCTCGACCGGATCATAGACTTTGTCTTCTCGTTGGTATGGGAAGGTAAGTAAACAGATAACACTTGGTTTCAATTACTAGCTTCTGCCCATAACTTCACTCATGATATGGTACAGGTAGCGTCACGGTTTATTAGCTGAGTTTGAATGCGCAGAAGTCAAATATTTTACACCTTTTCACACCTGCCCAGAATGCCCCTTTTTATTGTTTAGTGTACAGAGTAGATGCGGTACCCTAATTATATTACAATCTAGCCAAGTAAGCTAATGAGTATTTTTGCTTTGTCTTTGTTTTATAGTAATGATTAATAATAAGAATGTGTCCATTTCCACTTTTCTTAGAGTCTCTAGTTAAGGGGAGGACACATTGTTTATGTGTTCATTAAAATTTGCACTAATAATTCACTATTTATGTTTAACACTACACTACTCAAAAGGTTTAGTTCTCTTGAGCCTTCTCACTATGTCTGTCTGTGTTCATTAAACAAAAAAATTTTTAATATATGAAAATATTATATTTGCAGTTACTAACAATAATTGAATAGTACTTTAACTGATTTAAGACTAAGCTCATTGTGCTGATGTTCTGCTATGCACCCTTAGTTACCTTTTACATCCATGGGCTGAGTTTGGGGGTTGATTCTTAGAGTGTTTTAGTATTCGAGGATATTTTTTTTCCAGGCAGCAAGAAAGAGATCCCTGCTTTGAACAAGAGGCACTCCATCCTGGCTCTGAGTGCAGTGGAGCTCGCCTCCAGGATCCGGAGACAGGAGCTCAAATCTGCAGAACTGGTCAGGATCTGCATTGAGAGGATCAAAGCTGTGAGTATCTTTATAGGTTTTGGCCTTTTTTATTATTTATTTGAAAGGAGTTTTTTGTAATTTATTTATTTGTTAGTTCACAAAACAGAGTAACATCTTTATAAAGATACAGTATATACATTGTTATTCATCATCATCATCATCAGCCCATACAAGTCCACTGATGGACATAGGCCTCCCCCGTACGACGCCACAAATAACGGTCCTGAGCCGCCTCCATCCATCGACTCCCTGCGACCGCTACGATGTCGTCGGTCCATCGAGTGGATGTCTCCCATGTAGGGGGGGATTTGCCATAATCACCACGCTTGGCAGGCGGATTGGTGATGGCAGTGTTGGTGTTTAAAAATACTCAGAAGGAAGCTGCTGCCCTTCCTCTGGTAGGTTCCCTTAGTCGGCTCTTACGACATCCACGGGTTGAGTTGGAGGGGTCGATATTCGTACGCCGCGGCCCCACGGCTTGTTATACATTGTTATTACGAACTAGATTTTACCCAAATATGCAAACATAAGAAGCGTTGAAAAATGTTGCAAGCTTAAATTTTAAATTTACCCATAACAAACTCGACGCAAGTTAATATTAAATTAATAACTAAGAAAAAAATACAAATTATTAAAAAAAAAACTAATAAAAATTAAACAAATAGGATAAACATTATTTAATATTGTAGTTGAACACCATATAGCAACCTGATTATGCATTGCTTGAATTTATAAATATTAATCAAAAAATAGCCAATAATAAACACAAAAAAATATATTTATTTATTTATTGAACTAGTACAGAAATTAATTCTAATTACACTAGTTACACAGGTTACATTATAATTCGATTCAATATTATATGTCAAGGTAGATCGGTTATGATTAACAATGTCAATTAGCTGAAATTTCCAAAAACTAAATGATAATAGAAAATAACATACTATTTATTATGAAAATTAAAATTTGTAGTCAGTATAATTTATAAAAGCATTTTAATAAGGCATCCAACTCACACAGAGTCAGGCATTCCTTCATCAGGCTCATCCACGCATCCGCAAATACATCACAGTCAGGGTTAGAGTCCATGAGGGCATTGAGATATGAGAGAGTACGTGGTATAGGCGATTGAGCGATTGATTATATTCTAGTAACTTGCAATTTAAATCCTGTTCCAGGTGAATCCAATAATAAACTCTGTGACGGACGAGAGGTTCGAAGCGGCGCTGAAAGAAGCAGCCCAGGTGGACGAGCTCATAGCCAACAAGCAGTCTGATGATATCTTCAAGGATAAACCGTTCTTGGGTAAACATACTTTCATTCTCATATTCATATTTATTTTGTTGCATTGTGTACAGTTCTGCCCTCCTTATGAAAACTGCAGTAACTAGCATTTTTGCCAAAATTGAGTCAGAAACACGCAAAAAAAAAATACGTGGGAGACCATCCACTCGATGGACCGACGACATCGTATAGCGGTCGTAGGGAGTCGATGGATGGAGGCGGCTCAGGACCGCTATTTGTAGCGTCATCGTATGGGGGAGGCCTATGTCCAGCAGTGGACGTGTATGGGCTGATATGATGATGATGAAAAATGCCAATTTCTTTTTTAGTCATGTATCTTGCAGCACTAGCCACTCACCAGCAACATGTCTCTGAATTGCTTCACTATAAATACATAATATTGTTAATTTTGATTTTGTGACGTGTCCAAGAGTCCTGTAAGGTCTAAAGGAAATAAAGCACTTTGATATTTTTCAATCCACACAGCATCATCCCAATCTAAGCAGAGCTTGTGCTCTGGGTACTAGGTGACTGATATACATAAACCTTACTAATATTAGAAATGCGAAACTAGCTCTGTCTGTCCGTCACGTTTTAACGCCGAAACTACTGAACCGATTTAAATGAAATTTGGTACACAGATAAGAGAGAGAAATATATAATAATTATAAGAAATAAATAGAAATAATATAGAGCCTGAGAAAAGATATACACGTCA
This sequence comes from Eupithecia insigniata, assembly GCA_947859395.1. Lineage (NCBI taxonomy): Eukaryota > Metazoa > Arthropoda > Insecta > Lepidoptera > Geometridae > Eupithecia > Eupithecia insigniata. Next base: position 12,393,796 of record OX402011.1, read on the forward strand.
GGACGCTTTTATTAGGCAAGACATTATATAGCATACAAGAATATATTGAGAATGACTACAGCCATTCAGAGCTTAAAACTTTAAACAAAAATGCCCCTTTACAGCATCACTAATTTATTTTAATTTACATAAAAGATAAAAAGATAAAAGATAATTTATTTGCAAAAACATGTGTAACATGTTTTAGTAGTGTTTTAAATGACACAACACGTTTGACCAATATAATTGGTATGCAAATAACCCTCCTCCATTGGTAGTCGGGTAAGATATGTCTAGAGTTTGTCATGCAGGTATGTATCAAATAGTAATTTAGTTTTTATTGAATTTAATTTTAATTAACAAAAACTTATTAATTATATCTTGTTCCTCTATTCCCCAGGGGTACCATTCACAGCCAAGGAGAGCCACGCAGTATCAGGGCTGCTACACACGCTCGGCATAGCGGCGCGGAAGGACATGCGAGTACCGTACGATGCGGAGTGCGTGCGATTGTTGAGAAACGCCGGCGCTATACCGCTGGCGGTCACTAATGTACCGGAGATTAATAAATGGTAAGTACTTACCTAGTACTTTTTGTAGAACAGAATGAAGGTGGAATATGCCATCGCAGCTAAGGAAAATCATCCATGCAGATGCCACAGATTGTACGATTAAATAAAACAAAAGTAAATAAAAAAGCTTTATTGCAGGAAAAATTACAGTATAGTATAGTAGGTACAGGGAGTTCTTAAAATCTAATTACCGTATCCTGCAATTGGCGGACAACCATAATTCAAGGCACCTTATTATTTAAGGCTACCTATGAGCTAGCTAGTTGTAGCTAGCTGTGTGTAGAAGTTAGGCCAGGCCACTGTCTGTGAGTCGGACAGCATTGGTTGTTCACCATCCCCCGAACTAGTTGGTACTGTATCTCAGGGGGCAGTAAACGCCCGTTTGCACCCGCCTCCCCGACAGGTAGCCTAGCTCAACCTTACATGATTGATTGCACATGATCTAGGAAAACAAGGTCTGCTCCTCCGGGAGAAAGAAAGAAAGAAATGAGTTAGTTTTAACACATAACACACATTACATAAAATAGGGAGGTGTCACTTGCTCACGTCAAAATCTAGTTGCCACTTATTTCAACAAAACGTAGAAGTTGCGAAACAAAAGTGCTAAGGGTCAATTGAAAAATCAATAAAAAGATGTCAATCGTTAATTATGTTCGTTAGATTAGTCAAATCAGCGTTAGTTAAACACGGGTCAATGTGATAAATAATGGGTAAATACAAAACCACATAGTTTTATCAGATTTATAAAGGTAATACAAGGAGTTCGGGGATTTACGATTTTATGCTACTGGTAACACCAGGAAACAGATTCGTCTTCTCATTCGCCGATGGCGATGATGACGTAAGCAAGTAACACCCATATGACCATCGTGTCTCGGAAGACCATACCTTGTATTATTATACCATGCCATTGCATAGATCCTCTGTGATATGGTCGGTTATCCATTACATAAAGAAAGCCAATCGATATTTTTTGCGAGCCAAGCGAGCTGCATTGTCTTACACATCGTGAGCTAAGCGAGCTTCACCGTCCGAGTGCGTCGAGCCAAGCGAGCCGCGCGCATTCTTAGAGCGTAGCGTGCTATTTGCTGCTCTGTAGCAAGCACAAGATCTTACACTTATGTCGCTGCGGCTGCAACCCTACTGCCTGTGTTTTATTACAAGCTTTTATTTAAGTTGCAATGTATGTAACTAGGTATGTTTGTTCAGGTGGAATCTTGCAAACTCAATTTTATACCAGTTATCCTCGAACGATTGAGCTGTTTGGCATACTTGCGTCAGTTCGGTGACAATGCAATGTCATGGTACCATCGAGCTGGTCTGATGATGGAAACTGAAGGCCATAGGAACTCTTAAACGAAACAACTTAACCACGTCGAGTTTGGGCTCGTTGGATTTCTCTTCCCAAGCACTTTGGTCCTAGATTGTATTATTAAAGCTTGTATTTAAAATTTTTGTAACATATTAACAATTTATTTATCAGGCAAGAGACCCGCAACATGGTGTTCGGTCAGACCAACAATCCGTACCACACGGGGCGCACCGCCGGCGGCTCCAGCGGCGGAGAGGCTGCGCTTGCAGCCGCTGTTGCCTCACCCATATCACTCTGTAAGTTACTAATTATATCGCTATTGGTCACTCACAACATGGTACCATGATTTAAATCATCATCATCAGCCTGTATCCACCACGTGAATGTCGAGGCTATCCAGCTCCTCGACAACACAGACATATTAAGACGACTGAAAAGCCTTTTGAGACCTTTTGAGTTGGTTTAGTGATGTGTAAGTGAAAATAGTGAGTGCTATGAACACATGAACAAAGTGTCTTCGCCTTAAATAGAGACATTAAGATAAGTGTTAATGGACACATTCTTATTATTTACGTATTTTAGCAGTTTAGGTCAAATTTAAATTACTTATTAGTCTTAGACTAGATTGTAATACTATGATGTATTTATTTAGGAATGAATAAAGGTATTATTAAAACAAAAAAAAACAGCCTGTATATGTCCACTGCTGAACCTTCCCCAAACGAAGCCACCAATAGCGGGCCTGAGCCGCCTCCATCCAACAACTCCCTCCGACTGTTACAATGTCGTCGGGCCATCGAGTGGGAGGTCCTTCCCCACTCCGTTTCGCATTGCATCGCGGTCGCCACTCGAGAACCTTTACTCCCCACCGGTTATCGGCTCTACGAGCTATACGGCCTGTCCATCGCCACTTCAGTCTGCTAATTCTGAGAGCTATGTCAGTTATCCTACGGATTTCTGAATTCCGGATTCAATAGCGTAGAAAAACTCCGAGCAACTTGATTATAAATATAACCCAGTAAATAAAGGGTATCTATAAATAAATGTACCTAGCAAATACATACATATATAAAACGAAGGGAAAACGTGCTACAACATAATAAGTGTCATGAATGTAATATACGAGTATATATACAGAAGAATTAGCTAAAATTACTCATGTTTGGTAATCCTCCAACAGTAAATAAAAATACAAATTCTAATCATCACATAATTGAAGGAGTAAAAACGTTATATCAGATTTAACACTTTTTGGGTGATAGGTGATTAGGTATACTCTCAAATAGATTGAATACAGCTACATAGGGACCTCAAGGAAGTAAGGGAAGGAAACAGCCCGGCTACACGTTCAAACATTTGTGCATGCATGATGACGGAGCGTGTGGCCGGGCTCATCTTGCTTGCGTAAACTGTTTTTGTGCAATCTGCATGCACAAATGTTTGAGGGTGTAGCCTGGCTATAAAAGACTTTCAAAAAGAGATAGAGAGCAATGCTTTGGGCACCTGCTAGATCGAATCCGAAATGAGGTGATCCGCAGAAGAAATTAAAGTAACCGAAAAAAGCAAATACTCACTGTAGCAGAATGGAGTGAGGATGTTGGCGGTTTTGCGTCACCGTGCCTCGGTGCTCGGCCGTTGATCCAGCGCCTGACCTCTTTCCGGTTGTGCCGATTTGCCGTCCCTTCGGATTATGCAACATTGAGACTGATCGGCTAGTACTAAACGTCCTTTCAGAAATGCGAAATTCAAGTGTCAGGGGGCAAGATCCGATAGTCGTTAAAAATATTATTAATTAATACATATCATAATAGAAACAAATTAGAACTACTATTTACAATTGAAACAATTGAGCTAACTGAAGACTGTTACAAACAATCTACAGGTAGCTCAACTGTTCCGTATCAATACCAAGTTGGAAGCGTCTCAAGACGCTGGCTGCATTTCCCCGCTGTATGGCAAAGCTCATGCGCTGCGCCAGATACCAGTTCTCTGGTCACGGTCGCTTCGACCAGACGCTCAGATAATTTTTTTATAACCCGGTGAGCCTCTGTACCCCTGGGTACCGAGGTATCATAATAAATTGTATAGACATACCAAATACAATATTTGTCCGGCTGTGAACGTCTTGCGATGTTGGATGGAGGCGGCTCAGGACCGCTATTTGTGGCGTCGCATGGGGGAGGCCTATGTCCAGCAGTGGACGTGTATGGGCTTATATAATGATGAATAACGTCTTGCGGCTGAGATGTAACCCAATAATATGGCGTGTTTTAAAAAACGATAAACCGACTTCAAATTCCCTTACTTTTACTTTTATTTTAAGTTTTCCGGGATAAATACTAATCCCCTGGGGATAAAAAAATTATGGGACCCCTCCGGGATCATTTTCTATACAATAGTGAAAGTATTTTCAAAATCGGTCCATAATTGGCGGAGATATCGCGTAACATACATACAAAAAAAAAACCTTTTGAAGCCTGTTAAAAATACCTAACGCAGCTTTTGCCCAAAAATAACAAACAGAAACAGTGTGGACACTTTTTGTTAACATTTCATTGCTCCAAAAGGCTATATATCTTCTCTGATCTGTACCTACATGGAAATTTAACAAGAATTATTTGTTCAGGTTCTGACATCGGCGGCTCTACACGAATGCCAGCTTTCTACTGCGGACTGTTCGGACACAACCCTACTGCGGGACACACCAGTTTAAAAGGTTAAATAATTACATTCCACTAGGCTGATTGGATCCTGCTGACGGAGGGATGATGCACAGATTGCACAATAGACAGACATATCATTTACTAGCTGCTGCCCGCGCCTTCGCTGGCGTTTTATCGGGATAAAAAATAGCCTATGTGTTATTCCAGATCCCAAACTATACCCATAACAAATTTCAGCACTATCGGTTCAGTAGTTTTTGCGTGAAAGAGTAACAAATATACATACATATATCCGTACATATAAACTTAGACATCCTACTAATATTCATCACCATACACGTCCACTGCTGGACATAGGCCTCCCCCGTACGACGCCACAAATAGCGGTCCTGAGCCGCCTCCATCCATCGACTCCCTGCGACCGCTACGATGTCGTCGGTCCATCGAGTGGATGGTCTCCCATGTAGGGGGGGATTTGCCATAATCACCACGCTTGGCAGGCGGATTGGTGATCGCAGTGTATACTCAGAAGGAAGCTGCTGCCCTTCCTTAATATTATAAATGTCAAATTATATATTAATAAAAAACAAAAAAAAAAACATTCATTCATTTATTTATTCTCAAACAATTATTACATTGTATCGGATATTCAAGGTATTTTATACTAGTTTAGTTATATATAGAGAAAAATCTTGTAACCATAATGATGATTCAAATAATTGTAAAATGTAAAAAAAACGTAAATTAAAGTATATTTAAGTTCGTGAGGATGCATTTATGGTTGTTTGTTCCTCTTTCACAGAAAAACTACTGAACTGATAGTGCTGAAATTTGGTATGGATATAGTTTGGGATCTGGAATAACACATAGGCTATTTGTAATCACGATAAAATGCGGGCAAAGACGCGGGCAGCAGCTAGTATTTAATATGTAAATAAACCTGAACGTTACAAATGAAATAACCATAACATAGGCCAATAAGCCCAGCTCATGGTTTGATAATTAACAATAATAACAAGAATTTAGTTATAAAAACTTTCGTAGTTTGATAAATTCATTATGAATATAAGCGTGTTAACTACGAACCTAGTTTGTGTTGGAAGAACACCAACGTTTCATCCCTTAACGAGGGACTTCTTCAGGGTGAGTGCGGTTCGCGTCGCGCTCGTTCAGCGTCGCGGCGCACACCAACACAAACTAGGTTCGTAGTTAACCCGCTTACATTCATAATGAAGAATTTAGTAATTCCGTGATCATTTCCATGCAACTGGAAAACTCAACCTCTTTGTCTTTTTAGAATAGTGATCTAAATCTATTATATCTCTAGGTTCTGTCCTCCGAAGCGGCTTGGACCCAACAATGGCGTCCATAGGGTTCGCAGCCAAGCACGTGGAGGATCTGGCACCGCTCACTAAGATAGTAGCCGCGGAGAAGGCAGCTTCTTTGGATCTGGACGGAGAAGTGGACCTCAAGGTGAGGTGATAAAATACAAATAATTTGTTCTTTCAAAATTAGCCTACATGTTCAGCCTGGAATTAGATGTAGCCACTTGGACAATAATAAAACGTCAAGTGTGAGTCAGAGTCGCGCACCGAGGGTTCTGTGTAATAAAAAGACCTTGCTTCTGGCCAAATTTTATGATTCTAGGACCCGACTCGACAGGACCCTATACGTGGTACAGAGCGAGAATCAATTTTTTTTATTAATAAACTAGTTTATGGTTTCGGATCCTATAAGATTCCGTTTTTTGAGGTACCTATCGGAACCCTAAAAACTAAATAAGGACTGCCTCACTGGCCTTAAAAATGTATCACATACTTATAAAGTTTTTTTTTGTTTCTGCGTTCAATCCAAATGGTCCTTCATTAATTTCAAAAACTTGTGGAATATGTTGAACCAAAAGTAAATTAGAAGATAACGACATCAAGTGTATCAACATGGAACACGTAAACAAACAAACAAACACACTTTCGCATTTATAATATTACATATTAGGTTAGGATAGAGCGTTATAGAGCCATTTTGTTCAAAACACATAGACAGTACAATGGGCGGCCTTATGGCTTAGAACCGATTTCTTCCAGGCAACCTTACAGAACACTTGTTACAGAAAATAAAGTATTACTACGTGGAAACGGCGCAGGATCTTCGCGTGAGTCCCATCAGTGGAGATCTGAGGGATGCTATGAAGAAGTAAGTGTTAAAGATCTATTCTTATATATATATATATATATATATATATATAACAAAACATCCCAATTTTGCAGAGTTATATTTTAATTATTCATAACAAGAGATCATTCTAATTTTCCATGCTAATACCCCATCCTTTGTTATAAACAATCCATTTATGTAATGTATTATATCAGTTACGTAAGTACATAAAAAAAGCTCTGTTTAGCTTCGGGCTAGATGATGCTGTGTGGATTGTATAATAATTTGAAATTTATTAAAGACTAACCGCGCCCCGCGAAGTTACCCACGGTGAATTTGATTTTTTAAGTTCCTACGAGTAATTAAAAAAAAACTCTTATATTGAAATAGGTCCAGCCGAGCCGTTTACAAGTTTTACGTTTCTGTATTAAATAAGATGCCGTGGGGCCGCGGCGTACGAATATCGACCCCTCCAACTCAACCCGTGGATGTCGTAAGAGCCGACTAAGGGAACCTACCAGAGGAAGGGCAGTAGCTTCCGTCTGAGTATTTTTAAACACCAACACTGCGATCACCAATCCGCCTGCCAAGCGTGGTGATTATGGCAAATCCCCCCTACATGGGAGACCATCCACTCGATGGACCGACGACATCGTAGCGGTCGCAGGGAGTCGATGGATGGAGGCGGCTCAGGACCGCTATTTGTGGCGTCGTACGGCGGAGGCCTATGTCCAGCAGTGGACGTGTATGGGCTGATGATGATGATTGAATAAGATTTAGAACTTTAAATTAATAGACTGATCGTGGGGCGAGGTGTTTTTAACACATTGAGCGATTTATACTTATATAAATATATAACATTTTTTATAAATCGATTTCGTAGTTAAACAGTGCCCTAACGCAGGGAGTCGTTCGATGGAGGCGGCTCATGACCGCTGTTCGTCGCGTCATTTGTGGAAGGCCTATGTTCAGCTGTGGACGTATACGGGCTGATGATGAAACAGTGCCCTACACAGTTTTACAAACACACTATATTTCACAGAGTAATATCCCACCTAACAAAAGAAGCTACATCGACCGACCTAGCACCAGAGAGCTACTACCACGGAGGTCTGAACTATATGTACAGCTTGTGGCGCTACGCGATGACCAAGGAGACGGATGTGTTCGCCAAGCAGATCACTAATAACAACGGAGAGGCGAACGGACTTGTGGAGTTGGGGAAAAAGGTAGATTCTACTATTTTTGTTACCTAAGGACTCCCGAAACCCTGGTCGCTAACTATAGGCCTCGTTCATAACCCACAGCTTACTTGCAATTGTAACTGATAGTTTTAGTTTAAATTCTGTCATTATGAGTCACTGGGTTGTAAATCAACAACGGCCACTCGCCCCACTAGTAACCCAAAAACAGTTGAATTTTTTTATTATTAAATTTTTTACATATTTATGACATCTTAATTGAGATTATTATTGTTATTTATTAATTGACTTACCAGAGGATGGGCAGCAGCTTCCTTCTGAGTATTTTTCAACACCAACACTGCGATTACCAATACGCCTGCCAAGCGTGGTGATTATGGCAAATCCCCCCCCTACATGGGAGACCATCCACTCGATGGACCGACGACATCGCAGGGAGTCGATGGATGGAGGCGGCTCAGGACCGCTATTTCTGGCGTCGTACGGGGAAGGCCTATGTCCAGCATGTGGATGTGTATAGGCTGATGATGATGATTAATTGATTATTTGTTCTGTAATTCTACTAACCATTTTCAATTATAATTATATGTGTTACTAACAAAATGGATTTTTTATGTCTGAATAAATGAAATTTCAAGTTAAATAAGAATCGCTCGGCGGGCTATGGAGATATGCTTGGTGTTTCTCTACGTGACAGAATACGGGATATGGAAATCCGTAGAAGAACCAAAGTCACCAACATAGCTCTCAGAATTAGTAGGCTGAAGTGGCGATGGGCAGGTCATATAGCTCGCAGAACTGATAACCGCTGGGGAGTAAAGGTTCTCGAGTGGCGGCCACGATGCAACGCGAAACAGAGTGTTGGGAGGACATCCACTCGATGGACCGACGACATCGTAGCGGTCGCAGGATTTGATGGATGGAGGCGGCTCAGGACCGCTATTTGTGGCGTCTTATGACATTGCAGTCTATGAGGCCTATGTCCAGCTGTGGACATGTAGGGGCTGATATGATGATGATGAAGGACTCCCGAAAACTGCACATTTGGGTGCTATCCAAAACTTCGTCCAGGCATTAGTAACCATAATTCTTCATCGTGTCCAGTCCACTTGTCTATGGCAGCCTCCCCATCCAACGTCGAGGGTCTCCCAGTACAGTTGTGTCGATGTTTTTTTATTTTCTAATATAGTAAGTCACTGTGATAGTAAGGTAGATGTTTAAAATATTTATTTGCAGTCAGACACATTTACACACGAAAGAAATTATAATATACGGTTGTCTGGTAGAGATCGCTCGTGAGCGATAAGACCGCCAATTGTCACATATTTTTTTTTTTGTTCAAATTGTTTGTAAACTGTTTTGTTAAGTGTGCAATAAAGTATTTTCTATCTATCTATATACGGTTGTCTGGTAGAGATCGCTCGTGAGCGATAAAACCGCCAATTGTCACGTTTATTTGTATCTAATTGTTTGTTAATGTTTTATAAAGCGTGCAATAAAGCATTTTCTATCTATCTAGACTTTAACGATGATGTGTCTATTGAAATCCTAAATTTTATTTAATAAACGCTATTCTAAAATAATATACTTATATAATGTACGTAATGGTTGTGTGTATAATGTATATAATGACGACTTATGTGGCGCGGCGGGCGAAGGTCCGCCTGCTATGCAGGACGTTGCGGGATCGATTCCCGCCGCGGAACAAATAAGGCGCAGCTAGTATCATATCTGTGTATTTGTATGATCTGGAGGGCAATTCTGGCAATATATCTACTCACTAAATATGGCAAGAACTGTCAAAATATCGAGTCATAAACAAGCGTATGCTCAAAATCTGCAATTCGATATTTCTAGAATGATTTTCTTTGATGGGTTGTTCGATAAGTCGCACGAGAATGCAGTTTTTGGCGGTACTCGATATTTATCTTTTTTTTTATTATAGATAAAAATATCATGTGATGATATTTTTATGCGATGATAATGAGAATCATTCGATAAAGTATCACATGACACGCAGAATTTCCCCCCTGCAAATAATTGCTTGGGGTGTTCCGAGTATTTTCTATGTACCTATAATAAGAAATATCTGTCTATAGATAGATAGATAGATAGAAAATACTTAATTGCACACTTAACAAAACAGTATACAAACAATTTGAACAAAAAAAAAAAGAAATGTGACAATTGGCGGTCTTATCGCTCACGAGCGATCTCTACCAGACAACCTTGGATGGATAGGATCGTTGGTTTGAATACGGGGATCTGTGCGCATTATTTTAAGAAGCTAACACAAATTATAAAACTCTAATCAATACAAATTACAAAACTAATAATTTACAGATCTTACATACGAATACCTACATAAATAACAAGAATACCTAAATACATAAACCTATCCATACATACTTATATATATATATATATATATATATACATATATGCATACATTTTACTAAGGGAAACTAGGGTATGGTCAGTGACAGCAGGACAAATAGTGTTCCTTTACCATGCCCTTGAATAATGGTAGTGACTTTGCACGCCTTACTGAGACTGGCAATGTGTTCCAGAGCTGTACAGCTCGGGCAGTGAATGAGTTGTCATAGAAGGAAGTAGAGTGGACAGGGACTTGGAGCATAAGAGTTCTCTGTCTATATGTAATGTATTAAGTACATATATCAGTCATCTCGTACCCATTACACAAGCTCAGCTTAGCTTGGGGCTCGATGATGCTGTGTGGATTGTCCAATATTATTATTAATGTTTTTTACATAAAAGCTACGCGGGAAGAAGCTACAAAGCTAGCCAGTTAATATAAAGGTTACTTTGTTTGTTCACAGTTAATCGGACAGTCTCAGTTCACGTTAGCTGGGATCATCAAGATGTTAGACGACCAGATAATGCCCAAAGTCAACAAGGAGTGGGCGGAGGCACTCATTGAAGACCTCAAGAAAAATCTGTTGGTAAGGTAGCCAACTTCACTTGTGGAATAGATAGATCTTGTTATTTAGAAAAAAAAAACTTTTTATACTATTTCTGGTCCGAATACCATACATTTTTACAAGCTTTATTTCTATTAGTTTGTGTAGTACAAATCTTGCAATTGAATTTTAGACTTGTTATCCTCAACCGATTGAGCTGAAATTTGGCATACTTATGTAAGTTCGGTGACACTGCAATATCATGCTACCATCAAGATGATCTGATGATAGAGACTGAAGGTGGCCATAGAAACTCCTAAACGAAAAGACTTAACCACGTCGAGCTTGGGTTTCATGGTTTTTTTCTTCCCAAGCTTTTTGTTATTAGATCATATAAAAGCAAGTTTTAAATATATTTTTATTACTAAAAAATTATTAAGATTATACGGCAAGTAATGTATCATATCTTCATATGATCGTTTCTAGAAGACTTCTATTCACTCTTGTTCAATACAAAAGAGTGACAATAAGGTAAAACAGAAGCCAGCAGGGAGTTCCACCTTCGGTATCTCAGGCAGCAAAGCAACTGGCCTCAGAGGTCGTCAAATTATCATCCTGTCTTGTTATTCCAGAGTAAGCTCGGCAACAACGGTGTACTAATATTCCCATCTGCGCCCGCGCCGGCGCCTTACCACTACTCGGCGTATCTGCGTCCTTTCAACTTCGCGTACTGGGGCATTCTGAACGTTCTGCAACTACCCGCAACACAGGTGAATACTTGTTTTTTAACCGCTAGTGCGTAACGGGGTTAATAAACGCCTTTAGCGATTTGTCTTGCCGCGTATAGAATGAGCCAGTTAAAAAGTTGTGTCAAAGAAAGCTTCTGGCATTATTTCTGTTGTATAAGGCTATCTATAAAAGTCCTATATTATTGTATATTAATTCTGTTGTGTCTGTGATAAAATATTAAACGAATTTATCTTATTCCAGGTACCCCTAGGCCTAAACTCGTCTGGCCTACCTCTCGGCGTGCAAGTAGTAAGCGCGCCTCGAAACGACAAGCTGTGCCTCGCCGTGGCGCGACATCTCTCGAACACTTTCGGAGGCTTCTTGCCACCGTGTCGCATTGAATAAACAACCTTATTTGTATGAGTGTCAAGTTGTTAGGGTTAAAACTTTAATAATACTAAATGCCTAGTTAGCGAGACAGCTGTTACAATGTTGAAAAGCTTATTACCAGCATATTTTTGAGGAGTGGCATAATTCGAACAAGGAAAATTGGGAGAATTCGTGCAACCGTGTCGCGTTGAATAAACAACTATTGATATAGGCGTTAAGGTTAGAACGTTTAAGGCCCCGCGCAAATGGGCCACCGACCACAGCCACCGGTGGCTGTCGCGCGTCGCGGACACTGCTGTAGCGAGTGGCCGCCACCGGCTACACGTATGCGGCGCGTCTATACAAAATATATGAAAAAGTATGTTAAGTGGCTGTCGCTGGCCACCAGTGGCTGTGGTCGGTGGCTCGGTTGCGCGGAGCCTAATACTATTTTATAAAGCCTGGCATACAACGTGACTTATCGACAATTAAAGTACAGAAAAATTTAAACTTTAGAAAGTCAATTGTCGAGTCGCATTAAATCAAGAAACTTTACTACATACACACATACTTATGCAGCAGTATTTGTCAAGAGTGGAATCTATTCCACTCTAGAAAAATATAATAGAGACATTCAAGGAACTTGAATAAATGATCTTGTGTAGAATGGTCAGGTCACAAATTCTGTCTTGAGTGATTACCAGGGATCGGAATAGGTAGAGTTTTTAAGTACCAAATGACGTCACATGGCCTACGAAATCTTAATATGGAGATGCCTTTTAATCCTGGGATCGGGAATTCATCTTCAAAAATTCCCGGATTATCATAATTATCTTCCAAACTTTTTATTCGTATTTTTAACACAAACTAGGTCATTAAAAAATACGGGGTTACCTGTATTTCCTCCAGCTGGTGGATAGCAAACCTTTATAAACAACAATTTTCATAAAAGTTAACGGTTTCTTCAGAAAAATAAAGAGTTTCATGTAGGCTTTATATTGAGAAAGGTTTAAGAGCGTCAAATGTAACAAATTATTAAATTTTATATTTTATGAAGAAAAAATTGTTTGCAGTATTAATATTATAATGAAATTTAATGTGCAGTCGAGATAATTCGAATAACAAAATTATTGAAATTCACCTTATCCTTAAATAAAAACCGTAATTAATGTTATTTAACACGAGAAGTCTTCCTCAACTTCTTAAACTGCTCTCTTAAGGTAAAACTATACTACTAGTATCAAATATGTCGACCCAACCACCACCAGATGGGTACAGGATAATTTTAACATGAAATTGGGTGAAAACAAAAATACGCGCAATAGTTATGCAACTGTGTCGCGAGTATTTACGCCACCCTTCGACTGCAAGCTAGAGTTCCTTAAAATACTATTTAATTAGCGATGCCGAAAAACTAAGACTATGTGTAAAAGTTATACAATGGAAATAAATATAATTAATAAGAGATGGTTGACGACAAAGAACTTGACTAATGTATGAAACATTTGAAAATGCTATTATTTAGCAGTAGATAATCAACTCTTGAGGTGTCTTATCTACATAGGTAATTGGCAAAGATACTCCAGGAGTCAGGTAGATAGGAAAATGAATGAAAGTAGGGCAACTGGGGTATGTGTGGGGATCAAGGAATGGACTAAGGCGGATAGGGATGTTAGGAATTGTGGCACATGAGAGATTCGGTAGATTCGTATGTAAGAGATAATAAATGGATGTGACATGCTAACGCATAGGGGAGCAATATTAGCATTATTGTGGATTGGTTGACCTTCACATTGATACGCAAAGATATGCAGATGACCTTGTGATCGTCATGCGAGGATTCTGTCAATCCACCATCTTTAGCATCAGGCAGTGAGCTCTCACCACTGCTAGTGACTGTTGCAGCAAAAGTGAACTCTCAGTCAACGCTGACAAAAAAACTGTGATTATACCATTCACAAATAAGCGAAGGCTACACAAGCTTGTAAACCTAAACTTAACGGTATTATGATAACCTTTTCCACGGAAGTAAAATACTTGGGCTTTACAATCTAGCAAAAACTGACGTGGAACACACACCTAGCCAACGTCTTGCAAAAAGTTAAGATAGCACTAGGAGCCAGCGGTACACTAATGGGCAGCCACTAGAGCGTCAAACCCAGAATTACCCTGTGGCTGTACACTGCCATTATAAGGCCAATAAATACATACGCCTCCATGGTATGGTACGACAAGACCCTTCAGTCTGCCGCAATCACCCAACTTAGCAGCCTGGAAAGGACTGCCGGCCACGGGAGCAATGTCTACGTCACCCTTGCTGGCACTAAATGCATTCTTGGGACTACCTTCGCTTCACATGTACATACAGAAGGAGGCAAAGACCAGCTTGTACAGGGCCAGCGCCCTGGGCTGAAGAAACTGGCTCTCCCAGAAACTGAGATCTCTGCTAGACACAACTCTGGAATTACCCATCATGAGCATGACAACTCCCACGACACGTGTTTGAAAAACATTATATAGTGGAACTGCGTTCCAGAGAAGACTGGTCCAACAGCCAACTACTCTGTAAGCCCGTCCTTACAGAGTAGTTGGCTGTTGGACCAGCCTAAACTGGTACACGGATGGCTCCAAATTAGGACTGGTCATAGGCTGTGGAGTGAATGGAGAGCGACCCAGGTTTGGCAACAGCACTAACGCATCCATCTTCCAAGCAGAAGTATTTGCCATTCTCGAATTTGCCAATATAAATATGCAAAAGCGATACACAAAAGCAACCATTAACAAATAAAAAAAAATTACAAAACTATCAAACATAACAGCAGTTCCAGTCCATTAAACCAAAATTGTCAGGAAACACATCCAAAAAGCGTAGCCAGAGTCGTATAGATTCATTTCATACGAAAATAAATGCGCGCACATTCAACAGACCAAAGCAGACGAGTGAACAATGTATCCACCCTCCCCCATTGTTACTTTTATCTATGTCTCGCCGCCCATGTCTCTTCTTACAATGTTACTTATTTTGCTTTTTATTACTAAAGAAACCACAATTCTTCAGTAGCGATAGCAATATGAAAGAAAATAAAATCTACGCAAGGTACACGCTGTGAAGCAGAAACTTAAAAATTTTACCGATATGACATAATATGTACCGCGCTGGAACTTTTTATATTGGTGAAAATAAATGATTTCTAACGTATATTTAATGGGATGAAAAAATACGAGCTACTTACTTACAATTAGTTGTTTCCAAAGTAGAAAATCCCGCAATATAAAGGCATATCCATATTAAGATTTCGTAATAGTGTATTTGACGGCAGTAGGTACTTAAAAACTCTACCTATACCGATCCCTGGTGATTACAGTGCCGATCCAAATGTTTTCGCTCTACTTTCATTATAAGTACCGGTAAAGAGTGGAACGAACTTCCTGCTTCTGTTTTTTCGATAGAGTACAATCTAGGAGTCTTCAAATCCCGAGTGAATAAGTTCCCTCTGGGAAAGCGTGCTTCATCTTAGGCCACATCTTGACTTTCTCAAATGTGATGGTGGTCAAACGCCCCACAAAAAAAAAAAACTATATATTTTCATGGACCGATCTATAATTGCGTTATGGATAAAGTTTGGATAGATTTGTAAGGATGTTTGGTATTTTTAAAGGAAAGGTCCTGTTTTGTCGCAAAGCTGAAAGACTGATTATGTGCATTCTAGTTATAAGGTGAAAGTATAAATTGGTAACGGCAGTGAGTTAAAATGAAGTTATGTTTGTATTTTTTGAAGTATTTGTCGGTTTTTAGATGTTATTGTTATGGACCAAACCTAACCTTGATGTCATGTGATATTTTTTCAAATTTAATGTGTGTAAGTACTGACTTGTAAAAAAAAAGTTTGGTATCTAAACATTTAATAACCTATGTCAATAGAGATAAAAAAACAATTGTAGAAACTATAGTGTTAAGGTGAAGGTGATATGTAAATCAGCTTTTTTATTTACAAAAATAAAGGTTTACAGCATTTATAAAAATATATTACAAAAAAATTGTCTATAGTTTTATTAAGTACAAACATTTGTATAAAAATAACAATTATTATTGATCCATAAGTTATTAATAAGAACCTGATAAATCACCAGCTATTTAATTACAAAACTGAGAAGTCGAAGAGAAATCTTAAAATTACTAACACAGAAAAGTCTTCGAAATGATTATTTCTTACACTAGATAGCAAACGCTTAGTCTCTTGCAAGACATACCCCTCTCCCCCCCTCCTCCCCACCCAGCTTTAGATATAAGTAAGGCACCGCTAGTACTTGGATGGTAGGTTTATTAGTACAAAAAGTATATAAGTTAGTATAAAGTAAGATGGCGGTGTTTAGTCTCTGATCTTGCAAGGCATAACCGCCCCTCCCAGCTCCTTCTCTAGATACTTAGCGACGGATAAACAGAGCGCGTCGTTGTAGGGCGCAGCTAGCACTTGGATGCCCAGGGGTAGGTCCTCGCTGTTCTTGCCTATCGGGACCTGGAATTAAAATGTAAAGCAGGTATTTATAATATCAGCCGGATTCTTTTGCTTATAGGACTGTAGTGTCTAGATAAAGACTATGGATAGGAAGGATCATAGGATGTCAGTCATCCCGTGACCACGACAGAGTGTAAACCTGTTGAAACGTCGGGAAAAATATATTATATCGTATATTAGAATCAGAATCAATAACTTTATTTCTTTAGGCTTACAAAATAAGCACTTAGACAAGTCAAATTTGATACTATAAACATAGTTATTATTAACAAATAAGAAATAATGTGTTATTGATATTCTCTTCAGTTCGTTTTTTGTCCACTAGTGGAAAAAGTGAAAAAGAAAACGACAAAGTTAACGGCTGAAGCTGTTCATTGTCGAATTAGTTTTCAAAGAACGTCTTCATAAGATCTCTATCTTTATCGTGGCAATAAAATAATATAGCTTGTTTTAAAAAACGATAAACCAACTTCAAGTTCCCTTACTCTTACACTTATTTATATTTTGCGGGATAAATACTAATCCCCTGGGGATAAAATTTCTATGGGACCCCTTCGGGATAATCTTCCTATACAATAGTGAAATAATTTTCTAAATCGGTCCACAATTGGCCGAGATATCGCGTAACATAGGTACATACAAAAAAAACATCAAGACGAATTGAATTCGTCTGGATGATTTTTTTAATATATAATGTTTCTTATTAGACATATAACCCAGAACACCTAGAACAAATATGTATATGCAGATCGTTCAAACATTTGTCACAAGGCGGGAATAGAATACGCAACCTCCTGCGTCGCAGGCTGACTCTGCTTGCCCGCCGTACTCCATCGGTCGTCGATATCATTTGAATAGAATATTTCAATAGATTTCAGACCTATTTCCATTCTTCCCTTTCTCTCAAAGGTGCTAGAGCGTCTGGTACATAATCAACTCAGCAGATTTCTCTCTAGCAACGCACTCTTGAATCCTCTACAATCTGGTTTCCGTCATGGTCACAGTACTATGACGGCCCTCACTAAAATTACGGATGATATTCGCCGGGGCATGGACGGTGGGCTTGTAACAGTGTTGTCGTTGCTTGATTTTAGTAACGCCTTTAACAATGTCGATTTTGACATTCTTCTTGCTGTGCTTCGTTCTCTTAACATATCTCCAATCGTTACTGACTGGTTTCATAGTTACCTGTTTGGTCGCCGGCAACGCATCCGCCTCGATGACAAATTGTCATCTTGGTGTGATGTTACTGCTGGTGTTCCACAGGGCGGCGTACTTTGTCTTACCCTCTTCTTTTCGCAATTTTTATAACTCCATATCTGTTTCTTTGTCTAGTTCTTACCACCTTTACGCTGACGATCTCCAAATCTACCAACAAGCTCCAATTTCAGACCTTACGTCAGCTATTAACAGAATAAACGATGACCTCTCGCGAATCCTTGAGTGGAGTAAAGCGCACGGTCTTCTAGTGAATCCTGGGAAGACCCAAGTCATCATTGTAGGTAGCTCAAGGAAGTTAGCTAAATGACGACCGTAATTCCTATCTCTTTTGACGGGGTGGCAATTCCAGTCAGCAAATCCGTCAAAAACCTGGGTCTGATTGTAGACAACGAGTTGTCCTGGGGTCCGCAATTGGCTGAACTCAGCCGAAAGATGTTCGCATCGGCCAGCTCACTACGGCGACTGCGCAATTTTCTCCGGCTTCCACTAAGGTTACACTTGCCCAGTCCCTTCTGCTTCCCATTCTCGATTACGCCGACGCTTGCTATCCGGACCTCACTGAAGACCAATTAAACAAGCTTGAGCGCCTACAAAATTTCAGTATCCGGTTCATATTTGGCCTTCGCAAATATGACCATGTATCCGAGTATCGCGCTAAGCTCAAGTGGTTACCCATCCGACTTCGCAGGAATACTCACATACTATCTCTCTTGTACAGTATCTTGTTCTATCCTCCCAGCCCATCTTATCTCAAGGAGCGCTTTAAATTCCTCTCCGACTCTCACTCTCTCTCTTTGCGTTCCTCTGAAACCCTCGTCTTAGAAGTTCCTGCTCACTCTACTAAATTTTACGAAAAATCTTTTACTGTACAAGCCATCCGTCTATGGAATGCTCTTCCTCTAGATATCAGAGGTGCGAAATCACTTCATATTTTCAAAAAACTGCTTCATCAACATTATTTATCCTTGTAACTATTCAAACAACTTTATTTTATGTGTATGTAAGTTTATATGTATTAAGTAGGTATATGTGTATTAAGTAGGTATATATATATTACGTTGTGTAGGTATCATTATATTATATTTATAATTCGTTAAACTTAAACACCACCGTCTATATTGTTATTTTATGTCCAGTCCATCCCAAGGTTGCCTGGAAGAGATCGCTTAAAGCGATAAGGCCGCCCTTTGTACTTCTTTGTTAGCATTTCCTTGTTGTATTGTATTTTGTGTTTGTGTGGTACAATAAAGAGTTATCTATCTATCTATCTATCAAATAGATCAGAGAGTCAGGACAATTATCGCCGAACGGAGACACACTTTTTGTATTTTGGTGTTACGACGAGAGGTGGCGCATGGCTAGACGGCTACTGTCCGAGAAGTTTTGCCCAGCAGTGGCACTGCTGGACAAAATTCAGACAACGTCACAGTTACTTGTACTAACCTGGACCGCAGGACATCTGAGTGCGTTGACGATAGCAAAGTATGCGAAGTTGTAGGGACGAAGTACACAGGAGTGGTGGTAGGGCGCAGCGTGCGGAGCGCTCGGTAGAAGTAGCACTCCGTTGTCGCCTAGTTTACTCTGGAATAAGACAATGCAAAATTCACTACGGGAGTGACGTAGTCATGTTGACAAAACTCCTTTCAAATAATCATCATCAGCCCGTATACGTCCTCTGCTGAACATAAGCCTCCCCCAAACGACGCCACGAAAAGCAGTCCTGAGCCGCCTCCATACAACGACTCCCTGCCTCCTCTACAATATCGTCGGTCCATCGAGTGCGATCGAGTTTCAAATAAATAAAGTAAGAAATATAGAAACTATTACCTAATCCTTCACATTGGGCAAAAAGAATACAATAACTACGACACTGAGCGTGAACTAGTCGCCCTGTATCGTTGTCGAAGAAGGAAGCCATCTCCGCGAACGTTATTACCTATAGTAAGAGCTGAAAACCGAAATGTCAGAAAAATTCTTATGTCATTTATGATCCAATTCGGGTCGCTTAGAAAAAAACCATACAAACGGAGTAGGTAGATACCAACTTATGTAGGTAACTATAATTTTAAATTCGGTCGTTTCTCTTGGATCTTCCGAATTTCATTTGATCATAGTGATATTCTTGAAACATAGGTAGGTAGAAGGTCGGTAGGTATGTCAGTCCCAGGCTAGTCTAACTTTCATTCAGTCCAAAAATGAGACTATGCTGGGAATACCTTCGATGATGGAATCGGCGGTTCTTTTAATTATATTTTACTTAGAGATATACCTAGATTATTTATGATATCATGACTCACAATAAGATCGTCCCTCATCTCCTTGGTCGTCTGCTCAGCCCAGGACACGTCGGGCAGCGGCAACTGCAGCTCGATGAGACGAAGCACCGTGAAGAAGTAGTGCTTGCTCTGTCCTAGCACCTGCAAAGTTTGTACAATTGAGATAATTAAACCATAAAAAAGATTTGGGTGACTATTGTTCCAAAAGTTTCAAGGCCGGTTTTACGATAAGAAAACCCGTCGCTTTCCTCATCAGTAGGTACCTACATAAAAAATTGGTAGATATATTTCGTGCCTCGCCGTTGAACGTTTGGACTTGAAAGAGGAGAAAATCACCCTCGGGTTAAAGAAAATCGCTCTTGCGAAGAGGGAAATCCTCCGATTGGAAATATGGGTAGAAGAAAAAGCCGAAGACTCCGCTGAAGATGAGCTCGAAGGAAAAGTTGTTATCAGAGACTGGGTTGAATCTCAGCTGAGCTGGATGTCAAGTGAAGGACATTCAGGGCTAGGGGCTGTCCACAAAGGGGACTGGAAGAATATTCCTTGCTAAAAACACTTCATTAAAACTCAAGAGCCGTCTGCAGTGATTTCTAAGGACATCAACTCTAAGAATTGCAATTCATCCTCACGAAAAGAAAATGAATCTAAGAAAGATTATGATAAGATATTGAAGAAAGAAATGGCACTATTAGAAAATGAGGGAGTTAGAGGTGAAAACCTTTCCTTAATTTATGATTATTTGATGACTCTCAAACCAACTAGCGTGGAGGCAGAGAGAGCCTTTTTTGCACCCGGGCATATCTGCAGCTCTCTAAGAAGTGGGCTCGATGATAGGACCATTAGCAACATTTGCTTCTTAAGGTCTTAACTTTAAGAAAAGTAAAAATAATTGTACTTAACTTAATTGATGGACTGCTTGTCTTATCTTTAGATGTATACATTTTGTTGTGAAGAGCTAATTTAAGATTTCACTAGGCTATACAATATAATGTAAAAATAAGAGATGCTGATTAAAAAATTGAGGCTAAAAATAGAGTTGGTTTAATATACCTATATCTATTCCAGATATCTGGGTTAGCAATTATGTGATAGTTACCTATCTGTTTTTTAAGATAAAGACTTTACCTTAAAAAACAGAAAATTGTTTTTAGTTTAATCGGGATCTTCTGGATTTAGCTCGATTTGCTTCGATCTACCATTAATCCAGCTGGATTGAAAATGCTGCAGAAATTAAATCCCTTCCCTGTTGTATGTATCAATGCTAAGCTACCTTTTTGATCAGCTCGACGATATAATTCGCCTCTCCAGTAAAGTTGTTGAATATTTCCGGATAGTTATCCGGTTCCTTGGACATCCAGTAGCTCCAGAGGCGGTACATGTGGCTGAAGCCGCGGTGTTGGTACGGCTGTGGGGCAAGCTCGGTGGATGATGTCGCTTGAGAGAGTTTGTTGATAGCCCTGGAAAAGATGAGTTTTATAAGCGACTTGCCTTGCTAAGGATGAAACGGATTATTTTAAAGGAAGGAAGTCCTTTTTTTCCTGCTAATATTATAAATGTCAATATTTGTGAGGATGGATGTTTGTTCCTCTTTCACGCAAAAATTACTTAACTGATTGGGCTGAAATTTGGTATGGGTATAGTATGGGACTTGGAATTATATTAAAGGCAATTTTTTATCCCGATAAAACGCTGGCGAAGGCGCGGGCAGCAGCTAGTCGTAAAAAAAAGGGCGAGGTTCACCCTAAAAGAGTTTTTTTACAGCAAAAAGAATATCATCATTTGCAGCCGTACTCGCTCGGCTCGATGAGAGGATGCATTGCAATTCAATTCAGTAAAATTATTTAAGTGGATTAAGGTAGATTAATCAGCACAAGACAAGAGTGAACAGGTGTCTTCTAAACCTTCATGATACAACGTCGGCCACATCGTTACTTTCCATCAGGTGAGATTGTGCTCAAACGAACGTCTAAAAACGATTTAAAAAAAACTCATCAGACGAACGACGTCCTCTGCAGACGTTTTTTGTAAATCTGAATCGGTGACTGTAAGTTCTTATTTTTAACAAGGCATCTTTACAGCCGATAATTTATACATGTTTTAGTATTTATCTTTTATTTTATAGTTTAATTTCAATGGCCTGTTTAATAAAGTAACATATCTAAGTAGGTAGGTAGCTACTTGACAATACCAAGTACATATTTTGCATGTTCGTACAATAAATAAACTGAGACGGCTCCCACTTTGGGGATTGTTGTACATTTGCGACAAAGTAAATTCGTCACGAATAAAAGTATGTGTAAATTCGCCACAATTCTATTTTATTAATTTTGGTTATTGTAAATTCGTCACATAGCCTTTTCCGTACAGACAGCAGAAAAATCAATCAATAAGTAGAATAAAATAAAACAAATGATTTGACACTCATAGCTTGGATTAAATAAAATTCAGAATAAAAATGTTATTAATTTTAGTTGATCAGAATTTCAATAAATTTGATTTTTAAAAATAATAGTTACAGTTATAGACAAGTAGCTGATTTGCTAATAACATCAGAAATACAAAAGAAAATTGAAAAAAAAAAAATCACTGAAGATTGAACTATTTTTAATTAAATCTTCCATTTTCGTAACTATCAAGTAGCTGATTTGCCTATAATATTAAAAATATATAAAAAATTTAAATATAATTAAATCACAGTAATAATCACGTTTTTTTTTAATTTAACCGTATATTTAAATAAAATTCGAAGAAAAACGTAATGAATTTTTAATGATCATGATTGAAGAATTAAACCTAACATATACATAAAAATCATAGTTCACAAGTGGCTGATTTACTCATCAAATACAAATATAAACGAAAATTTAAAATAAATCACAGTAATAATCACATTATTATAGAAACCGTACAATTTCGTAAATATTACGGATCTCAATCGGGTTATAAGCCCAAACATTACAAATATAAAAAAAATAGAAATATAATTAAATCACAGTAAAAATCATTTTTTTTAACTTAAGTAAAAATCACAGTTCATATGTGGCTGATTTGCCTAGAAACAATTATATGAACTGTACGAAAAGTAACTAGCTATACATATAATTATATACGTCTTATTAAAATGGACTGATGCTACATAAAAGTCTTAAACAAGCGTTCACCTATTGTCCATAGCATTTTCTTTTGATACTTAGGTAGTCGGAGGCCTTTGTTACTAATTGTACCCTAGGTATATGGGGTGGGTGCCTCCGACTACCTAAGTATCAAAAGAAAATGCTATGGACAATAGGTGAACGCTTGTTTAAGACTTTTATGTAGCCGGGTTTTAGTTTTTAAACTACATTTTTTTTTGAAAGCTATGAATGAATCCTAATTTAATAGATCTCTCAATCATTTTCGAATTAAAATTTTTATTTGCTACACATGTGTGATGTGAGATTATGCGTTGATGAAGTTTGTGTTTTCATTTTTAGTGATAACTTTATTAACATTACCTTGTTGTTTCTGTTATCGTTATCAGTTTTTGTTATAATTTCATTAATAAATGATTCTAAATAGGAGTTTAGAGTTAAAGAGAGATGACTACATTTCCATATTCTGTGATGACTGCTGATAGTTATTTGTTATTATTTTTTGTTGGTTATCTTCTAACATAACCTATAAATTCATCATGAATTTTTGCAATCTATAGATAAACGTTTGATTAATTACGAGCGCTAAACACCATTAACTTTACTTGCGAACCCTACTTACTACGTAAAAATGATGAACTTTACTTAACTGTGACGAATTTACACATAGTTTTTATGCATGTGACGAATTTACTTTCAATGTATGGAGTTTACAAAAATGTGACGAATTAACTTTGTGACAAATGTACAACAACCCCACTTTGGGGATCCTAAGGTGAATGGGTACTTAGTTGATTATCAAAAATGCAAGAGCTGTGTTCCCTTACTTCTTCATTGCTGTCCTAAGTTCTGGTCTCATAGAGCTGACCAGGTAATCCGGAGCAGACTCCATGTAATAAACTTTGATGTCCTGAAAATAAACAAAGTTTTGTGTTTAATTATCTTCAATAACAGTCGACAAGCCATTTGGTAGTTGGTTTGCCATCATAATCATCATCAACAGCTTTTACCAGATTACTGTTGGTCAAAAGCGTTTCCGAGATAATTGCTTTATTGACTCTTCATCATCATCATATCAGCCCATACACGTCCACAGCTGGACATAGGCCTCCCCCATAAGACGCCACAAATAGCGGTCCTGAGCCGCCTCCGTCCATCGATACCCTGCGACGCTGTCGTCGGTCCATCGAGTGGATGGTCTCCCATGTAGGGGGGGGGGGGGGGATTTGCCATAATCACCACGCTTGGCAGGCGGATATTTGATCGCAGTGTTGGTGTTGAAAAATACTCAGAAGGAAGCTGCTGCCCTTCCTCTGGTAGGTTCGGCTCTTACGACATCCACGGGTTGAGATGGAGTATTATTGACTCTTACTTGGGGGTAATACCATACTCCCCACGTTAGGCATGCGGGTTGGGGATCGCAGTTTAGCGATGAATCTGTGCTGTAGGGGGCGCTGCTACCCACCCGCTTCCCCGATGAATATCCCTCTGTCGTTTCTTACGACACCCGCGGAAGTGTTGGGTCTGAGGTTGGGTGGTGCAAATTCTAAGCTGGCTCCCGGCACCACACGGCATTCTCTATCTGCCATCGCTGAGTCTATTTTCCCTGGGAGTCCATCACTACATGTTATAAAACAAAGTCCTCCACCGCGTCTGTCTGTTTGCGATAAATTCAAAAACTACTGAACGCATTTTGATGCCGTTTTCACCAATCGATAGAGTGATTCATATTCATTCATATGGCTTAACTATATTATTTGTCAAGGTTTTGTAAAAAAAAAAAAAAAAACTGTCACCTTGCTAATTGATTTTTGCTTGTATTTTTTCAGAAAGAGTTTTCTACGGCCTTTGGGGAGCTTTAGAGCTCTGGGGCCGGCGGTCCACCATCTAGCGCGCATCAGGTATTGTTTTCCAGGCCCGGGACAACCTTAGCGCAACATAAATTGAAAAGGTGGATTCTCTCTTTGTAGTTTGTTTCCGTTGATTTTGACAGAAGTTTCGTCTTTGTTATTTTTCTGTTCACAGTAAGGAGGGCGTTTGCCGTGGAGCCCGGCGCCGGGCTACCACGCGTGCGCCAGCCGCTGTCATCCCGTTAGGTTATTTAGATTTGTAAGAATTTTTATTTACATTCGTAAGTTCATATTGTGATGGTACAATGCACGCAATCGTTAGATGCAATTAGGAATGCTACGGGAATCAATCCCATCGTGTCTGTGCAGCCTCTCTTAGAGTGCACACAATGTCCCCAGGCTCGTTTTTTCAAGGGACAGAGAGGCCTCAAAATTCACCAAACAAGAATTCATAAGGATCCCATTATCCCGCTGTCTGTTCCGGTTGCAGGAGCGGTAGATATTTCGATGATGAAAAATTCTAATAGTGTGGCTGACACATCCCCGTTTTGGAAAGTTCTGAGTGAGTACAAAGCTACAACCCCTGTTTTTAAACGTATTCCTAGAGGTGCCCGCATCTCTGTCGCTTCTGCTCTCTCAGAGGCCATTAGGAATACTGTATCAAAAAACACCAAACGAGCTTGGGAGCATTTACTAGTTTTCCCTTACAGAGTACTACATGTAAAAAAAGATTTGGCCAACAAAGCTTCTATCACGGTTAGAATCAAACAAAATTGCGTTAGGTACACTGCGTGCGAAGGGCAGCCTATTTCAATTGTTGATCAGGTCACACAACAAAATTCCAAATCAAATAAACCATTGTCTGAGTCTACTATCTATAGACTTGTAGAGAGTAAACTCAGTGATGGTGACATAAAAGGTGCCTCTCGCATACTTTTTTCAAATGACACGATGGCGCCAAATAACGATGATACTCTCATATCTCTTGAGAGTAAGCATCCAGCTGCAAGGGCCAATATCCAACTCCCCGATCCACCGCAAGAGAGTGATGTCGCTGTGGACACGATCAGCCAGGATGTGCTTAAAGCTGTCATGTCTTTCCAGAGTGGCTCCGCCGGCGGCCTGGATGCTGTGACTCCACAGCATCTAAAAGATCTCCTTTCTGGTGGGTCTGGCCATGCAGGTGAAGTCCTTCTCGAAAACTTGACATCTTTAATCAACCTGATGTTGTCAGGTCGAGTCAACAGCGAGATCACAGAACTCTTGTACGGTGCGAATCTTTGCGCACTAAAAAAGAAGGATGGCGGAATAAGACCCATAGCCGTGGGCACCACCTACCGCCGCCTCGCGTCTAAAGTCTGCTGTCGGAAAGAAGCCGACTACCTAGGCGATTATTTTCGACCAATTCAGCTAGGCTTTGGTTCGCGAGGCGGATGTGAGGCCGCAGTACATTCCCTTCGTACATTTTTGGACAAAAATGATGGGGAGGTAATTCTGAAGGTAGACGTCAAAAACGCCTTCAATTCCGTAGACAGGGGCGCCTTGCTAAAAGAAATTAAAGACAAAATTCCAGAAATTTATCCCTATCTCTGGCAATGCTACGGTTCACCGTCAAAATTAATTTACAGAAACAATGTCATTTCGTCCGCGGTTGGTTGTCAGCAGGGCGACCCTCTTGGTCCGGCCATTTTTAGCCTTGCTATCCAACCAGTAATTCAACGTCTTAAATCCAAACTTAATGTTTGGCATTTAGATGACGGAACGATAGGGGGAGACTTGGACACAGTTTTTAATGACCTAAAAATCATCACAGATGAATTTCGGCAAATAGGTTTAGAACTAAATTTTTCAAAGTGCGAGCTTTTTATTTCGGACTCTTGTGTAGACAAAAACAATTTCATAATAAAATTCAATAGTTTGGCTCCCAACATTACAGTTGTAGATAAATGTTCACTTCGCCTCCTTGGTTCACCAATTGTTGATGAGTCTTTTCAGTCATTTGTAGATGAGAAAATTCAAAATTTCAACAAAACCTCGAACAGACTTCTCAAAATTAATAGCCATATGGCTTTTACAATTATTCGGTTTTGCTTGTTTTTACCTAAATTTACGTATTCTTTGAGATGTTGTCAACTGTGGAAACACAGCGAGCTCTTGGAAGGCTTAGACAACATAATAAAGAATACTTTATCATCGGTTTTGAATATCTGTTTCGATGACAAGGCATGGTCGCAGGCCTCCCTGCCTGTCAAATTGGGAGGCTTAGGTATCCGCAAAATTTCAAGTGTAGCCCTGCCAGCGTTCTTGTCTTCCGTCTACAGCACTAGTTCTTTAGTGGAAAAAATTTTAAATCCGTCTTTGGTCTCCCCTGGAAATTCATTCGAAATTTCGTTCTTAGGCGAGGCTCGAATGGCTTGGCATAGTGCTTGCCCTGATGCTGCTCCCCCAAAATCTCTTTTGTCCCACGGCAATGGGACGGGCCTCTGTGTGAGTTGACACGGAATTGTTTGTTACAAACGTGCTCCAGCTCTGCAGATCGTGCCCGTCTCCTGGCCGTTTCTAAATGGGAGTCAGGACATTGGTTGCAAGCACTTCCTTCATATAATACTGGCACTCTATTGGATCCCGTAACTTTCCGTATAGCAACATGTCTTCGGTTGGGTGCAAGGTGTTGCGCGCCTCATCAATGCCAGTGCGGTACTGTTGTCGAACAGCTTGGTCATCACGGATTATCGTGTACTAGGGCTGCCGGTCGGATATCTCGCCATGCCAGCCTTAACGACATCATCCGGCGGGCCTTTGTCACCGCTAACGTACCAGCTATTCTCGAACCGAATGGTCTGTTGCGTGACGATGGTAAGAGGCCCGACGGCATGACTTTAGTCCCTTGGGAGCTGGGCAGGCCTATTGTGTGGGACGCTACATGTGTCGACACACTTGCGCCTTCCCATCTTTCAAGGACATCCGTGAGGGCTGGTTCGGCGGCAGATTTGGCCGAGGATCTCAAGAGGCGCAAATATGCAGGTCTCGACAGAGCCTACGCATTTGCTCCCCTTGGAGTCGAGACCCTAGGTCCGTGGGGTACCGAGGCTCTCCGGGTTTTCAAAAAATTATCTGAGCGCCTGGTCGAAGCGACGCGTGACCCGAGAGCTGGTGAGTATCTGGCGCAGCGCATTAGCATTGCCATACAGCAGCCAGCGTCTTGGGGACGCTTCCGACTGGTATTGATATGGACCAGTTGAGCTATCTGTAGATTGTTTGCAACAGTCTGCAGTTAGCTCAATTGTTTCAATTGTAAATACTAGTTTAATTTCTTTATATTATTTGATTGTTATTTTCTTTGTCAATAAGGTTTTGTATAAATTGGTTAAAATATAACGATAATTGTTGGAAGTGTCGGAAAAAGTAAAACCGCGCCTGAGGAGATTTCATTGAAAAGGCTACCTTATCCCTTTGATATAAAACAAAACAATTCAAGGTGGGATATTCCTCTGTAATAGATCTATATAAAGTCCGCGATGGCATATCTATCTCATAAGCTTACTATAGCCATTCTATCATAGGTACTAATACGTGCGAACCCGGGGTGGGTTTGCTAGTTTCGAAATAAACAATAACGATTTGCGTTTGATTTCCTCTTTTTGGCATAAGTCGGTTCTTACTGTTCTCATTCATCTCATTACCTTGATATTAACTTCCTGGTCAACCTTAGCCTTCAGTTTGTCCGAGATGCAGATGGCCTTGGACAGTGGCGCCAGGTCCTCCGCGTGTTTGGCGATGAAGCCGAGAGTAAACATGCTGTTGTCGTAGTCACGTTTACGGAAATAAACTCCTACGACAAAAATGACAGATTAGATTCTTCTTTCTTTTGCAGTGCCCTACAGGGTGCATGTACAGTCAGCGTCAAATTGATATGAGCGTCTAGACTAGGCCCAAACTTGTTCCGTTTTCGGACTAGTTTGGGCCGAATCCAGTGAGACGAACACGGAATGACTCAATAGTACAGTCAGCGTCAAATTGATATGAGCGTCTAGACTAGTCAAATGATCTGAAAAACATAAAAGCAATTTGATATACGCAGTTCGAATCATCATATTGTTGTAAGCACTCAAGATGTTCAAAATATCGTGCTACTCATTGTTTCATATTTATATAAGCAGTCAGGGTGTTCAAAATTATCTTAGCTAACAAAGCTCTCAAAGATACCCAGTATGCAAACTGTTTTGAGTAAATATTTTTGAAGGTACATTTTATGCACAGATAACTTTGAGAGCTTTGTTAGCTAAGATAATTTTGAACACCCTGACTGCTTATATAAATATGAAACAATATATGTAAAATATGTAAGATATTTTGACCACCTTGGGTGCTTACAAAAATATGATACTCATTATTCATTATGAACTGCGTATATCAAATTGCTTTTATGTTTTTCAGATCATTTTGACTACTCTAGACGCTCATATCAATTTGACGCTGACTGTACAGGACAATTTTAGGTAAAATAGAGGGCTGGTGCTATAACATCGCTACAACATTACAAATTATTGCAAAACTCCCTCTTACACTCAGTCATCATGTGTTGGTTATAATGCGCCCAGTGATAGCTACCCTTTGAAAGAGCTTATAAGGAGGTTCGTCACGGGTTGGCGCGAGATTCAAATTGTTTTTAATTTATTCTGCTTCCTTCAAGGAATAAATCTAGCGGAAAAGTAAGTTGGCGCAAATTGTAAACCATTTTCTATTTACTTATGAAAAAACGAACTTCGGCTCATGGTTTTGGAACATTTGAGAAATTAAGAGATTTTGGGTTAAAAAACAACATTCCCAAATGCTCCCAAAATAAAATTATATTGAAGTTGGTTTTATGATGGGTTCATAGAAAATAGTTCACGATTTGCGCCAAATTACTTTACCGTTAGTTTTATTCTTTGTAAAACTCATAAAAAATTAAAAATCACAAAATTATTTGAATCTCGCACCAACTCGTGACGATCGGGTGATCGTCGAGTCACTCGTCGATCGATTAAAGTTTTAATTTTAAGCTTGATTGGTACCTTTCAAGCTGTTAGTGCCAGGGGTAGGGTGGTATCCGAACATGCCGCAGTAGAAAGCTGGCATACGCGTCGATCCACCGATGTCTGAACCTGTATCGGAAGAATTACATAATAGTACAACATTATAAGCAGAACGAATTTCGGTTAAGAAGGATCCGTGAAAAATTACCCAATTCGGTCCTCACCGTTTTAAAATATTTATTTAAAACGAATCTAGTATATTTAAGGAAATAAATTACCAAATATGATCAGAATATGACCCGCCCGCGGCTACGCCCTCGTGGACTGAGAGGAATATCCCACCATGCATTGTTTTGTTATATCTCAAAGGGATTAGGCAGTGTTTTCGATGAAAGCTCCCAGGCGACTAGACTTTTTCCAACACTTCCAACAATTTTCGTTCTATTTCAACCAATTTACACAAAACCTTGACGAATTATATACCTAAACCTTCCTCATGAATCATACTATCGATTGGTGAAAACCGCATGAGAATCCGTTCAGTACCTAGGTTTTGAGTTTATCGCAGACAGACAGACAGACGCGGCGGAGGACGTTGTTTTACAATATGTAGTTATAGTGATATTTTATTAAAATATGACCAATAATATTGAAATGGTTTTCAAAAAATATTTTGCATCGATTATTTAGCAAGGCGCTTTAATAAATAATAATTTAATAATTGGAACGAAAATATTTATATTTTAAAAGAAAAATAATGATATTGATGAAGAATTTTTAATATGTTTTTATTCATTTAGTGTTTTCTGTTTCCTGTGAGGAGTCCTAGCTAATTTTTGGTCCCGCGCTCATTTTATATGCTATTGTATTTTCTGCAGTGATTTATTATACCTAAAACTACACAAAATATTGTGAAATGAAATATTTTATCGTTTAGATCAGATATTGGTCATATTTTCTGATAATTTTCATTTCTCACACGAGATTGGTTTTAGAGAAATCTTTAACATTATTATTATTAAGACAATTGTTAGTAACTATTATATGGATTTGTGATTATCTGAAATAAATGACTATACTATACTACTATTTAAAACAGTGAGGAATGAATTGGTTAATTTTTCACGTAGCCCCCTTAAACGAAACATTGAGCGTTTTACGTAAATTACTACCTACCTATTCTATGTTGTATTTGCATGTGTTCCTACCAGACCACACTCGATAAGACAAACTACAAGGCAAATACTTCTTGATATTTGACCCCGAGACGATTTTAAAATAATTGAGGAAGGTGTTTACTTTCCTGTTTTGCATCCTTAAAACAGACGACAAGTGCAGCACACATAAAGTTTAATATTTTCTGGTAAAGGCACAGATTAAGTATGGTATATATATTCTTTAAGGCCTTCGTGATACAGCATAGTCACTTTCCATCAGGTCAGATTGTGGACAAACGAAGTCTAAAAAACAATTGTTCAGCTGTTTTCAGAAAACAGTTCCAGGAACGGCTGTCAAAAGAAAGCAAGCCCGCGTTTTATCAGGATAAAAAATAGCCTATATGTTATTCCAGGTCCCAAACTATACCCATATCAAATTTCAGTCTAATCGGTTCAGTAGTTTC
Source organism: Eupithecia insigniata (assembly GCA_947859395.1). Classification (NCBI taxonomy): domain Eukaryota; kingdom Metazoa; phylum Arthropoda; class Insecta; order Lepidoptera; family Geometridae; genus Eupithecia; species Eupithecia insigniata. Next base: position 12,425,331 of record OX402011.1, read on the forward strand.
TGCGTGAAAGAGTAACAAATATCCATACATCCATCCATCCATACAAACTTTTACATTTATAATATTATTAGAAATTATTAAAATTATTAGGAAGGAAGGATTAAAATTATTAGGAAGGAAGGATTAAATATCATGGAAATCCGTTTAGGCGCGAAAAGGTAACAGACAGACGAAATTACTTTCGAATTTACAATTAAATTAATTGGGTCATAGTTACACAAGCTAATAGGCGAAGCGTAAGAGGCGACGAGCGCCGCCTCAGCGCCGCTGGAGCCACCGACAGTGCGCCCCGTGTGGTGCGGGTTCTTGGTCAGGCCGTACACTGGGTTGCTGGTCTCCTGCCTGGAAAATAAAATAAATATACTTTTCAGTTGTTTATTTTCTTTCTTCTTTTGTTTGGGCGATGCAGCCCGCGTCTTGGGGACGCTTCCGACTGGTATGGACCTGTTGAGCTACATGTAGATGCTTGCAACAGTCTGCAGTTAGCTAAATTGTTTCAATTGCAAATACTAGTTCTAATTTGTTTCTATTATTTGACTGTAATTTTCTTTGATAAATAAATGGATTCAGGCGTTACTTTGCGGAAATCCATTGCTCAATATTAGAATGAAAAAATATTGAGTACCAATTCCGCGTATAACCTTCTCTGATAGTATTCATCAAAGTAAGTTGTCTACTAGTTTCGTCCTAATATGGTGCAAATAAATGAGTGGACAAGGTATAGTGAATAAGTAGCACCGAGGTAGCACCTAAGTTCTACCTAGGTATAACATTACATAACGGTAATTATTTTATATGCGAACTTACCACACTAACAGTTCTGGCAGGTTAGAAGACGCTATGAGGATGGCGCCTTGTTCCTTCAGCATGGCGACCGCTTGGCTGTCTTCCACTCCGACCTGGGTCGAACTTTAGTTATTGATCAAGCGAACAAAATGAGAATAAAGAATAGGATAGAATAAAATATCATTTATTTCGACACACAAAACAAACAAAACATAGGACATGGAGATTTATGTGCTAAGTTACAAAAATGCTGGGCGTCAGATCGAGTGAGAAGAGTTATTCAGATTTCTAATGATAACTCTCGATTTGTTCCGATTGCTATTCGCATGATCGCCATAAATAGCAGTCCTAAGCCGCCTCAATACATCGACTCCCTGCGACCCCTACGATGTCATCGGTCTATCGAGTAGGTGGTCTCCCAACACTCCGTTTCGCGTTGCATCGTGGCCGCCACTCGAGAACCCTTACTCCCCAGCGGTTATCAGTTCTGCGAGCCATATGACCTGCTCATTCTTGTAAACCATTTTCTATATACTTATGAAAAAACGAACTTCGGCTCATTGGCAGTTTTGGAGCATCTGAGAAAATAATAGATTTTGAGCTAAAAATCAGCATTTTCACAAATGCTCCCAAAATAAAATTATATCGATGTTGGTTTTATATGGAAAATAGTTCACGATTTGCGCCAAATTATTTATCCGTTAATTTTATTCTTTCTATAAAGCAGAAAATATAAAAAATCACAAAATAATTTGAATCTCGCGCCAACTCGTGACGATCACCCTTAATGCAACAAAATTGCTAATAACGGTAATAACTCTTTTTGTACCTACATGCAAAAGGATTTATTACCGTTATTAGCTATTTTAACATGGTGTCTGTCTAAATAATTACTTGTACATAATATATTTAGGAGTCTGCCGATGGTGTGAAAAGATGTAGGTATACAGACTACCCGTAGGTACGTTTGTAACTACTAGCTGCTGCCCGCGCCTTCGCCCGCGTTTTATCGGGATAAAAAGGCCTGTTTTTCCAGATCCCAAACTATACCCATACCCAGCTCAACCAGTTCAGTAGTTTTTGCGTGATAGAGGAACAAACATCCATTCTCACAAAATTTGAAATTTATAATATTAGTAAGATTTTATAGAGATCCTTACTTCCTTTCGCCGCGCCCATAGCCCCATCGTGAGTGGCATGCCTTTTACAGATTGACTCTCCTTCGTTGTGAATGGGACGCCTGGGGACAAGTATAAGGTCATCGAATGGACGTCATGACAACATTTACCTACAAGTCAAGTTTGTATAAAACAAAACAAGTATTTCTTTCAATAAGTATTGTGTTTCCGAACGTTATGAAATCTAAAGGTCATGCGCAGAAAAAACTATCTACCTATACAATTAACGTACCTATCTCGAATTGCTTCGCCATTGGAAGCTTGCTTATTAAAAGTAGGTAATCAATCTGTGCTTGCTTACTTGATTTACCTCAATGCACATATTTAAATCCCCTAGTGCTTAGTTTGGGTCTCACCAGAAATCCTTATGAAGTATATTTGGTAAATTATGAATAAATTAAATATCCAAGAGTAAGTTTCTACGAGTTGTAAGTGCCATAAAACGGGGCTATTTGGAACAATTTTTTTCGAACGAAACGTTTAAATAAATTTATGTCAAATAGGGTTTACCCTACATTTTCGAATCTACAGAACAGTAAAGTTTACCTAAAATACGCCTACTGAGTACTGGCTCAGCAGCTATCGTGGAGTTTCACAAAGAACTAGTAACTTACCTGTCTTTGCCTGCACTGAAAACCAGCGCTGGGTGGACACGCCAGTTTCTAACCAGTAAAGTGCTGAATGTAGGCCATTTTTGCCCTAAATCCTGCTACGCACAGAAATAGGCAGCAGCAATCCCATTGAACTATATTTCTAGCGTAGTAATAGTAAATCAATAGCTAAGCCTAGGATTAATTTAATGTCTTAAACTCTTAAGTCACTATGTTCACTGTGTTGTATGGCAGATTTAAGGTAGGTAAGTAAACAAAATTATTTTCATTCTTTCTTACCTAAGAACGGCTTCTGTTTCCATTGCTCCTCAGTCAGCCCTGCTGCTACAAGCGCATCCACCTCTTTAGCGTCGGCCAGCGCAGCCTCGTAGCGCTCCGCGGCTATCGCATTGATGATGGGGTTTACCTAAATATGGATAACATTAAGCAGGTTAGGTAAGGTACTGACCGGCGCGGCGCGGCGTTACGGAATTAATATTAATTACCTATTTATATTAATTCCTATTTATTTACACTAGACCATAGCGTTACCGATGCCTCCAAATCGTTATCTCATACATTGAATAATTATACAATCTTTAGACACAAAAATACAACAATAAAAATTAACGATGCACCTACATAAAATAATTAAATTAAATCAACAAAAAATAAATATTAAACCGAAAATGGCTAAAACTTCAAAACACAAAACGTATTAATGTTTTTTTAGCTTGTTAAACGTAAGAGCCGTAATATACCATTCCCAGCGAGTATTATACGTTACGCCTTGCCGCGCTGTGTGCTAAAACCTGTCTCGTGAGCGCCTTCTTTCCCCGTACTTATTGAGCTCGGCGAGTAATATTGTTCTGTGGTAATGACTACCCGAACGCTCGCTTTGTAACAAGTTACATTACGCCCCGAAACGCCCCGGGCAGAACCCACCTTTAGCGTTGTCTTCTTATTTCTGGCCTGGCTATTAGGAAGGAAATGGAAAAGAGGAGCGGAAGTGGGAGGAAAGGGAGACCTTTGTCCTGCAGTGGGAGTGGGACCTTAGCGGCTTTTAATAATAATGAGTATGTATCTTCAAGAGATAAGTACCTATAGTTAACGTTTTTCTAGACCATTCTACCAGTACAATCGATGATTCTATCCTATAACTTATGACGCAGACGTAATTCTTTAGAGACGAATTCGATATTCTAATTCGATACAAGTCGTAATGTCGTCTGCCACTTTTAGGAAATAAGAGCAAGGTTTTTCATGAGATAGAAGTAATCAGATATTATTTTCTCATAGGTATAAATCAATAGCAATGTAATAATTAAATTACTAGGTAATTGCTCAAAAGTTTTAAAAAGTCTATGGCTTATAAAACGCTACATATATGTTTTTATGTTGTATTGTTTCTAGGTCATTAACTCACACTGGAAATGTACTGTTACTAAATTTAAACTTTTAAAATTGAATTGAATAGCAATGTTAGAAAATATCTGCACATACCTAACAATTCTAGCAAAAAAATTATGCTATGTTAGTGATAGACTGGCGTGGTTTTAAGAAAAAACCAGTTCTTGCGAAAACAGCAAGATGACGTAATTATGTATTGAGGTAACCTAAGGAAATTATTTATATAGTATCTCATTGTTTGAATCACCTCTACTGGACAAACGAATGTGGTCCAAAATCATGATGAAATAACGATGTGTCAAATCAAGTCAGATATTCATCAATACAATTTAGACATTATAATACGACCAAACTTAGATTACTTAGTTTGAATAAGTTTTTCGTGAATTTGACTCTGAAGCCGCACTAGGCTAGTAATTTTGTCAAGCAGGGAGTAGTTTAGGTGTTAAACTACGAAACGGTTTTTTTGTCTGTTTATACCGACCGACAATATACCGACTGTCTTCTCTTTCTTCATCAGCATTCATAAGTCCACTGTTGAACATGACGAGGTAGTAGATGGTAGTAGGTAATTTACTCCCTAGTCGACTAAATAACTATACTCCGATTCAAAAACCTGGATATGTTTTGTATACAAAGGGGTAACAAAACCCAAGGAATATTGGTGGAAAATATTTAACGAAATTGGTATCATCGAAGCAAAGCACAGAAGCTCGAAACAATTTTTGGTTATGAAAGCTTTCATTCATAATTTAATTGATCTCTCGTTCGTTTTCAAATTCGAATTTTAACATTTTTTGCTACACATGTGAGATTATGCGACGTTGAAGTTTATGTTTTAGTTTTTAGTGAACTAATTATTATAACTTTTCTGTTACCTTGTTGTTTTCTGGTATTGTTATCAGTTTTGGTTATGTTTTCATTCATGGCTTTGTTGACATAAAATATCTTGGGTTCTAAATCAGAGTAGGTATAGACTAGTGCGAATAAGGTTTGTCTCATTTGTGTAGCCTTGCAATATTTTCGCTTCGTTAAGTTTGTCATAACCTTACCTCCTTTATCCTCTCGATCAAAGCAGTCACCAAATCTTCAGACTTCAACTCCTTATTCCTGATCTTCTTAGCGAGGGACACCGCACTCTCCGCGAGGATACCATGCTTCTTGTTCAGATCTGGGACAGGGATGACCCGTTTGCGTTTGTCCCAATACAGACCGAAGAAGAAATCGATGATGTGGTCCACGATTATTCGTATGTAGAGGAGAACGGCCGCTATTTTTTCACCCATTTTTCCTTCTGCGGGAGAGAAGTGTTTTGAGAATAATTAACCCTAACTAATATTATAAATTTGCCCGGCCGTGGGGCCACGGCGGCGTACGAATATCGACCCCTCCAACTCAACCCGTGGATTTCGTAAGAGCCGACTAACCTACCAGAGGAAGGGCAGCAGCTTCCGTCTGAGTATTTTTAAACACCAACACTGCGATCACCGATCCGCCTGCCAAGCGTGGTGATTATGGCAAATCCCCTCATACATGGGAGACCATCCACTCGATGGACCGACGACATCGTAGCGGTCGCAAGGAGTCGATGGATGGAGGCGGCTCAGGACCGCTATTTGTGGCGTCGTACCTGTGGCGTGTCCTTCCTCGTGCCCTAACTAAGCAATAATCGACTTAATTTTTGGCATAGAGTTAGTTGAAAGCATGGAGAGTAACATAGGCTACTTTTTATTTGTTCTTTTTGTGCTTTTTTGTCCTGGTAAAACATCATATTCCCATGGGAGATTTAGGTACGGGAAAAAATACCTTTTATCTCCCTACAAATGTGCAATTCGAATTAAACTGGGTAACCGCGAGGAACAGCTAGCAGTATGATAATTGCGTTCCTCATGTATACCTACCCTACCTCCATTTTGCAAGACATAGATCTCGATGTTCTTTAATAGTTTTATTTTTTCATTAATTACAACATGGCGGATAGTGATCTGATCAGATTAATATGTATTTCATAATCGTGGTTTATTGGGTAAAAATAAAATAAAATAAATATACTTGGTTGGTCATCCACGCAACAGAGTTTATCGAGCTAGGGAATAATAGATAATCTCTAGATGTTTTTCTAATGCAAAGGAAATATAAATTATATATATTTTTTATTTGCCTTATTTTTTCAATTAAGTTTTTCCATTATTTTCCGTCGATAAAAGAAATAAATACTTATCAAAATGCACTGGCGCTCAATTAAACCAGATAAAGATTGACATGTTTTTTCCGTTCACTGTTGACATTGGTCTTTTTCTGCATTTGTTTTATACTTTTTGGTACCTAGTTGAATGTCACAAGGTTATTATTATTATTGCATGACGTGTGTGTCCAAAACAATATCACGAAATTGCCCGTATTGTTTCGCAATGGAGCAGCTCAGCATCGTATTTCGGTCAGTGAACCACTTTCCTTACGTAAAGTTACGCATCAAACGCCACGCAAATGCTTGTAAGTGAAGCTTTATAGGTAGGTACCTAAGTTAGTATGTCTCTAGCTTCTTCCCGTGGCTTTGCTCATGTGAATCGTGAGTGACATGAGAACTCTGAAACGGGGCAAATTCCGCGTATCACGTGATACTTTATCGAGTGATTCTCATTATCACGGGATAAAAATATCATGTGCTAAAATATTGAGTACCGCCAAAAACTGCATTCTCGTGCAACTTCACAAAGAATAAAAACGTCAAGTGTGAGTTGGACTCGCGCGCCGAGGGTTACGTAATTATAAGGCCTTGATTATTGCTTTTGTAGCTTAATCACTAAAAAAAATTTTTATGCTTTCCAATTCTATTGGGTACCTACCTATATACAGGTTCCCTATCGACGGGATATATCCCGTTGTCTGACCTAGAATCATGACTGCAGTTTTAGCATATTTCCCTTTACTTGTGCTATATGGCTTTGCTTCTTCCCCATGATTCTAAGTCAAGCGGAAGTACCTACCCTATTGGTTTTCGGTCCAAGGTGAGAATCAAATATTATTTTTCATGTGACTATACTAAAAATTCACGGTTTTCCGATTTTTCCATTTATGGCCTTTAAACTTCTTGCATAATTTCATGATTCTAGGTCAACGGGAAGTGTCCAAAAAGTGTTCAGTCCATAGCGAGAATCAAACATTATTTTTTATGTGAATACGGTTTTTTTCAGGTCTAAACTATAATAGATAAATCTTTATAAACTATTTTCCTAAAAACAAGCTAGGTAGGTAAGTATAGTGCCCTTACTTCGTCAAGGAAAATCATTTTTAAAAAGGTACAAGGTAGGTATGTAAGTACTTTAGGTTAAGTGCTGTGCTGACCCAGACTTTATTTTTAAACACAAAAATATACTAGTACTTACCTACTTAGGTAAATAAAGTACCTATGCTTAAGTGATGCTGACGGTCACAAAAGATGTAAAATCAAGACATTGAGTTTCTACAACCCTAGATTAGTAGAAAATAGATTCTTTAGAAAAAATATCTACACTTCTAGAAACAAGTAGGTACTTGGCTCTAGAATTCTAGATATTTTTTGTAAACAAAGAAGCAATAAAACCAATGAAAAAATTATGAGACTGGCATCATCGGACGGAGCACATCGCAGAAGTTCGAAACAAAATGTTGAAAGTAAAACCACAGATTAGGTAATGTGGCAAACTTTCAACAATAAACATTCATCATTTCATTCGTCTCTCGTCCTTTTTCGGACTCAACTTTGAACCTTTTCTGCTGCGCCTGCGCGTGTTGGTTATAGAAATTTCGATTGAGTTCTACTTTTGGAGAAATTAATATAAAAGGAGGTTCATTATTAAAAATCAACGTAATAGGTACCAAAGGCGCCATTATATCAGACTTTATTGTAGAGGTAGACCATTTTCTATGAACCCATGTTGGTTCATAGAAAATGGTCTACCTCTACGGTAAAACCGCAAAAATATTTGAATACTGCGCGAACGCGAATGTTGTCTGATTCCGTGCCGAACACACAGAAACAGAGTTTCTGAAAAGCCGCTGCTGCTGGTATGCTGGTAGCTCCCAAGCTGTTATATAAGTTTCAAATATTTTTTGTGTATGTGTGACCAATTTAAAAATATTAAAAAAAAAATAAATGAGACGCCAAAAATAAAAAAAATAAAATACCCCCAGTGTGAGGCTTACTAACTATAATAGCAAAAAACCTTATTTTTACAATTACCTATAGGTACAGAGTCTATCTCATTCATATAATTATACTTCGGTTTACGTTCTCATTTGGATACATAAACAAAGTACCTACATCGTTTAAAGCTAAAGAAAATTATATAAATTATATATGAATAGGTATATATATATATATATATATATATATTCGTAAATTATTAATTTCATCATGTCAATAAAGGCATATTAAAATCAATGAATTCATTAAAAATAATACTAACTAAGTAGGTACATTATATTTTAAGTACCTAACTTATTAGCAATCCTTAAAATGGACACTGCTGGAACCTCTTATCAATAGCAAAAACAGAAGTCAATCAGTTCAAATATACGTACTTACATTTTGTATTCCAAACAATGACGCATTGATAATGAAAGTAATAAATAATCAAAACAATAAAAACTCACAATTCAACGGACACCTATACACACGGACCCACCGGGTAACACTGACGGTAACGAAACGAAGGCGAATGGAAATGTAGAGTGGCTCTACTCTACTATTGCGCGCGCTCTGTTTCTATTTATTTATTGTAATTGAAACACCTACGAAGGATACACATTACAAGTTGAGAATTATGTTTGTGTACAAAATTATTGCATGCATTTGTGTTCTCGCATTTACAGGCGGTTTCAGGCGGACATCTAACTTCGATAATAGTGAAAATTGAGTTGGCAAATAATATAAGATTCTATAAATTACTACAACGTGTTTTAACGCATTCATTGCCCAGTCTTTGCGGCACGACCCGCAGCTACTGATGGACTCGCAGAAGTACATGTGCGGCGTTGGCAATGAAAGTGTTAAAGGATTTTTAAGTAAGGACCTAAAATTATATTTAACCTAAAACAGGAGTAAAAATTTGTAAAATCGTAGATTAATTCAAACTAATATGATTTATTTATTTAGAACACAACAGAGGATACACTTAAAGCACATAAATGTATATCTATTTTACTACTAGCTGACCCTTGCCTATATATGTATATAGCCTATAACACTCTCAAATAACGTAGTTTTCAATATACATATAAAAGAATTTTCAAAATTGATAACTATAGAAAGTTTTTCGTTTTAATAACCTGTACCAAAAACCATTTACGCTGATTAACCGTTACAACGGTAGCCGAAAAGAGTCCCTGGTACCAAGTTTCATTTGAACTCATTGAGGATTTTGCGGCGCTATTTGCAGCCATGAAATTTTATTTCTATCCCCTGTCCCAAGGGAACCCTATTGAAATCCGGGATGAAAAGTATCCTATGTCCTTCCTCATAGTATGAACTCAAATCCTGCCAAGTTTCATTTGAATACATTCAGTAGATACGAAGTCATGCGCGGCCAAAAAATTTTACTTTCATCCCCTCTCCCAAGGGAACCCTATCGAAATCCGGGATGAAAGTATCGTATGTCCTTTATATATGAACTCAAATCTTGCCAAGTTTCATTTGAATACCTTCAGTAGTTTCGGCGCTATGCGAAGCCAAGAAATTTTACTTTCATCCCCTCTCCCAAGGAAATCCTATTGAAATCCGGGATAACAAGTATCCTATGTCCTTCCTCGTAGTATGAACTCAAATCCTGCCTAGTTTCATTTTAATACGTTCAGTAGTTGCGGAGTTATACGCGGCCAAGATACAGACAGACAGACATGATGGAAAAACATTTCATTTTTGGCATCAGTATCGATAAAAGAGAGCCCTCCAAAACAAAATTCTAAATATATACAATGTACAGAATTGGACCTGTTACAGTTTTATTATAAGTATAGATTATCAAGAACGAATCCTACATAATTGTTGACAGGGTTTTATTGTGTAGTCAAGTCACTAAGACTAGCTAACCTAAGAACAATATTTGTACCTATGCGGAATTAAACTATTACTACCACCGTCCACTTCTGGGACACTAGGCTTTCCTGGATAAAAATCCCATAAAATCGTATGCGAAGCCGCGAGCAGAAGCTAGTCCCTACATAAGTAAAAATAATTGAATTGCGCGTCCCACTCATTTAGTTTCGTAAATGTACCTTCGTTTGACCACAATCTCAGCTGATGGAAAGTGATGATGTGGCCGACGTTGTATCACGAAGGTCTAGAAGACCTGTTCACTCTTGTCTTGAAGAGACCCAGATTGTAATTGACCGGAAAAACTGAAGCAGGCAGCGAGTTCCATTCCTTAGCGGTGTGAATGATGAAGGTGGAGGAAAACCGCTTTAATTTGATTTAAATAGAGTAAAACCGCGCGCAAGTTTAGATTGGAAGAACTCTACCAACCCAGAGCGGCCGGTTATTATATAGCTATGTCTACATAACAAAATGCAAGTAATAAACAAAAACCGGCCAGACTAGTCCGCAATATTAGATGATTTTAACTTGTTCTAGTGCAGGCTAATTAAGATGAATAATGCTAAGAAATGGCTCTTATTACCTACATGCATTGTATGCAAGAATAGTGCGAAGAAATGGCTCTTATAACCTACATGCATTGTATGCAAGAAGTGCGAAGAAATGGCTCTTATTACCTACATGCATTGTATGCATGAATAGTGCGAAGAAATGGCTCTTATTATCGACATGCATTGTATGCAAAAAGAGACGACCTAAATAAGGTACTTGACCCATGTAAGGCCCAGACCTTAGTAAGGCCTGCCGTTTAAAAATCCCGCTTCGCTGGCGTCTTTCAATCAGTTCAAATATCAATGCGTGCGTCTCGACCAATCAGAGAGAAGTGCCGAAGAAACCGTTCGACTGCGGCGATCCTGTCAGGACTAGTTCTGCAAAAACTGTGCTGTGAGTGACATTGCGAACGATTTTATAAATTTTCGGCGGTTTCAAATGTAAGTTTTGTGCAATTTTACATATAAATCGCCATCGTATCTAAGTATTATCATTGTGTAGCTATTTACTTACACTATTACTGCAAAAAAAGCACTGTAGCATGAACTTATATTTAGTAACGAATTATTAAAATAAAAATACCTGTCTCTCAATAAGGCCTATCAAAAATATTCATTGGCCTTATTAGGTAATATTAAAAATAACTTTTTTGTTTGTTTATTTACAGTGACAAAATGGAAGAACCTGGACCACCAACTGTTAAAAAACGAGCACCCTGGACATCCACACAAATAGAGAATGCTGTCAAGGCAGTACAAAGAAATAATTTGTCACAGCATGCAGCTTCTAAACGGTTTATTCCGAGAAGAACCCTGCGGAACCATCTTAAGACCGGATATCTTAAAAGGCAACTTGGACGTGCAGCGACGTTCACCACGGAACAAGAAAACGACTTAGCCAAACGAATCATACGACTAGCTGAAGTAGGAATGCCAATGACTCCTAAAATGCTTCGTCTGCAGGCGTATGCTTTTTGCCAGAGGTATAACATACCCAACATATTTAACGATGCGAAGTCTTTGGCAGGCAGAAAATGGCTGAAGCTATTTCTTCAAAGACACCCGGAAATAAGAAATCGCAAAGCTCAAATGATGAATCCTGCTAGAGCGCAGAAGCTGAATAAATTCATAGTGAAGGATCACTTCGAGAAAGCCAAAACCTTGATGCAGAAACTGATGATCGAAAACAGACCAGAATGCATCTACAATATGGATGAAAAAGGTTGCCGTATTTCACTACATCACCAATAGAATGTTTTGGCTTTGAAAGGCTCAAAGCGGGTACATCAGATTGCTAATGAGCATGCCGAAAGTGTCACAGTGGTTGGTTGTGCGAATGCTGTAGGTAATGCTATACCTCCTATGATTTTATTCAAAGGGAAGCGGTTGAAGCCAGAGTTTACTGACAATTTACCGACTGGATCACTGGTGAAGATGACTCCCAAGGGATATATGACACATACCACATTTGTTGATTTCATTGGTCATATGGCCAAATATAAAACAGCAGGAAAATGTCTTCTTATCTTCGATGGAGCCAAATGTCATCTGGATTACAGTATTGTGGAGGAAGCTGACAGACATGATATAACGCTGTATTGTCTACCGTCGAACACGACGCACGAACTTCAACCGTTAGACAAGTCTGTGTACCGTTCTTTTGAACACCATTGGGACGAGGAATTGCTGAAATTTGTCAACAAGCATCCAGAAAGAAAGTTGATCAAATCGATCTTTAACGTGATTCTGTCACAAGTTTGGTCTAAATGTATGACCCACAGCAACATCACCAATGGGTTTAGAGCCACTGGTCTGTATCCCTTCGATCCACACGTGATCCCCGAAACAGCATATGCTCCCTCAGCATTGACTGAGATGACCATTGACGAAGCTACTGTTTCCGGTGGAGGTAGTAGAATCGGCACAAGTGATTCTCTTGCTGAAGGTGACACAGACGTAGAAATTACAAACCGTATCCCAGAGGAATTAAATGATTCGGATTCATCTTCAGGTGATGATATGCCTCTTTCCAGACTGCAAAGTGACAGGAGCCGTGCCAGTCAAGATCCCGGCCCTATTGCAACAGAGCATGCACCGCAAACAGAAACGTTGAATGCATCTGTAAAATCTCCATTTCAGCAGTTCATTCCCACTCCAAAAAATATCAAAATAAACAAGAATGCACCAAGAAAAAAAGCTCTCAATTACAAAGGTCAAGAAGTGACCAGGGATTTATTTGCGACAAAAAACAAACAGACAGTTGACACTGCGAGGCCGTCTACTTAATCGGCAACACCTGCACCCATAACCACAGGGGCCTGGTTTTGTAACGGTTGTCATGAAGATAAAATTATGGACATGCGGCAGTGCCATGATTGTGGCAAGCGGTATCATGAGCTCTGCGTGGGATTAACATATGAAGATGAAGATTTCACATGTCCAGGAGGCTGCTAAGCTAATTTTAATTTACTCGACAAGCAAATGAAGGCTGATTATTAGACTGATTACGACTTAATTACTAGTGTGTACCTAAGAATACCAAATACGGGTAAAATGTGATTCTTTAGATTAGTTTTAACACTGAAACGTTCCAAATGATTGTAGTTGGCGTTTTTTTTGTTGTTGATTATATGTAATGTTGTAGCTTTAAAATATTTGTCCTAATAAGGCCTATAGCACGGCCTTATTTTGACCATATGGTCTAATTAAGGCCCAAAGGAAGGTTTTTTAAAAACTCCTCTATGTTTGTAATGAACGTGATTTTTACCGTGGTATCTGTTTATTTTCTAAAGATAAATCAATAAAGAAGTACCTAAAGACAAATTGAGTTTTTAATTCTTATTATTTTCAATTTTATAAAGGAAACTTCGTTAGGTGGGCCTTACATGGGTCAAGTACCTTAAATGGTTTTTAAAACCGGCAGGTTACTTGTATTTGTATGCATACTTGACAGCTCTGGCACAGAATAACATATTAATAATGCACAATCAGGACCGCTATTTGTGGCGTCGTACGGGGGAGGCTTATGTCCAGCAGTGGACGTGTTGGGCTGATGATGATGAATGCACAATTCACAGAGCATCATCTAGCCTCGAAAGTAAGCAGAACTGGTGTTTGAGAAACTTTTTTAAACATACCTGCCTAAGTAATACTCTTTGTTTCATCAGAGCTGCAGAGATGATGCTGCGTGAACCGTCCAGTCAGTATTAGGTATTTATTTTACTTATTTTAGGTTAGCGCATTCACTGCCCAGCCTCGGCGGATACTCGACATAAATAGATATTTTGAAGAGTTCAGTCATACGGAAAAAATATCAGCAGATCGTACAAATATTTGTTCAAAGGCGGGAATCGAACCCGCAACCTGCGTCGCAGGCGGATTTTCACACGCTACGACACAGAATTAATCTTACGGTTATTGGAGAATGGTAAAATTGGAAATGGGCTGTTCATTCTAGGAGTTTTATGCAGAAGTCCCGGTAGGTACATTATATCCTAACTCTATCTACGCAGCTGCTGTTGGACATGTGCATCTAGCTTGAGCCATGAAAGTGTTAATATAATATATAATAAGTATAACATAATATAAAATAAGTAGGTATAATAAGCGTAGGATGTTCAAATAAAATCCAGATATAGAGACGAAAAATCTTTATTTGATTTTACAACCGGACATATAGTCCAGACACCGCCCGTGCCCTACCTACTCGTACATACATACACCTACCTCTACAGACATCTTGTCTATCATCATCATCAATGAAAAACATCAAGGGAACTACTCTATCTCTCATAGGCCCATTCAGTTACGCTGAACATCAGTGCCGAGGTTTGAAACGTGGGTAAGATGTTAATTTGTACGCAGAAAAATCTGATTAAGGTCTAGATCTTCTTTCCGACCGTTGTTGGAGGCACGAAGGGAGGCCTCGGAGGTTATGCCTCTTTGCCCCGGCTTCAATTCGAGGGGTGACGACCCCTCGGTCGGTCCTCGGGTTGTAAAGCAGAATGCTCTTTTCTGCTTATAGTATTCAATTTGTTTTTTTAGGGCTGCATGTGGTTTTTTTTTATAATTGAAACTGTAGGTATGTTCGTTTTTTAAGCATATTTTATGCTTGTTGTGTGAGTTATATAGCATTATTTATTTATTTATGGGAATAAATGTTTATAATTTCAGCGCTAGTTTCCAACTTCACTTCCTTAGGTTATATAATTATATAACAGATATAATATATTTGCCTTTTTTGCTGAGCAACCATTATGTACCGTAAATGATTTCAATGTAATAATCATACATATGAAATTAATAATCAGCGTCAGCGATCTGGTCAGCGTAACTGCAATCTTAGCCTTAATCACAATGCAATGTCTGCATAAGCAGACTTAATGTTCAAAACAGGTTTCAAGAGGATTCAAAAATTAATTCAATTTAGAATCCAGTACAATGTAAAAAACGATACTTAATCAACAAATTGCATTAAGACATAGTATATAACAAGTAGATCAAACTACACAACAATCATAATATAGAACTGCGTTACACAATCTAATACATTTCTATTTTAATGAGTTCATTTTGTCTGGTAGCAGAGAGAAACACGGCCATTGTTTAAAATTATAAGCATGTATTTATTATAAGATTAAGTACTCTTTGATGACCTAAGTTATTTTTAAAACAATATTTTATTTATTCATGTATATCGCCCGAAAGCTAAGTGCCGTTCGACTAATTACTAGTTTTATGTAATGTAGGAGGAGGTAAAAGGTATCCCGGGGACGGACATCGGGGTACATGAAAAGCGCATGCGAAGCCGTGGGCAGCAGCTTAGAAACTAATAAAGCGCAATCCTTTATTGGCTGTAGGTAATAATCATAATTGTTTAAGTTTCGTTAAGGTTATTTCTAAGACCTGTGGGTGTTGTGAATAAATAAAAAAAAAAATACAATGGCCGAATAACTGCCGCTTACTTCCAGACAAGAAAACAAATAGTCTATACTAAGGTAGTATCATATAATAATATCACTTAGGAACTCACCTATTGGAATGAAGTCACATCACGACACCCTGCTCTAACCGTATTTACAACATTTAGGATATAGTTTGTACGTCTGTAGACATTTTCTAAGTGTCCATTTATGGAAATAAAGAAATTTAGATTTTAGAGAGATTACAATATCGCTCTTGTGGTGTTTGTAAACCTAGCCAGAACAAAAGAGGCGAACCCTTCAACAAACACCACTGACAATGAGTTACACTGGGTAGAGCTCAGATTTTTTTAGATACCTACGTGGGACCATGTAAACTGAAGAGATACTGAAACAACTGTCAACTACAAAAAGTCCTGGGTATGTGTTTTACATAAATATAATTGGGAAATTACATTTTAATTGACGTTTTTAATATGTAGTTTCTTTCATTTATCGTCAAAGTGTAATAAAATTAATATTCTGTAATTATGAATTTAATGTTTGTTAGCATATATGCTAATTTAAAGCCGTGGGGCCGCAGTGCACGAATATCGACCCCTCCAACTCGACACATGGATGTCGTAAGAGCCGACTAAGGGAACCTACCAGAGGAAAGGCAGCAGCTTCCTTCTGAGCATTTTTCAACACTGCGATCACCAATCCGCCTGCCAAGCGTGGTGATTACGGCAAAACACCCCCTGCATGGGAGACCATCCACTCGATGGACCGATGACAGCGTATCGCAGGGAGTCGATGGATGGAGGCGGCTCAGGACCGCTATTTGTTGCGTCGTATGGGATAGGCCTATTTCCAGCAGTGGACGTGTATGGGCTGATATGATGATGATGAGGTCAATTAAGGTAAGATATAACTGGATGTATTTAAATTTTAAGACCTACTATGCAACATATTGTATTCTGGAAATAAGTATGTTTAATCTCAATCTTTATAGTTAACCGACGAAGCTGGTAGTTAATTGTCTGATTAACTTTTGGTGAACAACAGCATTACGCCTGGAAAAGGTCGCGGTTAGCGAAAAGGCCGCCCATCGTATTTGTTTTCTTTATTTTTTTATTATTTGGTGTACAATAAAGAATAGTTGTATGTCGCTACTTCAATATGAACTGGCAACTCTGACTGAACTGGCAACTCTGACTGAACTGACGACTCCGACTGAACTGGCGACTCTGACTGAACTGGCGACTCCGACACTCCCATGCGAGGTGCCTCATCATTTTTCAGTTTTAGTTTCCCCAATCTAGCATTACACAAACACAACGTTACATCATGGACCTTCAACCAAGGTCAATTATAATCTTAAATAATTCAAAGTTCAGAAATATGTTCTTTTTGATGACCGGTTTACAACAATTTGCATAAATGTTAACCTGTCCGATTCAAAATAGGTAAATAAACTGACTAACATCGAGAGGTTTTAGATAAGCAATACTGGCGCTTTAAATACTATGATGATCCAAGAAAATAAGGTCTGCTCCTCCGGGAGTGGCTCTTGTGACGTCACTGTCCATTTGCCACATTATTTGAACAAAATGTGGAAGTAGGGAAACAAATATAATAAGGATCAATTGAAAAATCAATAAAAAAATTACAATCGTCAATTATAATTGTTAAATCAGTCAAAACAGCGTTAGTTAAACACGAGTCAATGTGATAAATAATTGGTAAATACAGAAAACAGATTCGTCTTCTAATTCGCCGATGGAAATGATGACGTCACAAGCGCCAACCACGAGACCATAGTGTCGCGGAAGAGAATACCTTGTTTTCTTATACCATGAATACTATAACGGGCATCGCATCTCAGTGTAAAAATTGTCAATGTTCTTTTTTTCAGTGACAAGGAATTGCAAGGAAAATATTAACACCAGTGCAATAGGTTGTAAAACAGTTGTACGTTGACAAAATCACGTTCTGGCTAGGTCTTTAATTAGACTATAATTAGGTGCTTAGTATATTTCTATTACTAGAATATCTACTAATACTGTGAAGCGATTTTGTATCTACAGACGTTATGATTATAAAAGTTAAGGCTGTTATCATAGATTTGTAATACATTTTTTATATTTTAAATAACTTTTAAATACCAACCATTTTTTATATAATCTAGGACCAGAGTGCTTGACGAATCCAACGAACCCAAACTCGACGTGGTTAAGTCGTTTCGTTTAGGAGTTCCTATAACCACCTTCCATTTCCATCATAAGACCAGCTCGATGGTATCATGATGACTTTGCATTGTCACCGAACACACATACATTACATTAGTAGGTATGCTAAATTTCAGCTCAATCGGTCGAGGAAAACTGGTCTAAAATTGAATTGCAAGATTCCACCCAAACAAACATACATTGTAAGTGTAACATTACAATGGGAACGCTTAACTATACTCAATTTTTTTCATTATCTGCAAAAAAGATTTACAATCCCGCAGTACTTTACCTCAAATTAACTTTCTTGTTGTTGATTTTTATAAACCCTAGATTGGTCGCGTGGATTGTATAACGTAATTCACATTTGCAAAAACTAAAATTTCTTAAAAAACTATAATTGAATATTTTTTTTTGCGGCTCCATGTGCATTTTCACCTAAATATCCACAAATCGCTCTCAGCTAATGGTTGCAAGTGTGGATTACATACTGGTATATAATCCGCGCGACCATTCTACTCTACACAATATAAAATCTAGCCGCTTTGAGATCCTGATCCGATTTGAGCCTTTCTTCAATAAATATTGTTCACAAATCTGTTGACTCATGCTTGGAGCATGACAATTTTTTTATTGGGATTTGTTGGCATAATTTGCAGCAATATGACAAATACATATATCATATACACATTTTTGTAATCCTTTGACCACGATCTCACCAGATGGAAAGTGACCATGAGGCCGACGGTGTATCACGAAGATCTAGAAAGACATCTGTTCACTCTTGTTTTGAAGAATACATCTACAAAGATTCAAGACAATACCTACTTTACTTTATGTACCAGCCATTTTAAGTTCAATCACAAACGTTTGATAGTTTTGCCTGGGTTCAATTAAAATACAAAGAAAATGTGTTGGTACAAATAGAATTGCGATTATTTTGACTTAATATGCAATTTTTTACCAATATGTTATCTTTGGCAAATATGCTATTGGTTATTTAAATAACACACTCACAATCACTGCTCTTGAGCCCAATCCTGCTAAATAAATCGCTTCACTATGACGATAGCATAGTTTAGAATCGCTACATAGAATAGCAATGAGGCTATTTTGTAGCGTTCAGGCTTACTGTGTTATTTTTATGTTTTAAATTGTAAAAAAAGTGTAGGTCTGATTGCACAGATAAATATATTTTTCTTATTCAAAGCATGTCTTTTATTCTGGCGAATCTGCTAAGATAGATTGGTTAACCAGAATAGGACCAGAGCTAGCTGATATATTAGAAAAATCCTTGTACAGAAATCTGATTTCTTAGATTTGAAGTGATTTCTTTCCTCCCCACCATTCTTGCTTTATATGGCTGCAAGATCTATTTAGATTTAAATTCAATGGTCCAACGCTTGTGGTAGAAAAGTGAAGAGTATTTACAAAATCTACGGCCGACAAGCAGTCCAAATGCAAGCTTAGGTAATAGGAACTATAGGGCTCTAATAAGCTGGATCCTTATATCCAAATAAGAACGATACATTCCACATTACATACGAAAAACACTTAAGGTTAATCGTCACCGCTCGCGCGAGAAATTCAATTATTTTCTGTTTTGTTGTTACATTGAGCGTTCTGCAAGTAATAAACGTATCAGAAAGGAGTTTTGAGAGCATTGTGAATCATTTGCTAAAACAAACTTATGAAACAACAAAAATTATAAAAAAATATTTCCCGCGCTGTCGGTGCAATCAAAGTTTAAATGGGAAATTTATCGTAAAAATAATAGATAGATCATTTACAAAATTTACTATTCGAGCCAAGAAGCAGGTTTTCTACACTAAAAATGTATTCTTGCTAAAAGGTAAATTTCTGGTTAATGTTACTTAAGTTGCATTTTCACATAATTTATGGTACCAATACTCGCTAAACTTTTAATAGAACGATCATTCAAACATTAAATGTATTTTATATCATTAATTTTGGGTCCAGTTAATAGTTTTTGTAAACAACGATATATTTCAATCAAATACATACTCTATTTTTACTATGCTAAAACTATTCTGACTGAAATCTATAACTACATTCAAGGCTATGAAAGTAAAATGTAAAAAAAAAAGTAGGTACCAAAGAATGGTGTTTTACAACATAAGTTTTTCTTTCGAAATTTTTTAGTCTAATGAAAAAAATACATAATATAGGAAATTGTAAACCAAGCCTGAAGCCGTGTAGAGGCGAAAATAATGTGCGTTTTCTAAGATTAATTATGATATTTACAATCTACATAATATTTTGCAATGCCCAAAGGTTAATGTAAATCGCTGTTCAACTCTAAATTAAAAAATTATATATCAATCTGTATCAATAAATGATTTTTTTGCGAAGTTTTACAATCTACATAATATTTTGCGTCTAACGTTTAATTTCAATCTCTGTTTAACTCTAAATTAAATGAATTATATGTCAATCTGTATCAATAAATGATTTGTATGTGAAGTTATTTATACTAATTATGTATTTATTTTTAATAACATTTTATTATAAAGGCCGTTAGCGTCCCGCATTTATACTTAAGTTTAATTTTAGAGACAGTTTTCACATTTTATGCACACGTTGTCCAATTTTTATGATACACACAGCTCAAGTTTCTCTTAGGTTTATGATTTTTATGCAATTTCTTTGGATGTCTTCGCTTTTTAAATCAGGCTTATAGTGCATGCTGATCAATGCAAACAGAATACTATATTTACTTAGTTTCTTCATAAACTTATACTCCGATTTAGAATCCAAGATATTTTTTGTAAACAAAGGCATTTGTGAATGAAAACTTAACAAAAACTGATAACAATAACATTAAACAACAAGGTAACAGCAAAGTTATCACTAAAAACTAAAACATAAACTTCAGCAACGCATAATCTCACATGTGCAAAAAATGTTTGAAAACGAACGAGAAACAAATTAAATGACGAATGAAAGCTTTCAAAACCATTGTTTTCGAGCTTCTGTGCTTTGCTTCGATGATACCCATGTCGTTAAATATTTTCCACCAATATTCCTTGGGGTTTGTATACAAAAAATATCCAGATTTTTGAATCGGAGTATAGTTCGTTTTCACCAAACGCAATGTTGCCTCTTCAAGTTGTTGATTTAAGCAATTTAAACATCATATTTGTATATATCTTTCGGTGAAATCACTTTGCATTAGAAGCTGTTTAAACATGACTGCATATCTTTGCATCACCATTTGTTATTAGATAGAATAAATATCACTGAATTAGCATCACATGTAATAGATATTAAGGTAGTCAGGCGGCTCTCGCTCGGTTCCTGCGTCGGGGCGCAAGCCTGGGTGCCAGACAGGCTGGCAGACAGGCTGGTAGACAGGAAGGCAGGCAGGCAGGTAGGCGGGCAGGCAGGCAGCCACACGCGGCGCGTAGTAGCGCCGGCAGCCACGCGCCGCTCCATCGCACCGACGGGGCATTGCTCAGGATTTCGTCTATTTGTCTGCAAACATACATAGTGAACAGTTAGCGATCGGTACTTTACGATCGCTAACTATGTCGATGTCGAGACTGCACCCCCAGTTCGATGGATCATTTTGTGTCCGGCTCGAAGGTCCAAATCTCACCTGTAGTGGTGTGTCTCATCGTGCGAGGGGGGCGGGGCGCGGGCGGCGCGGCGCCCTCAGCTCGGGAACTTGCAGTACAGCGCGTAGTGCAGCTCGTAGCCGCTGAAGCGACAGTACTGCGACTCCTTTTGCGTGTACGCGCCCAGCGACGAGAACTGTTTGAGGGCGCGCGGGGCTTCCGCGGCGGGGGAGTCCTGGAAAAAAGGGAAAGTGGTTAGTTAGGTTGTGGCAGACACGCAGGGTCATCCGCTCTTTCGGTTTCACTGGAGAAATACCGAACCTGTGTTTGCGATTACTCAAATTCTAACTGGGAACGTCGTCAAAGCGCACAGCAATCAGAATAAGCTACGCGGTCTTGACTCCCACTACAGTATAATAATATTATACTGTAGTGGGAGTCCGCGGAGCTTATGTAGATAGAGCTCACTGTTTCGCGACGTTTTATTAATGAGTGATTTACTAGCGCCATCTAGTTACAGCATAGTAAACTCTGAGGTAACCAAATCGGTAAGACTGAATTTGGCCAGTCGCAAATTCGGATTCATTCATGTCCCGACACGGTTTTCGTCGTAATTTAACAATTATAGGGTGTTCAAATTAGTTTTGATGTGATTCAAATTAGTGCACAATAACGTGGGGGGACGTTCTGATGGTGCCACAGGATAATATGAAATTAACAAACGAGGTCCAAGGGTCCGCGCAAAAATTTATATTCAACGGGGGCGAAGCCGCGGGTACAGCTAGTTTGTAATAAAAAAAATCTGCAAAAAATTTAATCGTTTGCGGCTTACTTTGTTGAGTGAAAGTTAATCTGTAGCAGCAGGTGAGTAACCTCCAGCTACAATGAACTTATTTGAATAACACCTGTATAAGCTAGATTCAATAATTTATTTCAAAGCGCCATCTAAGCCTAGTTAGGATATTAAACTCGCGGGACTAGCAAACACAGTTAGCACGACCTTATGTTATTACCCTATAACTAGGTACGGACAGCTTAATTTGGATTTATTGACTTACAAGCGCCATCTAGTTACATTGTATTAAACTCACCGGAGTAGCGAACACGGTTAGCACGAACTTGGCCGGGCGGAAGGCGCGCAGCACGCGAGATATCACCTCGTCGTAGCTGGATACGGGCACGTTGGACTCGAATGACACGTACGAGCACGAGCG
This sequence comes from Eupithecia insigniata, assembly GCA_947859395.1. Taxonomy (NCBI): domain Eukaryota; kingdom Metazoa; phylum Arthropoda; class Insecta; order Lepidoptera; family Geometridae; genus Eupithecia; species Eupithecia insigniata. Next base: position 12,447,843 of record OX402011.1, read on the forward strand.
CTCAGGCGTTATGTGGATCGTCATGTAGCAGCCCTGGAAAGAAAATTAGAAAATTAAAAGAGAAAACAGATATGGTTTATAGTTTGGGAGAGACTAAATAACAGATGAACAGAATCACAGGGATTAAAAAGAAAACAGTTATAAAATTTGATTTGTAGATTAGAAACAAAAATAATGCTTATAATTAATTGCTCTAGGAAAGTAATGTTATAAAGCGCCATCTATACTCCAATTCAGAATCTCAGATATTTTATGTCAACAAAGACATTTGTGAATAAAAACTTAACAAAAACTGATAACAATAACAGAAAACAACAAGGTAAAGTTGAAAAAGCAGAAAAAACTAAAACACAAACTTCAACAACGCATAATCTTTTTGTGAAGCAAAAAATTTTTTGGGATCTTATTAAATTTCTTAGATACCAATGCCGTTAAATATTTTCCACCAATATTGGGTTGGGTACCATGGGTTTTATAAAACATTTGTATACAAAAAATTTACAGGTTTTTGAATCGGGGTATAGTTATAATTTTCTAAATAAGTGTTTTGAGTGGCTTGGTTGTTGTGATGTTAGGTGTTGAACTACGAGGAAAAAAATCTAAAATTTCTGATAGATTAGGGATAAGTATAAGAGTATATGACGGAGTAATTTTTTTCTGACTACCTACAGGGCGAAGCAGTCCATTAATTTATTTAATTGTAAGACAAAATGGATACTCACAGAAGGCAAACTATCCTCTCCCTATCGCAGCATTAAAATTAATAAATATATTACTTTAATCTAATTATAATGTAACCTGTGTATTATTTAATTATAATATAACCTGTGTGACTTTTATAATTCGAATTATAATAACTAGTGAAATGAAAACTTACATCTTTAGCGACCCCGTTCATAGAGTAGCCGCATGGGTCGAAGAGGAAATCGTCTATGACCATTCCTGGGATGATTTTATCTATGCCGGACTCCTGGAACAGAAATGACAATTATTATTACAGTATACCTGACGACCGATGTGGCGCGGCGGGCGAAGGTCTGCCTGCGACGCAGCAGGTTGCGGGTTCGATTCCCGCCTTGGGACCAATGTTTGTACAATCTGCAAAAATTTGTCTCGGGTGTTCTGGGTATTTATGTATTAATAAAAATATCTATCTACATATGTTAAATATAGTATTATGTATATCAGTTATCTAATACCATAACACAAGCTCTGCTTAGCTCGGGGCTAGATGATGTTGTGTGGATTGTCCAACATTATTTATTTATTTATCTCTTCGTCTTCTGTGTGTGTTTTAAAATAGATGATGAAGTCCTGAATTTTAAATTCATTTCACACCTTGCATGCATGTTATGGAATTTCTGACGTGGCCGAAGTCCTGTACGTTATAAGGAAATGAAACACTGAGGTAAGGAGATAAAAATAAATAAATAACATATTAATAAATAAATAAGCAAAGGAAATAAAACCTTAGTCTTAAGAATATCTTTGTTATATTTTTTAAACCTCATTAAATTTGTTTGAATATTAGACATGGTAATAAGAACAGGTAAATTATGGTTGTTTGATATCGCGATGCATATTACTATGCATCACAAATGAACAGAAAATTCTAAATTATTTCTATATGCGCGTAATTTTTCATTATGGTATTGAAGAGCGTCCAAATTCTACTAATAATAGTTCATTATGTAAATTGATATTAAAACTGTTTTCAAAAAGCTAAACCAAACACCGTCAGATCAGCACTCGTTGAAACATGAACTGATCTTCTGGACCATAACGAAATCTCTGCTCACTTAGAGGCCAGTTATGTCTAGATGACAAATGCATACATTAGAAGAAAAAACAAAAGTTCAGCACAGGACATGAGCCTTCCCAGAGTGCAATGAGAAATTACCATGATCAACTCAACTTGGCTGACGGTTTGGATTATATTAATGTTTAAGGTAGGCGTACATTAATCCAACACCGCTACGCACAAAAATGTGCATTCAAATATAGGAATTAACTCGTTATTTTTAGATACATTTTACAGTGACAAAATGGCCTCCCAAAAGCTTCAAACGAGTAGACCGAGAGCTGTCTCTGTCATTTGATGCCGTCAATATAAAATGCAACTAAATAAAAAGAGTTTAAGCCTACGTTTGAGTGCACATGTTTGTGCTGTGCTGTAGCGGCGCGGCCCTGATCTGCGACAACCTTTAATGGAAACTAATCAGGTGGATGCTGCTGCTCGTCCCCCCATTCATTAGTTGCCTTTTACGATATTCACCGGAGGATTAGCATAAACAGCCACGGCTCAGACACAGCACGAACATATTTCCATGCAACCTGTCCTGTATAAAATTTTGTGAAGAAAATAGTATTACCCTGGTAGCCTGTGCAGCATCCTGACTGCAGGCGCGAGTGAAGATGTCCATGACAGCTGGATCCAGGTCAGACATCAGGATTTCGATGGTCTGATCCGGCTCCGAAGACACCTGGATGTCCACTTCGTGTTGTTCTTTCTCCAGGGCGTCTACTGTGCCTGTGGACGGAAAAAGAAAAGTGTAAAGAAGAGTATCTTAGAGACGGTACTATAGCCTACAATTACTTATTCTTGTTTTTTTATGTAGAAGGGGTCTACGGGGGTGGTACGGGGGATCTACGGTTTATGGTTCAAATAGATAAGAGACAAAAATCCTGATCCTACTTCAAAACGCGCAGAAATGAGTAGTTTTATAATATGAAAATGATTACAACGATTTTCATCAAGCATAGCAAAAATAAAAATCCCTTTATTAGTCACTTTTAAAACAAGAACAAGTGTAAACACAGTCAGACAGACAGGTAAACACGCTACACTTAAAATCCCTGTATTTGCGTCGTCGGGGGTTACAAAAAAACTATTTTTTTGCGCCATCTAGTTATCTACAGTAAAGCTATAAAAATTAAAAATCTAATTATTATCTTACCTTCCAGCGGCAGCAGCGTATAAAGATACCAGCAATCCTGATCCGGACCCATGATGTAGGCACGCCCGTCTCCAAAGAATGAATCCAGAAGTTTTACCTGAAAACAGACAGAATAATCTTAATTTAAATTATACTTTCAAGTAACCACCTTATTCATAATAGTCTGCTAACTTAAAGCTTTGCTAATTCTCTCTCTGTCTTCTTCTATTGACGTAAGTCAGAGTGAGAAATAACACTGCTTAGCAGCTGTTTTACGTTAGCAGACCATTATGAATAAGGGGGTAACAGTCGGTTTCTCGAACGCAGATCAGCTTTATAATTAACTAATCAATGATCAAGTATCATTTGGGTTGCTCGAACGTTGATTACGTACTATGATTTTGAACAGAAATTAGTTGACTGTCAAATCATTGAAGCAAATCTCTTGTCAAACATCAAAATGGGTTTCTTTAGTCAAGCGCTTGTCAAATCAACGATCAACTAATCGGTGATTTTGCTCTAATTAGCTGAAATAATTACTATAATTTACTGCGTTTTCTAAGTTCTAAACCTTGTTAATATTAAAAACAAATTACAGGTTGGTACTGCAAAAGTGGTTTAATTACGTTTCACAATACTTATGGATCGTTTTGTCAATAAAAAATACTTGTACCCTAAATTAAAATAAAATCATATTATTTTAGGATGTCGCTTTCGGATTTAACAGTGAGCAGCAGCAGTGAATATGATGAGGAAAATACACCTGAACCCTGAAGGAGGTTCAGGGCTGGAGTAGGCATTTTCTCAGGGAGAAGTGGAACAGGGTCCGAGTCTGGCACAACTTGAAGTTATACATCCCCTAATCGAGAACCCCTCGGCACGGAGGCATAAGGCCACCAAACTAGTCGTTATATCAGCCTGGGATCACCCACTGCTGGGTATAGGCCTCCTTTCTCTTCACCATAATACCTACTTATAAATAATATTTCTATCTCTGACACAGGCACTGGCAGAATCGTAGCGAAAAGCAAGCACCATTAAAGAAGTTGAAGTTGAAACTAGGATTCGCAGCGCAAACGTGACATTTTTGAAGTTTAGGAGTGAAGGATTGTACTGAAGGAATGATTAAATTATGTGTGACCATATGAAAATATACACTGATTTGACAATCGTAAGATGATCATTGATTAGTTAATTTTTGTCTAATTATCGTTCGTGCAACCCGATTTGATTTGACCAGTGTGTCAAGTTAATTGCTTTGTCAACTGATTTGCGATTTGATTAGCGTTCGATAAACCGGCTGTAAGTCTTTAATAACTCAGGTTTTCCAATCCATTAATAAAATAACAAGTCGCGATAACCTACTACATATGTATATATATCATAGACGCGTAATTTTGTTTGGACGTCTTAAGTTGATGAGAGACAGCACCAAAACAATTGAAGACATCGAGCTGAAATTTTGCACACATGAAGTTTATGCTCTGTATTATGTGGTATTATTGTGTACATTATAGAATTAAAGGATATTTTTTATTATTTTTAACTTTTTCCATCAAAGCGTAAGAGTAGCGGCACGTAAGTCTAGCACTGAGCGATACGCGGAGGGGATCGCAGTGCGCATGGGTAATGTACCGCCCAGGTGGTACCTTATTTTTTACTTCAGTGCAATAATGGTCAGCGCTAAAGTTACGTGCCGCTATTTGTAGAGAGAGATGTAAGAGCGCGCGCTCACGGCGAATTTTGGTAGCGATGCGCACTACCCTATCAGACACATCGCGGGAACGAAGAGTGGAGGGGTGCTCGCGCGTTCTCATGCAGGCATTCCTGTATCGATGCTGAATCGCGACTGTATCGATGCGAACGCACGTCAGCATCGCTACAAAGTCGCCTCGGGCGTGCGCTCTATCCAAACCAATTTTCAAGTAGGTACCAACATGCCCAACCGATCTCCGCAGCTTATCATGTTTCAATTCGGAGTAAAAGAATTTCACAACAACCAATGAATCATGAATGCATAAAGTGGGCATTCATCAACATTTATAAATGATTAAAATGACGTAATGTTATAGATAAATACAAAAAACAAGCTTTTACTCTTCGTTTTTCTGGATAAAAAATAACCTTTATTGAATATAAAGGTTATTTTTCATCATCAACCCATACACGTCCACTGGTGGACATAGGCCTCCCCCGTACGACGCCACAAATAGCGGTCCTGAGCCGCCTCCATCCATCGACTCCCTGCGACCGCTACGGTGTCGTCGGTCCATCGAGTGGATGGTCTCCCATGTAGGGGGGATTTGCCATAATCACCACGCTTGGCAGGCGGATTGGTGATCGCAGTGTTGGTGTTTAAAAATACTCAGAAGGAAGCTGCTGCCCTTCCTCTGGTAGGTTCCCTTAGTCGGCTCTTACGACATCCACGGGTTGAGTTGGAGGGGTCGATATTCGTACGCCGCGGCCCCACGGCTAACCTTTACCTTTATATTATTCGAGGTTTAAGGGGTCGTCCATTGATCACGTGAGAATCGAAAGGGTTCGACAAAAATCACGAAATATCATAAGAACGGAGGAGGGGTGTAGTGAGATATCACGTGTATTACATCGCGAACACGCGATTTATAAACAGCCGAAAAACGGCGTGTAGTCGTACGTCATTTTGGTTCGAAAATAAGAGGTTACCTGGAAAGATTTCCGGGGGTTTAGCAAATAAGTAATTTTATAGATATCGATGTGCTCTTTCCGAATTTCAACTTTGCCACCTCGTATCTTTGCCGGTTGCTCGATACAGGTATGTGTATATTTGATTATTTGGCACAAAACGCCATCCTCTTATACGTGTACTGATGATATCGACAGCAGCACCCGGGCCTCTTATCAGCAGACGTGGCCTTAAGGTGACCCGATTATCTTACGCTTATCAATTCTGCGAAATTTTGAAACACATGGTTGATAGTGTAATGTAATGATGGCACTGGACTGACATGTCATAGGCCGACCGATGTATTAGTGCGAAGAGATAAGGATGGAACTAAGTTGCGTTTGTATCTGCTTACATTACCTAAACTATGCTTTGGACTGTAACGCTAGTTTTAGATGAGGCCCCCCCTACCGGTTGTAGTTTTTTTCAGGTTTTTAAGTGCACACGTTCATGCAAAACCGGAGCAATAAGCAAGTTGGTAGGATTAACTTTTTTGTGTATTGATAAACTTTGACTGAAGCTGATAACAGAATCGTGTCTATAATTATTAACTGTATACGCCTCATGTCTAAATTTAAGGTTTCCTTTTTATCTTTTAAGTTTAATAGCGTTGCAGAGCATGGAGACGTGCAAATTCGAATAAATCAAGGTGGCATAGCCACGTCACGTGCACCAGTGCCAGCCCAGCAGGGGAAGACACTCACCTCTGAATCAAAGTTGTCATGCGGCTGCAACTGCGCCTGGGGTCGTGCGAACTCCCGCCTGGAGTAGAACACGTTGTGCACGCACGCGTGCCCGGCCACGTCCCGTGCTAGTGCCAGAACGGCGCGCACGCAGCGCAGGGGAGTGGTCGTGCCGCAGGTTTTCAGGATGAAGCGGCGCCGTGATACGAACATGCTGCTCTCGCTGTGGAAAGAAAGGATTGTAATTATTATTTTGGACTGCCTACTGTCCGCGACTTCGCTCCTGTGGTAGGTACCGATGTAAAAAGTAGCCTTTTAGCCCAGTCGAATTAAAATTTTGGTTTTCCATACGCGTAGAAATTGTAAATAAAAGAGTAAACAAAATTATGAACCCCCTCTTTTGGTGTAAATCGGGAAATAAAGATCCTAGAAAAAAAAAACAGTATTAAAATTGTAGGAAATTTACTTAAAAACATCTTTCGTCTAGACAATTTTTCGTGTAAAATTAAAAATAAACCGAGTTATTCAATAAACAAAAATGGACTCTTAAATTCAAGATGGCGGATAACGCAACGGGTCTGGTACCCCGACAACCAAAATTTAGACTACCCGTGACCCAACTAATTCCGAAGAAACATTTTTACAAAAAAAATCTCTGTCAGCCCCTTTTTTGAGCTACTTAGACTGGGCGATATAATGTATGTAGGTAACCTGCTATATTACCAAGGTTGGAGGCCTGCCTCGCTGCCTCTCCTTGGGCTAACCTTCGAGGGATCCCGGGAATTCCCCCGTACATACATAAATTATATGTTCAATTAAGCTTGAGAGTCAAAAATGTCGTCAAGCGAATAACTTAGCGATTAGATCCATGCAAACCATTCAGATAGAGATGGTGAATATTGTCTGTGGTTCATCCAATGATGTCGTCCGAATGAAGGTTTAAATGAAGGTTACCCACCATCATACAAATATGGCTCTAAGCCCAACAGTTCACAATATTTGCCTACTAATCTAATTCATTGAAGATCGTCTATACTTCGCGTCAGTTTTCGTACTCGTTCCTGGCCCGATTCTGTTCACAATGATTTGTCAAATTACAATAAATTCATACAATAATTTTCGCTTAATCTGAGTTCAGATAATTCGTTAGTACCTACGTATTAAAATTTTGGACCACGGTTGATAAAAGGTTAATAATCACTTATTTTATCAAATATGCGTACTATTTCGTGGAACATAGATATTTTAAGCATGTTATCTTCAGGTCACTGGCGATGAGGTTAACCCGAGGTTATTCACACGGACTGATAACGAATCAGTCTTAAAGGGTTTCAAATGGGGAAAGATAAAGGTACAAATTACTGTAGCCTAATTAGTTAAACAGAAGATGGTGGCGTGGAAGCAGTTTCTCAGCCTCTCCGTTAAACTTTTATGAAATGAAAAAAGGTCTTTAACACATTCACTGTCCAGCCTCGGCGGTGCACGCCTCCAGTGCGGAGGCGCTGGCTGCAGATGGACACTGCGTCATGGGTCGTGTAAGTGTTAGATACCTAATCAGTGCTACGCGGTTGCGGTTTGGTACGAGAGCGGTAGCGAAAGCCCAGTGGGTATTCGGCATTATACAAAATGACCGACTGAATGACGCTCAAAAGCGAAATAAATTTTTCGTAGCCGTACTGGGCAGCTTATCTTGTAGGTCTGAAGACGGAGATTACTATTTTCAATGAAGAATACGAAAAAGAAGATGGGTTAGTTCTTTGCTTTTACTATATAAAAAAGCCACCCTTTTTGAGATGGGAATGGTATGTGGATGGCTAAATCTTAAACAATGACGGCCTTATGCATAATGATTTAGCGGCCCACTAGAGGCTGATTAGAGCATTGTTATCAAAAAACGTTATTCATAATGCAATCGTTTGCGGCGAGTTAGCAGCTGGTTAGCAAACCCAGATCCATTCTTTACGTGAGCTAGAGCGAGCTTAGCGACCGTTAATATTGCCGAATTCAAACACTTGTGTGTTGAATTGATGTTTTGTTGTGTTGTTTTTGACCCTTGAGTATAACTGAATATAAATTTACCTACTAAAATAATAAATATTATTTCAATTACAAATTTTTAGTAACTTCTGCCCTGCGGCTTCGCGAGCGCCACGATCTTTACATGTGCAAAATTCCACCCGATCTATTCACTAGTTTTGGCGTTGTCTTCGGCCAAACATTTTCACAAAGACACGGCACAACGACACAAACTTTCGCCTACATAATATTAGTAGGACCATTAATTTATTTTTTTATATAATATGTATTATTTTTCGGGTTTCTAACCCGACGGGTGAAACGGTACTCTATTACTAAGCCTCCGCTGTCTGTCTGTCCAACTGAATCACTGCGTCTGAATCACTATCACAGGTTTAGCAGTGAGTTAGTTAAAATTTTCGCTAAGGTAAGCCAACGATTGTTATCTTTTTCTATTCATAATAGTCTGCCAAACTGTCGCTTACTAAAATAGGTAAGCATAGACCACAGAAATATTTAGCGGTTAGTCAAGCCGGGATACAAACCACGCGATTTGAATTCGCGCGATTCCTCGTATATAAAAGGGCCCGAAGATCGTAGACTGAGCATAGTAGTAAGCATAAATCCTCCATCTACGCCTAAGATCAAGCAGGCTACTTTTTGATATACTATTTATTTATATTTTTTATATACTTTTTTTCATTACCTACTATACTACTTCGTTGGCAGAACCGATGATATTATTTTGAAGTTTATGACACTTCATACCGGCAGAGTCCTAGCGAAAGAAAAGCAAGCGGCATCATTAAAAAAGAAGTTGAAATGTTTAATTTTTGGAGTAGAATAACTTGGCGGTAAATTGGAATAGAAATAATAACAAACAGCTAATTGATTTCGGCCATTTTTTCACACTCTAGAACACGTAAAGTAGGGGTCTGGGTTTGCTAAAGTTAGCGAGCTGCTAACTAGCCGCAAACGTTAGAAAACTATTATGAATAATGTTTTTTGTTAACAAAGCACTAGTGAGCCTTTAGTGGTTCGCGATGTAAGCAATCATTGGCTTATCTTAGCGAACAGTTTAAGTAAGTCAATACTAAACCTACGATAGCGATTTATTATGCATAAGGCCGTGAGAGTCAGAGAAAAGTCGTGAATAGAGTCTTGGGTTCAATATGAGAAAATAAAAACTATATACGTAATAGAGCATCGTGAAGACGCTAATGAAAATTTTATATCGTATCAACATTGGCATCTTGTTGGTACCTAATAGGTAAGAGTGGAATATTACCTATACGCGTATAAAGCATTAAATGGAACAAATTGGTAAAGCCAATGAATCATTTTTGGTATTGTAAATAATTGCGTGAAATTGGAATCCCCTTTATCTTAAGCTGTTATAATGTAAATAAATATTATTTACCTATTCCAGTTCGGATTAGGTTATTTCATTAGAGATGTTTATATCGGGTATCAAATATCGGTTTAAAACGAAAAAAGCCCTACCCACCTCCCCTCCTACCCTACCCACCCCCAGTAACGGTACCTGTGGTCCTTCTGGGAAAATTTAAATCAAAGTTTCCGATTCTTTTTCATGCAAAATGTCTCATAGTTACATGTCAACTTCATAAGATAGCATTTGCACAGAAAATAATCAAAAACCACGATTTTCGTTTTAACCAGGCGGGCTTTAAAGAAACTCTCCCAAAAAATATTTCTTATATTTTTTCATATAAAACCTTTTCACGTGGTCGCATCTTGTCAGTCTTCATTAAACATGTGAGCGAAGCCGCGGCAAGAAACCATGTTATAACTGGAGGTCTACTTGCAGCAGTAGGTCAAAAACTACTCATTTTGTTTGAAACATGAACGATGACATTATGTTTATGCATGCATGTAGACGAATAATAACACACGCACATGTGAACTTAGTTCGGACGAGAACATTGAATGTGGCCATTAGCATTATGAAATAAGAACGTAATGCGACTAGACTAAACACTACTGCATTTGTAAGAAACGGATTTTATCAGTTAACAATAAAGGTGATGTCGGGAGGGAGTAGGAGGAATGTTGCTATCTTAGAAAATTATGATGATAAGGTTGCCGAACCGTCCACAAATATCACACCAACCAACAACTTAAGAGTAAAAAATAAATAATACTGGACAATCCAAACAGCATCATGAGCCCTAAGCTAAGCAGAGCTTGTGTTATCGGCACTAGATAACTTATACACTTAATACAATTATACAGCCTTCACCGAAGAGAGTTTACATGTAGTATGTACGTACAAACACGGTCTATATTCGCACAATAACTTTAGAGTTAGAAAGAGAAAAAAACACATCGCCTTTCATTCTGCCCTAAGCCTGTCTCCTCATTATTGTCCGTGCGCTCACGGCTATCGCACAAGTGCACGCCATAAACAAAAAAGAAAATGCCAAAACGACTACACCACGAAGAAACAAAAGAAGATAGATGGAGACGGAAGAAGAGGAAATATGAGGATAAATTGAAGATGAAACAAAGTAGCAGACGTCGAATAATATATTCGGATGATGAAGATGAAGGTAGGTAGTTATTTATTTTCTACCTACGATCGTTGGCACCTTCGAGTTATTTTTAGTATCCGTTGAATTCTTCGGATAATCTCGATGCATTCATCGAGCAGTGCACGATCTTATCAAACTTTTGGAAGAACAATTAGAACCATTTAAGGTTCATTTTTTATTTCGTTGCATTCATCGAAATTCGTGCGTATTATTGGAACGATATTGTTACGTATCGAAATACTGTCCTACTTTTTATCCATATTCGTTGTATTCTACGAATTATCGGATGACCGCTACAAGTTTTACTTGTCGGTATTACCACCTAAGCTACTACCTATTCATAGGTCTTTACTGATCTTTGCAGATCATCAAGAAAATTACGAAATCGTCGAAAATATTGAGAAAAATATTGAAAACGTGACTGTTCCAAGTCCCGTCGCCGAGCAGCATCAGACAGGTGCGGGCGAGCCTACCTTGCTTGTGGTAGAAGAAACGGAAGGGGTCGATTCTTTCGACCCAAACTTACTGGAAGCACTCGGCGACTTTGAAGTTGATTCTGTGGATTTTGGTGATGACATACAGACTGATTTGGCAGCAAGACTCCAAAAAATTCTTCTCAACGGGCTAAATGTGGAGGCAAAAGAGGAAATATTAAAGAAATATTTATATCCAAAAAATTTAGCTTTAGCTAAAGGTCCTACTCTGAACTTGGAGGTGGGAGCAATGCTAGCCGAGCCATGCAAGCTACGGGACAAGCGGCTACTTGGTAAACAAGATCAGCTCGGTAAAGCACTTTCAGCTTTAGCAATAGCTATGACTGGTCTGATGAAAAAGAATTCAGATATTCCGGAAATTATCCGTACACTAAATGACGCCGCTAGAATGTTAGCGGACTCCCACTACGCTGAAACCGATACAAGACGTTCGGTAATCATCCCGCTGATTGACAAGCCTCTGATGGAACCTTTCAAAGACAGAAAAAGGGATAGTCTCTTATTCGGTGAAAACCTGGGAGATCTCGTAAGAGACTCAAGAGGTATAAAGAAGACAAGTGAACTGATACAAGCATCGACCTCATCGGGCCATTTAAACCGGAAAGGCTCATCGGCACGCGGAGCGAAGAACCAACAGCGCGGTGGTCGGAGCCAGCGAGGCGGTGGGCCGAGATCAATGACGTCACACCAGTATTCGCGCCGGTGGACACCACCGCCGCACGGGGCACGGCGCTCCTACCCGCCCCCTGCGCCCCGCCGCCGCCAGTACACGGCGCCGGTGGCTTCGGCGGCGGCGGCGCCGCGCTACGCCAGTGCACATCGCAGGGTGTAGACCCAAACGCCCAGGTACATGCAGGTCGTTTAAAATATTTTTTAAACGAATGGCTGTCCATTACAGACGATGACTTTATCCTTGATATTTTATCAGGTTATAAAATACCATTCATAGAAATGCCTAACCAATGTCCAGAAAGTTACCCACATCGCAGGTTTTCTAAAACTGAGTCATCAGCTATAATGGAGGAGCTAGATCACTTATCGAATATTGGCGCCGTAAGGAAATGTGAGCAGACGGTGGGGCAATTTATATCCGATATATTTTTGATTCCTAAAAGTGACGGTAGTAATCGATTTATTTTAAACCTAAAGAAGTTAAATAAATACATTCGTACGGAACACTTCAAGATGGAAGATGTACGCACTGCTACGAAACTTTTGACTAGGGATTCTCACATGATTAATATTGATATCAAAGAGGCTTATTTTTTGATTCCTATCCACGAATCACATGCCAAATATTTGAGGTTTTACTTTAATGGCGAATTATGGGAGTTTGTGGCGTTGGCTTTCGGCCTATGCTCTGCGCCTTATGTATTTACAAAATTACTACAACCAGTCATGTCTCACTTAAGGTCTCGAGGTTTCCTCTCTGTAAGATATTTGGATGACATTCTTTGTATTGGACAATCCGCCAGTGATTGCCTACATAATGCAAATGAAAGTATAAAATGTCTCACGCGGTTAGGTTTTGTAATAAATAATAAAAAGAGCATTTTAATTCCAAAGAAGTCGTGTACATTTTTAGGCTTTATTCTAGATTCTGAGATGATGACTTTACAACTCCCCGACAGGAAGAGACAAAAAATATTTAACGAAACGGAAAATATTATAAATTCAAGGCAAATGCGTATTAGAGATTTTGCGCGCTATTTAGGCTCCCTAACAGCAGCTTGTCCGGCTATTCCATACGGATGGCTATATACAAAATCTCTAGAGAGAGAAAAATATTTAGCTCTTCTTAAACATAGTGATAACTATGATGCTGTTATGAAGGTCCCCGATAAGCTAAACGAAGACTTACATTGGTGGAAGAAAAACATTTTACGAGCTGTTAATCCTATTCGTCAACATAGGTATGACCTAGAAATATTTACCGACGCCTCGACCACTGGTTGGGGCGTGTCTTGTGGGTCTGAAAGAAGTGGCGGACACTGGACAACCACTGAACGTGCTAATCATATTAACTATTTGGAGTTGTTGGCCATTTATTTCGGACTAAAATCAATTGCAGCTGAAAAACGGCACTGTGATATTCTTTTACGCGTAGATAACACCACAGCTATTTCCTACGTAAACAGGATGGGTGGTGTCCAGTACCCTCACTTGAATGAGATATCTAGTATGATTTGGAAATGGTGTGAGGAGAGGAAAATATTCATTTTCGCGTCATATATTCCCTCGTCACAAAACGTAATAGCAGATGCGGAATCTAGGAAACTAAATATCGATACGGAGTGGGAATTAGGTTTTAAGGAATTTACAAAGATAGTTCGTTATTTTAATATGCCGGATATAGATTTATTTGCCACTCGCCTGAATGCAAAATGTCCCGTATACATTTCGTGGAAAAAAGATCCTTTTGCTCATAACATTGATGCTTTTACCATCAATTGGTCCCAATTTTATTTCTATGCGTTCCCACCGTTCGCTTTAATTTTGAAGACCCTAAATAAAATTGTATCCGATGAAGCGACCGGTATTGTAGTAGTACCATTATGGACTTCCCAGCCGTGGTATCCGTTGTTTATGTCGCTATGCATTCGAGAGATAATCATATTTCCTCCAAGTATGCATCTCTTGCTTTCTCCTTTCAGGTCAATCCACCCGCTCTACCGCCATCTTTCCCTGGCGGCGTGTGTGTTATCAGGGAAGGCTTCCGAAGGCAATTGGTACCAGAATCGGCTTTAGATGTAATGCTTTCATCCATTTCACATAACACAAGATCTCAGTATAATACTAGCTATAAGCAATGGTGGGAATATTGCGTAGAGAATAATTGTGATTTTTACAAAGTAGACATATCATCTCTTTTGAATTTCCTCACAGTATGTTTCAACAAGGGCTCTTCTTATGGTACCCTAAATAGTCATAGGTCGGCTATATCTCTCATATCTTCAAATAAGATCGGGGAGGATATAAGAGTCAAACGATATTTAAAAGGGATTTTCAAATTAAAGCCTACGTTCCCTCGATACACATTAACGTGGAATCCAAGTATCGTGTTGGATTATTTAGAAAAAATACCACATGATTCTTGCAATTTAGAAAAGTTAAGTAAAAAGCTGATCATGCTTCTAGCGTTATCAACTGGTCAAAGAATGCAGACTTTATCGCTGATAAAGACGTCAAATATCAAGTCATTTAATGATCGAATTGTGATTTCAATTACTGATTTAATAAAAACTTCCGGAATAGGAAGAAATCAACCAGTTTTAAACTTACCATACTTTAATCAGCGACCTGGAGTTTGCCCTGCATCAGTTTTACAAAAATATCTGTTAGAAACTGCCTCTATTAGACCTAATTCTGTTGATCGACTCATTATTACGTTTAAAAAGCCTCATAAAGCTGCTACCTCTCAGACTATTGGTCGCTGGTTGAAGCAGACTTTAGGGGATAGTGGTATAGATATCTCTATATTCGGCGCACACAGCACGAGGCATGCCTCTACTTCCGCTGCCTCACGCGCCGGTATTAGTATCGATGTAATTAGGAGGTCGGCGGGTTGGTCTGAACAATCAGCAGTTTTTGCAAATTTTTATAACAGGCCTATTGTTGACGCCACCACTAGTTTGTTAGACGCTATAGTTTAAGTTTGATTATTCCTAAGGACATGTTTTGTTATAAGATAATGATATTGATTATGTAAGCGAATCTTTTGTTGTTACTTAGTAAAATAATAAACATTAAGACAGTTTCAAAATCTTATCCATGGTTTTTTATTTTACGACTTTTAGCAACATGGATCAGTCTCTAAACATCTACATGTAAACTCTCTGAAGGTGAAGGCTGTATAATTGAATGATCAAGCGAGGCTTCTTGAAGCGAAGCTCGATCTTGATTATACAGCCTTCACCGAAGAGAGCCTGGGTCCCTCCCTACCCTTACCTACCTAGGTATCCCTGATAGATCAATGTTGCTGATGTTTGTTCACTCTGAAAATAATGAGGAGACAGGCTTAGGGCAGAATGAAAGGCGATGTGTTTTTTTCTCTTTCTAACTCTAAAGTTATTGTGCGAATATAGACCGTGTTTGTACGTACATACTACATGTAAACTCTCTTCGGTGAAGGCTGTATAATCAAGATCGAGCTTCGCTTCAAGAAGCCTCGCTTGATCATTCAATAAAATACATAACATAGGTAGATTAGATATTTTTTATTTGTTGGGAGAATAAACCATAATTAACCACTATATAGCGCTCAATTTCATTTTTTTTAGTACAAGAACCTAACAAGGAATCAAACATAGACAAAATCGATTCAAATATAGAGAATAAAGGCAGCCTTATCACGAACGACTTCTGCCTTTGCTATATCTTAGCTTTCATACATCATAAATTCATACGGAGCATTTTGAGTCATGTGACTTAAATGTGTTTAGTTTGTACGTGCCAGTAGACAAAATTAAGCACTTTCTCATGCCAAAATGACTTAAAACGTCTTGCATTAGCCAAAGAATACTTGTCAACCAGATCAGATCACCAGCAAAGTACCTATACAGAAAATGACGTTGAAGAAGTGTATATTTATACCCGCGCGTGTGTATATCTCGATCAAGACATAACATAAACGAGCTACGAGATTATTATAAATATGTGGCTATAGTCAACACGCAGAGACTGAATGGACAATATAGACACACGAGATTACAAATAGTTACCAGATACCGAACGGAAACGGCTACGAATTGGTTATGAAGACCCTGAGACAGATAAATAGAAAGCAAGTCGATAAGGTCAGTAAATATTGTGAAACATCTATCTAGACACAATAATTGTCAAGGTACTGCAAACACCTATGAATACAACATTCAACAAGCCCAAGAATAAAGAAACGCAGCGAAATAATTGAGATGAGCCATATTGGGAAGAAACAAACTCAGTAATTCGCAGAAATGACAAAATATACACGAGAAACAAGAACCGATCAGTTTTCTTGGAATCCCTGTAATTACTGTACCGTCAACGGGGTTCAAATAAAAAACCATCAAATATTTGTTAATTGTTATAATTCCAACAATTCCCAACGCACACTTATTATAAGTTATAGAAAACGCTTTTGCAAGGTTGACCCTGTTCATTAACTTGTCGTTGACTGTACTAATATGGTGGACAGCATACCCTCAAACGATCCCTTAAATGCCTTGTTGCATTCCAACTACACATAAGTCATAAATAGAGGTTCTGATTGATCGATTTGTCGTGACGGCCTTTTTTGTAAGTTGATTACTTTCTCGTCTTACGCTGCAAAATACCCGGAATCTTATTTTTTTTTTTGTTTATTTTACTAGTTATTCACGTTTGTTCATCTTGTTGTTAGGTAAGTAGTTTATTTTTTTTGGTAGTATAAATCACAAAATAGTTCCGTGGTATTAAATTATACGTAAGTTTTTTTTGTAAAATAATAAACCTTCTGCATCAAAGGCAGATCTTCGCCCACTGTGCTACAAAGGTCGACAAATAGTAAGTTACCGATAATGCTCACTCTTACATCAGGATTCAGGAGGTTTATGACAGAAGATTTCATATTTGGCTTATCGCTATCTATGGCTTAATCTCATGTCACAATCACATGGGGCGTTGATTGATAAGATTATGAAGCATAGACCAATGAACGCGTTGCCTGTATAAATAAACAGATTAGTTATACACCGCATAGTTTTATTTATAGACGGCAAAGCAAGCTGTTTTGACTGTCTTATTATGTAGGTAAGTGCAATATGCCGGCAACGTTTACAAAACATATTTGCTTTAGCTATTCAAACTAAACAAGAACTTATAAAATAAATACTATTTTATATTTTTTATTATGTACCTTTGTAACATGAGGTCGAAAATTTAAAGTATAAATTTGTGATGGTGGGTGGACCTAAACAAATCGATTCTCGAATAGTTAAAAGTGAAATCAGCAACGTACAGCCACTGTTATGGGTCCCATCCCATACATAGGTATGGGCATAGAATAACTCAATAGTATGGAAAATCGGTTATAAGTAAAAATGTCATTCAACCAATATCTTCTCCAGTTGATGCTAGTTCAAATACGAGTAACTTTCTCTATAGGTAGTCTAGTCATAAAGGAAATCTTTATCTAGAGATCAACATAATATACTTTCCATCCTACTTCACAACAATATCATAAACTTTAGATTACTGGATTGTGCGTTATCATAAGTAAATTATATAACTGTAAACAATGATATAAGATACCAGGAATCTTACAAGAAACATGACTTATCGGTACGAATCGCTTACAAAGGCATCAGATTTAGCGATAGATTATCTGAAGTGCCTAATAACAAATACATATATCCGTGGATCAGTATAAATTGACATATCACCTATAGCCAGCAGATATTTAACCAATAATACTACTTATTCGGCACACATACTGAATTACTGACCATGACTTGGCCACCGCTGACATGAGTGAGTAGAGTTGGATACAAGAAAATAATCAACTTGCAATTTATTAGTACATATGTGTTAGAGGAAAGATCTTCACGACACATTTAGTTAAGTTCGAGGGGAGTCCTCAATTAATTGAGATAATTGGATATGTAATTATGGAGTGTATGATGTGTATACAGGTATGGTATCAAAGGCATCAGATTTAGCGATAGATTATCTGAAGTGCCTACTAACAATAATATCTGAGGATAAGTATAGATTGACATATCACCTATATATAGCCGGCAGATATTTATCCCGTTTATTTATTTAATAATCATAGGAAAACTTACGGCTAAACATGAATAGATAATATTAAATATACATATTTAATACAAGGTAGGCACTTTTAGCCAAGTTCGAGGAAGTCCTCAAAGGATTGGATATGGAATTATGGTGTGTATGCCAGCAGTTACGGAAAAGTTAAAGACATCAATCAGGGGCAGTGTTATGGCAATATCAATGAGAGTGTTTCTCGACTTTCATAACGACCATGTTTACAAACTGCAGGCGTCGTGGAAACGAATTGTTGCTCATGTTACATTAGGTACTGGTTCTTCATTCACACTCTAGTAATGAGTTAATTGGTAGGTTCGACGTATGGCTTTATTACACGGATCCCGATGTAATTTACAAAACGGATCGAGCAGATTTTTGCATAGATCCGTATTAGACCTGGAACACTATAGGCCACTTTTGATCCCGCAAAAGCGCCTGCAAAGCAGTGAGCAAAGGATGGAGTCTTACATAACCGTTATAATCTTCTCGGTAATTTCTAGTGTTTTCTTTCGTCCTTCCATTTTGTCATGTTGGATATGAAGTGGTCGCGGAGCAGCCATCGGAAGCTAGTCACAGTACCCCGTGGAAACTGCGTCACAGCCTGTTGAATGCAGCTAACCGCGCAGGTCCCGGCGCTTCGATCGAGGATGGACGGCCTCCGGGTGGCATGCACTGTGTCACTCATAATATTAACTGTCGTATGCCTTGTCTGGAACTATGTTCCTGCTTCCCAGATTACTGTAGGTATATGTGTGTGACAGATTGACTTTGTACCGATTGACGCCATCTACATAGGTATATTATATCATGTTTTATTTGTTTCAATTGACTAGGCAATAGATGCTGAGGCATGTACATGCAGAGTTGTTGATGTTTCGAGGTTGTCCTTGGTTTTAGTCTCCTAAAAAGTTACCTGTGACTTGGGAATATTTATACCTAGCAAACTGGATTGAATTTAAGCAGCTTTATGTTTCCGGCAACACGCTCAAACATCTGTGCATGCTTTATTGCACAAACCAGTTTGCGCAAACAAAATGAGCCCGACCACACGCTCCATCTTGCTTGCGCAAACTGGTTTGAGCCCGGCCACACGCTCCATCTTGCTTGCGCAAACTGTGTTTGTGCATGCATGTTTGCACAAATGTTTGAGCGTGTAGCCGGGCTATTAGGTGTAAAGGACTGGCTTGTTTACGTGAGGATACGAAGTACTTACTGCTTCCTGAGAAAGTACCTTCTTACGTAAACAAGCCATCATTCTTACAATATTTATCACCATATTTAGATAATACGTTACGTTATACGCGGATTTCCGCAAAGTAACGCCTGCAAAATATGAAGATGAAAAAATAACTGCAAAAAATTCATAAATAATAATTGATATCACCTCATTTATCAAGTGCTTCAACCGTTTTGATGTTTTTAGTTACCGAATATAATCCCAGATTCGACGAAAAGGATACGCGCGCAAACTCTCGAGGGATAGTACACTACAAAACATAAAACATATGCATGGAAATCCGAAATATTCAGTGGAATAGCTTTCACCCCCTCCCCATTCCAGGGGGGAGGTAGTAGGAGGCTCGTTGACGCGGTTTTCATGGAATATGATTCCACAAACCGTAGTTTGTGTTTGCATGCTTTGCAAACTGAAACAACATTAATGTTTTGAGTCTTTGCTGATACCAGTTTCTGTTTCAAATATGGACTGGACTGGAATGGGCATTGTTTTTAACATCATCGGGACCATCATAGACATGGTGTAATTAAATTATTTATCTATCACTTTTGTGGTTATACATATGTATTAGGCATCAGCTTTTTCTCCACTACATGCAAAAAATATGTATGCCGCGCTCAAGACAGAAAAAACTGGTATCTTAGGGCTAGATTATGATAGAAATCATTAATGAGAAAAGGGCATTAAACTAAAAGGATTTATTTAGTCTTTATCACTATTATTGTTGCAGGTCACGATAACGAAATTAAGTTTACGATGTCAAGTGCGATCAAATTTGGGTCATATTTTGCTAGCTTGGCTTAGAGGTCCTGATAAATTGACCTGTTTCCATTCTGGGTTAGTTTATCGATCAGACTAAATTCCGGAATTTCATAGAATTGTAATAATTAAATTTTAATCCGTGTCAGATTAAATCAAGATAGACATTCCGGACTCTATGTCGTCGGAGGCCAAATATAATATAAGAGAAAATACTATAAAAATATAACTCAGGTTCAATAAAACCATAAAAACTACCAAAAACAATATAGTAGCCAATAAGAGAACGCTCTAAAGTGAGGAAGCGTGAGTAACTAAGAATTGGCAACCGTCCACAAGCCTGTTTATTTTGATTTCTTGACCGCTTGCACATCGGTTTGGAAAAGTAACTGTCAAAATTTATGCGTTTTTAATGAGGTTTCCTAGTGAGTCATCCGTGTTTGTTTTGATGATCTTGATTTGTGAAGCTGAAAAGAAATGGTTTTCCCAAATTTTTTGCCTGATGGCGTTGGAGTTTTCCGAGGTTCATTCAAAGACCGCCTTGATTACGAAACGTAAGGTGACGATAGTTGTGGAAAATTGCAAGTAAAGCAAGTGTGAAGTAGACCAGAAATGTGTTAATTGTCCGTATTTGTTCAACCAATAAGGTCGTTGTGAATTTCAAACAAACAATCCGCCCTCATGTAATAATATTAAAATTGCTTACGTAATAAGAATCCTTTGTCCGACGAGTCATAAATTCACGAGGAGATTTAGATTCAAGGTCAACCAGTCAAGAGAGTTGTTTGGGACTTCCATATAAGGCGGTTTGAAAACAAACATTATAGAGAGAGATGTTTTTGCGAACCACGGCGATCTACCTTGTATATTGTTAGAGGCCCCTAGCACAATATCGAAATTGTAAGAAGAGCTTTATCTCCAGACGACGACGTAGTCCCCCCGAAACGTTTTCGTCTGACATCTTATTGCTTCGCAAGTATGTATGTAGGTGTTTCTACGTTTGCGTTTGATCGCGATCTCACTTAAATAATTGAAGATTGGAGAAATAGTCAAAGACTTCATTTTTTTGTGCGTATCAATAATATAACGAAGGGCGAAGATCAATTTGTTTTCTATCTTTTGTGTTAATCTGTGCCGGATTTCTTTTCTTAATAGTTTACGTTTAACGATATGAATGTTTGTAAATATTGAACAAAATACCTGTATATACCAAATCGGTACTGTACATAATTTAAACCATGTAAAATACTATTTATCAACCGATTAAGTAATAGACATATGTACCTCATTGGTTACGATAGTGCCTCTGCGTAACCAAAATTTATAAACAAGTAAAATGGCGATGGACAGAACATAATGCTTAGAGAAAGAAAATAGAATTAGACAAAACTCATAACGGAATGGTACCCGTAATGGTTATCATAAAAGTAATTATAATCTTGCATAATAATTAATAAGTAAAATTGTAATTGCTATACAGATATACCTATGTGTTAATAATAATAAGGCATAGTTTTATAAAAATGCCCAAAATGTTTAAACGGCAATAAAGGCTTATAGATAGATATAAAATTATTAAGTAATAAGTAATAGACCTTGAATGCAGCCTGAGCCGGTTTACGAAAAATAAAAAAGCTTGCGAATGCCAATGTTTTTGTTACTTAACATCATTGATCCGATGATATCATCCTTGTGAGGATTTCTTTGTTATACTAGTTCGGTTACAGCCGAGGCTTTTACTTACTAATGTAGGTCAAGACGTCGCGACGTGTTTGAGGTAAAAATTGTAAATAGACGTTATTTTATTGTCTACAACAATCTTTTACTTGAGTTAGAGGATCGTCACATATTTAGGTTTATCTCTCTTAAAGGAGAATGAAATAAAAGTGTCAAAAAAGTTCCAAGTTTCCTCACATTTCTCTCAGTGACTACCAACTTTCCAAGCCTGACCAATCCAAAAATTAAATTGTTCGTTATTTATTATAACTATAATAATAATAAATAAATAAATTTATTCATCACAAATACATGCATACATAATATACTATGAACAAGTCAAAACTGTGGCGAAACCAAAAACCCATAGGAAAAAGTCTTGACAAAGACCCTTTCACCTCAACATAAAAAACAAGCTAAAGTCTAAGGTTTACTACCTTAAGACTCAAGAGTCGAAGAAATAAAGAAAAATTGGAGTTAATCCACTCGATGGACCGACGACATCGTAGCGGTCGCAGGGAGTCGATGGATGGAGGCGGCTCAGGACCGCTATTTGTGGCGTCGTATGGGGGAGGCCTATGTCCAGCAGTGGACCTGTATGGGCTGATATGATGATGATGGAGTTAATGAGAGGAAGTCATCTCTAAATTAGTCTTGTCGTCCACGTCTTGTGGTCAACGCCAGTCATTTGGAGTCTCTGCGACACCGCAAGCAGCTTCGAAGGCGCGGTAGCGACTTCACTTCAACGTTGCCCAAGTAGCTTCAGCACCGAAGAGTGCAGGGAGCATGCGCACACAGCACCACCTTGACCTTACCCTCTCACACCCCAATCGAGACTGTTGTTTAAGCTGTGAGCTTTCTTAAGTATGGTCACGTTGCTACTTGCAGTTCGAAATACGAAGGAAGACTGTTGTTTAAGCTGTGAGCTTTCTTATAACCCGGCTACACGCTCAAACATTTGTGCATGTAGATTGCACAAACACAGTTTGCGCAAGCCGGCCACACGCTCCATCTTGCTTGCGCAAACTGTGCATGTGCATGCATGCATGCATGCACAAGTGTTTGAGCGTGTAGCCGGGTTATTAGTCATAAACTTGGTTACGTTGATTCTTGCTGTACAAGTGGAAACTACGTATACCTACATTCAAAATATTCCGTATTCCTTACCGAAATAGACTGAAGTGCGTGCTTTTCACAATCACTAAAACTTGCTGGGAATCATTTAAAACAAGAAGAAGAGAAGAATAGAATAGGACAGTTCTGTTGGTCTTACAGCAAGATAATTATATTAACATAACTACAATATTTTGTGAAAACTAACATAAAATCGACAATACACATTTGTTATCTCATATTTGTATCTTATAAATTGTTTTTGTGCTAACGTAAGCGTATTTCCCGGTAACATTTAACACAACATCCGCTACTAGATCGGATGTTGATTATTACGGTTCTCTAGTCTAAGAAGCTCTATATTATTTACGGTGTAAATTCTGCGTATGTGTATCATATACGCAAACTAAAGTTAAAACACAAAGTCACGCTGACGAGATCTGAATTCCACTAAATAAATTGCTTCACCATAACAATGAAATCATCTCAGAAAAACATATTTTGGCATAACCCCCCTAACCGATTGCAGTTATTGGGTTGCAAACATGCTTGTTTGAAGTTTTTTTTTATACCACTAAGGTAGCAGTCAAGCCTGCGGTCCACCTGATGGGAAGTGGTTACCGCAGCCTATGGACACCTGCAACGTCAGGGACGTTTAACGCGCGCTGCCGACCCCGTAAATACTTTAGAATGCCCTGTTTGAAAGACCTCATACTACAGTTGAAACTGAAACTTGATCTGTTTGAATTTAACGACTTCAAACATGAATAAAAAATCTTTAACAGACAACTTAGAATAGTGAAAGATCTTATTTAACTTACCTATCTATTAAGTCATCTAACTTGTTGGACCTATCGAAGAGTTTAAAAATTAAGGATGGGAGTTATTGGATATTTTGGCTACCGGTTATTAGTTGGGTATTTTGTTTCAATACCGCTAGTACCAACTGGTACCCAATAACGTTACAATACTCTATACCTGTCCTGATTCCTACCCAATATATTTCTAACCGATTTGGTTAGAAATACCAAATACTTGTTGCAGCTACATAACTTTACGGGTGAACGGTCCACTAGTACCTATGCGTAGATGATAGTTAGATAAGTATAGGTATTGAAGCGCTGGGTAGTTATGGCTGACGGTCGGTTAGGCGCGATGCTCGCTTTGCACAGTTATTCCCTAGCGGTATGGTGATTTTACAATAGCGTTAGATATTTTAAGACCATGCTAACAGGTACTGAGTTAGTTATTGAATACCGGACTCATCTCTATAAAAATTCTGTTATCAATAACAATCAAATATTGCAATCTACAGTGCAGAAACCATTGTAAATCATTAAATAAAATCCCTTTACTTGTGCTGTAAGGCCTAGCTTCTTGCCAAATTTCATTATTCTTGGTCAACGGGAAGTACCCTATAGGTTTATGTGCATTCCCATGGAAATATAAAAAAAGGTCATAAACGGCTGTAACTTTTGATTGCGTTGACTTTTAATTGATTTATATCACGGCTCCAAGAGGTAACGAACCTGAGTACCTATTTGATGTTAATTTTAACAATATAGCTCCACGCGTTCCTGAGAATAGAGGCTTGACAGACGGACCACAAAGTGATCCTATAAGGATTCCTTTTGAGGTACTGAACCCTAAAAAGGTCGAGAAACCAGAAACCCTATACCCTAAGGATCGGACTTTATTATACTACGGAGGATTCGCATGTGAAACAACATAACTTATCAATATCACCTTACCCACCTACAGCACATAAACTAACTAGCTGCTGCCCGCGCCTTCGCCCGCATTTATCGGAATAAAAAATAGCCTATATGTTATTCCAGGTCGCGAACAATACCCATACCAAATTTCAGCCTAATCGGTTTAGTAGTTTTTGCGTGAAAGAGTAACAAATATGTATGGATATCCATAAATCCATCCATACAAACTTTGACATTTATAATATTAGTAGGATAGGATTATCATGTCCTTAGAATAAATTAATCGAAACCCACTAAGCCCTTTAATGTATAGTTACGACAATGACGTACTTTGACGTAATTACAGAGGTTATCTTACTCGTGTAAAGTGCTTACGTAACGAGAAAACAAAGAATATATAATGTTACTTAGATTACATTGTGACCTTAACACTGACGAGAATAATCATAGCAGAGAAATTTGATACATGGCAAATGGGAATTCTATCAGTTGCATCTTGCAATACAAGCCAGTCAAGTGAATATTTACAAAAATAAACGCAAGCTCGGATTTCATTGCTTGTGTCAGATATAATTAATGTAAGTGCCTTTTCACACGTCCTGGTCACCGGGTAGCCGGTACTGGGTACCCGGCGGCGTATTGTATGCAAATTATGCCGGGAAGTGTGAATGCTATCGTACAGATGCCCATACAATTCGACGCCGGGTACCCGGCACCGGCTACCCGGAAAGCGGGCCCCAGACGAAAGCCCATAAAAAGCAGCCTATTAAAAAAACTAGCTATGCTATATAAACCATAGGACCGAGGGGTCGTCACCCCCCGAGTTGAAGCCGGGCAAAGCCTCGAGGCCTCCCGGACCCCAACAAGGGCCAGAACTAAGTTCACTCGTATGTAGGAAACTTGGACGTATGAAAAGGCACTGAATTTATGTAGTTAATAGTTATTCAATTGTGATGAGTTTGTTATGGTAATTTGACCCGTGGAGTATCAATAAGGGTTTAATTCGATGTGTCCTAACTAGCACGAGACATGAGGTGAGGGGGGCGTCCATAAATTACGTCACACCTTATAGCCCGGCTACACGCACAAACATTTGTGAATGCATGAACAAACGCAGTTTGCTTTGCAAGATGAGCGTGTGGCCGGGCTCAAACCAGTTTGCGCAAGCAAGATGGAGCGTGTGGTCGGGCTCATCTTGCTTGCGAAAACTGGTTTGTGCATCATGCATGCACAAATGTTTGAGCGTGTAGCCGGGCTATTAGATGAGGGGGGGAGGTTGATGAAGTGTGACATTGTGTGGGAGGCAAGACAACAAGGCATGCATAGCCGTTCTAAATCTCTGTCAATCTGTTTGCTGCCTATAATCAAAGGTTTTCTCAACAATGGATATAAAACTGGAAACAATACCTAGAAAAACCTTTATTAAATTCTAGTATAAAACTGAGTAAAGCCTTATCACCAAAGTAGCAAGAGCAACCTTCGGAGGAAGATAACACAGAAACGCAAAAAAAAAAAGTTGGTTGCGTGACTAAGCGGACTAAGCTTTTCCAACGTAATATGAGCGGCTGAATCGATATTCGAAGTCACAAATAAGATAACTTCAAAAAAAAATTGTAAATACAATACAGGTCTAATAGCTCGCTTTGGGAGGGTCCTCTGGCTTTTTTATACTTAGATATTTACATAATCACTTAAGGTTAGAAGTATTAACACCGTAGGAACTAGAAACCAAAAAATCGGATCCAGGGCCGGCGGAACTTGTATATTTAGCGAAAACTGGGCTAAAAACGTATTTTTCCCTCGATTTTACAACGCTAACACGTTTCAAACTTCTTGAACTTCTTTTACGTACAATTATTTTTTACACAGGAATAATATAAATTATAAGGAATTTTGACTTGGAATATTGATTCTGCAGGTCAAAATAAGTATAGTTTGATTGGTCGCACAACCAACTTTTTTTTTGTGTTTGTGTATAATTATTAGGAACCTTTATGTTACTGATGTATCTTACCGTGACAAAGTTCTAACTAAATTCTTGGCGCGCCCGTATCTTGGTGATACCACGAGGATATTTATCGTTGGGGTATGGAATAAACCGCAGTGTATTTCGAAAGCCGGCGTATGGCCGGCGTGTTTACTTTCTCCGTAGGGTAGGTAATTTTGGCCGTATGCCCGTAGCGTCACGCAATTTACGAAGACACACGTAACGTCATGTAATCAGGAACAGCTTGGTGGAAATTTTGCATTTCCTACTGTGTAATACCTACCGAGTTGGTCATGATAATGTATATATTTATAAAGGTACAGTTGGCGACATAAACACACATATTTTTTTTATATTGAAAAATACTTTTAAGTACAAGCTTTGATATCATCTAGGACCAAAGTGCTTGTGAAGACAAATCCAACGAACCCAAACTCGACGAGGTTATGTCGTTTCGTTTAGGAGTTCCTATGGCCACCTTCAGTTTCCGTCATCAGACCAGCTCGATGGAACCATGAGATTGCATTGTCACCGAACTTACATAAGTATGCCAAATTGCAGCTCAATCGGTTGAGGATAACTGGTCTAAAGTTAAGTTGCAAGATTTCACCCGACCAAACACACATTGCAAGTTAAATAAAAAAAAAAAAAATTAAAAACATCTACTGTTGAACAGGACCTTGATCCCACTAAATTAATCACTTCACCATAACAATGGTATCATAAAAAGTATAATAAAAAAATCTGTATAATGCATATCAGTCTTCTAGTACCCATAACACAAGCTCTGGTTGGGGCTAGATGGTGCTGTGTGGATTGTCCAACATTATTTATTTATTATTTACATTATTGGTTGGCATTCTAGTTTCACAGATAACCTGTGCAGCACGCGTGGTCCAAAGAGCAAATATAAATATTGATTTATTTTGAATTCCATACTTCTACCCGCGCAATGGATGGATCATATGAATAACACAAAAAAAATCAAAATGTTTTTTACTCAAAAAAATCCGATTCATATTATTTGATCAGATTAATTTGATTTAATTTACTCTATTTTTCAGATATTCGCTTTCGTTTATCCAGTTTTAAGGTTTGTTTTATAGGTACGTAACGTAGGTTGAAATGTTTACTCACACGAAGTAGGTATCTACTAGCAGAAAGTGAAAATATTTCAATTTTAGTGTCTTCTACACTAAAATTGAAATATTTTCACTTTTCTCTTACCCTATATTACGGGATGTTCAGTTAATTTTTTATAGTCACGTTTACATGTCCATTTTTCAATTATAGCACAGCTATGTTCTTGCCGCAAACACAGGTTTAGCATCTTTTTTTTTGTTGGGTATGTAGGCGGGGTTGCGTCCCTCTCCATATCGTGTGAATAAACCAGTGCAAAGCTAACCAGCGTTCGTTTCAATTGTCTGTCCGTATATTTATTTAAAAGAATTATTTTAAAATTGAAGTGAAGAATATCAATAACACCTTATTTCTTATTTGATAATAATAACTATGTTTATAGTATAAAATTTGACTTGTATAAGTGCTTATTTTGTAAGCCTAAAGAAATAAAGTTATTGATTCTGATTTAAAATTTTTCCAACATGGCAGTATTTAAAAAGGGAATTAATGTATGAAACTACGAAAATTGGTAAAAATTATTAATTTGAGAGCATTCTCTGAATCCTCAACTATGGAAGCAGCTTTGCACCGAAGCTTAATTTGATACTCACTATAAATTTTTGAAAGTATCCGTTTTCATTACAGTGACAAAACAATTGATTTTTAATATTATTTAGTAAAAAAAAATGTGGTTTAAATCATCTCAACCCTAATGGTGATGCTCAACCCGAATGATGGCGCGTGTGCAACTGTGCTTTGGTACGCTCTATACAATTTTGAGAGCTTTCCATTTTCAATACTGTGAATAAAACAAATAATAAATAATGTTGGACAGTGCACACAACATCGTCTAGCCCCAATCTAACCAGAGCTTGTGTTATGGGTACTAGACGACTGATATATATATATATATATAAATATATACAATGTACATAATAATATATTACATAGATGTATTCTATTATAAATACAAAATACCCAGAACACCCGAGACAAATATATGCAGATCGTACAAACATTAATCCCAAGGGAATCGAACCCGCAACCTTCTGCGTCGCAGGCGGACCTTCTTCCGCCACGGCACATCAGTCGTTAAATGATTTTTAAAAAATAAATAAAATATTATTTATTTTTTAAAAATCATTTGATTTAAATCATCCCTAATTGTAATCATCTACACTACACATGTCGCCGACGTTACTAGCAAGCTTAGCAACGACGTTATCGATAACTCGTCAACTCAAATATGTAATATAGTTTACTATTGCAGATAACTCTTATGACCCGAGACATGGAATAAGATCGAACTCCAACGCGGTCGGCGCGTGCCATTTGCGTCAATGTCTAGTAGGTACTGTACATATGTATGTATTACATAATGAATAGATTAGCATACTCAATAGGGCCCTATCGAATGTCCAATGACTAGAAGACGAAGTAAAAAAGATGGTTAAACAAAAATAATACGATTTTATTTCAATAATCGGGTATTGTATTATTAATTGTAGCCCCTTTTACAGCCAAACATTTTATAATTTTTATGTGTATTATAGGAACCACTGTCTGTCCGTTTTTCTATCTCATTTCTGCTGCCTTATTCCTTGCTTTTTAAAAACAAGCATATTATAACAAATGTTAATTAACTTTATAATTATGTAATATTTTAGAATGTATCAAATATGTACCTACGGTGGAATATATAAATTAAATGAAATTGAGCTGATATAAACTATCATAGGCCGTGGGGTCGCGGCGTACGAATATCGACCCCTCCAACTCAACCCGTGGATGTAGTAAAAGCCGACTAAGGGAACCTACCAGAGGAAGGGCAGCAGCTTCCTTCCGAGTATTTTTAAACACCAACACTGCGATCACCAATCCGCCTGCCAAGCGTGGTGATTATGGCAAATCCCCCCCTACATGGGAGACGATCTACTCGATGGACCGACGACATCATAGCGGTCGCAGGGAGTCGATGGATGGAGGCGGCTCAGGACCGCTATTTGTGGCGTCGTACGGGGGAGGCCTATGTCCAGCAGTGGACGTGTATGGGCTGATGATGATGATGAAACTATCATCGTAGTGATAGTTACTAATTTAGATAAAAAAAATTAGACAATATCACCGGCATGTCTCACTACAATAAATAAATATAGTTAGTAAAGGTTAATAAATAATAGATTATCTATCTTCTTCGTAGATTAAAAACACTAAATCTCTTCATTAGACATACAAAGGTCTTACGACACCTCTTGTATAAATCGAGGGGTAAAAGACACTTGAACATGGCAAGGAATAGGTGAACTAAGGATGAAAGCAAATGACGTATGCACCCTCTGGGCAATTTATCTTCCAACAATCACAACTTGTTACAAGCCAGAAGACTCCTGAGGGTCGCAGAGACCATCAATCAACTGATGGACGTAGTTAGGGCACTTTATGGGTGGGCAAAGTGGGCATGCCTCCTCCGTTACAAAGCAAGGTGGTAAGCCACCGTACTACTACCGTACTACCATATTATACAGTGTGTCCCTGGATAAAGTGCAACCCCGAAAGGGGGTGAAATTAGATCAAAAATTATCGAAAAAAATAGAAAAAAAATTCGTATGAATTAAAATTTTTATTACTCACTAATGACGCTATTTTAGTAAAAAAAAATTTTTAATAAAAAAAATATTTCTTCCAATGTAGTGGGTCTATTTTGTTATAATAAAAACCATAATCATGTCAGATATGTGACGATGACGATAAAATAACAAATAACTCACAAACTAGTGGCTATCGTGACTTAAAGTTTAATTTTTGTATTAAAATTACATTTTTTATGCTGTTTTTTTCCAATAATCTCCAAAAATCTTAAAATTAAGCCTATAATACTAGATATTTTTATGACTTTTTATTATTGTCTATCATAATGGCTTTTAAATAAAAAAAAAACCTACGTTCTAACATAAAAAATGCGCTGGCTAGGAGCTTTTAAAGTTGACCACTGATTACGTCACCACTCAGGTAGAGACCCTTTTTTGTCGATAATTTTTGATCTAGTTTCACCCCCTTTCGGGGTTGCACTTTATCCAGGGACACACTGTATAATACGCACAGCAAATTGGCATATTACCAGCTTAGGTAGGAGTAAGGAATACAAAATAGTTAGGGATATAATTTTCGCGACAGGAGAATGTTTTGTAGATGTCAAGGCTTTAAAACGGACAGAGCTGCTGCGAAGTGGTATACGAGTTAGTATAACAATAACAACTATAAATATACGTCAAGATTCCAGTTTGCTTATACTCGACCGTGTGCACGGAACGGACTTCGCTAAGGATGTCAGATATCGTCTCTGGTGTCGATAAAATTTGACAAAATGAGATCGTTTTTACTGAATTTTATCAGAGACAAAATTGCTGCTTAACGAATCTTCTCGAAGTAGTTTAGTTATTGAATAACAGATATTACCTAAATTTAGTTCAGACTGCCGGTAAATAAGTCTGCATCGCTCATTAAACACTTATTTACTCTTATAGGACGTGGGGCCGCGGCGTACTAATACCGACCCCTCCAACTCAACCCGTGGATGTCGTAAGAGCCAACTAAGGGAACCTTACCAGAGGAAGGGCAGCAGCTTCCTTCCGAGTATTTTTCAACATCAACACTGCGATCACCAATCCACCTGCCAAGCGTGGTGATTATGGCAAATCCCCAAATACTACATGGGAGACCATCCACTCGATGGACCGACTCAGGACCGCTATTTGTACCGTCGTATGGGGGAGGCCTATGTTCAGCAGTGGACGTGTATGGATGATATGATTACTCTTATAAAATCAACTCCAAAAGGATCGTTTATGGTCCGCCTCTTCCGCAGAAGCCGGACAGTGAGCGCCTTAACATCGATTTTGCGTTGTGTGACTGTGGCCACTGGCCTCGTAGCTCCCAAACGAGTGCAACAATTATTTTATGTAGCACCTTTTGCCCACGATCCTGCGTACGGCCACCTCCATAACAACAGTTTAACAAGTACATAATGCACTCTGAAGTGTCGAATCATTTGCAGCAATTCGACCCGATAGAATAATTCGCGCAATGGTCCGTCAATTAATAAATTGGTCCATTTCAATTGATACCGTGGTCTAATAGCTCGGCTAAACGGTCAAACATTTGTGCATGCATGATTGCACGAACAAGTTTTCGCAAGCAAGATGAGCCCGGCCACACGCTCCATCTTGCTTGCGCAAATTGTGCATGCGGGCTGTGTATATTGAAGGGTTTTCTATTACAGTCAATAATGTTAAAAGGTCGAATGGAAGATTCTTTGCACATTAAGTTAATAAAATAAACGTTTTCGTATTTTGTATAAATCAACGAGTTTTTTTTTATTAACTTTATGTGCAATAATATAACAGATACCGCTACCGATATAGATACAGTTACAGATAGTCTACGAAATCTACAAAACTTTTTGTATATGGTTGCACTACTACTCCAGAAATCGCATTGAAGTCTCAAGCTCCCAGTACACAATGGCGTACGCTGGCCCACTGCAGGCGATCGCCACTGTGTTGTGTACAGAGGGTAATGATATAAACTGGCGGACAATTGACAATCGTGGCGCGCAATCGGGATGTTGTCTGTTTATTGGGCACACTTCAAAGGAATCGTGGCGTAGCGTGGCCTGTGGTGTTCACACAATGGCCCATTGTTTGTTCGTCATCGACCGCTGCAGTACCTACTTTTTCGGTAGATTGGGAGATAGATTTGAGTAACTTGCAACAGCTATTAGTAGGGAAAAAAATATCAGTATATTTTGGTAGAATTTAAGATTTTTATAACTAGCCGCGACCGTAACTAGTTTCACGTCCATCGCAAGTTTTTCGCCAGGCAGCAATGAGCCATGCGCCATTGTGTAAACACCAAGTGATCGTGGCCGACAGTTGTGTAATGCAAAGCATGGCCCATCACAGGCCATTGTGTAATATGTGACTTCATATTTGAACCAAGTATCATGTAGTATTGAAGGAAGGATCTCTTAACGACAAGTTAGTTATATCAATTGCTCAGAAAAAGACGAGGCAACAGAGTGAATTTTAGAGTTTTAGGTATGTGCGGTTTGTTTACAAACATTCTACATCGAGTTTGCTGAATGTATACTTCGGAAATTGTTGGTTCACAGATCAGAAAAACGTTGAGTTACACGTGTAGGTAAGTACATATGGGTAGAACCATAACCGGTCGGCCAGCATGACTCATGAAGTGCATCCAAAAACCATACGCGAATCAAGTTATACCTAAGCAAGCCCAAGGAGCTCCCACGTTTACATAAGTCTGTGTCAAGATTGTAAAATTATGACGCGCGTTTTCAAATCGCGCTTCTAGATATCCGTAACAGTTCACATACGAGCGAGTTATAGGTATATAGGTATGTGAACTAAGCCTAAATCGATTATGTGAACTAAGCCTGAATCGATATTTTCATAGGGCTAAGTAGGTAATCTTTGACGCCGAAAACCCAGTAAATCAGTAATGGACGAAATCTTTAACGAAGCAGCGGTCGAAGGACGCAGGAGGTTGCGGGTTTGATTCCCACTCTCTGTAGAAATTTTTGTACGATCTGTAGATATTTGATCCAGGTGTTCTAGTTGCTTTCCAGTTATTATCTATGTAATTTATTGTACTAAGTAGGCATATGTATGACGACCGATGTGGCGCGGCGGGCGAAGGTCCGCCTGCGGCACAGGAGCTTGCGGGTTCAATTCCCGCCTTGGAACAAATATTTGTATGATCTGCAAATATTTGTTATGGGTGTTCTGAGTATTTTCAGTTTGATAAAAAATATCTATCAATGTATTGTACATATGTATTGTATTATGTATATAATTCATTCATCTAGTACCTACAACAGAAGTTCTACTTACTGTTAGATGATGCTGTGTGAATTCTCCAGGATTATTTGAAAAAAAAATGACTTACCTCAGCACATAAGCATCAACCTGCTCGCTTTGTGTAAAGGAGATTATCTCACAGCGCACAATCTTGAGCACATTCTCCCATTGTTGTCTGTCAACAATAAAACACTTGTTGGTAACCATGACAATCAACTATATTATAATGTGAAATTATATATATTTATTGTTGAAACTGTTCAAAAGATCTTATTAAACTAGAAACAACAGTTTGTCCATTTGATTATGATGTACCTACAATATGGAATTGAATTGAAATTATCAAAATAATTCTTCAATTTCGTAAAACATTTCTCTATTTATCTATATATGAGCCACGATGAACCGAAAAAACAATGAAACACATGAGTACAGATTTTGTCTTAAATTTATTACTTATCTAGCGACCCGCCCCGGCTTTGCGCGGGTTCAATGCTGATACTAAATTATACATATAAACCTTCTTCTTGAATCACTCTATCTATTAACAAAACCCCGTCAAAATCCCTTGCGTAGTTTTAAAGATCTAAGCATACATAGGGAAGCGACTTTCTTTTATACTAGGTATGAAATGAAATTAAAATATTTATTGAAAAAGAAATACACAATAAACTCATTGTCAATCTAAAGTAAAGTGTTATCAGTTTCTCGTCAATTCACTTAGGTTTAAATTACATCGATTAATTTGAAATTGAATTAGGCATGTAGGGATCAGGATTTGAAATTGAATTAGATATGTAGTGATTGTTAACTCTCGAGACTTCTCCAATAGTGTGGGGGAATGCACTGACATCACAGAGTGAATGGTGCTTGTGTATCCCTTAGCTAAAGACAGACAACTTGGAGAAGACCTCCCTTATTAAGTGCTATAGAAGAGCACTATATCGCTCATTATGGGAGGCCTATGACCAATATAGACTGATGATAATGATTGTCCCCACATAGTAACAATACTTATAGGGGCTCTGCTACTCCTGTTGTTGTCCTGTCCAGGGAAAAATCAGGCCCTAAACAGCCTGACTCAATCAGTCAATTTTGTTGACTGGCTTATTTTGCTTCTCAGGGTTTATTAAGTCTCACACAAATGAGGGTACTTAGAGGTATGGTTTATGCAATATTAATACAAATAAACGACACAAGCTCTGCTTAGCTTGGGACTAATAATGATGTATGAATTATAGAGCATTATTTATTTATCAGGAATCTCTATTTGTCTAACATAAGAGTAAAGATTTATGATTCAGGATGACCCACATCGCATGGCAGGGTAAGTATTTACGAATCCGCTGTTTTCCCGAGGGAAAACGCGAATTCGAGAATATTCCACAACTTTTCGTAAGTTGTGGAGGTGTAGGCAAATAAGTAGGTAGGTACAAAACCTAAACGCAAAATTGATTGGTACCCGGTCGGTAGGTACTGTATGAAGGTAGGTAGGTACCTATTACCTACTACTACCCTCTCAAATCTTTCTAAAACAAATTACATACTTTTCTAATGAATTTACATATGTAGGTAGGTACCTACAATTTTTTTATAAAATGATAAAGCGAGAAGAGCTCTTGCAAGCTATTGTGGATAAGAAAATATAAATAAAAAAATAAATAGCTTACCGGGAGATTTTTCGAAGATCCGCATTTTTCGCCGGCGTGAACCAAATCTCTATAAGCTTCTCCACACCCTCAAAAAACTGCTCATTATTAGCACTACTATTTAATATTTCCGTTTCGGCCATTGTAAAGTTTTCTTTACCAATTTGTGCGTTCTCGGGCTCTTTCGATACACAACAGCAGCGGGCGAATGTCTAAAATTGACTAAACTTCATCAATCAATTTTCTTTCATTCAAGCCACTCAAGCCAGAAACGTCAGCGACCAATGCGTCACCGCAGCAAGGCAAACAAACAACCAACTTCAAGTGAATGAATTAAGAACACTGAGTGAGTGAAATGGATGAGACGTACAAGTTTTGTCAAAAAATGACTGATGACTACGTTTTATGTTTTAGGCACAAGTTTTAGGCACACAGGGGCAGTTCACAGTCGATCGATTTCATGATTCCGGACAGAATGATCATTTCGAGTTGCCGCGAGATTTAAATAATTTTATGGTCTTTAGTTTCTTCTACGCTCTATAATAAATAAAATGTGTTACGATTTGTGGCTTACTACTTTTCCTTTACTTTTATTTCTTGCAGAAAGAAGAAACAACTATTAAAATTTCGCGCCAAACCAAACGTCCATTTAAATATAAAGCTCCATTTACATTGTTCACGATACGTCGAAGGGGTCAGTCTGCAAAAGTATGTAGGTCGTAGACTGAGCAGTAAGCAAACATCCTCAATCTACGTTGTAGGCATAGGTCTCGTCACGCTTTAATAGCGCTCGACGAAAGTAGAGGGTGGTTCAGCGCAGATGTAAGTGTAAAAATCTAAAAATTTACTTCTGCGCATCAAGGTCACGGCTATTAAACCGTGACGCGACGTATAGAAACTTAGAATGGTCTACTCAAGGAATTTCTATACTCGTTAGTATATAAATTCCTTGGGTCTACTTAACTGGCTTTGCATCAACCATTCCTTTCTACATCCTGTCTATAAAGTTATTACAGGATAAGAGAGTAGAGAATTGACTTGAGCTTACACTCTTAAATTCAGCCCATAAATACCTAAGCAGATCAACTTTTCAAAGCAAAAAATATGGCTGCAAATAAATAGAGTTGAAACCCAAGATAAAGTAATAAATAGGAAGCAGAGCTCCTGAGTGCTAGCTTCACAAGACAATGAAAACATAGGCATGGGTGTTTTTAAATTTAATGACCATTTTATTCAGACATGTTTTTACAAAGTTGCCTATCGGGTTTTGTCATAAATTTTCAAATGTTAATATAAGTTCGTGAAGTTGTCCATTTTCAATTTTTTTCACCATCTTAAACTTAGGTTTCATGACAGGAATGTTGGGTGGGCTATCTTGATCTGTAATTACTTCTGTAAAGTCTTCAATCTTTGGTTCCAGATCTCGTTTCTTGGTTGGTGAGATGGGTTTCTTATCTTTCTTTTTTCTAACTTCATCTACATTTCCATTCAGTTCTATTAGGTTTCTGTAAATTCTATCATTGTAATGGAAGTTCAGCTTTTTTGTCACCTGAAATAATAATATATATGTACTACGACTATATATATATAGGTAATAGGTTCCTAGGTCTTTTTTATTTTGGGGTGTAAAATAGGTCCAATGTACAATAATATGTTACCTTCTTTGTTCATATGAAGAAGACGAGTAATATTAAAATTAAATAAATGGTACAAAAGGCTTGTGTAGATGATGGAAATGGAAATAAAACCTAAACAATCTGAATGTGCTTTCCCATAGGAACTAAAATTCAATATTTTTATTGCAAACATATTCTAAAAGTTCATAATGATACTGTTTCAAATATGCACCCTGATAAGGCACGGCAATATTTAGCTAAGTTGTATTATTTGTTCAAATTAAGTTTTCTATTCAGACTTACTTTTGAACTGATTTTACTTTTATCGATATTCAGACTATCAGTTTTCAACGAGGGAGGGGCTGATAGTTTTATGTTGGTTATTTGATTAGCTAAAGCTTGACTAGAGCAAATAGTAGGCTTGCTCAAGTCGATTTCTTTCAATGACGACCCAGAAGCTTTTCCAGACATTCTTGAAGAGGAACCGACATCGTGAACTACTAGCTTCCGAGTTGGCAGCTT
Source organism: Eupithecia insigniata (assembly GCA_947859395.1). Classification (NCBI taxonomy): domain Eukaryota; kingdom Metazoa; phylum Arthropoda; class Insecta; order Lepidoptera; family Geometridae; genus Eupithecia; species Eupithecia insigniata. The sequence goes on from OX402011.1 coordinate 12,485,332, forward strand.
GATTTTTTGCTCACAGTCTCTTACAAGGGTTTTCTTTACTTTTGGATCATTCCCGAATTTGTACATCTTAGAATTCCGGTAAACCCTGGTTTTGACGCCACATCAATAATTATTACTAATAATGTAAAATTATAAACCGGAAAGGATATGTAACCTAACCTAATTTTATCAACAAAACAAAAACAAAGTTCAAACGAAAAATATGAAGCTATTTCTCCGTATGAGATTTCTAGATTGACCTTCGATTAGGGTAGTCGTGGGTGGTTCACTGTTTTTCGTTAATGAAAGTAACCGTTTTCTATAAACGATCAAATAATTGAAGGGCTGCTGTCTTAGAGCATTAAGCCAGACCGGAGGCGACATTCATAGGCGTACCCCTCTGCCAAATGTACGAGAGCGGCGGTCATACCCGTTATATAAAACTAGTCGCTGCTCGTCGGCCGCCAGTTGTCGGATTGCAATGCGCGCAGAATAAGCTCCGGTGAAAATGCCGAGTTGCAGTGTTTTTTGGTGCAAAAATAGGTCAGAAACTTCAAACCTACAAAAGGATAATATTACACTTCATCTGTAAGTATTATTTTGTCCAAATACTATTAAATAATGCACTTATTACAAATTTCGTTATTCTTCTCTTACAGATTTCCAAAGGATATTGTGATTCGATCTGTGTGGGTTAAAACATGTGGGAACCATGAAACATGGGAGTCTATGTAAACGAACGAGCACAATTTGCTCCGCACATTATGTAACTTCCTGTTTCATCACACAGTCAAATAACAAAAGAAGATTGAAACAGGGCTCCATCCCAACTTTGATATTATTATCTGAGGTAATTTTCATTTACTTGCTTACGATAATGTCTGTTTAGTATTTGGTGCACTTTATGATAATAGACTATCTATAGGTACGGGTTGTGTAGTGGAATAAAACAGTTTATTTAATAAACGAGACACGAGTACATTAATAGTCCTACGTTACAAAGGATCCCTATTTTAGGATATGTGCTTACTTGAGGAGTTCAGTAGAGTGACTTCTCCATAGGAGATTCTGTAGATAGATAGATAGATAGAAAATTCTTTATTGCACACTTATTGATAAGAAACAGAAATACAAAAAATGTCTGTAATATGTATGTATTCTGTGAGATGTTGTCATAGGTAATCAAATTAAAACTTTGCAATTCAAATGTCTTATAAGTTGCACAAGTTCATGCCTACATACACAAATCTGCTACCAACAACAATGCGATCATATTACGAAGTCGCATTCCTAAGTAGTTACAATACAATACAATCAAAGTTTATTTGAATGAACATTAAAAGTACAGTCAGCCTGTAAAATAACATTATATGTTTTTGAAAATCTTTAAAATACATTTCAACATTTAATCTTTAATAAAGTTCTGTAAACAATGAAAATAAACTGTAAATTATAATAATAAAATTCTTTTTTTTTTATTTTCTATAAAAATTGTTTCTTTAAACAAAAATCCATAAAAATGTTAACCAATACTCATGTCTTAAAGACAATACAAACTGTCGGTATAAAAAATATTTTTAATATGATCTATTCTATACTTTAATATCTTTTTCTCTAAAAAAAAGTTACGTTACAATAACTTCATTTAATTTCATAGTAATATCGAACATTTTTTACTTTACATAACTCCATAATAAAATCGAAACAATCAAAATAAAATCTTTAAGTTGTCCATATCTCTCTGTGTGTGAAAACACAATTGAACTATTTTACTTGGCCAACAAGTTAAAAGCAAACCACATTTCTTTAAAACAAAAATCACGAACGTTCGACTAGCAGCCCAGCTTTTCAGCACAAGTGTGGCCGATGCATTGATATTTTGTAATGTTGATGAAGTTGCCCATGCTCGATAATGACAACGTCCTTGTGACAGCAGAATTTTTAAAATTGATTAATGATTTATTTGACATCCTTGATAGTAAAACTTGGGGCGATGGACTTAAGCAGGCTTTAAATCCAAAAAACTATGAAACTGCTTTTGCGAAATTAGACGAAGCAAAAGTCGTTCTTTTGAATTTGCAGACTCAGCAGTTCAAAACTGTCAAAAAATCATAAAGAGAGTCAATCTTTTGGAATCCCCTCGTTACAAAGGTTTTCTTGGATTTCTTGTGTGCATAGAAAGTACAAAACGCATATTTGATAACTTAGTTTTGGCTCCTAATGCACAAATGACATACTTACCCCTCCACAAAATAAGCCAGGATCATATAGAGATTTTTTTTTCGGTTGTTAGAAGCCAGGGCGGTTATTCAGATAATCCAACTGCTCGTCAATTTGAAGCCGTTTATAAAAAATCGTTAGTCCATACTGAATTGATCCGGAATGAAAGGGGCACAAACTGTATACCACTAGAAAACATTTCAATTCTCAATTGTACGTCCGCGATCGAAAAAATTCATTCTAGCTCGCAACAAAAGGTATTAGAAATTCCTTTAACGGACAATCCCTCAGAAGAGACTGACATGATTACAGAAATAGAGGCACAAACATACTTATCACCTTTTGGCGAGAAAGTTGTCGAATATATTGCAGGTTTTGTAGTATTTTCTATTATTAAAAAAAATAAATGCAGCACATGTATCAAAGGCATATGTGGTCAACCGAATGAGGAAAGTTTAGCATACCAAAAAAGTAGAGGTATGTCTGAACTACGCTTCGAAGGAAGTGAATGAAATTTGTCGTCTTTGTGAAGTGCAAATCCGGAAACATTTAACTCCTGACAAAAAAGTTAGACGCTCTTGTTCGACGTTAAAAGTCACAAATAAAGTAATGGAATACTTTGTTGGCAAGCAATGCTTTCCTAACATCGGGGGTCACTTGATAATGATTTCATTGTGCACAATATCGAACTAGCAAAACTTGTAACACAAAAATATACTAATGTTAGAATTACTTATTTGTCTAAAAAAACTGACCCTCAAAAATGTATTAGGCACAAAGCTAATTCACTTCATAAATCAATAGAATTGTATCTTTTTTATGCTTAATCATTCTTTTTGGCTCAAGAAATTGTGATATAAATGTGGATAGTTTAATTTTAGTCTATGACATTGATATATGTTGTAAAGTATGTTCCAAAAGGAAAACTTTTCTTAAGCCAAAAAGTAGACGTAAAGTCTTGTTCTTACGATGGCTGTTCAATCCTACAGTACTTACATTTTATGTACTTCGTGACAAATAAAATTGTTTAACCATATTATCGTGTTTCTTTCTATATTTGCTTTGCAATATAGCTATTAGAAGATAACAAACTTCTAATAGCTAATACATTAATTTTATATAAGCCGCGAGGCGCTGCTAGTACCAAATAAAAGCATGTTGTCCTGTGTATAACGCTGCTGTATCTAGTAGTGGCCGATTGTCTGACACTGTATTTTTACAGGATTTCATCAATATTCCGTTTTTTTCTAAAATAGGCATCAATTAGTAGATTGCTTAAAAAATGTCAAGCAGTAATTTTGTATTCGTACTTAAATTAGCCCCTGTCAAATAACAATGTACCTACGTGAGGAAAACGAAAACCTAACTGCAGAAATTTACATATTTTTTTTTAAATTTTTTTTATTACTTTTAAACACACATTTAGTGTATTCTGACACCCTACTTGATGGGCTGTTTATGACGAAATAAAATCCTGCTTTATATTAGTAAAATATTATGGCTTTCGACACTGTAAAAATAAATACCAATTCAATGACTCCTCATATTTAAAGTCTGTCCAGCCGTTAAGACTACAAACCAATGAATGACACATTCAGAAATTATTACCCTCCGCTCTTTCGATACTTGGGTAAAAATAATCAAGTGTTTCTGGTAAACTTTAGAATTCATCGATAGTCGAATATCGATAATGTCACGCACTAGCATATTTCATTATTGCTGCAATTGTTTTGTATATTGACAGACATCATTACGTGCATGACTCTGAGTATGCGATTGTGTGCGTGTAGTTTAAGATTGTTGCGTGTAGTTTAAGATTGCGTGCGATAATAATGTTGTGTGCGTTTATAGCGACGTGATTGAAAACTCTATGTGTGTAACCTCACCCCCCCGCTGAAAGATGCAGAAATTTTTGCGTCCGACCGGAGGCGTGTGTCGCCTCCTGTCTGGCTTAATGCTCTAAGGCTGCTGTTGAGGTTTGACTGGTTTGGTTCGTAGAAAAGTAAACTGTAGTAACGTTCAACGTTGTAAAACTCGCCAACTAAATGTAGGTATATTGAAAAACCAGTTGACGTTTAACTGGTTTGGTTCGTAGAAACTTAAACTGTAGTAAAAGGAACTATGCGCTAAATGTTGGTAAACCAACTCGCCAACTGAAATCTATCCATGTGTTTTGTTCGCGTATATCGTTGAATATATAAACCAGTTGATAGAATCAACTAGTATTGGGATAAATTGAAAACGGGCAATTCGTTAACTATAGAAAAACTGTTTAAAGAAAAAGGTTCATTGATTCAACGCTAGGGAACTGTAATGAACTCAAGGTTCTATCAATCTTGACCTTTGAATCACGACGGCTAACCGGTATGAAATTAATCACTCTTTAGAACACCACTTTCTACAGAAAATAGGAGAAATAGCTAACGACCGTTGTTTTTATCAAAACTGTCAATGTCACTCTGAAAATTTCCCTCACGCACCGCTCCGAGATGTCAGGTGTATATTTTATGTTACTTCGCATATTGCTCACTTTTGTTAACGCTTTTTATTTAACTTTTAATTTGGTTGTTTCTGTTTGTTTTTGTACCTATACGAACTTGATTGAGATTATATAAATTATTTATTTTCTGAAAAATCCAAACTCAACATCCTTAAATTTTTATCTATTGTTCCTAAATGCGCATACCTAACTGACACTGGCAGAATTGCATCAATCCAGTTGCAGAGCCAAAGCTAAAAGAAGAAGAAGACGTGATGTCAGGTGTCTCCCTTTCCCCTCTCCTCTCCTCTTTATTTTTCTTGGATGTGGATGTGGTTTCGTGTCGTGTTTACTGTAAAAAAACGAAGAAAACATTTGTTCCGTATTTAATATTACTATCTCCTGAAATGTTCAGCGGAACTGCCGTATTTTCCGTAAGTGCTTATTTGTGTAGCTAGAATAAGAATACTCAAGCTCAGACAAAGTGTAATATATAGGCCTTGAGGTGAATTTTCATTAAAAATTCTTACAGAATCCAGAAAACCTACCAGTGGAGTCTCTATCGCTATCTGTTACTGATGCTGGAGTCGTTCGCCAGATTAAAGCTTTGGTAAGTTGAAAATTATTGACATATTATTGTGCAATTCCTTTTTCTATCTTCTTACCAAAGTATTGCTTGTAGCCCTTGTAGGGGGTTTCCCTGTTAGTTATTAGTAAATGTAGATAAATATGTTGTAAGGTTTAGTTGAATTTCTTTGTCTTAATAAGAAAATATTCACAAAAAGCAGTCTTTAAAACATAGACAAGAAAGCAGACACGGTACCTCTAACCTAACATACCTACAGATTTATTATGGCTTTTCCTGATTATTGTATTTCAGGACACATATTGGGTTCCCAGTCGTGAGCTTACATTGTATGAGCGGCCTCCTTCCGGCAGTGCCCTTATCATCGGAGCTGTTGAAACATGGAAGACCAAAATGAGTGTTTATTTGGAAGATGTGAAGTGGATACTGAGCTTAGAATATCACAGGTAATGAAATGTTTTATTCTCTCAATACTAAATGAAAAATAAAGATTACAGTTAAAAATTAAGCATGGGAATATGCAACAAACTCTCTACTTGTATAATAAAAAAAATTAAAACTAAAATACAGACTCAAACAACACATTATTGCTCATTCATATAGCTTGAAATCTGAGTTTGAACATGGATTAAACACAAATGAATTATCAACGAAAGCTTTCGAACAAAGAAATAGTTTCAAACTTCTGTGATTTTTAAACCGTGTTTTTTATCACACGTTTAAAAACACAGATTAAAACAAGTTTTAAACATTGTATAAAACGATGAGAAAAAAACAAGCTTTAAAACTACTTTTCATTGCGAATGAATGATATGAAATGAAAGTAATATTTTTTTGATAAGTTATTTATTCAGTCAAACAAAGATCTAAGTACCTACCAAGTACCAGGATTTATATGGGTAATGGGATAAGATAACACGTATTTTTGAAACATGCATTAGATAGTATAGAATATTAAAAATTTCAATTTAAAATCAATCAAAAACAAAATTATAACAAACAAAATTACCTATATTTAATAAACATTATAAAATCAAAATTGTTTGTCAGTCAGGAGAGTAAGACAATATGACAAGATCAAGATAACAATTATTTTTTCTTTTCCTTATCTAACTGTAACAAGTTTTGCAGCTTTCTCTGTACCCAGTTTATTTCGTACGTCAGAATGAATAAATCCAAATGTTGAAAACAGTCTTTCAATTCCAGCACTTGAAGCTACAGCAGTGTGAAGCTGAGCCACTAAGTTCATTGTTTGACCATTAATTTGTTTTTTTAATGACTGCCACCATTCGAGAGGTCCGACCTGATTTACTACATGATCTTCAAATAGAAAGTTATGAAAGGGATCTGTCATTGCCCTGTATTTAACAACATAGGGCATCGCCTCTTTGTGATAAGCTTCTATAAATAATAAAGCCTCAGAAATATCTTCACTCGTGAGTTTTTCACCCCTGTACTTAGGATGTAGTCAGTTTGCTGCAAAATGAGCTGGAGACATTGCCATTTCATAACGAGCTTTGAACTTCCTTAAATCATCCAATGAATACTCAGTCTCACGCAGTCGTACATTCTCTCCCTCAAACATATTTTTAAGCTCTATCCATGCTTCAGTCACTTCGCCAATACAGCAGGATGTCTTTTGGGAGATGTCAAGTGTAACTGCGATGTTTTCCAGTTTTTTGTAGAGAGCCTGGACTTGTTGCTTCAGCGCCATGTCATTTACTTTCAATGAAATTGACAGATCTATAGCAGTTGAATGATTTAAGCATATATCTGACATTATATGCCAATTTTCTAATAACACTTTTAAGCAGTCAGCCATTGTGTTCCACCGTACCTGTTGTGGTATAACAATTGCTTTTCCACCAGCTTCTTTATATTTGGCAGATGCAAAGTGAGTGTATTTGAAGTACCGCATTATCGACTTAACTTTATCAGTAATATCTTCTGCATTCAAATCCTTTGCTAGAAGGTTTAATATGTGTGATGAACAGCCGTATGTAAGTATATCCTCGTGAGAAGCTAGTTCTTCCTGTTGGGCTAAATCTCGTCTCATACGGCTCATATTTGCTGCGTTGTCTGTCACTACACTTCGCACCGTACATTTGTAAGTTTCACATTGTTTTATTGCCGCAGTAGTAACTTTAACCAAGTAGTCAGCTGTATGGCTTTCGGCTCCTGTGTCTATTGTATCAATTAAATGAGATGAGTCTGTCAACACATCGGTAACACAGACACAAACTATCGAGTCCTGCCTGACATTACTCCACCCATCAATTGCCAGATTAACAACTTTGTTTTTCAATTCATTTTTTACGGCTTCTTGAGTCGAGTTGTAGACTTCGTCGAGTAGCTTGCTAGCAATTTGTTTGCGGTTTGGAGGTTTATATCCTGGGCGTAAAATTTCCATTAATTTCAGTAACTCTGGGTGTTCTACGTGGTTAAAAGGCGTGTTAGTAGCAAACATATAACGAGATAATTGTAAATCAATTTTCTTCTTATCTTCTTGACTTGTAGCAATAATAAATCTTTTCATTGAAATGTTCACGCTCGCGCTGCTGCTGGTACTGGCATTTTTAGATTGAAGAGTAGTAACAGAAGATGTGGGTGTAGCAGAAGAATTATCTGAAGATCGGGAAGAACCAGCATCACTCAACAACTCCTCCTCCACGTCCCTGTCCGCGTCAAGATTTGCGTCAGTGTTAGAACCGGTGGTGGTGCTACATTGCTGGAAGTGTGCCTCCATTCTTTTCACAAGTCCAACTAGTTCTTTCTTACATTTTCTGCAACGCACCCTATTGGTCTTCAGTGTGGTATTTTCTTGGGGGATCGATGTGAATTGTTCCCAAATTGCATGCTTTTTGCGTCCTGGAGTTGACATTTTTATGAGGTGTTATCAGTCGCAGAATTAATAATGAAATGAAATGTGAGAAAGAAAGGCACTCGTATTTATAGAATTCATATTAAGTAATTCCCCGCCGGTAAAGTCCCGTTAGGAAAGTCCCTAATGGATAGCTGTCGAATGGAATAGTGGTTATTTTATTCCCCTCATTAAAATATAAATATTAGGGATGGGCCTAACTTCGGCATTCTTCCGAAATTCGGTTGAAATGCCGAACATTCGGTATAAGAAAAGAGTGAAATAGTTGCACAATTTTGATTTTAAGATTAATAAAACATAAAAAATAACAAATCTGTCATACTCACTCATACCTGATTAAATAAATAAGCCTTTTACATAATTTAAAATCATGGTAATTTATTTATTAATCAAGTAACTAACTGTCATTATCAGTTTCCTTTTTCGACATTTCAATCTTAAGTTTTAGAATTAAAAAATCAAATTCAATAAGTTCTTATTAAATTAGGAAGTCTTATGATTTGAATCAAATAAACTTTTTGAAAATTCAATATATTAATTACTTATAGGTATATTTTATTGTTGTTTGTTAGTTGTTACCATATAAGTGCAGAATAAAAACCGAACTTCGGCATTTTTGATTTTTACCGAATGTTCGGCCGAAATTCGTATTCGGTTCAAACCACATTCGGCCCATCACTAATTAATAAATATTGGGGGTGCCCCTATTCATAGAATAGAATTTATAGTTTATAGGTATTTCCCCGCCGGTATAGTCCTGCTAGGAAACATTCAGGGTGAATGTAAATCGTTTAGTAGTGATTAGAGATACGCAACATAAAATAAATGTTTATCCATTGATCGTTTTTTGTCAATATTTATTTTACTATAGAAAATTTGAAAAGTCAAAAGATCTAGTCTGGAAATGAAACATTATAGGTCGAATTAATTTAAAATAATGCCCTAAACTAAAAAGGACAAAAAAAAAAACAAAACAAACACTTGTTTAAAACAATTTGAACTGTTTGTTTTATAAAATTTAAAAAAAACTGTTTTTTTTCCAACCCTGAGAATTCTATAACTAAGTAAAGAGAATATTGTTAATATATTATTTAATTTTTTACCATCATATCACTTGAAACACAGTCATTGTCATAGATACAATTTACTAAAATCATAAAAAAAATGGTAAACATTTATGCATTCCAAAACCTGTTGTAAATGTACTTATAAAGAACTTGGTAAATGAAATGATTCCAGGTTTTGGAGCACAGTCCTATTCCATCCCCAATGCATGGACTCCCTCGTGTCATTCCTGCAGGAAGCTAGCCCGCCGTACCTGCCTCCTCACGAGAGCCGGGACGTACAGAGTCTGTACGAGGATATACGGAAACATGTGCTTGTTGTGTTTAGTAGATTGGTTACTAATAAGGAGAGTAAGGTTAGTTCATACAGTGTTTTTAACAGAATCTTTTTGTTATAAATTCGAAATTATAGTTTCTAAGACAAAAAACATAATAACTATTAATGGGTATGTGCGTGTTTTCTGAAATTTACGCGTTAGCTCGTAACGTCGGGAATATCAAAATAAATGGGAGATATAGTTATTTGCGTCTTGGTTTGTTTACAAACATTCGACATCAAGTTTGGCTAGTATATAGATACCCATAATTCAAATGCAGAATAAGTTAAAATGTATCATTAACATTTTAACTTATTCACCAATTTGTTCTAGAAGCGTAACAAACAGACTGCATTTGAATTATGGGTATCTATATACTAGCCAAACTTGATGTCGAATGTTTGTAAACAAACGCAAATAACTGAATCTCGCTTGGCGTCGAGTTTCAGATATTATTGTAAATAATATTTACTGAAGGAAGCATCTCAAATCAGCATGCGCAGTTTATATTACTTGTCGATTCGAGATCCTTTATTTCAGTAAATTTTGCTATAAAAAGACGCGGCAGTTTGTTTACAAACATTCCATATCAACTGTGTTTGACTAGTGTATAGAATAGAAGGTGGTCCTTTACAATCTTTATATCTAGGTAACTAATAAAAAATTAACCTTTTCAGTCGCAATGGATGACAAAAGAGTTCATGGGCGACATTCTCTACAACAAGTTCATATTCACAATCCCTATAATATGGGACATCTGTATAACGTACGGCGTGGACAACAGCCGACACGTGTCGAGGTTACTCGAGAGCGTGTTCGCGTTACAGCCGCGGTATGAACAGGACGCTTTAGCGGCGGTCGCTTTTGTACATGAGGTTAGTATCATAATTATACAATATTAGAATGAAAAAAATATTAAGTAACAATTCCGCGTATAACCTTCTCTGATAGTATTCATCAAAGTAAGTTGTCTACTAGTTTCGTTTCTCCACGAGACATCTTCAGGACACCACAATACTCGACTAGCGCCAAGTGACTGACTTGGCGCGAGGAGCTCGGAGAGGCAACACCACTGGCGGGACTCTGTCGGTGTTGCTGTGCTGACCAATCTCAATGTCAAGGTCGAGTATTGTGGTGTCCTGAAGATGTCTCGTGGAGAGACGAAACTAGTTGACAACTTACTTTGATGAATACTATCAGAGTGGGTTATACGCGGAATTGTTACTTAATATTTTTTCATTTTAATATTGTGCAATGGATTTCCGCAAAGTAACGCCTGAATCTATTATTTATTATAATTATAATTAAATATACTACTATAAATACAAATATATCAACTTAAATTATACTATAATTTAACTTGATGTGACTCAAGCCTCGGAAAGATAGATGACTACACGCGTCGTTTACTACAGGGTGATTGTAGGTGTGAGGGTAGCTGGGTGCAAAGCTTCAAGGACAAGCCAGAGTAGACCATTTAAAACCATTTGGGCCATGGTTGTCTAAGACGAAGTCTCGCATTGATTTTCTACGATTTTTTTTTTGTTTTTGGGAACAAAACACAAAATACATCAATTAATTGCTAAGTGCCAACGGCAGAGGTTACTGTAGCCGTTGACATCTGTTGACAACAGCTGTCGAAACGCGCCGACGACGGCAGCCTTCGACGCGTGGATTTTACGCTACTAGTAATACCAGAACATATTCGTCTTCTCATTCGCCGATAGCGATGATAACGTAAGCAAGAGTCACTCACGTGACCATCGTGTCTTGAAAATACCGTAGCTTGTTTTCTTATACCATGGGATAACGCGTTTATTAAACTGGCTGATGGTTGTGAACGGCACTAGCGCTAGGGCAGCTCATTTCGTCATATAAATATATCTGTATATTTATTTGTATTCACAATCCCTATAATATGGGACACCTGTCGCTTTTGTGGATGAGATTTGTATATGAGAATAAAAATCAGTCTATTTTATGTTAGACATTGATCATCATCATCATATCAGCCCATACACGTCCACTGTTAGACATTGATCATTATCATATCAGCCCATACACGTCCACTGTTAGACATTGATCATTATCATATCAGCCCATACACGTCCACTGTTAGACAATGATCATTATCATATCAGCCCATACACGTCCACTGTTAGACATTGATCATTATCATATCAACCCATACACGTCCACTGTTAGACATTGATCATTATCATATCAACCCATACACGTCCACTGTTAGACATTGATCATTATCATATCAGCCCATACACGTCCACTGTTAGACATTGATCATTATCATATCAGCCCATACACGTCCACTGTTAGACATTGATCATTATCATATCAGCCCATACACGTCCACTGTTAGACATTGATCATCATCATATCAGCCCATACACGTCCACTGTGAGACATTGATCATTATCATATCAGCCCATACACGTCCACTGTTAGACATTGATCATTATCATATCAGCCCATACACGTCCACTGTTAGACATTGATCATCACCATATAAGCCCATACACGTCCACTGTCAGACATTGATCATTATCATATCAGCCCATACACGTCCACTGTTAGACATTGATCATCATCATATCAGCCCATACACGTCCACTGTTAGACATTGATCATTATCATATCAGCCCATACACGTCCACTGTTAGACATTGATCATTATCATATCAGCCCATACACGTCCACTGTTAGACATTGATCATCATCATATCAGCCCATACACGTCCACTGTTAGACATTGATCATTATCATATCAGCCCATACACGTCCACTGTTAGACATTGATCATCATCATATCAGCCCATACACGTCCACTGTTAGACATTGATCATTATCATATCAGCCCATACACGTCCACTGTTAGACATTGATCATCATCATATCAGCCCATACACGTCCACTGTTAGACATTGAACTTTAAATATTTAAAGCTACATTGTCTTTAATTAAAGTTTTAAAACCACGTCCCGTATATTTACTGTTTAGTATGACAGGGTAAATTACTATTTCAAACTGCTAGCAAATCCAATGTAGCTAATAAAGTAATAGTTTTCAAAAAAATATCTGAGCGCCTGGTCGAAGCGACGCGTGACCCGAGTGCTGGTGAGTATCTGGCGCAGCGCATTAGCATTGCCATACAGCGGGGCAATGTAGCCAGCGTCTTGGGGATGCTTCCGACGACCGATATGGACCAGTTGAGATACCTGTAGAGTGTTTGCAACAGTCTGCAGTTCAATAATAAAAATAAATTTATAATCAAGCTCAATTGATTCAATTGTAAATACTAGTTCTAATTTGCTCCTATTATTTGATTATAATTTTCTTTGTTAGTAAAGATTTCATCAGTATCAAGTAATACCTGAAGGTTAATACATAATTATTTCTTCCACAGGCTTTCAAGTTCATCATACTACAAGTGAACAATAACTACGACAATGCGGACCCGCCGAATCTCCCCGAAACTTTCAAAGGGTTCTCCGAGATCCGTCGGCCAACATCCTCCAAAACGGATAAACTCACATTTGACGTGTTAAAAGATTTGGTTATACACATGTTGGATACGTCGATGACGCTTAGGATATTCATAGAAGTTTATCCTAAAGCTGTTAGTATATTTAGGAAAACGAATTTTGTTATTAGGTGAGTGAGAAATATCTTATTTACTAGCTTTTATTTAAGTTGCATTGTAATGTGCAATGTAACTATGTTTGTTCGGGTTGAATCTTGCAACTCAATTTTAGACCAGTTATTGAGAACAGTGATTGAGCTGAAATTTGGCGTACTTATGTAAGTTCGGTGCAGTGCAATTTTATGGTACCATCGACCTGGTCTGATGATGGAAACTGAAGGTGGCCGTAGTAACTCCTAAACGAAATGATTTAACCACGTCGAGTTAGGGTTCCTTTGGATTTGCCTTCCTAGGTACTTTATTTATTTATTTATTAAGGAACAACAAACGACTACATTAAACTTATGTTACTTACTTACATGTATGTTAGTTCATTGCTGTGTAAAGATGAGATATATTCACAATGTAGCTCACAGCGCTACCCACGTATATGTTATATACATACAGAGATTAAAAACAAAAACATGCAACTAGAAGGCCACTGCTAGACATAGGCCTCCCCCATACGACGCCACAAATAGCGGTCCTGAGCCGCCTCCATCCATCGACTCCCTGCGACCGCTACGGTGTCGTCGGTCCATCGAGTGGATGGTGTCCCATGTAGGGGGGGATTTGCCATAATCACCACGCTTGGCAGGCGGATTGGTAATCGCAGTGTTGGTGTTGAAAAATACTCAGGAGGAAGCTGCTGCCCTTCCTCTGGTAGGTTCCCTTAGTCGGCTCTTAGGACATCCACGGGTTGAGTTGGAGGAGTCGATATTCGTACGCCGCGGCCCCACGGCTAAATAATGAATAAATAAAATGATTGATTTCTTTCAACTAAACAATAAATTACTATATTATGTGTTCTCACTGCAAAATTCGTTCCAGTATAGTCCAACTGTACGAACATGGCATTCCAGCGCTCTATGAGAAACTCTCTTCTCTCGGCGATGAGAGCAGCCTTGTCTACTCAGAACTAGAGGGGTATCTCCACGCAGCAAGGGCAGAGTTAGTCGATGTCTTCAGAGAGATGCTGGCTGTGTATAAGAACTATATCTTCAGTGGCGAGTGAGTAAGATATACCTACAATAAATACACTACTAAATAATAATAATAATTCTTTATTTCAGACACAGGATCCATTTAAAAAAAAAAAAAATAATAGATTCAGGCGTTACTTTGCGGAAATCCATTGCACAATATTAGAATGAAGAAATATTTAGTAACAATTCCGCGTATAACCTTCTCTGATAGTATTCATCAAAGTAAGTTGTCTACTAGTTTCGTCTCTCCACGAGACATCTTCAGGACACCACAATACTCGACCTTGACATTGAGATTGGTAAGCACAGCAACACCGACAGAGTCCCGCCAGTGATGTTGCCTCTCCGAGCTCCGCGCGCCAAGTGAAGCATTGCCCGCAAAACCCCCCTTTATATAGTCACGGATCAAACAGTGCGCACACAAAGTTCATAGTGTGTGTGTGGCAGTACTATTGTTTGAAAAGATTCGTAATAACGGTGACCTAGGCAAACCTGTACTAAGTTCATTCAACAGTGTATTATTACAATATTTTGTAATTTCTAAATTTTCTAAGACTGACATCCTAAATCCCTTATCACAAGTATGTAAAATAGAAAAACAATGATTTTGACTTAAAGAATGACCAGATTCCAATAAATGTTTTCCAGAAAAATCTAACTTTGCAAAACATTTATTGGAATCTGGTCATTCTTTAAGTCAAAATCATTGTTTTTCTATTTTACATACTTGTGATAAGGGATTTAGGATGTCAGTCTTAGAAAATTTAGAAATTACAAAATATTGTAATAATACACTGTTGAATGAACTTAGTACAGGTTTGCCTAGGTCACCGTTATTACGAATCTTTTCAAACAATAGTACTGCCACACACACACTATGAACTTTGTGTGCGCACTGTTTGATCCGTGACTATATAAAGGGGGGTTTTGCGGGCAATGCTTCACTTGGCGCGCGGAGCTCGGAGAGGCAACATCACTGGCGGGACTCTGTCGGTGTTGCTGTGCTTACCAATCTCAATGTCAAGGTCGAGTATTGTGGTGTCCTGAAGATGTCTCGTGGAGAGACGAAACTAGTAGACAACTTACTTTGATGAATACTATCAGAGAAGGTTATACGCGGAATTGTTACTAAATATTTCTTCATTCTAACAGGATCCATTTTACAAGTACAAAAGTCAAATTTAAAATTACAATACTAAAATAAAACTTAAAAGTACTAAAGTCTACCCGCATTATACATAATGGTCTGCTAACTTAAAACAGCTGCTAAGCAGTGTTTTTTCTCACTCCGACGTATGTCAATAGAAGAATGCAGAAAGAGATATAACAGTGTTTTAAGTTACCAGACCATTATGAGTAAGGCGGTATGAATGTTATGTAGGTATTAGAAACTCTCTTCTCTTGGCGATGAGAGCAGTCTCAGACCTAAGGGGCTAGCACCGGCCGCTTGAGCCTAGCTTCGCGGCCGGTGATCCACCGTTTTAATATATTTTTTTACTATAAAATAGTTTTATAATAATCCTATTGTATTTTCTATATTAATTTTTTTTTATTTTATAGCGAGATTTTAAATCAATTGTATCATTATAATGAATAATGCTGGACAATCCACACAGATGCTGGCTGTGTACAAGTAAGACTACTCTATCTGCTATCTTTGCAGACAAAAAAAGATCCTCTGACCCTGAAGAAGTCCCTTGTTAAAGGATGAAACGTTGGGGTTCTTCCAACACCAATAAGCTTCGGAGTTAAACCGCTTACAGCCGTAATTAAAAAAAAGGTTAGGAGTGGGCGATAACGCTCCCTTGTGGGCGCTGCAGGGCTAAAGTGGGGCGGTAAGAGGCCCAGAAAAAAAATGTAGGCGGTGTGTAGAGGTTTGGGGGCGATTTGTAATTTCATCTAGGCTAGACTCTTAGACACCGACTGAGCTCTCTACTCTTGACTACAACTTATGAACATCAACAAATAATTATTAAGAGATTGCTCAAACTAACTCGGTTAATCTCCGCTAATATAGTTCACAATAATTAATTTAATTTGAAGTTATAGTTGTTTTTAAGTAGGTGAAAAAATGGGGTCGCAAAAAAAATATTTATTCTCAAAGTGGGCAGTAGACAAAATAGGTTTGGAAACCCCTGCGATGAGAGATAATGAGAATAAGCCACTTCATAGAGATTTTAATAGTCACTATGACGATACGTCTTGCTTGACTGCCTCGTTGGTCTAGCGGTCAGCTTGTTAACCGCTGATAATGGGATCAAATCCGTCAATCCAGAGTTTTTCTACCAATAAAAATAGCAGCCCGGAGTCAGAAAGTTGGCGGTGTTACCCTTGCGCCTTGAAAAGCACATTGGAAATGAGAAGACGTGTAGATCTTTGGAGCTTTGTATTTGACTCTTTACAATATTGAAAACTTAATAAATGTATGTAAAATAAAAGACTTGCGCTGTGCGCGGAGGCTGTATTGTAAGTTGGGTGGTTTTGCAAGGAATGAATATGGCGGACGGACGCCGCGGCGCTCACTTCCAAAGTATGATTGCAGTGAAGTTGCGGCTCTGTGTAGCGGCTGTATTCACGTCGATTGTTGAGGCGTTAACAGGGTCCCGGCGTTGGAACACCCTGTTCCAAGATTGGTAGTGGTACTAGGCGATTGTATGCTCGTCGTATGGTTCCGGTCGGTGTCTTCAAGTCAGCTACTCGAGCGATGCCATCGCTACCCTTGTGCAGGTCGGTAATACGTCCTATTACCCATCGGTTTGGCGGTAGTCGGTCATCCTTGACGATCATCATGTCACCTTCGCGGAGTTCTGCATTGCTCCTGTGCCACTTTACTCGCTTCTGGAGTTCTGAAATATATTCATGGTAAAATCTATCCCAAAAATGAGCTTTCAATTGCTGTACTCTCTGGTATCGTGGCAATACATGAAGTGAGTCATCGTGTACCTGTGGAGAAGGCAGCAGAGTTAAAGATCGTCCAAGTAAGAAATGGGAAGGAGTAAGTGGGACCAGATCAGATGGATCACAGGACAATGGAGTTATAGGTCTAGAATTGAGTATAGCCTCTATTTGCACCAACAATGTGTTCATTTCTTCGTAGGTAAGAAAAGCTGTGGATATTATTCTTTTCAAATGATGTTTTACTGATTTGACTGAGCTCTCGGCCATTGAATTAAAGTGGGGACTATACGCAGGGGAGAATTTAAAATTCATAGAATGCTGAGCAGCGTACGAACTGAGGTCATGATTGGATTGTTTTAAGAATTTCGCTAAATCGTTACAAGCACCTACAAAATTGGTACCGTTGTCAGAGTACAGACAGACAGGCAGGCCTCTGCGTGCTATAAATCGGTTGAGGGCTGCAATAAAGCAATCTTTGGTTAAATCAGTGACAAGTTCAATATGTACAGCCTTCACAGCCAGACATACAAATATACATACGTATGATTTTATATGTTTAGAACCTCTGCCTTTTCTGTTTGCTATCAAAATAGGCCCCATATAATCGCAGGCTGTGTGAGCAAATGGATATTCACCCTCAATACGTTGCCTTGGAAGATTAGCCATTTGAGGTTGAATACTTTTACCAGAAAACCGTACGCACGTAATGCAGCTATGTACGGTTTTTCTTGCTAAGTTACGACCACCTATAGCCCAATATTTATGTCGTATGGATGCTAGCAAGAGTTGCGGTCCAGCATGTAATAGACTGGTATGATAGTGTCTGAATATAAGTTGTGTTATATGATGTGATGAATGCAGTAATATAGGGTGTTTTGTGTCGTAATCATAATTTGAATTTGACAGCCTTCCCCCGACTCGAATCAAACCATTGGATTCTTGAAAGAATGGATTTAATTTAACTAATTGATTTTTAATGTTTATTTGTTTTTTGTTTGACAATAAATTGTATTCATTAGGGAATGATTCAAGCTGAGACAGTCTGCAAAGTAAATGCATTGACATGTTGTATTCTTTTGTGTTTAAATAACCTGTATGTTTGCTGTGTGGGTTACGACAATTATGTATGAACCTAAGTATGTATGCTGTTATACGCTGAACTTTGTTAATGTTTGAGTATTTATGTATAAAAGATGTATCCAATGCTGAATCATGTTTGTAATTTGTGTGACATTGTTCTTTGAATTCAGGTAATTCATTTTCCTGTAGTAAAGCGGGATGTTTAGGCCAGTGGCTAGACGAATCTAATAAGAAGGCTGGACCGTGCCACCAAAGACTACTGTCTTGTAGCTTGTGTGGTTCGAGCCCCCTTGAACCTATATCAGCAGGGTTAACAGAAGTAGGTACGTACTGCCATGAGATAGGATTGGTGTTTTCCACTATTTCGTGTATTCTGTGCATAACGAAAGGTTTTAATTGATCTGTGTGAGGAGTTTTAATCCAGCTTAGAACGATTGTTGAATCAGACCAATAATAGGTACCTACCTTTGCTGTGAACCTAAAGGATTCTAAAACCCTTTTTGCTAACCGTGAAGCTATTAATGCCCCGCATAACTCTAAACGGGGGGTTGTCAGCTTTTTGATTGGCGCGACCCTACTCTTGGCCATAACCAAGTTTACCGTTACCTTATCATCTGCTGTAACGGAACGTAAGTACACACATGCACTATAAGCAGAATTTGAAGCATCTGAAAAGGTATGTAACTCAATACTGATAGGGTTATCGCAAACAACATATCTAGGTATTTTTGTATTATTTATGTGGGGCAATAATTCAATGAACTTTGCCCATTGTATAGACAGATCAGTGGGTAAAATGTCATCCCAAGTTATTTTCGATGCCCATGACCCTTGCAAAATGAGTTTTCCAACTAAAATAGCTGGACTGATTAATCCTAAAGGATCAAATATTTGTGAAAGTACTGATAACATTGATCTTTTGGTATATACGTTGGAATTATCAATAGATTTGACTGAATACATGAAACAATCATCTTTACAAGCCCATATTAAACCTAATGTTTTTGATTGCTCATCTTTGCTAAGATTTAGAAGTGTGTCAGAACAGTTTTTTCCATAGAGAGTTTCAATGATACTAGCATTGTTTGAATGCCACTTACGGAGATAGAATTGAGCACCCTGTAACTGATTAACTACCTCTTTGCATATACGTATTAACTCTGCTTTGTCATTATGTCCGGTAATAAAATCATCGACATAAAAATCATTGATGATGGCCTGACCCACAGAAAGGTCGTCACTGAGACGTCCTAGTTCTACGATGCACCTTGTCGTCAACCAAGGCGCGCTAGCAGTCCCATATGTTGCAGTTAACATGTTAAAAGATTTTAACTTCTTTTTTGGATCAAATCTCCATAGAATCTGTTGTAATTGATGTTGTGATTCGTGTACGGCTACCATGCGAAACATTTTTTCTACGTCAGCTGTCACAACATACTTGTGCTGTCTAAATCTAGTAAGTACGCTGACGAGATCATTCTGCACGATGGGACCGACAAGTTGAATATCGTTGAACGATAAACCAGACGAAGTAACCGCGGATGCGTCGAAGACGACACGTAGTTTCGTGGTTAAACTGGTTTCACGTAAAACTCCGTGGTGTGGGAGATAGTTTTGAATGGTATCTGTGTGTAGTGATGTATTTTCGGACATGTGTCCGAGATCAATGTATTCTTGAATGAATTCTGTGTATAATTGTTTGAATTTATGGTCCCTCTTGAATCTGCGTTCAAGTGACAAGAACCTAGAAGAAGCTTGCTCGTAAGAATCACCTAAGTCGGTAGGTGACTGTTTGAGTGGAATAGTAACAACGAATCGACCATCTGGTTGTCGAGTTGTGGTTTTGGTGAATATATCCTCACAGGTTTGTTGTTCTTTGGACATGGTGTTACCCTTTGATGGTATAACTGCGTCAAGTTCAAAGAGCCTGGTGAGGTCATTTTGAATATCTGTTTGAATGTGGTGACAGTGGACTGTAGAACTGTATAATGTGTTTGTATGATTTTTGTATGATTTTGTTTGGATTGCACCTGAAACTAACCAACCTAATCGTGTTTCACTTAGAGTTGGTTTTGCCTTGCCTAGCGAAATGTGCTCGCTGCCGAGTACATCCCAGAAAATATCTGCGCCTAATAACATATCTACCTGTGACGGTATGTTATAGGTAGGGTCAGCTAATTGTATGTGGCTAGGTATGTTGAGTGTGATGCAACTGATTTGAGATGAGGGTAATGATTGTGCTATCTGAGGCACAATAAAACAATCAACATCTGTTTTGTATGTTTTATCGTATTTGGATTGAATTGTAACCTTGCAACGGCTTGAAATGTGTGATAATTGGTTGTTTAACCCTTCAACGGTCGTACGCGTTGAGAAGGTTTGTAAATTGAGTTGTTTTGTTAATCTTTCCGAGATAAAACTCGTGGTGCTACCGTTATCGAGAAGCACGCGTATGGATTGAGTGTGTTTGGTTTCAGGATTTGAAACTTGAATGACTGCTGTTGAAAGCAAAACCAAATTGGTGGTTGTGTTTGAAAATGTTGTATTTTTATTGTTTGAATGAATTGACTCATCCTGTATCTGTGTGTGACAAGTTGACAGCACAATATCGCCGTGCTCTGTATCCTTAGATTCTGAGTGTTGGTGTAAGAGTGTGTGGTGTTTTTCTGAACAAATCGTGCAATGACCTAACCGACACTCCTTATCTCCGTGACTACGTAAGCAGTTTAGACATAGACCCAATGTTTTTACTTGTTCGATTCTAGTTACAACGGGCATAGCTTTGAATTTATAGCACCTGAATATCGGGTGATTATGTTTACATATCGCACACAATGAAGGTCTCGGTTCTTTCTTTGTTTCTGTGGAATTTGCAACGAAAGCCTTATTACGTGGAACTGCACTATCACTATGCCTACGTTTGTTGCGCGACTGCTCATCAATTGTTTCTAGCAAGTCAGCACGACCTTTGAGAAAGGCATTGAATTGAGTCAGAGTAGGAATATTGTTCTCTGATCTGCTGCGATGAAACTCCCATTCGCGACAAGTAACGGAATCTAACTTGTTGGATACAATATGAATTATTAGCACGTCCCAGTGTTCAGTAGGTAATTTAAGAATCTTTAATGCCCTAAGGTTCTTGTTTACTGTATCGATAATATTTCTCAAGGCTTTAGCTGACTCTTTGTTAATTGATTCTATATTGAAAATCGACTGTATATGATTATTGATAAGAAGCCTATTGTTGTGAAAGCGTTCGCACAGTAATTGCCACGCTATCACATAATTATCAGCTGAGAAATCAATTGACTGTATAATAGAAGCTGCACTATCCTTCAGCGCTGCGCGTAAATAATGAAACTTATTGATAGCAGGAATAGACGTATTGTTGTGTATTAGAGATGTGTAAGAATCATGGAACCCTAACCAATCTTGATAGCGACCAGAAAAGGTTGGCAAATGTATAACTGGCAGTTTGAATGAAGGTCTACCTGCGACCGCTGTACCTGAACCCGTCACCGAGGCGCTACTGCAGGCGCCTGTTTCCGCCATGCCCACAGAGCCCTGTTTGTCCATAATGTCACGAGCTGCAGCGATAGTACTGTAGTACTGGGTTTCGAAGGTTTCCCGCTCTTTGTACTGCTCATCTGGAATTTCACACATATTTTCTATGTCAGTTTGTACGCTATCATATTCCGTATAAAGATCATCTAATTTGGACACTCGAATATTTAATTCATTTAATTGAACACTCGTCAGAGCTGTGCTGCAACTTAGCACTGAATCTAGGTATGATTTGAATTGAGTAAGCTTTGATTTATAGCTAGCTCTGCGGCGTATTAAAGCTTTATAGTCCATGGCGATCGATAGGAAGAATTTACACTTTAATTGTTTGATTACACTTCACTTGTTTTATGTACTGAAAGGGTAAAGATAGTGAAATTTCGAAGAATAAATGTAAGTCAATTGCAAGCTGAAATGAAATGATTATTTTACAAGATTAAGAAAAGGAGAAATAGTAAGTATGATAAGTAATAGAAACAATACTTAATTGCTATGCAAATGCAGTAAATGGCGTGGACAGAATGCCGGAATGGCTGCCCTCGCAAGCCACGTACAATGTTACGACAAGGTCATGCGCAGGCACACAATATCACTGTCCTGGAATGAGTAAAATCTTGTTAAAATAACCATAAAATAACACGTAAACCTATTGGGAATTACCCACTACTGAGTCATGAACACTATTGACTGCAAAAGAGACTGAAATATTGTGAGATGGGAATGGATAAATTTACTGATTTATAATTTATTTTTATGAAAGAATGAAAAGGATATTTTATTGGAACGAACTCAACACATGCGTTACCCATCCACGGTTATCACTTCTCTTGACTTGTCTTCTTTGTATTTGGATAGTAAATGCCCCCGGGCAAGTCCTTTTTCTTGAATTGCGCGTCCATTGACCTCCGGATGTCCTCTTGGATAGATCGCTGTTTCCTCGCGATTTGGATCGAATGGACCAAATGGAAATGAGAAGACGTGTAGATCTTTGGAGCTTTGTATTTGACTCTTTACAATATTGAAAACTTAATAAATGTATGTAAAATAAAAGACTTGCGCTGTGCGCGGAGGCTGTATTGTAAGTTGGGTGGTTTTGCAAGGAATGAATATGGCGGACGGACGCCGCGGCGCTCACTTCCAAAGTATGATTGCAGTGAAGTTGCGGCTCTGTGTAGCGGCTGTATTCACGTCGATTGTTGAGGCGTTAACACACATTAAGCCGTTGGTCCTGCGCCTGACTTCTCTCCGGTCGTTTCAGTCTGCCTTCCCATCGGATTAGGAAAATGAGGGAATAGAGAGTGCACCTGTGTCTACGCACACACTTATACCCTGCGCACCTGGCTAGTCTACGTTAAGACTGACCGCCGTGATCGATATTCGGCTAGGAGAACATCGATATTTATCCAAAACCTTACTTGCAGGGGCTCGATCCAGTCGCACGTCGAAGACTACCTATCGGTGATGTTGGACGGTCTGTCGGAGCGGCTTCTGATGCAGGACTACCACTCGTGCTACCCTGTACATGACGATATTGAGATGCTCAGGCAGGCCTATCCTGAGATGTATCCTTTTAATGAAAAAGCAACAATAAAAAACATTAAAAAATCAAAAATTAATAATAGGTCTTATTAATAAAGTCATAATAATAATAAATAATGCTGGGCAATCCATACAGCATCATCTAGCCCCATTATTAATATAATAAAGTAATAAATAAAGTATAATAAATATATTTCATTTCATAAAGTAATAATAATAATAAATAATGCTGGGCAATCCATACAGCATCATTTAGACCTATGCTAAGCAGAGCTTGTCTTATGTTATGAGTATATATATAAGCCCTTACACATCCACGGCTGGACAAAGGCCTTCCCATACGACGCCATAAATAGCGGTCCTGAGCCGCCTCCATCCATCGACTCTCTGCGACCGCTACGATTTCGTCGGTTCATCGAGTGGATGGTCTCCCTACATTCGCGTTTACGCCACTTTCACTCTGGATGATAACAATAATTTATAAAAAGATCTTAAAAAATTTGGCGGGAAAAATAGTTTTCCATTATTACAATATTTACCAGGTACATAATAAGATGAAATTATTCTAACTATCTGACCGTGGGGTCGCGGCGTATGTATATCGACCCCTCCAACTCAACCCGTGGATGTCGTAAGAGCCGACTAAGGGAACCTACCAGAGGAAGTGCAGCAGCTTCCTTCTGAGTATTTTTATACACCAACACTGCGATCACCAATCCTCCTGCCAAGCGGTGATTATGGCAAATCCCCCCCTACATGGGAGACCATCCACTCGATGGACCGAGAACATCGTAGCGGTCGCAGGGAGTCGATGGATGGAGGCGGCTCAGGACCGCTATTTATGGCGTCGTACGGGGGAAGCCTGTGTCCAGCTGTGGACGTGTATGGGCTGATGATGATGATGATGATTTTAACTATATCTTAAACTTCCAGATCTGTTCAATCATCTGAAAGTTATGTTATTTTATTTATTCGGAAAACAAACAGCTTATTTAGCAGTAATTGGAACTTATGGGTAACTTAAGCCTAGCAGTTTCCGCTTATGGATAAAAAACATGCAATGTGTCCATACAAAATAGTAAAAAACCACAACTAGCAATAGAAACAAAACAATAATAATGAACAAAAACACTAACTGATAAAGATAAGATTATATACCATTAGGTATAGCAGGTACATTTAAGCCAATCAAATCAAGACTAATAACAGAAAATAAAAATAAAAAACGACCAGAAGCGAATTTGAAACGATCGCATTTAAATAACCGACTTAGTAAAATGTTAGCCTAATAGTGTCTCCGATCAATATCGGAGGAAGAAACATACAGAAGATAGTAAATTTATTAAGGTACCTAATAGTCATAATAGATTTAATCTGCAAATAAAGACCTATTGACCTGAATTTTTATGCCATTTTGCCCAAAGAAAACAAATCCATATTGTGGGAATATTCCATTATTTATTTGTATATACATATAAGTATAATATGGCGGCTCAGGACCGCTATTTGAGGCGTCGTACGGGGGAGGCCTATGTCCAGCAGTGGACGTGTATGGGCTGATGATGATGATGATGATAAGTATAATGAAATAATAAATTTAACATATGTACATCATCATATTAATC
This sequence comes from Eupithecia insigniata, assembly GCA_947859395.1. Taxonomy (NCBI): domain Eukaryota; kingdom Metazoa; phylum Arthropoda; class Insecta; order Lepidoptera; family Geometridae; genus Eupithecia; species Eupithecia insigniata. The sequence continues at coordinate 12,510,247 of OX402011.1, forward strand.
GACAGCGGGACACAGCGCCATAATTTATGAACCATGAACACTCTTTTAAGGGTTCCGTAACGGAAGGGTGAAAATCTGTCCCTATTACTAAGCCTCCGCTGTCCGTCCGTCCATCTGTCCGTCTGTCAACGGATTTCTGATGAACCGTAATTTTTTATTTTATTTTTATTTATTCACGCCATCAAAAAATTATAGTCAAGTGTTACTATAAACAACATTAGACTTATGGAGTCTTACTCTAAGTATAATCAGCCCCATTGTCCACGAATTATAACAATTACATAGTAGGGCAAAAACGGTCACAGATAGTTGAAAATGCTGGTTATGCAGGATCCTACATTACATTATTTATTAATGTACGCACTATATAAAATACCCACCAATTCCAATACATAAATAATACAGATAAAACCATATTTAAATGGTGGACTGTTGAAATTTTCAAAGTGTGTATTTCTCTTGCAAAAAATAATTAAAAGAAAATACTGCTCTGCCTCGCGTAGATTACCTTAGTTCACTCTAATGATATCCACGCGTTGTGTTGGAGAGTTAATTCTTTCGCCGTGGCTTGCCCAAACCAACCTATTTGGTTCGAAATAGAAATGGGTTTATGCCGGGCATTTACAGGGCGTATTGAGTAAACTTTGAGTAAATGCCCAACATATGTAATGTCCGTTCGATAAATGGGCGATAAAAGGGCATAAATTGGGCATATACTCAATATGCCCTGTAAATGCCTGGCATAAACCCATATCTAGTTGGAAATCAATGGGTTAATGTGTTTTCTAAAAGAAAACCATATGAAAACGCAAATTATTTGTATTGTAATTAAATGTATGAAGTAAATTAAACAATTTTTATTTAACTAAACGTTATGGTTTGTGTTTACATGCTCATACATTTTATTTGAAGGCAAACAAGACGCATAAAAATAATGAGTTTAAATGGTTTCATTAAATATGAATAAAATAGTGACAATATCACAGAATTCGTTGAATTAAATCAAGAAAAATATATCGTCAAATATTGACGTCGAATTATAACTAGATGTCGTTAGTAAAAGTGAACGAGGTCTAGATCGCGCTGACGAGAACGCGCGGCTTTTTGTAGCGTTGATGGAAAGAAATTTGCAATTTCACGATTCGTCATTTACATTGACGTTGACAATGACAAAACTATTTTTGGAAAGCAGTTCCTTTTAGAACTGTTTCTACCAAATCGAAAACGATCGAATCCTTTTAAAACTAGGGATTCGATCGATCACTCACGGGTCGCGATCGAGTCTTTGTGATACGATCGATCACGATCGACACAGGTCTATTCAGAATTAGAATCCTACTTACTTAGAGTACGCGCAAATCTTTATGAGCTCTGTGAAGTTGGCTTCAACTAGACCTGTGTCGATCGATCATTTTTTAAGACCTGTTCGATCACGATCGAACTTGCAGAAAGATCGAATCAAAAAGACTCGATCGTTTCGCGGGTCGCGGGTCGCGAAGACCCATGACTTGCCACTGCCATGCCGCGCCGGTACGTGCAGTCTATCGTTCGATCGATCGATCGTTCGTATTTGTCGGGAAAAACTATCTTACCAGTCACGCCATAAGGTTCAGTTTGTATTGCATGAATGAATTGATTGACTCACTCAAAGACTCGATCGTTCGTATTTGTCGGGAAACAACTACCTTACCGTGACGTCATAAGGTTCATATTTCTTTTACAAGCAAATTAAACATGATTCAATATTCAATCAATCGAACGAAAGACCCGATTGTTTGATCGACTGAACGATCGAATCCTTTTAAAACTAGGGATTCGATCGATCACTCACGGGTCGCGATCGAGTCTTTGTGATACGATCGATCACGATCGACACAGGTCTATTCAGAATTAGAATCCTACTTACTTAGAGTACGCGCAAATCTTTATGAGCTCTGTGAAGTTGGCTTCAACTAGACCTGTGTCGATCGATCATTTTTCAAGACCTGTTCGATCACGATCGAACTTGCAGAAAGATCGAATCAAAAAGACTCGATCGTTTCGCGGGTCGCGGGTCGCGAAGACCCATGACTTGCCACTGCCATGCCGCGCCGGTGCGTGCAGTCTATCGTTCGATCGATCGATCGTTCGTATTTGTCGGGAAAAACGATCTTACCAGTCACTCCATAAGGTTCACTTTGTTTTGCATTGCATGAATGAATTGATTGACTTACTCAAAGACTCGATCGTTCGTATTTGTCGGGAAACAACTACCTTACCGTTACGTCATAAGGTTCATCTTTCTTTTACAAGCAAATTAAGCATGATTCAGTATTCAATCAATCGAACGAAAGACCCGATTGTTTTGAAAGTCGCGGGTCACGGTTTTTTTTCGAGAAAAACTACCATAATATTCACAACATAAGGTTCAGTTTTTTGACTGTCATGCAGTCTGTCATTCATTCAATCAATAGGTCGATCATTCGTATTTGTCGGGGGAAAAACTACCTTAACTTTCACATCATAAGGTTCACTTTTGTTTTACAAGCATCAACGCCAGAAAGATCGACTGAACGATCGAATCCTTATAAAACTAGGGATTCGATCAATCACTCACAGGTCGCGATCGAGTCTTTGTGATACGATCGATCACGATCGACACAGGTGTAATATAATTAATTCAGAATTAGAATCCTACTTAGAGTACGCGCAAATCTTTATGAGCTCTGTGAAGTTGGCTTCAACGGCTGTGCACTGAACCAGAAATAAGGCGTTGAGGGGAAAAAGCGGGGTGAGAGGGGATCTGACTGTCAAACCACGGTTGCCAGCAAGAGTTTTGGCGTATTTTTATTTTGTTATGCATTACTATATTTTTCAATTCAATATTTATAGAATATGCAAAAACATCTTATACTCAATGACAGATTATTTCAAACCTACAATGTTAGAAGAAATTAAACATTTTATCTAACGCAATTAACCCAAGTTTCAAAATGAAATAATTACTATGTAGCAAATTTATTTATAATCTAGTTGGCAATACTGTCGAATGAATGCTTTTGAGTACAATGACTCAGCAAAGTCTTTGACGGTTGTTCGGTGTTCGTTTCGTTGACTTGATAGTTTATTCTTGCGATTTTGTGGAGTATTCCCAAGCACCCACCATTCAAGCTCCCAGATAAGGTTAAGGACGCACTGAGTCTCGAAATTTTTAGGATTAAACTTAAAAGCTGGCTCGTAGAGAGGGCGTTTTATACATTCGAGGAATTTTTAAATCTAAACCTGAATATGTAATATGCAATAATTTCATAATGTGTATATTTTTTTATTAATGATAATAAATGACTCAATGTGACGTATAATTTGAAAAAATATTAATAAAATGTTTATCTGTATTCCCTGATATTAGCTGTTTCTCTTAAAAGTTAAATATGCCTCGCAGGCGGAATAACGTACTGCGTCGTCAAACATGGAAAATGGTGTTCGATGTCATTTTATGAGAAAAGAAGCCGATGAATTCAACCTCAAAATGGTACTTCAGTGGACTGCAGCTGCAACAGGTGTGTCTATTAGCACCATAAAAAGGATTTCTAGCCGAAGCCCGGGTGGGTCGCTAGTTGGTAAATATCACTTTTCTATTTGATTGTACTTGCGCAGTATTGCTTCCGTGCCTATGATCACAGAGCTCATTAAGTTTTGCCATCACTCTACCAAGTTTCATTTGAACTCATTGAGGATTTTCGGCGCTATGTGCAGCCAAGAAATTTTACTTCTATCCCCTCTCCCAAGAGAACCCTGATGAATTTCGGGATAAAAAGTATTTCATATTCTTCTTTGTAGTATGAACTGAAATTGTGCAAGATTCATTTCAATACATTCATTAGGTTCGGCGCCATGCGCTGCCCAAAATTTCACTTACATCCTCTCTCCCAAGGGAACCCTTCTGAATTCTTTATGCCCTTTCTTGTAGTATGAATTCAATTTATGCTAAGTTTCATTTGAATTCATTGAGTAGTTTCGGCGTTATGCGAGGCCGAGAAATTTCACTTCCATCCCCTCTCCCAAGGGAACCCTAATTAATTTCGGGATAAAAAGAATGTATGCCCTTTCTCGTACATGAACTTAAATCATGTTAAGTTTCATTTGAATACATTCAGCAGTTTCGGCGCTATGCGCAGCCAAGAAATTTTACTTTCATCCCCTCTCCCAAGGGAACCCTATTGAAATCGGGGATAAAAGTATCCTATGTCATTCCTCGTAGTATGAACTCAAATCCTGCCAAGTTTCATTTCAATACATTCAGTAGTTTCAGAGTTATGCGCGGCCAAGATACAGAGAGACATGATGGAAATAAAATCATTTTTGGCATCAGTATCGATAATAGAGTGCCTTCAAAAAAAAAATCTAAATATCTTCAATGTACAAAATTGGACCTGTTACAGTTTTATTAAGTATAGATAGATATTATAATTTGCACCCGTGCGAAGCCGGAGCGGGTTGCTAGTGTATCTTAAAGGAAATATAAAAGTTAGGTTACACTTGCTGCCTGACCCAAACAGCGTCACCGATTTTATCGTATTACTAGTTGTTCCCCGCGTTTTCATCCGCGTTAAATTAATCAAACGAAAATCATGTCGTAAAATGTTGATGTCAAATTATAACTAGATGTCGCTAGTAAAAGTGGACGAGGTCTAGATCGCGCTGACGAGAACGCACGGCTTTTTGTAGCGTTGATGGGATGAAATTGGAAATTTATTTCCTTAAAAATTCACTGACAAGTGACTATTGAAGATATTTTTGGCAAGCAGTTCATTTTAGAACTGTTTCTTTATATCAGAATCGGAATGGGTGAAACTGGGTTTTGAGAGTATTCAAACTCAATTAATGCTCCCAATCACCTTGTATTAAGGATGGGAGTTATTGGATTATCAATATTATGGATAAACTAAGTACGGATGGGAGTTATTGAGTTTTTTGGACATCGATGATTAGTTGGGTATTATTTTCCAATACCGCTAGCACCAAGTGGTACCCAATACCGTTATTCTACCCCCCCCCCCCCCCCCCCACAAGGAACGGAAACAAAAATGCTGAACCGCCGCCCCGAGGCACCCAGACCCCCCTTACGCCGCTAGTGCCTAAATAAGACGACACGAAGGGAATTTGATGTTGCAAATCGAATCATCATCATCAGCCCATATACGTCCACTGCTGGACATAGGCCTCCCCCGTACGACGCCACAAATATCGGTCCTGAGCCGCCTCCATCCATCGACTCCCTGCGACCACTACGATGTCGTCGGTCCATCGAGTGGATGGTCTCCTATGTAGGGGGGGATTTGCCAAAATCACCACGCTTGGCAGGCGGATTGGTGATCGCAGTATTGGTGTTTAAAAATACTCAGAAGGAAGCTGCTGCCCCTCCTCTGGTAGGTTACCTTAGTCGGCTCGACACCACGGGTTGAGAGGGGTCGATATTCGTACGCCGTGGCCCCACGGCCCAAATCAAATAATGCTGGACAATTCACACAGCAATATCTAGCTCCAAGCTGTATGTATATGATAACTGATATACCTACTTGATATAATACACTACATAGATAGATATATTATACATAGAAAACATCCAGAACACCCTGAACAAATATCTGCAAATTGTACAAATATTTAACCCGAGACGGGAGTCGAACCCTCCTGCGTCGCAGGCGTACCTTCGGCCACCGCGCCACAGAGGTCGTCACGCTTTTGTCTGTATCTAAGACTACTGAATCCATACAGCATCATTTCGCCCCAGAGTAACAAGAGCTTCTGTTAATAGGTAGACAACTGATGTATCTAGCTACGTATATAATAGATAAATATTTTTTACTATCCTTAGAAAACACAGATACTGAATAAAAGCCCTTTTAAAAATTTATAATATTTAAAGCGCTATCTATCGATATGCTCGTGAATTAAGTTGTATGTACATTATATAAGGTGGTTCTTCACGGGTTGGCGCGATATTGAATTTTTTTTGTAGCTTTTAATTTATTCTGCTTTCTTCAAGGAATAAATCTAGCGGAAAAGTAAGTTGGCGCAAATTGTAAACCCATTTTCTATTTACTTACAAACAACGAACTTCGGCTCATTGGTAGTGTTAGAGCATTTTAGAAAATAAGAGATTATGGGCTAAAAAATCTCTCATTATTTTCAAATTACTTTTCCGTTAATTTTGTTCTTCGTAAAACGCAGAATAAAATAAAAATCACAAAATAATTTGAATCTCGCGCCAACCCGTGACGATAACCCATAATATCAATAGACAGTGCTGAGAATCTAGATCTGATTGCGCACTAGGTGGCGCTTGACAGAAATAGATAACAATGTTATTTATAGAGCTAAAGATTAATTATTATATGTTATATTTTATCGCGTAACTTTTGTTAAATTTTCCCCTATGATCGCATCGCGAAAGATCAAAAAGTTTATCACGCTATATGTGTTAGTAGGTAGGTAGGTATTTTAATTCCCTTTTTATTATTTTCTTGCTATATAATGTTGATTTGACCTAGATGGCAGCACCTGGTGTGCGAAAAAGAAATTCGAGAATTACAAGAGCAATTCAAATTGCAAGAGAATATTTGATAATATTGTATGACGTAATAAAAATAATAACAAAAATCAGAGGCAACGCTAGCTTCACCTGTACCTGGTAGGAAGGTATTCACTGCTAATTTAAATAAAAAGATGGTAGGAAACTATTTCCGCGCTACCAGTGAAAAAATCTCGTACTAATAAAATAGTTGAACGGTTGAACGCAGTGCCACAGATTAAGGTAATGTTACTACGCTCGATGGAAAATAGCCTAACTATCTCTTTTACTCGGATCAGAATCTTGGTGTTAGACAGGGATGGCCACAAGTATTGGATATTTAAATTAGCTACCTATCTCGTTTACTTGCAATAAAATTATAGTGTTAAACAGGGATGCCAACAAGTATTTGGTATTTCTAACCAATTTGGTTAGAAATACCAAATACTTGTTGCAGCTACATAACCTTACGGGTGAACGGTACGCTAGTATGCGTAGATGATAGTTAGATATTAAAGCGTTGGGTAGATATGGCGTTCACCCGTAAAGTTATGTAGCTGCAACAAGTATTTGGTATTTCTAACCAAATCGGTTAGAAATACCAAATATGTGTTGCAGCTAGATAACTTTAAGGGTGAACGGTACGCTAGTATGCGTAGATGATATTTAGGTATTGAAGCTTTGGGTAATTATGGCTCATGGTCGATTACGCGCGATGCTCGCTTTGCACAGGTATTCCCTAGCGGTATGCAGACCTTACAATATCGTTAGATATTTTAAAACAATACTAACAGTTACTGAGTTAGTTATTTAATACCGGACTCATCACTAAAACTAAGGGAGGGAATGGGTGAAACTAGGGTTTTGAGAGTATTCAAACTCAATTAATGCTCCCAATCACCTTGTATTAAGGATGGGAGTTATTGGATATTTTGGCTACCGGTTATTAGTTGGGTATTTTGTTTCAATACCGCTAGTACCAACTGGTACCCAATAACGTTACAATACTCTATACCTGTTCTGATTTCTACCCAATATATTTCTAACCGATTTGGTTAGAAATACCATCTAACCGATTTGGTTAGAAATACCATCTAACCGTTTTGGTTAGAAATACCAAATACTTGTTGCAGCTACATAACTTTACGGGTGAACGGTCCGCTAGTACCTATGCGTAGATGATAGTTAGGTAAGTATAGGTATTGAAGCGTTGGGTAGTTATGGCTCACGGTCGGTTAGGCGCGATGCTCGCTTTGCACAGTTATTCCCTAGCGGTATGCGGATTTTACAATAGCGTTCGATATTTTAGGACCATGCTAACAGGTACTGAGTTAGTTATTGAATACCGGACTCATCTCTACCTTGTATGTTCTTTCTGATTTTTTTAGTTTAAAAGTTAATTTTCTACAAATTTTTCAAGGAAACTTTTCTGGTGTAACCATATTTTATTTCACTACCAAAGGTTTTTAATTTAAAAACTTTTTCATAATGTGATGTGCTTTATTTCTCATAAAAACTATAGAAGTTCATTTACAATAGTAATTCGTAAATAATGTTTAAATTACCTATAGGACTTACTTATACATAGTCGTAGGTAATCTAAGTTCTTGCATAATAGTGCTATTTAACATAATTTAGGATAGATAGGTACAAAAGAAATGTTATTATTACAAGCAAACAAAAATCAAAAATAAACAGGGTAGATTGCAAAACTATTAGCGGTATGACTGCGACGAAGTGTTATTATGGTGTATGGTACAAGTGATGAGAGGCAAGGAAAATAATTAAGTAATGACACAGTTCGCTATTTATCTATGTAGATTGTTTGCAACAGTCTGCAGTTAGCTCAATTGTTTCAATTATAAATATTAGTTTAATTTGATTGTAATTTTCTTTGTCAATAAAGTTTATCTATGTTGCTTACATATTTCAGTAAGTTATTTTTAAATATTTTCACATTATTTCACATCGTTAGGTGAATTGTTTTATAGAATATGAAACTCATCAGTGACACAGTCTTTTCCAAAGATCAACTACCATTTAGAACTTTGTATCACCAGTGTATTTGTATATTTTAGGAAAAATCACATTTTTGCATTATATATGCGAAAGTTTGGATGTATGGATGGATGTTTGTTACCTCTTCACGCCAATACTACTGAACGGATCGGGCTGAAATTTGCATAAAGGTAGTTCTAGGCCGGGAATCAAACATAGGCTATTTTATCTCATAGATCAGTTGCATTTACATTGAAACAACGCATGCGAAGCAGCGGGCGGAAACAAGTAATTAATAAACCTTATTAACATAGAAAATTACTACTGTAGAATTAAATATAAACAAAATAGAACTAACTGCAGACTGTTAAACCACCTACAGGTAGCTCAACTGCTCTCTCTTAAATAATTGTATTATAATTAGAACATGTCATGTTCTAATTAAAGATTGCAACCCGGTATGTTTCTCAATCCTGCCGGGCCGGTTGCATTCGTCACCAACCCGGCCGGGTCCGCCGGGCCCGGCCGGGTTGTATGTTAGCGATGAAACCTTTAAAGTATTTTATGAACTTTTTCTATGTATGAATTGAAAAAGACAATGATTCGAGGTTAATATTTATTTCAAACTGGCTTATGAACAATTAACACAATAATCACAAACGCATTCCCGTGTTCTTTACGCCAAAACACAAAGTGAACTAAAGATATTCTAAACGTTGGCGCTGAGGGCTCCTCAGGTGATTTGTTATACATATATAGGTGACTATGGCGGTCAAAGGGTTAATAAAATAAATGAATAAGATACCTGCGGGAAGAGTTAGGGTGACGTAAATTATAAGCTGGCATAATTCAATTATTATTTCCTTAATTAACATACAGTGATACCGTAAAGACTGACTTCATCCTCCAAGCAATCTATTCAAACCTCGACGACCCAATTCCAGAAACAACGACAGCAATCACGAACGGCTATTCTACACCAACCATAGACAATTCCACCCAATCACAGAGTAAACCACCGACCATAGAGCACGACATACCCGACCATATAAGAGAAGAGTCGTTGATCAGTGAAGTTAAGGATATAATGCCTCATTTGGGAGACGGTTTCGTGCTTAAATGTCTGAAGCATTACGGATTCAGTGCTGAGAGAGTTATTAATAGTATATTGGAGGATACGCTGGCTGAACCTTTAAGGGGTAAGAATTTTATTTGTTTTTAATGTGTATCCACTACATTTACCCTTAGTTTAGTTTCGGGAATGATACGAAAGTCAACTTTAACAAAAAACTGTGACTAATTTCTGACATCTATATATGTGATTTAGTTAAAAAATTATATGCATCTTGCTGATGCCCGCGGTTTCGCACGCGTTTTTCAAATAGCTAAGTCCGTCCCAATAATACCATTTACCTGCCCCTGCCCCTGCCTTTCATTGTGATCCGTTCCAGAGTTTAGTCCCCGGGCGTGGAATGGTAACAGACAGACTTACTTTCGAATATATATATATATATATAAATATAAATATATAACAGTAGTATGGATCTTTCACATTATATACATACAGATATATTTTTATATGATTGATTATATACTTTATTTAGAAAAGACATATAACATTAGTGACAAATCTGCAGTGTGCCCTATTTGCAAGTCAGTAGTGGCGAAACATGTAGGTCATTATTAATTTTATATTTTATCAATTGCATGCTCACAGCATGTTAATACTCATGTTTTAAGCAAATAAATGATTATTATTCTTCTTATTCTTTAACGGTTTAAACGTGGAATGCTAACAGACAGACAGACAGAATTACTTTCGAATGTATCATTATCATATCAGCCCAAACACATCCACTGCTGGACATAGGCCTCGCTCATACGACGCCACAAATAGCGGTCCTGAGCCGCCTCCATCCTTCGACTCCCTGCGACCGCTACGATGTCGTCGGTCCATCGAGTGGATGGTCTCCCATGTAGGGGGGGGGGGGGGGGTTTGCCATAATCACCACGCTTGGCAGGCGGATTGGTGATCGCAGTGTTGAAAAATACTCGGAAAGAAGCTGCTACCTTTCCTCTGGTAGGTCCCTTAGTCAGCTCTTACGACATCCACGGGTTGAGTTGGAGGGGTCGATATTCGTACGCCGCGACCCCACGACCATTTCGAATGTATAATAGAGGTAGGGATTTTTTATATTAGATGCATCTTTCAGAATTAGACCAATCCCTGCCCATAATCCCGGAAGACATCCTCGACAAGAAGTTCCTTGAGACCGGTCTCGACCGACTGAACGTGTTCGACGGAGACCAGTTCGACATCATGACGAGAGATGATGTGGACCTGAGCAAGATACATGTGGGGAAGAAGAGGGAGAAATATAGGTTAAGTAACATCCATTACCGCCCCAAAAAGTTCACTATAGGGGCGCAATATTATGATTTTAAAACGGTATAGTCCATTTGATATGGGAATCGTTTCCTGACAGGTCACTTTTTCGTTATTTCACGAGCAAATAACTAAAATACTTAGATTGAAATAATTTTGCAACAAGAAAATATGACAACATTTATTCGATGTAAGGGGTCATCCATTAATCACGTGAGGCTCGATAGGGGGGAGTGGGTTCGACAAAAATCACGAAATATCACAAGGAGGGAGAAGGAGGGTCTAGTGAGATATCACGTGTATCGTGTATTTATTTTGTCGTTGAACGCGCGATTTCTGAACAACCGAAAAACGGCGTGTAAGCTTATGTCGCCGTTGCTAGGCGATGATTCCCCCGTGGCGTCGAAAATATTATGTCGTATTGTTTTGGTACGCCTTAATAAAATAACAGTTTTTATACCAATTCATGAATCTGCACTTTGAACAATTATCATTGCGTATAATGTACATATGTATATATAAAATCAAATAAAATTCCAATATATTTCAAGCTTGTGATGTACGGATGTTACTGCTGAACTGATTGGGCGGTTTGGTATGGGTATAGTTTGGGACCTGTAATAACATAGAGGAATTTTTTATCCAGATAAAACGCGGGCGACCGATCGGGCAGCAGCTAGTATTGTATAATGGTGTTCAGTGACTGCTGCAAATCCACTGTTGCACTCCCGACTTACAAGCTTCTTACGTGGAAAAAACAAATTTTTAAAAAATACTATACCTTTAACACAGCATTATCTAGCTCCAAACTAAACGGAGCTTGTGTTATGTTATATGTGTTAGATAATTACTATGTACTTCTTAAATTGTTCTTTTAGTCATCTACATATATAGAAAATATCCAGAACAACCGGAACAAATATCTGCAGATCTTCCAAACATTTGTCCCCCACAACCTCTTACGTCGCAGGCGGACTTTCGCCCGTCGAGCCACATCGGTCGTCGTTTAACTATGTACTATCAGCAAAGGATCTAGCTAAGAAGCCTAGACACCACAAGGGTGATTTTTCTGTGAAGTGACCGGTTGCTATCCCCGGCTTGTTCGATTTCGCAAAGGCAGATCTTCCGGCGATCGTACATACGAGTATATTGTAATTTCTGTTAACAGGGACATGAAGGACTTGCTCGATGACAAGAAAGACATAAAACAAATGACAGACATCTACAGCAAGTACAAGTAAGTTTACCAAATCGTTTCATTAATGTGTGGCTTAGCATGATTTATTTATTTATTGTAATTGGACCACATACGAAGGATACACATTACAAGTTTAGAATATGTTTGTGTACAAAATTATTGCATGCATTTGTGTTCTCGCAATTACAGCGGGCACATCTAACTTCCGATAATAGAGAAAATTGGGTTGGCAAACAATATACGATTCTATAAATTACTACATTTAGTATAAACTAAAACAAAGAGAAAAAACACAAGTCGCAAGGTAATAAAAAACCTGGATGAAAATTTTAGAATTTAAGTACTTTTACATCATGATCGAGTGATCATTGATCACTCGATCATGTCGATCATTGATCACTCGATCATGTCAGGTCAATGCTACCTTAGAAAAAACCCGACGACAAAACCGACGTCAAAAGCGTAAAATATCGTAAGTTCAACTTCAACTTTTTGGTTAATGGCTCTGCGTCTGGATTGACACAATTCGTATCGTAAGTTATACGTATGTTTAATATTTACGCATTTTGGACAGTTTTATCTAAACCACCCTGCTTAGATATTGTTTAGATGTTTAATATTTACGCATTTTTGACAGTTTTATCTAAACATGTGGTTTAGATGTGGTGGTTTAATATTAAACATAACTTACGATATTTTACGTTTTTGACGTCGGTTTTGTCTACATTGGAAAAATCTCTGTCTAGAGTAATCAATGATCACTCGATAATGATGTTAAAGTGCTTAAATTCTAAAAATTTTATCTAGGTTTTTTATTACCTTGTGACTTGTTTTTTTCATGGTATCGGTGCTGATGATATGTTGATAGCAATAGAAATTCCCAGTCAATTACTTTGTATTTTTTTTCTTGAAAGTCGACTTCCTCCGCTCACTTTAGAGTGCTAAATATCATTATATTCCAGCCAAGAGGCGATGAAGCTAAATTTAATGTTATCTTCCAGCCTCGTCGTAGACGAAGAGACGATGTACTCGGACGAATATGACGATACGTACGATAGTGACGGCGTAACTCCGACGACCAACGACGTCGAGGAACGACGGCCGTTCGTCACTCCGCGCGCCCTGATGCAGAGGACACGACAAGGGGTCAGTATTATAATAGGATTTACAGACGATGTACTTAAAAATAGATAGGTGACACTAAAGTTAATAACGGGATATTTATCATGATTTGAGTTTGGAGTTTTCCAATAGCTTTGGCACAGTTTCATGCGCCATGATCACGGTACAACTACTGTTTAGTGTTGTAAATAACCATGATAGTTTCAAAACTTTTATATATTTATCATCATCATCATCAGCCTATACACGTCAACTGCTGGACATAGGCCTCCCCCGTACGACGCCACAAATAGCGGTCCTGAGCCGCCTCCATCCATCGACTCCCTGCGACCGCTACGATGTCGTCGGTCCATCCGAGTGGATGGTCTCCCATGTAGGGGGGGATTTGCCATAATCACCACGCTTGGCAGGCGGATTGGTGATCGCAGTGTTGGTGTTTAAAAATACTCAGAAGGAAGCTGCTGCCCTTCCTCTGGTAGGTTCCCTTAGTCGGCTTTTACGACATCCACGGGTTGAGTTGGAGGGGTCGATATTCGTACGCCGCGACCTACATGGGAGACCATCCACTCGATGGACCGACGACATCGTAGCGGTCGCAGGGAGTCGATGGATGGAGGCGGCTCAGGACCGCTATTTGTGGCGTCGTACGGGGGAGGCCTATGTCCAGCAGTGGACGTGTATGGGCTGATGATGATGATGTACACATTTATGGTGTTGCAATGGGAGACGGCCAGATACTTAATAATATGGTATGTACAATTTTGTTTGAGATTTTTTTGCATGTCTACAACGCAAAAATTACTGAATTTAGCTGGAATTTTGCCTAAATAGATCTCGAGTAAGTGTAAGGTATTTTTTATTTCGATAACATAACTGCAAAGCCGAAGGCACAGGAGCTACAAAAACTTTTTAATTCTTGACACTTTTAGGTTCTTGTGACACCATTAAGCAGATTTCAGATTCAGATTTCAATAACTGTATTTCTTTAGGCTTAAATAATATGGCGTGTTTTAAAAAACGATACACCGACTTCAACTTCCCTTACGTTTACACTTATTTTAATTTTTGCGGGATAAATACTAATCCCCTGGTGGTAAAAATTATGCGACCCCTTCGGGATCATTTTCTATACAGTAGTGAAAGAATTTTCAAAATCGGTCCATAATTGGCGGAGATATCCCGTCACACACATACAAAAAAAACATACATACGAATCGGGAACTTCCTCCTTTTGTAGTCGGTTAAAAATAAGCACTTATTGTTAGACAAATCAAATCTTATACTCTACTAGCTGCCCGCCCCGGCTTCGCACGGGTATTAAATAGTTTTTTATAAAATTTAATTATAAATATAGCTTATGTCACCCGGGTTAGTGTAGCTTCCCAACAGTGAAAGAATTGTTCAAATCGGTTCAGTAGTTTCGGAGATTATTCAATGCAAACAAACAATCAAATCTCTCCTCTTTATAATATTAATAGGTATAGATACAGCTGTAATATACCGCCTGGAAGAAATCGCTTCTGAGCGATAAGCCGCTCATTGTACTTGTTTATGTTAATATCTATGTGTTTTATTTATCTTTGTGGTGTACAATAAAGATTCTTGTAATTGTAAATAAAGTTATAAATATCAAATAAGAAATAAGGTGTAATTGATTTTCTCTTCACTTAAATTTCAATCTCTTTTATTCAGGAGGATTCAGATGACGACGAAGAGGAAGAGTCGGCAGAGCCAGCAGCCGGCCCCAGCAGTAAACTGGACTTCTGTTCCAACCCGGAGGAAATACGCGCGAGGCGAGAGGCTAGCTGGCAGGCGAGGAGAGGGAAGGGACACAAGCCTCCTCCACCGAGGTAAGTTATAAAGAGATTTTGTAAAAGAATGTTAGTCAAGCAAAAAAACAACAATATTTTGTTAATAATAACTATTTTTGGTTATCGCTATTTAAATATAAATATTTGATTCCAGCGAAGCACTTTTTTCTTTTTTATTACCTACTGGTGATAATTCTAGTACCTATTATAAAAATATCTAGTTATGTAAATATTATTTTTATGTGAAAAAAATAGAGTAATTTTCATCTAGGAAATGAAATTGGTATGACTCGTTGGGTTTTTTTTCTCCCATTGAGTCGCAATGTTACTCGTTGCAACCTTGTTTTACAAGAAAGATCCTAACGTGTTACAGTGTAACTCGATAGAAAAAAAAAAACTCCCAACGAGTCACACCAGATCCAGTCACAGTGTGACTCGTTGGGAGTTTTTTTTTCCACCCACCTATTGGTGCCGTCATAATTGAATTGTTTTCTACACACAACAATTTAAACAACATAAAAAAATACTTATAAATGTAAGCCCGAAAGAAACAAAATGTCCTCTGCCTCAGCATGAGCTGCACTCCTAGCACGGGGATTGTTCTATAGGGTAGAATAGATAGAATAATGTAGATAGAATAGAATAATGACATCGCATCGTCATACATTGCGTACATTATTGAAGTTGAAGAAATTTATTTCAAATAATTTACGCATTCGATGTCATAGTGACATAATTTTTCTCTATTCTACCCTATATAAAAATCCCCGTGTTGGGGTAGGGGGGGCTGGTCTTCCGTCGGTCAAGTACATTACCAAAAGTTCTCACCACCAATTGATAATACCCAGTATAAACTATTGAACTATTGATGAGAACTTTTGGTAATTCTTTTCCAAAACGATAATGCAAGGAAAAATAAAGAGTGGCGCTAGTGTCGCTTCATATTGCGCCTTAAGCACTTTCTGCATCAGCTACGACAATTGTGTAGTATAAAAGCAAAGGCGCCACTGTCCGTTCTCCAGGAGAACGGACAGTGGCGCCTTTGCTTTCATAGTCTAATCTTTATATTTTTTTGATATACTAGATTCTAGTATATCAAAAAAATATAAAGATCTAATATAGAGAGATCTAGTAACTAGAATTTAATAACATAGTATTAAATATGAATTTGTTTAGTCTTAATCATTACTAGCGGGCCGCTCCGGCTTCGCACGGGTATTTAACAAAAATGTCAAAATCCCTATGTTTTTTTGAAATTATAGCATATGTCACCCGGGGATAGTGTAGCTTCCCAACAGTGAAATAATTTTTCAAATCGGTTCAGTAGTTTCGGAGCGTATTCAATGCAAACAAACAAACAAATCTTTCCTGTTTATAATATTAGTATATATAATAACAATTCCGACGTATACAATGTAAAACAATTGTTTTTGAATAAATGAAATGAAATGTCAAATCCACTATACTCTTCTTCTCCTTCCAGGAACACCGACGTGGTCGGCAAAGCCCGCGGCCAGGGGCAAGAGAAGGAGGTCCTCCAGAACAGAGATAAGAAAGAGAAGCATAAGTCTACGCGGGGGAACCACAACCGAAGACAAGGAGCCACTTGGAAGCGTAGCCAGGGCATGGTGCCTTCTTAGGGTCCAATTTCATTTAATACGATATCTTAGGCCCGTTTC
The DNA here is from genome assembly GCA_947859395.1 of Eupithecia insigniata. Classification (NCBI taxonomy): domain Eukaryota; kingdom Metazoa; phylum Arthropoda; class Insecta; order Lepidoptera; family Geometridae; genus Eupithecia; species Eupithecia insigniata. The sequence goes on from OX402011.1 coordinate 12,526,994, forward strand.
AACGGAACGCATTCACGTTGCAAATGAACGCGTTTACGTTGCAAATGTACGCGTTCATGTTGCAAATGTTCGCGTTCATATTGCAAATGTTCGCGTTCACGTTGCAAATGTTCGCGTTCACGTTGCATATGAACGCGTTCACGTAGCAATACGAATTCGATATAAAATAAACTCTGTTTTAAGCTCTTTTTACCAACATAAAGTTGATCCAGTTCAAGAGCTAAAACGAGTTCAAGAGCTGTCATGTCACACTATAGGTATAACGAATTTAATCTCGATCAAGCCGAACTTAGTTTTGTTGATCTGAGTTTTGACAGTAAACGGTGAAATTGGACTTAGCTTATTACGTGAATATACGTAGGAAACCACCTTTATATTCTTTGTTCCTTGAAAATGTCTTCGTGTTTTTTAAGCCCGTGGGGATGTAGCGTAAAAGGTCTAGAGCCACATGTGTGTTGTTTGTTGGCAGTGAAAGTGTTAATATTAGTGAACCCATCAATGTAAGCTAAGCATGGACAGCCTAGTACAAGCCTTTTATACACTAATAGAAAAAAATTACAAAAAACCCGTAAACATATTTTACTTTATAAACTTTACTAGTTTGTGTACACCAATGATTCTACAAACTATACACAAGCCAAACTTGATGTCGAATGTTAGTAAACAAACCACGACACAAAAAACGAAAACTGCGTCGATAATTGTACGCAATATTTATTAAAGTTCCGATTCCGATGTCAGTCAAAATTCTTTATTTCCATAAATACAATAAGGTCAAATTCTTGAAATTAAACACTGACATGGAAAGAAAGTGATATTTTTGATTTCGGTCGCTTCGGTATGTATACTAAAGTAAAGAAGCGACGAAGAAACCTTTAGCCTGTTGATGCAATGGATGCGCGTTTATTCTAACAGGGCAGTCTTGGCATAGTGACTACTTAGGTTAATAGTACAAGTGATCGCCCATAAGTCCTTGCGAAGCTCTTTCTTCTTCCTTCAAAAACCTTCCATGCTAATTTAGATTACCCAGAAGCGCAGTGAAGGTGTTGTACCTTCTTAACTTACTTAATAACATTACTGAAACCTGTGATCAAAGAAAACAAGGTCTGCTCCTCCAGGAATGACGCGTGCTGACGTCACTGTCCAGTTGCCACTTTATTTCAACAAAACGTAGAACTTGGGAAACAAATATGACAAAGGTAAAGAGAAAAATCAATAAAAAAAACAATCGTCAATTATGTTTGTTAGATCACTCAAAACAGCGTTAGTTAAACATGAGCTAATGTGATAAATAATTGGTAAATACAAAACCACATTCTTTTCTCAGATTCATACAGGAGTTCGGGGAGTTACGATTTTACGCTACTGGTAACACCAGGAAACAGATCCGTCTTCTCATTCGCTGATGGCGATGACGTAATCTGGAGACACCCACGAGACCATTGTATCTCGGAAGAGCATACCTTGTTTCTTATACCATGAATATAATATAGTTGGGCCATGCCTGATACATCCAAAAACCCATGTGTTAAAAGTGTTAATAACGGGAAAGTTTACACGCTTTAGTATCTCTGGGTTTCCATAGTAAATATTCCGTTATAAGGGCACTTAACCATTAGGTTGAGTTTTTAAGTTTTTAAGGGGGTGTTTCATTCGTTACTCATATTACATTAGTTTTAGATAAATATTTTATTTCTGGCGGTGTCATAAAATTTCACTATCACTCGACGACATTCTGTAGAATTAATAAAATTGCCTACTCCAAATTCAAAATAAGAAGAACTTCCCGCGCCAGCCTTTATCACTTGGGTTCTTTTTTCAAAATATTGTTCGGAAATCGGAAGAGGCATAAGCGGACTTGGAGAAAAACTTTTTGTCGTTTGACCTATAATGAAAATAACCATAGCTACCGGCCGATCTTTTAGGAAATTTAAAAAAATAACACGTTAGAAATGGATTTCCATACAATTTACCCTCCCGCTAAAACGCGTGAGAAATGAAATTCCATAGAGTTTTTCCTCTCGGATTCCTATACGCTTGCAAAACTTACTTTCTATCTTATATTTGGAAAAGGAATAGGCAACTTTCCGAGCAGGTGTAGTATAAAATTAATAATATTAGCAAATGAGAAGAAACATTTAGATTTACAATGTTATTCAGGGAAATGGGAAATAAAGGCTTTTTATTTTATTATTTATTTAATAAACCGTGCTGTAAAGCAAGCAATACAAGCAATAGATAGTTAGATAGAAAATGCCTTATTGCACACTTAACAAAACAATTTGATACAAAAAAATGTGACAATTGGCGGTCTTATCGCACACGAGCGATCTCTACCACACAACCTTGGAGCAATGACAGTGGTGAGTCGTAAAAATAAATTACATGTAGCTGCGTCTGCGATCACTGATTTTTTTTTATAGAAAATATATCGCGCTGGCTTTGCTATGATTGATATTAATATATATTATAGCTACGTTTGTGATTGGCTTCAGAGTTTTCCCTGGATCACAAATTTTATAATACTATCTGGATATCATTTGTTACACAATTCATTAGTCAATAAAATAAAATACAGGACTCCGTCCTAAAGCTGACGGTTTGTGTTTATTTCACTCTTATCAACGATCCTAAGTTATCTTTTGCTCTTGCACATCAAAATGAAGCAACGAAGTGGTATATTTTGTCTACTACTTGTATTGAAATCTAACAAATAAAACGGAAACATGTAGTATTTTAACGTAAGCAAATATATTTTACATTGGAACGTATACAATACACCATTATAATTGAACTCAGGGCTATCGTATTCCAGGCCGTATGAACGACCGTGTGATATTTATATAACCGATTGTTATTAATATATTTGGTTAAAATTTGAGTGAGTTTTATTTCAGTACTTACAGTAGGTTCATCATCATCATAACAGCCCATACACGTCCACTGCTGGACATAGGTCTCCCCCATACGACGCCACAAATAGCAGTCCTGAGCCGCTTCCAACCATCGACTCCCTGCGACCGCTACGATGTCGTCGTTCCATCGAGTGGATGGTCTTTCATGGAGGGGGGGGGGGGGATTTGCCATAATCACCACGCTTGGCAGGCGGATTGGTGATTGCAGTGTTGATGTTGAAAAATACGAAGGAAGCTGCTGCCCTTCCTCTGGTAGTCTGGAAGTTTAAACATATGTTTACCACTATTTACAAAATATTAAAATAAGATTTCTCTGTAAGTGAAAAATGATCCATACGGTTTCTTGCGAAAATGCTCTTCGGGTGTTTTTCGGCCAAACGTCGCTTTCGAATTGAAGCACGGATTGTAGCCGTAAGGTGCGGTGGTATACCAGCATGGTACCTATACATCAGGTAAGGCAAAATAAACCTCCAAAATGCATGAACTTCCTTGGCACGTTTTTGGGGCTCCGTTGTGAAGTAGGAACCCTTATACTGACATGTCCGACAAGTCTGTCTGTCCGTCGGGTTAGCTCAAAGACTATATTAGTACTGACAGCTATAATTTGTCACGACACGCGTTTGGCCAGATTTTATTTTATTACCAGTGCATGTCTATTACATCAGTGACCAATTGCGCACCTCACACCTGGCTGTTAGGACGCCTTAGAAGCCTGTGGCCACGGCTCCGTAAGGCTTCGGATGTCGGATATCCCTTTCCGGTACCATACTGGGGAATAAACAAAACAGCAAGTTATATAATTATTTCAAAAGTGTGTTGCCTGGGGGCCTAAGCCACGAACCCTTTATGACGGCTATGAAAGCGAAACAAGCTCGCACGGGCAATGACAGAATTGAGTAATTCAATTATCCTCAATTTTTATAAATAATTCATTTAGGTAGCCCTCAAAGAAAAACGCATATAGAACACTGGCCTTGACAAAATTATTCTCGTTAATAATGTTTCCAGTTTGGCGTCCCTGCGTAAAAACACTTTACTTTATGAGTAGCTTCAGCATCAGAAATGGATTTTCGGAAGTCTCCACAGGACCGCGGTAACGAAGTGAACGAATATAATAAAATGTAGGTACCTAGGTAGGCCAACAGGTAGCCGACAGGATAGCTATAAATTACAAAAGTACGTTCACAGAATAGAGTATCCCTAGTCCCTGCCTACCTACCTGCAAAGTCGTGACTGTCATTTGGTACAAACTACAGTGTCACTTGTAGCACTGCATGAAACATTGTGCACGTAATGAAAACGGTCACAGGCATCGATCTTGTGTGGCCACGCAACTAGCGGCTTGACCTGGCTTTATTGGTCCAGTTACAATATTTTTTTTCTTTAGGTTTACAAAATAAGCCCTTTGACAATTCAAATTTTTTAATATAAACAGCTATACAATAGTTATTATTATCAAATAAGAAATAAGGTGTTATTGATGAGTTACATGCAATTAAGCTGAGTTTTGGTGAGCCTTGACTCGCTATGGCTTTTATCATCATTCGGCCAGTTGACACTGCTGTTATTTCCGCTGTTATCACTGTGTATTTATAGGGTTCTCCTTTTACATGCCAGCTTAAGTTCTGTACTTAGGCTTTAAGGGCTCTACTAGGGCACCGTTTCCGACGCGACAAGACGTCGCGACCCGACGACGGTGGTTACAACATTATTCTCATTTTCTTATTCTCCAGAAAATTCATTTTGTTTTGATTTGAGAAAATTTATTTTGCCTTTTTAATCGACTTCAAAGGAGGACGGACGCTCGCAATTCGTCTGAATGTTGTTTTTTTTGTGTATGTATGTTATCGCAACTGGTCGTGTCGTTATTATACATACCTACTATATGATTTGGTCAAATCAACATGCCTCGCGTTTGTCGATTCGCATGGTGCTTCAATAGTTTGGTTTCACCTTAACAGTCTAATCTACAAACTTAATTTATGATCTGATGACTCCAACTGTATGTGGTATACCTACCTATGCACGTGCACAATTTTAAAATTTTAATTCGATTGGCGGTCTTTCCTTATATTGAAAATTAAAATCAAAGCTACTAAGTTGGTACCTACACCATCTAAAAACAACATGAAACCATTCGATTTTCGAACTTGCTCATCATTTTAGTTCATAGTGTCGTGGCCCACGCATCAAACCGTATGCGTTTCATTAAATTACCTGTAATGGCGGCTATTAGGGAGGGGCGGAAGGATTTAATAATCGAGCGGCGGCGCGGGCGCAGGCAGGATTGTGGTGTTCGGAGTACCCGGCGGCGGCGCTCCGGGCTGCGTAGAGCTGGGCTTTATCGTTTATCGATGCCGATGAGAAAGTTCTTACGAAAGCGGAGTTGGCAGATGGTAATCTAGGACTTCATACCTGCTGGCTACCAGTTGGTAAGAGACTATACCAAATTTGATTAAATTTAAAAGCTCATCATCATTAGTCGTTATCCACCCACTGCTGGGCAAGTGGGCATAGCCTCTCGTTTATGCTATTAGTCTCGGTCCAGCGCTAGTCAATGCCAATGCGATCAAAAGCGAGATTTATAAAAGAGAAAATGGAAAGTCCAAAAGCACAGTAATGTTTCTAAATATGTAACAAGATGGCGCTGCTAAAACGGGCTGGTATATTTTTTATTCACACAACACAATGTACCAAATTTTTTTAAGTATCATAAAAAAATTATATAACAACACCAATAAGACTTTTTAAACTTTCGCAATCTGATAACATATAAAAGATTATGTATCGGGCATTTATCGCATAGGTACCTTTTTATATTTGTAAAAAACCCGATAAAACCGATTAAATAATCTTTAGTTTAATACCAATAAGATTTTCCCAACTCTAAGGGTAGGGGTAATTTATTTCCCATTCAGTCAGTCCTCATTGTGTTCTCTCGAATATTACTATTACCTACTACTATTTTTACCTACACGAAAATAAAGAGTAAAGTATGCATAGGTCCTCGTCACGAATTTACGAATTTAGTATGATACCTGTTACGGTATAACTAATTAGATATTTTATTGGTTACCTACACACAAATAATAAATCACATCCTCAGCCCGTATACGTCCACTACTGAACATAGGCCTCCCCCAAACGAGACGCCACGAAATGCCATCATATTAATCATATTAGGGGGGGTTGCCATAATCACTACGCTTGGCATGGCAGGCGGATTGGTGATCGCAGTAAAGGTGTTGATAATACACAGTAGGAAGCTGCTGCCCTTCCCTTAGTCGGCTCTTACGACATCCACGGGCTGAGTTGAAGGAGTCGATATTCTACGGCGCGGCCCCACGGCCAACAAATATGTAGGTAATAAAATTATTACCAAATCCCCGCCGTGGTGTAAATCGACTTTAAACCTACCTTGGGTGGCATTTTATGAGTCACAAAAAGAAAATGAAGGTTTATCTAGCTTTTGTCCGAAAATTATTGAGACAGGAAATGATAGGTCTGACCGCATAAATTGGAGCGGGCGTAGGCACGGGCTTCTGGGAAATTAAGAATTTCATGGGAGGAATGAAATAACTGACCAATTTGCACGTCTTCATACTTGAAGAACTTCATATCAAGAAGAGATTATGTTTGAGTTCACTATGACCAACTCTGTACTGAAGAACTTAGGTAGCAAGGAATTGAAACTCATTGCAACGTCTCGTGATCAGAGTGGAGGGCAAGAAAGAACGTGGTCGCTCTCCAACAAAGGTCGGGGCCTTTCCTCTTGGCCTGACTAAAATGCCTCACTAGTCAGGCTACGAGGAATCATTTTTCCTCATAACTGCATATCATCATCTCTTCATCATCAGCCACAGCTACCAGAACTTACTGCAATCAAAACGCATTCAATAGGGACAAATGGCGGCGCACTGCACGAGCCTTGAAATAGCCAAAATAATAATGGCCCACCCAAAGAACTTACTGAACCTACTGCCTTCGCAAGTAGGTAGGTACTTATCACGTCCCTGCGCCCACCTTCTCTGTCTTGTTTTTCATTGCTGAAGGTCGTGCCCGTCCTGGAAAGCTTTCACAGAGACACTGATGAACCACTTCGACACTACTCTGTCTTCGGCTTGTTTCAGGGCTGCAGGCAAAATGAGTCCCGTTATTGCCTCATTTGGGTCTGAACAGCGGGTTGTTGAGCGCGATCTTGGTCTTTTCCCCTCCATTTCCCCAACACGTCACAAACTTGCCCTGTTTTTTTATTTATTTTGCAGCGCGCAACTTTGTGTAGACATATAAATAAATCAAAGCCACGAGCAGCCATTCATCAGGACCCCGCGTAACCGTGGAGAATCTTGCGAAGAGTGAACGACCCTGAGAAGATTTTGATCTCTCACGTGATCTGGCGAAACTGTAGTCTTTGATCTCAGATCAAGTGGTTCTTAGATTAGCCAGAGAAACAAGTATTAAGTTCCAGACAGATTAACGTCTTCGTATGCTTTATGGCTTTAATAGCTTTAAATTATAGGTCACATGAGCGCAGCGACCATCAAATAAATTAATAATTACCCTACAGGGTGTTCGTAATTCTAGGTCCCGCTAATAGCCACCGCTTGTCTGTAATTACGTAATCAAGCGTTATTACGATGTAACCAATAGATACACGCTGTATAATTGCCGTGGGTCTGTTTTGGTCTGTTTCTGTGAGTTAGTGGAAGTTGCCGTTTTTGCCCGATGTGAAAATAGCGACTCGCAACGCGAATAGAGGAATGGTAGGAATACCTCATCATCATCATAATCATATCAGCCGATCGACGTGCACTGCTGGACATAGGCCTCCCCTAAGGATCTCCACAATGACCGATTTTGCGCTGCCCGCATCCAGCGATTTCCCGCGACCTTCACTAGGTCGTCGATCCATCGCGTGGGGGGTCCGCGCTTTCCGGTACGTGGTATCTGCCGGGGATTCTTAGCACCCCTTGCCCCGCCACTTGCTTGGCCACTACCACAGCCAAGGGTAGCGGTGCCGCCGGGAACTGGGGGCCGATTTTTATTTGTGTCTGTCATGTTTTAGGGGGGGTGGTTGCCATAATCGCCACGCTTGGCAGGCGGGTAGGCGATCGCAGTTTTGGTTGTTGGTCCGATCTGCGAGAGCGGATATCATCCTTGGTTGCACAATATAATACACCTAAAGATGATATCCGCCAGGTGTAGAGACTATTGCAAAGGAAAATTAAAATAACAAAAAAGCCATGTTATTGTGGTGAATGGATGGACTGGGTAATTGGGCTATGGGGGAAACTATGGACGCCTGCCATAAACATACTCTCAATACTGTTACAAGCGGCAGACGGTGGCTTGCCGAATGCTGGATGGGTTCCTCAAAATGTTGGCGTAAATGCCGGTAAAGGAACAACATCGGTGCAAACGACTAGGGGGTATCGAGAGGTGCGGCCCCGATTTCACCATCACGAAGACACGTGAGCGGGCTTCCTCGTTATTACGCCATTAGACACTTCCACCCCCGAGTCTACATCCTAAGATGCATCTCTCGCGATGCATCCCCCACTCAGACCGGCCAATGAAGGCAAGCAAGAGGTGGGGATCTGGTTCTCTTGGGGTACCACTCCGCAAGCGGAGACGAGAATCAGGCACTTCCCCGGGAGCACTCGGTATACCCCTGGTGTTGCTACTCACCAACAGCTCGCCACAAGCTGCCCTGCAGGTATATTATTATTATTATTAGTTTTACTTACCTAATGGTGTGCAATAAGTTGACTTTCGAAAACGTTGGTACCAGATGATGTAACATTACGACGATTTACATTATTTATTATTTTTAATACAAATTTTAAATATTTTTAAATTAAATATATAGGTACCTACATCTAAGAAAATGACAATCAAATAATATAAACAAATTAAACTAGTATTTACAATTGAGCTAACTGCAGGCTGTTGCAAACAATCTACAGTTAGCTCAACTGGTCCATATCAATACCAGTCGGAAGCGTCCCCAAGACGCTGGCTGCATTGCCTCGCTGTATGGCAATGCTAATGCGCTGCGCCATATACTCACCAGCTCTCGGGTCACGCGTCGCTTGGACCAGGCGCTCAGATAATTTTTTGAAAACCTACATCTTAATACCTACAATAATAACCCTTGCATGATATTTATTTCAGACATCCCAAGAATAGTAGTATGTAAGTATTTATTTTCAAGTAGGTAGAGACACAGACAGTTGTAAGAATAAGATATACCTACTAAATGCAGCCGACTTTACCGACAATATCAAGCCGGAGTTGCAAGATGCTCAGCGATTTATGACTTTATCCAGCGCCAGTCGACGAGCAAATAAAACATAATAAACCTCGCTTATTGCGAGTTGTAAGGATGCCGCAATGAGGATAGCTATCTTGTATCTATATACCGTCCACTCATTTATTTGCTGTTTGGTATATACATGACTATATAGTTCCCTAATTGTTGACAGGTAAGTGAATGACGATTGAATGACAGAATAAAGTATCTCAAAGACGCTGCCACTTTGAAAGATAGAGATGCGAATCTGTCGACTCGAAAAATATGGACTTATGAAATTTTCGATTGTGATCGTGTCAACATAGTAGGTATAGATAGAGGTACCTACCTATGTAACGAAGATTATTCTCGATAAGTATATCACGAAAAAGTATTGAGAATAGTATAAAAATTACAGCAGTAACTCAATCTGTCTTACTTTTTATCACGGAAAAGCTCCCAAAAAATACTTGATATTTGAAAGCAAATCGATGTGAACGCGTTGAAGTCTTTTCTACGGAAAAAAGTGATTTAATACAGATACACGTGTAACAACAATAATGGCATAAAATTTTAAATAATTTTGTTATATATCCCGTATATAAATAGGTTTTGCACTTTTTGCTTTGCAATTACCAGCCAACGGTAAGAGCTTTCTTCTAATATAATTTTCATGCTACGTAGAAAACTTTTTGTTCGCTTACCTTTCTTCCATACCCGTGCCTCTCTACTACAAAACTATAGATCTTTAAATTAAATCGCAGTCATAATAGCTTCGTAAATTATTTCCGCACGATTTAACCGTCGGCATGGGCTTAGTTCTTAGTTATTTATAGAGCTAATTCATTACTTATCGACGTTAAATTTTAAACTGTTAGAGTACTTGTTCTTGGTACTTGTTGATGCAACAGTGAAATTACTTTCAAAGTAAAAGTAAAAATTGATTTATTGACATAATTGTGTAGTTTCATAGACAGTACTGAGTTCGTGGGGCCGCGGCGTACGAATATCGACCCCTCCAACTCAACCCGTGGATGTTGTAAGACCCGACTAAGGGAACCTACCAGAGGAAGAGCAGCAGCTTCCTTCTGAGTATTTTTCAACACCAACACTGCGATCACCAATCCGCCTGCCAAGCGTGGTGATTATGGCAAAAACCCCCCCTACATGGGAGACCATCCACTCGATGGACCGACGACATCGTAGCGGTCGCAGGGAGTCGATGGATGGAGGCGGCTCAGGACCGCTATTTGTGGCGTCGTATAGGGGAGGCCCATGTCTAGCTGTGGACGTGTATGGGCTGATATGATGATGATAACTGAGTCCATAGGCTCCTGAAAAGTGTGTTTCAGGAGCCAAAAGAGCCTTTTGTTCATATAATATCGTACATTATGTGAATATCAAAACTGCAAAAGTATAAGTAATAAACAACATGTCTGTTATATTTTTACTACTGATCGTCTGAAAGAACATCTCATCAAATTTATCGAAATCGGGGCTCTTCGGGACGGGTCCCCGCGGGATCGGGGCCCTCAGGGAATAACCCGAACTATCATAGTATAATTTGGGAAGGAGATAAATTTTTAGAGACTTATGCTAGGTAGATACGTTTTTATCATGGTCGAATTTTATAATGTATGATTCATCCTAATTATATACTAGCGAAGAACAAATAATTTTCTGCTAGGAAAATTAATGTGATGCCGCGGGTAGAATCGTATAAAAATGTGGGGAACTTAGTAGTCAAGTAGAGTCATTAGTTTTCTGCGTGTAAGTGCCTCCATATCGGACCATCGATGTCTGAAGTCGGCGCGCACGCACCTGCCGATTAAATACCAGAAGCGGAATTTAACAACGCGATAAATATTAATTTACGTCACGTTGATGGATGTGACGCAATTTTATTGATAAGTTCACATTTATTATTGTGTTAAAGGTTACGTTTTTAAATTGCAAAAAGCTTGAGATAAGAGTTTACCGACTATTAACGCAGTCACTGCCCTGACTCAGTGGTAAGACCTGCAAGGTCGTCATGGGTGCTATTAGCTTACACCGAATACATAATAAACTTAGACTAAGATGAAACATAATATTTGAAGAATAAAGCAAGCACCTTGCAAAAAATATTAATTAGTAATGGAAGGAGAGCTATTCCCAACGTCTCAAGATAAGTATTCCCAACGTCCCACGAAAACACACCTATGGCCAACGTTTCACGAACCGTTTTCCCAACGACCCACGAAAACGCACCTATGGCCAACGTCTCACGAAACGTTTTCCCAACGACCCACGAAAACGCACCTATGGCCAACGTCTCACGAAAAGTATTCCCAACGTCTTACGAAAGTCAGGGCGGAAAGTTAAGAAAGTACCTACCTGTCACTTGGACATTCTCGTCCGAATGCGGAAGGCCGTCGACCGTCACGGACGATGACACAAATCGACCACACGATAATCACTGCGCAGGAGTAGGGCTGAGCTTTCTGTCTTCAGCTTTTAAATAACTCTAACGAACTTCATAAACATCATAAAACGAAGTTTATGTTGATCAACTTCAAATAGCTCGTGGGTAAACAGCTTTTTGAGGTATGTACTTAGAAAATACTGAATACCTACTGTGTAGTGCTGATCACTGGCAGTGCGTTGGGTCAAAAGCTGGATGGCCTGGATGAACATATTAAGATCTACAGCTGGTAATTCATACAAACATAGGCTGTTTCAATATTTGATAATATGCCTCCGTAGGAGTCATGCATAGAACTATGTATAAAGGAAATTCGACTTATGGTGCTTAGTATTAACATACCGAAACAGCTGACTGATATTATTAAAAATATTAAATTCTAGAACAAATAACTACTCGATTAAAAACTAGAAGAAAAGATTTGATATTTGCTTATTTAATCAGCGTACAAACAAAATTTTATTCTATTTCTTTTACCTAATCTTATTTGTTCTTATCTAATCTATATATGGTCAGTTGAAAGGAAGAAATGCTAAAGCGCCATGTAGTTCTTTGGCGCGTAAGCATTTTATTTTTCAACTGACGATATAATGTTAGCTAGTGTAATTTAATATTAATTTTAAACACATTTTAATTTTATATCATGGATTTTAGTATCTGAAAATAAATACAGTACAACAAACAAATGCCTGTAAGTGTAGATTTTCAGATCAGCGTGGGTGGGTGGACTATACAAAATATAAATAAAGAGAAAATAGTTGGGCATAATAAATGAAGCACAGATCATGACATGACCCAATTGTACAATTCAGACATCCTAAGACAGTGATTATCCCACAAACTACACAAAGGTAAAATACAATAAATTTTCTACTAAGATTTAAAAGTCGCCGCTCGTCTTTTACTTACCATCGCCGTACCGACCCTGCGCAATCGCAGAGCTCTCAAAGCTCTACCGCAGACGTCCCGTCGATCTTGCGATATCTCTCGTTTTTCGAGAGATACCGCCGCGCCGTGCTGCGATTGTGATTATTAGCTGTGGAAGCGAGGTTTAAAAGTGGGTTCGATTCCTTGAATTACCTACGAATTATTTTTAGGCCAAGGTCATCAAATTTTGCTCCTTACACACATTTATAACGCCCTAGATTGTATCACCCCCACCATATGGCGTGTTTTAAAAAACGATAAACCGACTTCGAATTCCCTTACTTTTACACTTATTTTAAGTTTTGTGGGATAAATACTAATCCCCTGGGGATAAAATGGGACCCCTTCGGGATCGTTTTCTATACAATAGTGAAAGATTTTTCCAAATCGGTCCATAATTCATGGAGATATCGCGTAACGTACATACAAAAAAAAACATACAGACGAATTGATAACCTCCTTCTTTTGAAGTCGGTTAAAAATAATCATCTATCGACCATTCTATTTTATTTAAGTACCTACTGTTTTTCTATAATTGGTCCAACAACAAAGCAATCTGCTATAATTTCTTTCACGGCAGAAACTCTAACCCTAGTCTTCAGAATCAGCAACATTCACAAATTGCCGGCAAAGAAGGAAAACAACAATCAAAGAAACCCTGCCATTTCCAGAGGTCATCCAGAGATGATCATTATCTCCAGAAATGTCATCTATCTCCAAGAACGTGGTCGTCACCTATTAGCAGGAGCCACAGGTATGACAATGTCTATAAAAACTCGGGACGCGACCGCACCAAATTACACCTACAATTATTAAGGAGACCTTTACACCTAGCCTACACGATCTACTTTTTCTCTAGAACCAACATACCATTAAATGGTATGGGCCCTTGAGAGACAATTTTTGTATTTTCGGATATCTACCGTTTAATTTTCTTTCTATGTGTGGAAATGTGTGAAAAAAGAATAATGATGTAAATTTATTGTACCTAATCTTTCTACTCCTTTGAGTTTCTAATATTAGCATTTTGTTTTCCCAAGATATATAGGTAAATAAGTAAAAAGAGGAAGTCAGTAGACACCTCCTGCATTTGGGGGCAAAATACAAATTCTTTGCTTGTTTTGGGTAGACCTCAGATCATCTGTAAAAACAAATCTGGATAGTCCTATTTGGTCATCGTGTCATCTTTCAATTGACAATAGTTGCTGTCTGCTGGATGTTCTCATGATGGTGTTAGCTTTAAAATATGATTACCCTATCCTACGGGGTAGGTACATTAATACCCTATCTGTGTAATATTTTTGTACAGCAATTAATAAATACTGAATAGGTTCTATGTAGGAAGGAACTTACTACTAACTAGGACTTTTGGCTTCTTTATTTTTTCTTTAGCAGGTCAGGGGGTGTTGGTACCGACCCATGTCGTGTCGTAAGTCGTAAAGAGTTTTTCAACAATCCGAGACGATAAAGCTTATAATTTTTTTAGAAGTCTGAGTCGTTCTGATGACACATAATAACTTGTATTTCATGCGGCTCTTTAAACTCACTTTTGGGCTTGCCGAATTAGTTTTTTGCTATATAACCATGTAGAAGATAATGATTGGGGACATTATTTTCTATGCAGCCTTGTTTACCTGATGACCGACGTGGCGCGGTGGACGAAGGTCCGCTTGCGATGCAGGGTTTGATTCCCGCCTTGGGACAAATCTTTGTATGCTCTGCTAATATTTGTTCCGGGTTTTCTGGGTATTTCTATGTATAATACAATAGTACATTATACACCTAGGCGAGAAAGTTCCCAATTCCTATCGAGTGTGTCATTTGAGGTCGAAAAAACACACGAGGTAGGAATCGCACTTTCTGCCGATTGATACATAGTGCTTTATACTACACCTTCGAAGAAAATAAAAAGTAGAATAAATCTTTTATTTCTGGCGGTGTTTCACTATCACTCGACGACAATCTATAGAATTAACAAAATTGCCTACACCAAATTCAAATTTAGAACTTCCTTCGCCGGCCTTCTTTTTTCAAAATATTGTTCGGAAATTGGAAGAGGCACTTGCAGTAAAAACTTGTCGTTTGACCTACATATAATGAAAATTACCATAGCTACCGGCCGATCTTTTAGGAAATTAAACCAAAAGAACACGTTAGAAATTAATTTCCATACACTTTTCCCTCCCGCTAAAACGTGTGAGAAATGAAATTCCATAGAGTTTTTCCTCTCGGATTCCTATACGCCTGCAATGACTTACTTTCTATCTTATATTTGGAAAAGGAATAGGCAACTTTCCTTGGAGGTGTAGGTGTCGTATAAAATATCTACCCATGTAAATATATTTTATTACCTATATCATTCATCTAGTACCCATAATAAAAGCTCTACTTTCCTTGAGGCTGTGTGGACTGTCCAGCATTATTTATGATATATATATATCTTTTACTGATATACATATATTTTAGTTGAAATCAATAAACATAAATTACTTATTAAAAAAAGCTTATCAAATTAATAATGCGGGAAAAATCATACCTGGCATCTAAAGCTTTTATAAAAACCTACCCAATAGTAGGTAATGTTATTCCCTTTCCACCGTGTCAAACATCTCTGCGGCTCCAGGCGAGGTGGGGGGTGGATGGAGGGCATATTAAAAGGCCATATTCCCGATAGCTCTCGGGAGCTACCTAATGACCCATAATTACGAGCAAGTACTGGCGGTGACAAAACTGCTTTAGGAGATAAAATAATTCCTATCCATCTGTAGGCCAAGCGATAATTGTATAATAGACCAAAATGAAATCGCATCGTCAAAAAATGCGTAAAATATTGAAGTAGATTGAAATAAAGCACTTTGATATTAACGTGAGCGAACTATTTTATTCGTTTTCACCTTTGCCACCGCCTGTACTAGTAACTACCTTCTATTCTGTGTCTCGTAATGGAGGCAGTAATAGCGGCCGACACAAAGCGATGCCTCCATTTTGTTTTTTTTTATGCGCTTGATTTGACGGAGCGAGCAAATTTAGTTAGATTTTTGAATTATGTTCGGAATATCGGGTAATATTCGATTGGATACGGGATATAGGTGTTTTTTTATGCAGTTCCGATTTGTCTATGGTATTTTTAATAGTTAGATTTTGTTAATCTTTTTTTGGCTAGATATTGTTAATCTGATTCATGAGCAAGGATTAAATAAATAATTTGTTATGGTTTTGTGTAAATTGGTTGAAATAAAACGATGATTGTAGAAGTGTCAGAAAAAGTTAAGCCGCTTGGGAGCTTTCATCGAAAACGCTGCCTACCTTTTAATATAATATGTTCTACTATCCGTGCGAAGCCAGGGCGGGTTGCTAGTCGGTGATAAAAAAATACTACTTTATATAAAATTTCCATGTCACAATGTTAGTTACCGTACTCCTCCGAAACGGCTTTACCGATTTTTACCAAATTTTATATGCGTATTCAGTAGGTCTGAGAATCGGCTACTATCTATTTTCCATACCCCTAAGTGATAAGGGTTGAAGGCAAAACAACGTTTGGCGGGTCAGCTAGTAGTTTCATAAAAACTGTTATTTGTGAACGACTACTTTCTGCCCGCAGTTTCGCACGCGTTGCTGTTTATTTTCTGTATTCATTGAAAGTCTGGTCTAAACATGCATGAATGTACCTACGTCTATATAGACTTACATTTATGCAAAATTTCAGATTTATACGTTCTGTAGTTTTCGTGTAGTTACGTGATTATGTAACAAGCGGACAATCCATCAAAACGTGTATTCATATTGTTAGTATAATTATTGTTTTAGAAAAGCAAAGAATGGCCTACTATCCTAGATCTCTATAAACTCTACATAAGGATGAAATTGTATAGTATCTACAAATTCTTTGTAACGTTCCGTTGGTCCCTGATGAATAAATCTTCCTGTTCGTAACAATAAATCCACATAACTCATAATTTCCGAGAAGGCGCGTGAAATGTAACGCGCGGCGCGTCCCGCCACGCCCTTGGATCGACCATTTTACATGCTCTTTGTAAGCTATAGAAGGATACCAGTATATTCATAGGTATGGCTCGGGCTACGGTTTTTTGTTAATAAGCTAAGTTTATACCAGTTTAGTGTTTACCGCAGTTTGACAATTGGTTGCAAGCTTTAATTGTACCTACGATACTTTTGGTGAAAGGGTCTGGTTGTATTTTCAGCTTTATAACATATCAATATCGATTTTCACTAACATAAAACCAATGTTAAATGAAAAATGTTAAAAGTGTAACTAGTTATTTAATAATCTCAATTTGATATTCACTATGATTTATTTCCTCAGACTCTCTCTATCTCTATTATAAAGAATCTACCAATTGCAGCTTTGTTCGGATTCTATACCTTACACTTTACGTCAATGATTTCGAATTTTTTTGTGAGATTTTTGATTACGGTCCGTGGTTGATTGCGTCGCCTACGGACCGACGGACGGACGAACGGACGGATTTAACGATACAGACACGATTAGTCCCTTCTACACGCTATGGACAAGCCCTCTACGATGCCCTTTGTATAAATTGAGTTTTAGTTAAGAAGTCCAGTCTATGTTTTTGTAGATATATGTATTTTGTGTGTGTATAATTTTGTTAGGTGTGTACATGTGGTTACCAACCACAATGCCTTCAAAACCGTCCTGGACTCTACAAAAAGTCATAGATATTTTCGATTTCGACTCTCTGTCCGAGCAAAAAGCATTTCATAAGCTCGAATTAAGCCGATATCGTTTTAGGCATGCTGAGATATTATATCGATAAGAAATATGTGCCTTCTCACCGTCTCACCATGGACTGTAAGCTAGATAAAACTGGAAGAGACATTCGACAATTTATTTTGTCTCTATGCATTTTGGGTAGTTCTGATTAACGATGACTTTGTTCTGTCTAAACCATAGAGTATCGTCAAAAACTAATAAAAAAGAATTAGTAACGAATAGGTACCTACTCTAGTGTAGGTACCTAAGTATTCGCCAAGCGTTGTGTGGTGATTAAAGCAAAACTTTCCTAGGTATTTCATTGATTCGAAATTCATCAAATTACTATATTTTTTGTTTTTATTTATTCCACAGTATGTATACATTGTGTACAAATCTTGATTTTTGATTGATTGTTTATCAAGGTATAAATAAATACAAAAAGGTAGTAACTCTATATAATTCATTGTTGCTCTCAATAATATTAAAATTAAAAAAAATATATTACCTTGTTTTTATGAGCTCTTCATCAGACAGTCATTTTACATTTGATGTCGTTAATTCTAGTTTAGATTATAATATTCACACACAAACTTTTCACATAGGAAACAACATAGGTACGAAGAAAAAACAAAGTTTTTAGGTACATTAAATAATCCTTTGTATGGAGAAAATATGTTCAGTTCAGCAGTGGACTTGTGTGCTCAGGAGGAGGAGGAGGTAGGTATTTAGAGCGACCGAAAAATATAGAAGCTCCACCCCTTGAGCGAAGATCCACCCGTTGGATACTGGATGCCCTCCGCGGGGTTAACTAAAACGGGACAATGCCAATGTATTATACTATAAACTATGAACTATGTATTAGGTAAGTGGTTAAAATTACAAGAGCATAGTATTTAAAAAAATACCTACGTACCTACTACGTCTAGTCGCTAGAAAAGGCAGTCAATTCCCTAAACTAAATCAAAAAACTTAAAACTACAAAACTTTAGGTAGTTTATAAAAAAAAAACCTACGAAAGTATTAGATTTCCCATCCAGTAGGCATTAAAGAATTGAATCTTATCCAAAAAGTACAAGAGCGGGCATTCATTAGACGTCATTGAAAGCTCGCCCGGCGAGTTCGATACCGCTTTAGGGTTCCGTAAGACAAATCCGACTAATATTATAAACGTCAAAGTTTGTAAGGATGGATGTATGGATATTTGTTACTCTTTCAAGTAAAAACTACTGAACAGATTATAGGTATAGGTATAGTTTGAAACTTGCTATTTTTTATCCCGATAAAACGCGGGTGAAGCGCTCCTTCACCCGCAATCCACTCAGCACGTCTAGCCCCAAAGTAAATAGAACATTTGTTAATAGAAAAGTTACCAGTAGAGTAAGTAAAGGTATAATTATACTTACTTTATTATCATACATACCTGCAGATATTTTATACTTAATACATAGTTAGACAGATAACATACAACAAATATCTGATGACCGTAAGAACAAACATTTGTTTCGCGGCGAGAGTACCTGCCTTTGTCGCAAAATTTCGTAGCGCGTGCTACGACGAAGACCCTACGCCCCCCCGCCGCCGCCAGCTACGCACCGAACGACCTCGTGGCGGCATTCAAAAGATTTCAACTCGCTTAAAATCTTGACTTATTGTTCTTATTTATTGATCGAGCTAGTTTAAAACTTTCAATTACTAGTCAAACAAGAATTACAATAAAATTTTAATGCTTTTGGGTATTTATTTATCAGTATGAAACTAAAAGACGTGTAGGTACTGAGTTGTACTTTTCATTTCACACGTTTCACTATCATAGATAGAGGTATGTACAACCTATTACCTAGGTCTCTTCAAAACAAGAATGAATAGGTGTGTTCACGACCTTCGTAGTTTGTATCATCCACTTGGAACTGATATTGTAGTCAAAGTCGACGATATTCACGATAAAAAAGTTATTTTTGATAATTTATTAAATTTTCAAATTACTCTTTCAAGTGCATTGTACCTGGTGGAAATACTCGTAAGTTGCGCACGGAACCCTCAGCTATTAAACACTCGCTCTTAACAAAACATGTTCATTACGGTTTTGTTTTAAAAATCGTCTAATTATTCGGGCCTTCGATCTATTCAAATCTCAAATTGTATAGCTCTTATACATCTGGTGAGTAGGCTTATCTATATAGAGGGATATTAAATTTGCTTCATGTTCGGTGTAACTCTGCGCTCGATAAAGAGCAAAGAGGCAAAAGAGGTTTTGCTTTTTTTAACCTCTTTTGTCAACTGGTCATTGGACCGGGGCATGAAAATCGACATCTCGTTGGTAGAGTGTTGGAAAGTTAATTTAATGTTTAGGTATTTCCACATGAAGAGATCTCTAAGAGTGACTCAACAGATGTCTTACCTGTCACACTGCTTGACTAAAATAGTGTGGTTGTTAGTAAAATTATTTCCTAACCGTAACGCTAGTGTGACAGAGGATGTGTGAAGGTGAGTCGGGCGCGATTGATGTCTTCCATCTGGTACGTAATTTATTGGAGTTTATGAAGGTATCTGCAGTTAGCTCAATTCATTTACCCTTTGACCGCCACGCCAAAAACGCATTCAATGTCCTCTACGCCAAAGCACAAAGTGAAAAAAAAAAAATATTCCAAACGTCATCGTCGTTGACGCAAAGGGGTTCTCAGGTGATTTGACATGTACAAGAGACTATGGTAAATAAATAAATATAAATAAATAATGTTGGACAATTCACACAGCATTATCTAGCCCCAAGCTAAGCAGAGCTTGTGTTATGGGTACTAGATAACTAATATACATAATACAATATATTACATAGATAGTTTTTTTTTTATTATACATAGAAAAACGACCAGAACACCCTGAACAAATATTTGAGGATCGTACAAATATTAGTCCCGAGGCGGGAATCGAACCCGCAACCTTCTGCGTAGCAGGCGGACCTTCGCCCACCGCGCCACATCGGTCGTCGTCATATAATAATATATCATCATAATAAACATCAATAACATATTATTGATGTTTTTTGAGGTACCGCAAGTGCGAGAGCTTACGCACTAAAATAAAACAAATTCGTTCAAGTCTGTGATCCAAGGCTCGATTCCAACCACATTTCATTTCAAAATATTATTTTTTATTTAATGACTACATTCGCAGTATCCTGATTTCTATCAGTTCCACCACAATTATTTCTCAATCATTACTTTTCCCATTAGCTCTGTATTGGCAATTTGGTTTCGCAGTCCGTGCCGAATCGATTTGTAGCGGATTCGATGCTTACGGACCGTTGTCGTCAGCACACAGATGGTTTATGTTTAATGAACGCCACCTGGCTGATTTTCTTTCATTGGTGTCAGACAATCTCAAATAAGACCACACATTTATGGGACCATTGGGCTGAGGAACCAACACCGCACAAAGTACCTTATGGAATAGGGGTAGACAGGTTAAATTTGGTTGCCATTACAATAAAATGTTCAGTACGTTCTTTTGAGATTTTACAAGTTTTATTATTCTGTAACGGTGAACCCATGGGAAACCCGATCAATAATTAATTTCCCATTTCCCCAAAATCGGAGAAACGTTTCCTGCTTGCCTACTTTTATGGTTTAAAATTTTAATTCATTCGAAACATGAATTCAAATTGAAACGAGAAAAAAGGTTTTAATAAAGGTTGGAGGCGCCAGCACGGGGCGGGGCAGGGCGCTAATGCATGCCGCGCCGCGATGATGATGCAGCCGGTAGGGACGGCGAAAGGGAAATACAAATCATCGATATCGATAGCTATTATAATAATTATTTACTGAGACTACAAACATAGTTTAACCCAACAAATTAATTAATTCGAAGTGGTAGGGGCCGAAAGATAAACGAGAAGCGATAGCTAAAACTGTCCTCTATAAAAGTCAATGTTTTATAAGCCCTGCTTGGCTAGAGCAGATCAGCACGGCTATTCTAACTTGATCGAAAAGTTTCCTTGACTCGAAATCTGACACCAATCCGCGCGAAGTTCAAATAATTTAGCGGTTTTTAATATTTTCTGCGTTCTACAAGCAACATCAATAGCAGAAAAATAGCTTAACGTAAATTGTAAAACGTTTTCTATGAACTCATGTTTTAACTAATTTCGATTCGACTCGAGTTTGGGAGAAATTAATAATTTAGGAGATTTATTATTAAAATCAACATTATTACTAAAAGTCCCATTAATCGTACTTTATTGGAACATGGGTTGATAGAAAATGGTCAGCGACTTATGAAAAACTACTTTTTAGGTAGTTTTATTCCTTGTAGAACGCAGAAAATATTAAAAACCGCTAAAATATTTGAATTTCGCGCGGATATGTGTCAGATTCCGAGTCGACGAAGGTTTTCGATCGAGTTAGAATAGCCCTGCAGGCTAGGAATTTGGCAAGACCTATCGATGTCAAAATCAATTATATTCATGACTTGTTCCGAAAAAAGTATTTCCACACACTTTTTATGCTTACGACTAAAAAAGGAAGTCATTAAGTCTACTTACGCATTTTTTTTGTATGTAATATTCGACGTGTGAAACAGAACCATAAGTAGCGCGTATTGTTTTCAAAAATTACTATGTTGACGATTTATTTTCATCGATATTCCATCATTTCAACTTCATGACACATCCCTATTGCCCCAGGGCACGTCTCTACATAATGCCAGCCTCACGACTCGGGGCTTCCACTCCTCTTCATTTATATCGCTTTAATATTCCAGCACCCATGGGATTGCCCTGGATCCAGCCTGTGTAGAACCTGTTAAGATGTTCTGCTGGAGTTGTTGATTTACTATCGACAGAGAGAGAGAGAGAGATGATAAAATTCTACTATAGAAGATCATACCGAAGTCATAATTTCCATTTATTCGTGCATGATCTAAAAACATAACTCGTAGGTAGATCCTATCTACCTACAAAATGTTTACAATAAAGAATTTGAATACAGAGGGGCAAGTCTGGCAAGACGTGACCGTGGCGTCGACGCCACGATCACGTCTCGACTGTTGGTAGTCCGGTAGCTATCGTGGACGTGTCGAGTAGCTATCGAGCAGAGACGTAAGGAAAAGGTTCATATCTGAAACGCACCTCATTTACGAACCACTGATGTTTACCACCTGACGACTCAAAGGCTGGAATAAGACATTTATTTTCTTATTTTATTGTATAACAAAATGAGTTTCCTGTAAATTCTTAGTTTTTTTATTATATCTGTTTTCCTACATGTTATAATAACAAAATAAATAAGCGATTTCAGCGCCATTTTTGGGTTAAATAAAGAAATTCACTGTCTATGAACCTAGGGGGTAGTTGTAGTTGCATTACTAATAGATGGCGTTAGAGTCGCGTTTCTTCAAAAATATTATTTACGCCTTATTTTACGTGCTTACGTATTATTTATCACTTTATAACACTCCGACAAAAGTAAGGTACATACCACAAAACGATTTATCACTAAACATTGGTCACAGGTAGGTAGTGTAGGTATTTGTTTAGGTACAAATGTAACCTAAGAATTCTTAAAAAATGTGTTTTAGCTACTATTAAAACGACATATAAAAATCTAAGTAATAAAACTATTTTAATTAAGTAGGCTTGAGGCGTATTTATCGTCACTGGTAAAAGTCACAGGTATAGAAAATCGGCGGTATTTCACAGTGACAGAAACTAAATATATCTGTGACTGTCTCATAGGTAGTGCCAGTGTCACGAGTGCACGATATTATATCGTTTTTATTTTATTAGGTACCTACGCAATAAATCGCTTCAGCTAGATAATATCGCTTTTTTATTCTCTCTTTGATAGTATCACTAAGTCAGAATGAGACACGTCTAGTATTTTATACTTGGAAATTTGAAATGTATACCGCAATGTACAAAGTTGTTACATTGCGGTATACACATACAATTCAAGAGGAGTTTTCGTTACGTAGCGGTATTATTGCTGCAGTAAATATATTATTCAATCAGTAAAACAATGAATTTGTACGTGATTGGTAGAAATACTAGCTAGTATTTTGTCACTGGTATTTTTCACAGATATTTTGAAGTCACAGTAACGTAAGTCACAGGTATCGGATTTTGCCTAGTATAACCCAAGACTATAATTACGGTAAGCATGGATCATGTGTGGAGGATCCATCATGTAAGATTGTAGCATCTACGAATAATTTTAAAGCTAATTCAACAATAAGTTAATTCTTAGAAAACTAGCAGCGTTAAAATAATGCAAAAATAACATAGATAATAAACTATACTAAATCTTCATTTGAAATCAAGCGTAGCAATTTATTTTCTCATTTTTACTATGAAAAATGCAACATTTTACAAAATATTATTTTGTGATTGACCATAGAGAAAAATATGTTCACGTCAATTCTTGCTACTAAAAATATGATAAGCATTTTGACATATTATTTATACTTCTAAACGGTTTTATACTATTTAAATATAAATAAGTAAACCTTTACGTTACTAACGTCAGCATCATTCGGACTCGCAATTCTGACATTTTCCTAGAGATTTGGACGTCTCCTCACGTTAGTAACGTAAAGCGATCGAAAGCGTAGTTCCACGTACGCACAATAGAGGCGCGGTACCAAATTGTATGGAAAAAGGAGACGTCACGATCACGTCTCGTTACCAAATTCCGGCCAGACTCACGCTATCGTTAAATATTAGCAACTTTAGAGTAACTTTTAATTTAACATTTGAGAATAGAATACCTATTCTATTACGGATGTAAGCGGGTTAACTATGAACCTTGTTTGTGTTGGAAGATCACCCCCCGTAGGTGAACTTCTTCAGTGCAGTTCGGATCGCGCGCGCACCTTCGTCGCTTACATACGTAAGGAATTCATCAAACTACGACAGTCTTTATAGAAGAATACCTACCTACTTATTGGTAGTGTATTCCTTTAGGGTTTTATATGTATTTTTGTCTTGGGTCCTAGCTTCATGGAGACAATTAAAGTACAAAAAAACGAATGAAGAAGGTTACATTAGAATAATGTCACTTTAGTAAGTTGTCTTAGTGGATTAAAAATTTCTTTAAAAGATCCTGTGAAGTTTCTCTCAAATTATTTTGTCAAAACAAATATTATTGAGACATGAATTTCTATCCCAAAAAACAAACTGGGCTAGATAGATAAGCATAAATAGTCTACAAGAAGAAGATAAGACGATGCGTGGGAGGAAACCGGCCACTAATGGATCCGCAGATAAATGTAATTAACGAGTCAATTCGATTAAAGCCGGCCTTTGTACCACCGGCCTAGTGCGGGAGGCGGGGGCTGGATTGGTCATCTTATTGGTGACAGTTATTTTTGATTTGGAAAAGTTTTCGAAATAGAAATGGTTTGTTATCATTTCAGGCCTAACGGGTGATAGGATGATTGGCAGAAAGATTGTATCCTGAAGCCTTTACCAGGATTTATATTCAGTCTCTTTGATCATCGTAGATAAAGAGAACTCATCCTATAACCCTAATATATCTAGGAAAATTGCATACGAAACAGTAAAATGATAAAAAGATGATAAACAGATAAAAAATAATAAAAAGGTAGTAGTTGTCTAAACGAAAATATATGTATAAGATTAAACACTTATTTAAGAAACGTTCATCAACAAAAACTTTGAGCGGCAGAAGCAGGTTCACACCTGCATTGTGGCGCTGCATAATTAATTACTCCTAGTCCGTTCGCAAGCAATTTAAATAATATGCGATATTTTTTCTCATTTATTTACGTAGAACCTCCATGACCAATTACCTTTTTTACAAATTCATTGATGCGCGAGTATTTAAATGACATCGTCGAGAATATTCCTTTCTTATAAGGCTGAAATTACACGGTAAAAAGTCGCACGACAACGTAACGAGGAAAACCATAAATATTTCTGAAATGACTTCGTATAGTCGGTGAATTGCAGTGTCTACAGTTGTAAAAAATAATTGCAGAACAGTCATGCGTTGCGACTTTTTGCTGCCCTGTTTCACCTAACGCATGTCTTCATAATTGGGACTGTGAATTTTTATTTAGCTTTTTAACAGCTTCGTAATGTAATTGTGGGTAATTTAATGATGGAATTACGACCGAGCAAAAATTTCATAATGAGCCGAGAAAAAGCTGTCTGAGGGCGATTTTTCTTTTGATTCTTTTGCACTTAATTGTAGTAGCTAAGTAAACATAATTATAATACGGGAAGTACACTTTACTTCTATATTATAGTTTGTTTGTGCCTAATTAAAGAGATTCCTATTCTTTGCAGATTGATAGGAACGTAAATAAGATTCGTCAAGTGCGAGTGTAACTCGCGCGCCGAGATTTGAGTTTTCGCGATTTAATGAACACCTACAAATAGTAGGTGTACATTTTAGATGGACCGCACTGCAAACTTCAGGAATGGTCAGTTTTTCGATGTGTTTAATTATTAAAAAACACATTATTAAAAAAAAAAAAAAAACAAAAGAAATTTCGAAAACTGTTTTGAGATGTTGAGTGAGACTGATTGAGGCGGCTCCCTTTTGAAAAAGAGTTCATTTTACAGACTTCTCTAGATTTTTCCTGTAAAATAAAAATCTAATCAACAAACATACATACCTCCATTTCACATGGATCGCTCTGCAAATTCTTAATGCAATTCTTAATATTTCAAAAAGTTTAAAACGTAAAGAAATTTCGAAAACTGACATCGTACATTTTGTACCCAAAATTTTCATTTTAATTTTTTGTTTACTTTAAGTCTACAAGCGCACGAAATGATTTATTATTTTAGCTGCTCTAGTTGCTTTATTAATTTCTGTATTAAACAGGGAAAGAGGACGGACAGAGCGAGATCATAAGGGTTTCGAATCCGATCTCGAAACCCTAAATACAATATTTAACAATTATTCTAAATGAGCACAAAAGATTTAATTTATCCTCAATGTTGTGTAATTAGTTCGGCGCGCGCTCTCGCGCTACGAAAACGTCGATCGTTGGAACAAATCTTTTTATTGCCGAAAGAGCCATAAAACTTTAATTCTGAGCTTTTAGATATCCAAGTTAATGCTTATTGACATTTTAGCCGTTTTTGGGACAGACTTCTAACCTGACCGATCCATATTAGATATTAGGGTTGCTAAAAACAAAACTTTTTATGAGCTTATCTATAGGTAACAAGTGATTAATGAAAGATTTTAACAAATTACGTTACCATTTACAAACTCAAGTATAAATTTGATTATAGTTCCATGTTTCTGAATTTTACTTAATTTTAGTTCAAGAATCGGTACTTTATTCGAAAATTACCACCTGGTAGAGACCAATATCTTTGCCGTTGAACAAAGAAAAATTATGTGTCTTCTGTTTTTGGGAGCCCTACCTTATCAACTTCTTGCAATTGGTTGTCGAAATAAATTCTGTTGATAAGCGGTGATATTGGGACCGTCTCGACGACGAAGACGACGGTTCGGTCCCGCGCAGTTACAATTTACATGATAAATGCATTTGCAGTTCATATAAATGAATTCATTTTATTTTAGTTCAGAATTTTAATTGCCAGTTGAATTACTTTCTGTCGGTGTAAACTGTCAGCAAGCAATTAAAAATAACCAATTATTAAATAACAAATGAGTGGAACAACAAAATAACAACAAAATAAATTAACAAACGCGAACGTAGAGACAATATACGTCGCGATTGTCATTTGTTTGTTTGCCAGTCATTTGAAACAATTGACTTAAACGCGAAATTAAAATAAGAGGAAAAAAATTGTCTATATAATTTATAGTCAATTTTTTTCCTCTTGTATAGACAATTTTTTTCCTCTCTCTACGTTCGCGTTTGTTAATTTATTTTGTTCTTCTTCGACATGCAAAGTTCGGACTAAAATTTCTATCAACAGCATATCTACTCTTTCCTCTGTCGGGAGCCTTTAGCGATTTCTTGCATACCATAACAACCAACCTACTCCGGCCTCCTAAGAACGGAACGGATAGCCCTAGCCCCTATACAAACGTACTTTCCGCTTCATTTGGAAACTATGTCCCAGATCTTATTGAAATTTTCCATACGTAATCGGATGAAAAATAGTTATGTTTGTAGCGGTTTTGTTTTTGCAAAAACACAATAATCTTTAAATGAGTGCGAAACTAATTTTGACCACCAAATCGAGTCACCAAATTTTCAAACAATTTTTTATGCATGATAGACTAGAGAGTTATTATTCGAAAATCTGTCGCGTTGTAAACATCTATATTCAACATTATAAATAATCAAAATTATTTCTGAAATCAATCGTTTATTCAAAATGATTCGGAAAGTACAAAAAAATATCCAAAAATGGCGCCGACACCGAGCACACGCACACAGCCACATGACAGCTTCGTATTTGATGGTGAGACGCGCTTTCTCACTAATAGCGCGCCCCATTTCATTCGACGTGAAACAACAACAAATCCGCATGGGCCGATCCGTTTCTGTTTGGGAGAGGTTCGTAGCCTTCTGAAGATATTTCCAAGTTAATGTCTAGGTAACTGGTCGTCTAGTTGTAAGTGCATTATTAATATATAAATACGTTTATAGGTACAATTATGTGTTATTAAGATTCGTTAGAGCACGCGTTTGTGGGAGTCTTCAATTTGTCACGCACATCGGGAGGGGGAGGAAAGAGGGGGTTTGGGGTTAGACCACCTCGAAAGGCAAGACTCAGGATTTTTAGATTTTGCTTCAAAAAATAAATGAAAAAATCATAAGATAAAATTTACACACAATGTACATACACCACCGGGTTTGGTGGTAAATAATGCGAACAAAAATTTGACTAGCGACGATAGAAATAAAATAATAGTTCTAAAAATAGTTTTATCAGTCTAATTGAGCTCTTTTCTCCAAGTTTGTTTGTTATTCGAACCGCCTTTGAAATAATATTGAGCAATTTCCGTTAAAAAAACCAAGTGCACTTCGTTCTACTTTCAATCCTAAGCCTTCTTCACTTGCAGATAGAGTTGAAT
The DNA here is from genome assembly GCA_947859395.1 of Eupithecia insigniata. NCBI lineage: Eukaryota > Metazoa > Arthropoda > Insecta > Lepidoptera > Geometridae > Eupithecia > Eupithecia insigniata. Next base: position 12,555,357 of record OX402011.1, read on the forward strand.
TTTCGGAAGTACTTGCCTATAATGAATTCTGTGCTTCTAGCTTTAAAACCCTTTTGTAATTGAAACCTTATTTCACAAAAGTTAAAGTTATATACAGCTTGTAGTTATTTTTCTTTTGTAGTGCCTCCTTCACCGCCCAGAGTGCAATAAACAATGCAATTGTACCGTTCAAAAGAAATAGTGTTTAAAAGAGTTTAATTTCAACAACAGTAGTTTTAATTTTAAGCCTTTTATCGTGTGAAATTTTAAATGTTTTAACAGAGGGTTGAACAAGAGCAGTATAAAAATACTTCAATGAATACGAAGTATAAAGGAGTCGTGTATAACAAAATATAAAGCTCAAAGTCAAAGTCGAAGTTTCTTTATTTCCGTAAATACAATAAATGTACACTTAGAACAAGTCAAATTCTTAAAATTAAACACTGATTTGGAAATAAAGTGATATTTTGATTTCGGTCGCTTCGGTATGTAGACTAAAGTAAAGAAGCGACGAAGAAACCTTTAGCCTGTTAAATCCTGTATTCAACTGAGTTTAAATAAAAACTCAGTTGAATACAGGATTTAATAACTTTGCTTCTAGTAACAGCTTGTAAACTTTGTTTTAATCGAAATCATGATTTAATTTTATAATGAATGGCAAATCCCCCCCTACATGGGAGACCATCCACTCGGATGGACCGACGACATCGTAGCCGTCGCAGGGAGTCGATGGATGGAGGCGGCTCAGGACCGCTATTTGTAGCGTCGTACGGGGGAGGCCTATGTCCAGCAGTGGACGTGTATAGGCTGATGATGATGATGATGATGATGAGGTGTTTGATTTTGTAGGGTGGGGTGCAAGGGACGGAGCGCGTTGATGTCTTTTGTATGAGAAAAGTGACTTTAGTTTTTAAAAAACTTTACGAGTTGGATTTTCAATATTTTTCTAGCGTAATATGTATTATTTTGCTAATTATTTATTATAATTGGACTATAACGTTTTATTGCTTTAGGCGTGGACAAATTAAATTTTACACTTAATTCTTAATCAAATAACATCTAAATTGTTAATTGAATTTAGTTCCTTAAGGTTTTTGACAACTAGTGGAAGAAATGAATAAAAACGCACGGATAAGTATAGTATTTGCTGAATAACTTTTAAATTAGAAAAAGATAAACTATATGAATGTTTTAATAATCCAGCTGCGACTTACCTTACGCAGGACTGTAGGAAGTGCCAGAATACTTTTAAGGCTGAAGATTTTATTAGGATAATGATAATCGTCCTATAACATGATATATTTCGAATATCTATTCAAAACAAAAATCCTATTTGTAGAAATAACCTTTAATGACCAGGTAGGTAGTAACGTAACAGACGGAGATTCCTCGTGCATTTTACAGCATTGTGCAGGTAATTTGCGGTGCAATTATAGAGCAGGCGAGGAGTGAGGGGCGGGGTGCGGGGTAATAACACACTGACTACTATCTACTCTGTGCCTAAACAAAGTTGTGCTAGGACACGCCATCCTAGAGTCATACGGTTGAAGATGGTACGAGTTCATGGTGGCAGAGTTTAGTTAGAGCTCAAAGTAAAATAATAATAATAAATAATGTTGGACAGTGCACACAACATCATCTAGCCCCAAGCTAAGCAGAGCTTGTGTTATGGGTACTAGATGACTGATATACAGTAGGTATATAATATATTACATAGATAGATGTTTTATTATACATAGAAAATACCCAGAACACCCGTGACCAATATTTGCAGATCGTACAAAAATTTGTCCCAAGGCGGGAATCGAACCCGCAACCTTCTGCGTCGCAGGCGGACCTTCGCCCGCCGCGCCACATCGGTCGTCAAAATTGCGCTCTGATCTCTTACAAAACGTTTTCTGTGGACTTTGTGGGCCGTTTTATTGGACGTTTGCCCATCATCGTGTTTCCGGTCAAATATATGTTCCAGCTGTTAAATGGAACATTTTGCTATAAAAAAGGAAGCGGTCTGCTTCCTATTTTAATAGCGTAACTAGCTGCTGCCCGCGCCTGCGCACGCGTTTTATCGGGATAAAAAATTACCTATATGTTATTCCAGGTCCCAAACTATACCCATACCAAATTTCAGCCTAATCGGTTCAGTAGTTTTTGCGTTAAAGAGTCACAAATATCCATACATCCATCCATACAAACTTTCACGGCGGTAGAGCCAAGATCAAAACTATAGTATGCGTCAAAACCAAGATAATTTTGGGTTTTTAATGATTTATTCTTTTTAATGTGCTATTATTACCTACTTAGTGTTTTCTATTTAAATTGTTTTTAAAATTAACTTGTGTGTCCAATTAATTTATTGTGTACTCAGGAGTTTTTGATTTAAGTTATTCACACACAATGTATTTTGTTTTTAATGGAATAAATAAATAAATGTAATTTTATATTTTGGGAAATAAGAGAAGTTACACAGTACATAAAATGAGAAATTTATCATAACGAGTTGTAGCACCTTCACCTAGCGCGCACCTCGCACTTCCCCGCCCTGGGTGTGCATCGGACCGGTGTCTAAAATTAACCGTCGGAACCGACATCAAAGGCGCCGCTGCCTTTGTGCGTGCCGCCCATTGTCTACCACATGTTGTTTTATACTCTTAATTTCATGTTGTCATGTTAAAAGTTTATTACTCGCTGTTTGTACAAGCTGGACGATTCTGAACTCTATTTCCAGGGTATAATAACGTATTTTTTGCCGGACTTGAGTTTCTTTTCTAATATCTTTGATGTTTGTGCAACAATCAATAAGCGACTCTGTTATGACACACCCAGGGATGAAGTTAGATGAATGTTTTTTGATGATTTTTTGTACTTCTTTTTACGGTTTAATAGCAGAGGAAGTGTTAAAAGGGTTCCAAATTGAGATTGAAACTTAGAAGGATATTTTATTACCTACCTGACTATTCTTGGAGGAAGCAGGGGTAGTAAAGAACCATTTGCGCAAGTATTAACATTCTAGGTACTTTATCTTTGTTTGGTAAATTAGTATCCAAGACTTTTACAAGACAAAGAACACCTTTTCCTCACATGAAGCGATGGTTCTATTTTTACAAGCTAGAAAGAATATAAGATAGCACGTCATAGATATTAGAAGTAGATGAATAGGTATTTTGTTCATGAGAATTCAATATAACTAGTTTCTTAATGCGATCTTAGTGCGTGAAATCTGTGTAGCTTGCAGCTGCAGCTTGCGCTAGCAGTGAAATATAGAGGCGAAGAACTTTATCAACCTATTGGAAATTTTAACAGCTTTATAAAACTCCTTTATCCTAAGAACAAGTTTATTTCTAATTACGGTGCCGTAAATAAAACTCTCACGTTTACAGTTGTTTTCATCAAGTCTATAAACCGTGGTTAACATATGCATAAAACTCAGCTTTATTCGATTCCTAATTAACTCTCGATATGTCTTCACACGTCTTTAAAGGTGCGTACACGCATGTGGTATACAGGATGCTCCAGGATATTTTGGGTTACCAAGAAAAATAGCGGCTGAAATGTGGCATTATGATTTTAATGATGCCATAATGCAATTTATGGCGTGCTGACCTTTGCAAATTTTTTGTATCCCTAACAAAAATTATCTTTAATTTATATGTGTTAGTAATTTAAATTTTGCATAGTATTTGTTTTCGCTTATATTATAAATACACATAGTATTTATAATATAAGCGAAAATATCGCATGTAATATAAGCTAAAATATCAATAAAATCGCGTGTAATATTTGCTAAAATATCGCGTAGTTATGATAAAATAATCGCGTATAATTTATACATCGTCAAAAACTTATTCTTGTATTGCCATTATACATTATATTGTAAAAAACATAGGTACACAGATCAAATAAATGATTTGATTTGATTTGATCAGCCGGTGAGACCTAAAATATGAACTCACTTCTTTAATATCGCATTAAATAGCATATTATTAAAACTTAGAATATACTACCTACAATACTATACACGTGGTAAAACCCATGTGGCAAAGCCCTAACACCTCCATTTTACGATCCTCAGTTTGAAAACATTTTAGCAGCATGTCGAATCTCACACAAGGAGACGTTCAAAGGCATTGTCGTGTTAAAACGGCATTGTGGTGTTAAAGCGGCGATTAGCATGTTAATGTTACAGGCATTCTTTCGGAAAAGATAGGACTTTGTGCGTCATGACATGGTGGTCATCAGAGGAAAATTGCCACGATGAAAAAGTGGCACATTTTTTTAATAAAACGTATTGGTCGCTGTTAAAAATGCTTGTAATAAGGAATTATCAACATGGATTACCACCTTCATCATTCGCACCGCTAAGGAATGGAACTCGCTGCCTAATTCTTTTTTTCCGGCCAATTACAATCTGGGTCTCTTCAAGACAATAGTGAATAGGTATCTTCGAGACCTACGTGATACACCGGCGCCCACATAGTCGCTTTCCATCAGGTGAGATTGTGGTCAAACAAAGGTCTATCAAATATAAAAAAAAATACTTTGTAGAACGAAATTTAGCCCCTTCGCCCCTCGTTGCCATCCCGACCGACCGATGCGGTCAGAGAATACTTACAAGGTATAGGCTATTATTTAGCCCCCTCGATTGATGCGACCAGTGGTCGTGGTGGACGAGTTTGAATTTCAGTCGAATACAAGGTGTACCCTAACTTCACAATCTCTTATTAAAAGCACTAAGTCCGGTTGACGATAGTATCGAGAGGTGATTGTGACATCTTATATTTCTACTAGCTGACCCGGCAAACCATGTTTTGCCTTCATCACTTAGGGGTATGGAAAATAGATAGTAGCCGAATCTCAGACCTACTGAATACGCATATAAAATTTGGTAAAAATCGGTAAAGCCGTTTCGGAGGAGTACGGTAACTAACATGGAAATTTTATATATAAGATAAGATTTGGTACAGCAGCGGCTCTATCGTGCGGACAGGGAACTACGCAAATCCCATACAAAAATGAGACGTCACGATCATATTTTCGATACTATAGTCAACCGGACTCAGGCAGGGCTCAGACGACTCGAGATGAGATAATATCTATAATTTGTCATTGTACAAGGTTTTATATGATTTCATAGTCAATGCTAAAACTCGCTTCCGCGACTCTCTCGGTGCTGAGTATTTCCAGTCTCTACGGCCGAGGTAATTTTGACATCTTCCAATTGTTTAGAACGGGGCCCCAAGGGGAGAAAAGCCCCAAAAAAAAAGATTTACACGGATTTTGGGGTGTCTTAGACAGTGCATAGGTTTTTGTAGTCTTGATTTACTCAAGTCGCTCACAGCTTCGGCATATAATATCCGCAAACTTTATTGAGGAAGGAGGAAGAATTACCTAATCTCCCAATCTCATCTCGATGTCCTGTCATCGATGCGTGCCACCGTAATGAATAATGCAGTGTACTGTACACGATGTCTTGCGGCGCCATCTGCACTATTTGAATCACAAAGTGAAACATGTCGGGTAGCTCGCAGGACCCGGAGAAATGTGTGGAGAAGACATTGTGTGTCAAGCTACAAGTAAATCTGTATTAATGATTGAAATTGAAATTCAATTTTTTTAGGTATTTTCAGACAGTAGATTTTTCCGCAACGTTTATCGACATAAATTTGATGTTCAATGAGTAAATAAGAGCACAATAAACAACCTATTGTTATAAGGAGTGCTGTAACGGCTGGTATATAACATGAATTGAATTTATCATTCTTGAAGATTTCCGTACTAAAAAATAATATAACTTTCCCTACCCACCCCAATCCTACATTTAGTTTATTCATAATATTATTATTCATAACAGAAAATAAATAGTTCTAGAATATTCACACGTACACAATTACACATACATTTATTATACGTTCAAACTTTTTCTATATTAATATTCTAATAAGTAATGCAATGAAGCATATAATTAAGAATCTACATTATACAGAGACAAGTTAAATTAGGTAGTTACTGAACGTTCATTAAAATCGCACCACGAAAAAATACATACAAAAGCTTCTCCACGTCACTCGTGTGTAGAGACATGCGCACAGTGGGAGACTGCATTAACACCTACTGACTCGCTGCGGGGCGCCGCGCAACCTTTGTCGTCGTGTACATCTAGGAGAAACATGTTCTTTTGTGTGGGGAGATATGAGTTACATGGCATTATTGGGATTATTCATCAACTAAACTCAAAAATATGCTTGGCAGGTAGGTAATTTAAGTTGTATCGGATTTGAACTACAAAAAAATTACAGTATCTATTCAAACTATAGGCTACCGCAGGCTCTAGAAGTCTGGGATGTAGTAACTATGACTTATTCCTTTACATTTTAGTTACTTGTCATACTGATAAAGCAAATATGTATTGTCTGACAGAAAGCGGCTTGTCGTGCAGAGAGTAAGACCGGCAGGCCTAGGTTCCAAAGTGGATGTGATGCAGCCGAGTAGTGAGTTCCAATTTTTCCATCCGCAGAAGAACTAACAAATTAGTTCAAGGAAGCAAACAAAAACTACTCAAAGAAAGTCAAAAATCTTCCGTCAATTACTATTTAACCGTACACCGTCCCTTCCCATCCAAGCTGCATGCCGGCAAAATTGGCCCAAAGCGGCATGCAACGGCAACCTACCATGGAATACCGAATGCGCTGAGTTTGGGCAGTTTTCTTCCATAGTTGTGTTTTTGCGGGTCGCATCATCGTTTTTATTGAGCGACGCTTTGCGGCCGGCATTCCGCTCAAATGACAGCCGGTTGTGGGGTGGCCATGGTTCGAGACACAGGCGGATATTTAGTAACACATAACCAAATATTAACCAAAATGTGCTTTTGTTTTGACTGAAAGTAGGCACATTGATTTTATTTCAATGAACAGATAAATTATGGTGAATGACATGGCACGGTGGCGTCATTATTTTGTGTTTTTGATTCGACACGTCTTCTGCCATGAAGTTGTTTACATACTAATTAGGTAATTACTACGATAAAATGTTATTCTCACCACCAACACTAAAAATCATGTGAAATGTTTCCAAGAACTAACCATCTTTGAATATGATGTAAGACGTAACGTGTGGGCACCTGCCATCCGTAGAGCGATCGTTGTTTTTGCGTTGCGATGGCAAATTCGTTTAATTGCGTCTGCGACCCCGCGGCTCGCTTGTCGCGCGGTAATTGCGGCCCCCGCGCAAATACGTTTGATGACCGCTGCTAATGCCACCGAATAGTTTTGAAATTAAATCCATTTAACTGTCCTTTTTCCATCCCATTTCAAATTGTGTAGCCAAAACGTATGTTCCCATAAACTCACAGGAACTTTTTATTTCTAAACAAATTCGCATCCGAGCCCTAAGTCGTTGTACCTACCTACTTACATAGATAATGGGTAGGTAGGTACCTAATAAGTATAAGTATATGAACCTACTTTAGCACAAGTGCATATACATATAAGCTAAATAAATTAAAATTTCCAAATATTCACACGCGCGCACAAAGTTGCACTCAATAAATACTACAGAAAGTTTACATATTGCGCCGACGGTCCTCTGTCGGACTGGAAGCTTCACATGTGCAGCGGCTAAAACATCTTTGGGGCAAAATTACTATCTGTGCTGTTCAAGGAGACGCTGTTCATGAAGATTGGGTCATCAAGTTAAGGATTTGGAACTAAAGGTCAGAGTCCAAACTTGATTTTAGGCTTATGTTCGCCAATCTTTTGTGCGAAAATTGTGCATTTGTACCCGTACAAATCTTCGACAATTATGATAAAGATTTCATCAAATTTAATTTATGTTTAACTTATGTACATGCCAATTTGTAAATGGCAAGAAACAAAAAAGTTTGTCATTATCAGAAAGCTACTAAAATAAATGCGAAAGTTGCACAAGCATTCAAAATTGGGCTGTTTTTTTTAAGAATGTATGTACTGGGAAAATCCGGGAGTAGCCGCGGGCGTGAACTAGTTTGTACTACATAAAAGCTTTCAAATAATCGGTGTCTCTACGTTTGCATATTCTGTAAACTATTTACATACGAATAAGTTTTTGCATTTAATCTCTGCTATAGAATCGTGAATCTATCATTCAAACATCTATGAAAGTCAGGCCGCACACTGAATACAAAATATATTCATACTGTCGTTTAGTATCATGTCTGTCGCACACAATGTGCTATTATGGCACTGCGCAGAATATCTTTGCGCACGCGCGGCGCTTTGACGAAGATGTTGATGTCATCGCGACGCGCGCGCATGCATATTCAATGATTTATGCCATTGATTTCTTGCGTCGGCATAGTTATGAAGAAAGATTGTATCTATAGATTTTATTTAGAGTTAAGATTTATATTTTATGTTTGGTGTAGGTACCTACCCTTGTAAATGTAACTTACAAGAAGAATAAGACTCCTGCTATAATTTAATAGGACGCCACTCTAAGGATTTAGACTATATGGCTGAGGAAATAGTTACTTTAGAAAGGGCACTTCATGATGTAACATGTAAATATAAACAGTCCCAAAAAGAAGCCAATGACCGCAATCAGGAAATGCAGGATATTGTTAATAGCAATAGTATGTATGTTGACGTACGGGATGACTGTACTCAAACAGATTTCGAGATGGCACCTACAAACTGTAATACTTTAATCAGGGACGGTGCTGTGGAGGTGATGCCTCCATAATCGCTGTTGTCACCATTAGCATTGCTGGCGGCATCGCCTTCGTTCGAGTCCCACTGTAATAGCTTTAGCAACAATTCGGCACTTATTGCACCAATGGGTGGGCCTTCAGTTCAAGCTGCGCCGTCTCCGGTTGAGGATTTAGATCTAGACCACATTCAACATAAACCGGAGACTGTGATGTACTCGGATAAGTTAGGTGCCGGGATGGGTCTGATACTTAGTGACATACTAGTACAAAATGTTGTAAACAATTGCTATCCAGGTGCTAATATTAATGTAATTACGGACTGTATTCAGCGAAATAACCCTCTGAATAAAAGCACCACTCTAATTGTTCAGCTTGGTAAAAGTTGTGTAAAAAGGTCACAGTTGATTAGGCTAGTTGAAATACTTCTTGAAAAGGTACAGAATGGACTAGGAAAACTGATTATTTGCTCCTTCCCTTACTCAAATTCATTGACATGAAAGCAAAATGAAAATGTTTTTAATAATAACATGCTGATGTACAACATGACATGTCGTCATAATATATTATTTTTTGATACTAATAAGATTATTAGTAAAACTTTTTTGACTAGGGATACAATGTACCTAACCAAAAAGAACAAAATGATAATTGCTAAATTGTTAGCATATAATATTTTTGATCCCGTTATAAATAGTATAACGCAGTTGCCTGACGAGCCTGTATATGTAGTTAGTAGTAGTACTAATGAGGGCATTAAAGCGATTGTCTCAGTAAATACAAATTTAAACTGACCACAACGACAACGGAAAAGCAAAAAGCACTTCATATAGTCCATCAGAATATACAAGGCTTACCCAGCAAAATCCTAGAATTAGAACTATTTTTGAATTATTTAAATGTAGATCTTATGTGCTTAACAGAACACTGCATTGTAAAGAATCAGTTACTTCCCTTTTATCATAACTATTGTTTTGAAAGTTCCTATAAAAGAAAGGCTGCTATACGTGGTGGCTCTCTAATTATAATTAAAAATAGTCTTAAATGTAAAGAACGGAAAGATATTGTAAACCTCACTATTGAGAGGACTATTGAACTTTCATGTGTGAAACTGGAGCGGCATATCATAGCGTGTGTGTACCGCCCCCCGATGCAAATCAGGTAGCTTTTGAAAGTACTATGGAAGAAGTTTTGCTGAAAGTATTTACATATAAGAAGAATCTCATTGTTTGTGGCGACTTTAATATAGATATTTTAGCGAATCCCCTTGCCAATAGATTGCTTAATTTATTCAAATGCTTTCGTTTACAACATCTTTTTAATGACCCAACTAGGGTTCTACATCTGCCACTTGTTTAGATAATATTTACTGCAGTGAATCTCCAACCAGCAAAATAGTAATCAAGCATTTCAAATCAGACCATTATGGTCAGAGTGTTAATTTTAGTTATAATTTGAATGATACAAACAATGTTGAGGAATTTACCTACAGGCCTATTACAGAGAGCCGTATTAAGAATTTTCAAAGTAAAGTGGAACTAGCAGTATCTAATATATCTTGTTCTGATGACCCTAATGTTCTATTTGCCAATCTTTTTAATGTTATTAATAGAGAACACAGTGAAGTAGTCAAACTTAAAACATACACAGTTAGAGACAGGGTTGGGTTTACTGACTGGGCAACTCCCGGCATTTATAGAAGTAGGGATAGACTATACGATCTTTATGGTGCTAGAGAAGCTATGTTACATGATCCTGTGTTTCTCTTATATGTAACCAACTACTCGAAAACATTGAAGAAAGTCTGCAACACAGCAAAATGCCTATTCTTGAGGAAAAAAATTATAAACTCAACTTATAAAATAAAAACAACATGGAGACTAATAAAAAACGAAACGGGTAAATCAAAGCCACGTTCCAGAGAAATAAGGTTCAAAATTAATAACTCAATTCTTATACATGAAAAGGATATTGCCAATGCTTTCGATGCTTTCTTCTCCGATATCCCTAAAGTTGTTACCCGGACTCTAAACTCCTCACCTTCGATGGCGGTTGAATTATTAGAATCATCTGTTGAAAAATGTAAAGAGGTCTTTATATTTACTCATGTAAATGCCAATTATATAGTCAAAACGTTTAAGTCTATTAACATCAAAAATACTGAGGATCTCTGGGGTATCTCAACCAAAGTACTAAGTTCAATTATAAAGGAAGTGGCTCCTTGTTTGGCCTATATTTTCAATAGTTGTATCGACGCAGGAGTTTTTCCTGATCTCATGAAATATAGTAAACTGGTTCCTCTTTTTAAATCTGGAAGTCACACTGATCCGGCCAATTACAGACCAATTTCAATACTTCCAGCTATAGGTAAAATCTTTGAAAAAATTATTCTTACACAGTTGTCCTCTCATTTCGTCCTTAATAGGCTACTCCATAAAAATCAATTTGGCTTCACCAAAGGTAGATCAACAACCGATGCTGGTACAGTTTTACTAAAGCATATATTGGATGCCTGGGATAAAGCGAAAAACGCTATTGGTATATTCTGTGACCTTTGTAAGGCTTTTGATTGTGTAGATCATGGTATATTAATTAGAAAATTGAGTCACTATGGAATTCAAAACAAGGCACTGGACCTTATACAATCATATTTATCTGATAGAGTTCAAAAAGTAGCTATTGGCAAAGAAAGATTTAGGGGCTCAAAAATTGAATTAGGCGTCCCGCAAGGATCAATATTAGGTCCTTTTTTATTTTAATATGCGTAAAGGATCTCCCCTTTTTAGCAAAAGATCTGTGTGATATAGTCTTACTTGCTGATGATACTTCACTGATTTTTAAAGTTGACAGAAATAAATGTAATTATGACGATGTAAATGATTCGCTTTCACACGTACTAGATTGGTTCACCGCCAATAACCTCTTACTTAATGCTAAAAAAACAGAGTGCATTAAATTCATGTTACCAAATGTAAAAGAATTTCCAACTAAGATAATGCTAAAGGATGAGATTGTTCACTTTGTAGACTCTACCGTTTTCTTAGGGTTACATATTGATTCCATTCTTCAATGGAAACCGCAAATTGATGCTCTCGCAGGCAGACTTAGTTCAGCAGCCTTTGCAGTTCGTACAATTAGATATATTACCGATGAAGATACAGCTAGGTTAGTTTATTTCATTTACTTTCATAGTATTATGTCCTATGGTATTTTGCTTTGGGGAAAGGCAGCTGACATCCAGGCTATCCTTGTTCTTCAAAAAAGGGCTGTACGCGCAATTAATAAATTAAAGCCACGCGACTCTTTGAGGGAACTATTTAAAGAAATAAATAATTTGAGAGTAATATCGCAATACATCTATGAAAATCTAATGTATACGCACAAAAATAGAGATAGCTTTTTGAAAAAGTGTGATGTTCACAATAGAAATACAAGAAACAAGAACAAATTACACATCCCAGCATATAGATTACGAAAAGTAGGGAAATCATTTATGGGCAATTGCGTGCGCTTCTATAATAAGCTTCCATCTGAAGCAACTGAACTCCCTTTTCGTAAATTTAAACAGTACATTAAACAAAATCTTATCACGAAGGCCTTTTACTCCATAGATGATTACATCAATGATGTTAATGCTTGGCCAGATGTCGCTCCGTTCCGCACTGTCAGTAGTGTGTTCAGTTCGTTACGTGCTGTCGCTCCCTCGTCCTCTGCGTCGGCTTACGCTGTTGGGGCTCCACTGGATCTTGGTCCACAGGTATTCAAGCATGCTACAGAATTGATCAGCCCAGCTCCCAAATAGTGTTTTTGTTCTATGATTTTACCATTAACCTCTTTAGGATACCTGGACTAAGATGGAGTGGATAATGAGTTAGTTGTATTGTATTTATTTATTTCATATACTAAAATCCGTAGCATAAAGAAGTGATGACCAATGTGGCGCGGCGGGCGAAGGTCCGCCTGCGACGCAGAAAGTTGCGGGTTCGATTCCCGCCCTGGGACAAATGTTTGTACGATCTGCAAACATTTGTCTCGGGTGTTCTGGGTATTTTCTATGTATAATAAAAAATATCTTATCTATGTAATATATTATATTATGTATATCAGTCATCTAGTACCTATAACACAAGCTCTGCTTAGCTTGGGGCTAGATGATGTTGTGTGCACTGTCCAACATTATTTATTTATTTATTTTATTTACTTAAGTTAAGATGGAGCTCTATAGTGAATGATAGAGGTCTTGAACTTTTGCCGTGAAGAGAGGATCTATTCTTGAGGATTGTAAAGTCTTCCATCACTATTTTTAAACATAGATAGAGCAATGTGGACTGTGACAGGTACTAGAATATTTAAAGTTATTTACAGTTATGCATGCATAACTTAAATAAGTGATAATACTTTCCTTAATGTTGTAAATACACTCTTCAAGTTCATATTTTCTTTGTCGGAAGCTCACAGTTTTTACAATTTCTTTTAATTGATGCTATAATGTTGGTGCAATTGATAAAGCTCGCTGTGCCGGCGCAAGCGCACGGTACGAGCCGTTTCTGACGTTTTAATTACGATTCCACAGTGTGTGTTGCGGGCGTGGTCGGACTGGTAGAGATAAGTGATATGGAGGCCGACGTTGAACGAGTTATGTCTAATCTTGACCCGATCAGGCTGTCTTACAGACTGTCAAAACAAATGACCTTAGTGATGACATGATCCTCGTTGTGTGAATTGATATACTTAATAGGTATTCCGAAGAAAATGTTGACCTATTTTCATTGTGCAGAAGGTTTAAGATATAAATTGATATTTTTTTATCAATTTAAATAAAATGAAGGTTCTTGTATTTGCAAAATCTGCATTTATCCTTCATAATTTTTACGGTACTGCCTGACAATATAGAGACCTACTTGATGATGAAAATTTAGGGTATCACTTCGGACCACAAACAGTTGAATAGCGCGATCTCAAATGAAAATTCTGAATAAACTATTATTTCTAGTGTATCTTCGGCCCACTCGTTGTTTAGCAGAAATAATCGTAAAATACAGGCAGCGTGGTAAGTGTTTTGGATATTATTTACAAGTCTTATTTACAAGTCTTACGCTCCAACTAATTCTTTCTAATTTCTGCTAACTAGACGCTTCTAGCAATAAATCTCTATGTAACAATACATACGCAATACCTACATGAAACTTGAGACAGCTCACAGTTGAGATGCCTGGAGAAGTTTTATGTCAAGATCTACTTCGGGTCGCTGAGCCACAGGACAGGAGTAAATAAGTATCCGCTATTCGCTGCGACTGCGCACGCGCATCTCACCCGCAGTCCACGCATGCGTCCTTAATTAGGCATTCCTTCAGCGTCCGGCTATACGTGCACCGTGCGCGGCGCCTTTGACAGGGCCTTCCATCCCGCTCGCACAATGCAACTATTCACCACAAACAACCAGTCTACGCAGGCCTCCACCTTCCTTTCAATATCAAAGGTTTTCTCTTACAATGGCGGACCAGCATAAACTCCCTTTGGTTTGGGCTTTACGCTGTCGTATTATACACTGTATACGATGGAATTGAAGTTTATTTTTGATTGGGAGATGTTGCCGTATTAATTCTTGGTGCTTTTCTTCACAGCTGTTCTGTTGTCGACTCTATAGTGAAAGTCTTGGGTTGGAATTTGATTGGAAGGTTTTATGGTATCAAAGGTGTTATTTGAGTGATGTAATGAAGGGCTAATTGTGTATTCTGCTGGGATGGCGGAGTAGAGATAAAGCGAACGCCGTATCTCTTTCATATGCTGCAAATGACGATGTGTCGTGACGGAGGCCGCCCTGTAGGCGACACGCGACTAATAAAAAGTATGTTCTTACCTAAATATACCTACCCTATGTATATATTTTTATATAATGGTCCTAGGAGACCGGATACGGTCTGAAATGAGTTTGGGATCCTTTAATAAGATAAAAAAAATATAGTTAAAAACTAAAACCCGACTACATAAAAGTCTTAAACAAGCGTTCACCTATTGTCCATAGCATTTTCTTTTGATACTTAGGTAGTCGGAGGCACCCACCCCATATACCTAAGGTACAATTAGTAACAAAGACCTCCGACTACCTAAGTATCAAAAGAAAATGCTATGGACAATAGGTGAACGCTTGTTTACTACTGACTTTTATGTAGTCGGGTTTTAGTTTTTAACTATGTATATATTTTTTTACTATACATATATCGATACAATATATGTATATCAATACATTTTTTAATTTGCCCATCCCTAGATGACCCGTTGCCATTGTAACAAATAAACAAGAGGTCTCCATGGCAACGGGTCTGTCATCCTTCACTCAACACATCAAACTAAATTAGACTCGAACTGTAACTAGATGTCGTCTCTTGCAAAATTTTATCGCGCTATCGAAGTGTTCCAGGTGTAATTTAGACCCAGCTATCTCTTAAGACCCTCAGTTTTGTCGGACACCATATAGCCTATAACCATCGGGGTAATGAGACGAATCAATCGATACCTCACTTGTTGAAATCGAAGTAGTAGTTTCAGCGCTACGTAGGAACAAAGAAATCGGCTACATACATACATACATACATAGGGTGCTAAAATCATAACCCTCCGGTAGTCGAGTAAAAAGTACCTACCTATCTTGTGTACTTTTTTACCAGATATAGTATAGAAAATAATTTCATGTAGAAAAAATAGGTTTATTATAAATACATATATTATTTGAATTAAACAGGCGGTAGAGCAATGATTCCCTCTATTTACATCTTTGATAGCCCTGGTAAAGAGTATCTAATGAATCTGGAGTTGAGCTCTATCCCCCACATTTTGTAGAGTCTATGCTACGTGAAAATAATATTCTTCCTAAAGATGCAACGCTATGGTAATAGCACACTGCACAGCAATATTCCAGAACCTCTCAATTACCCAACACTTTTATTGCAGCAATTTCGTAAAATAAAACGCAGCCATGGGAGATACACTTAATTTTATACGTTCTTCATTGTACTTCCGTCCCTCTCTGGCGGCCGTTTCAGAGAGAGATGGATTAAATTACTCCCACTGATTGCAGTGAGCCGTACACGAATTAGGCCCTTTTCTTTTTTTCTTTCTTAATAATGCCCTGTTCATGCGTTGAGACCTTTTATCGGAACACATGCAGTAGGTAGAGTAGGGGCCGGCACTTCGGCACCGGCCGCTGCCGCCGACCGGTTTGTTTTCCTTTGACCGCCGCCGCCGCCGCGCCGCGATCGCGCTCGGACTTCGAATTCGAAATTTGAATCAGTCTGCTCTGAGCCGCTGACGGATAAACACGCGCGCTCTGTTATTAAAACTTTAATAATATGATTACGATTTCTCTATGGTTTCCGACTGTGCATTTGTGATCTATTGGATTGAACATGACATGATCTTCGGCTGTAATTGAAATCTGGTGGTTTAAGTACAATGGCTCGGATTTTGTGCTTTGTTTTGCTGGGAGCGCTGCTGGTGGCTGCGGACCAGGAGGAGGTTGAAGGTGGAAAATGTGAGAGAATCCAGCTGCCTTTGTGCCAGGATCTGGGATACAACTGGACTGGAATGCCAAACCTTCTTGGACATAAGGATCAGAAAGAAGCTGCCGAAGCGGTAAGAGAATATTTTAATTCATTTACAATTAGATTAAACTTTTAGCCTCTACTAGGTCCCCAACGGGATAGCATTTTACACAAGAAAAAAAAAATTTGACAACTTTAAAATAGGTATGTCTCGCCCTATGTAGGTATAGTAATCTGACTCCCGGTTACTTACGAAACAACAGAATAATACCATTTTATACGGAAAATCAATATTCAATGGTAAAAAATCAGTATATGTCAGAACACCCCTGTTGAAGGGCGAAATGAATTACGACGGCCAGTTGAATAGATTTTATGGTTTGTAAAAGGGATTTGTAATGCACCCGACAAGGGAGCGATAACTTTGGATCCCATTGACTGTCCGCTATTGTGCTATTGTCTTGTCAGAGGAATCCAAACCCAATTCATTGCAGTTTTCATACCATTGTCAACGATATCTCTTTGATGATTTGGCAGAACTTGCGATTTTTTTTAATCTGAATCAGAGATGTTTTTATAAATTACGGATATCGTTGGATTAAATTCGTGGGAATAAAATCGAGCAAAAGTTATTAAATTAAATATAGCTATTTTTATCAATCCATAGGTAGATCAAATAAAAACAATACACATATAAAACCATTTTGTTTTCAATTAACATCAATGCTATTAAGTTAAAGAAAAACTAAACTGAACTTAGGCAAATGGCTACTCTAAAATAATAAAAATAATATCAAATATTTTTTTTTCTGAAATTCTATTTCTACTCTACAATACCTACATTTTCCACACAACCTAAACAAATAACATAACAATTCAATGTATGTATATTAAAAACTTTAGGTAAAATACTTAATCCCAAAAAGGCCAGGCTCGTGTGTACGGCGGCGGCGTGTGGGCGAGCGACAGACGTGACTGATAAGCCGTTATCAGCGTCAAAGGCGCCGCCGCCGCCGCCTCGATCCCGTATCTGAGGAACCTGCTTCAGTTTTATGAAGTCATCGTATAAAACTATTTATCCTGACTATTATTCAACATGTGATAGAAGATTGGGATCTTTATGAAAGGCACAGGATGGTGCCAAGGCTCGAAGGGAGGTTTTCTAGGAGAAAGGGGAACATTTTTATACCTACATAATTTCCACAAGATATGGGAGACATAGGTTTCGACATATGTTTCGACAGTCTGTCATTTGCTTGTTATATAAAGGACTCAGTGCTAAGTTCCTATCGATTTCTTTGAGTTTGTGTGTCGGAGTTGATATTTTTAAATAGTTTTTCCCCATTTTATTTCACCTAAAGGTGCCGAAAGTATTAACCCATGGACCACTATCAATAACTACCGCCAATTGATAACGATATCTTTACAGCCGCAAACAACGCAACGTTATTTTTATTTATATCCGTTATCGTTATCGCCATAAGTGCCGATGTATATCGCGTAATGCTGGCTATCACTCGGCATCGGTTTGGCTTCACATCTGATATATCTTTGGCTTTACGATGCGATAATGAGTCTAGACAAATGTTAATGCTAGTTGGCTAATTAGCGTAACGAGGAGTTTCTATTTGTTGTAGAAAGTATGAATTGCATCAGTTATTTTAGAGGGAGAAGGACGCCGTATTCACTGGACTAGGACAAGGATCTTTCGCTTGTCTTTCGTATACATATGGCCAAAGATAGGAATATAGCTACTAGAATCTTTCACATAAGGTCCAATGACCTTGTGCGCAAGTCTATGTCAATGAGAAGGTTTTCTTGTGTACCGACAAACTAATTTACCAGGGTTGACTCTACTCAGACTCTCCTACTTTGCAGAGTACTAAAAAAACTAAAGGTTTGTTATAAAGCTGAATATTTTTTATAAGCTACCTTTCGTCTTTTTATTGTTTTCCATTATACTGCTAATTAGGTTCTTAAGTCGGAATCAGCATTTTATCGAGCTCATGAATAAGCATGATATTAACGTTATTGGCGTTATCAATGTAATTTACTTTGAGAGGTTGAGCATCGTACTACATTAGCATTTCTTCGTTGTTTTATGAGAGTTTTATTGGGTTCTGTACATTATTATTTTTAAATATATTATTTGTAGAGCAAATGTGAACTACATAAATTTGCTATGGGCACTGTTTCGTAGATATCGTTTTATTTTTCAACATAATACCCATTAAAATAACATTATTTAATTTCTTTACTTAAAAATTATTCTAGTTTCTTAAATTTTTATATCTTTTTGAAATGGTTAACTTATTAAATTTAAGTTATTTTTTGTATACATAATTCAATATTTTATTTGAAGAAAAACACTATGCCTGACGCTGGCAACAGTGGCAACCCTGAATTATCCATAAAGACTTAAATATTAAAGGTCCATAAAGACCTTATCTGCCAAAGTAAAAACCGTTCGGTACTTACATGTTTAGTACTTTCTGTCCAACAACTAGAATTGTAGGAAGTCACGTTCCTATCCATTCCCAAAAATGTCTGGGAACCATGAATTTGGCAAAACCTCAAAATACGTGCTCTTATTTCCAACACGTAGAGCTCAAAATGAGACAACATTACAATCACTCCTGGCTCTACCATACTTGTTTATGCTACTTATGAAGGCTCTATTTCTAATGAATAGGGTTCAAATTTGAGGTATTCTAGTGGTTTTTATAGTTTACTAAGGCCTAGATCAGATTTGTAGGATGCTTCATTCACGAAGCTCTATATGATGTGAGGTCGTTCCCCTCGGCAATTAAAGATATATCTGGGACAAGTCTTGGCAGCAAACCACTAGTATTTATGTAGAGTAAATAATTTTGACAGTTATCGCTTAATTTTCTTCATCCATGTGGAAAATTCATTGATCAACACGAAGAGAAGAATATTATGTGATCGTAAATCGCGCACAAGCATAATTTTTTTCAAGGGCAAACGTCGCATTTGACCAAATCAAAAACTATAAAAAAATCTAGACTCGTGGATGTTTAAAATGCCGACTTAGGCACTACTTCGTTGTTTAGTTCATAATAAGTAAAGTTGAACCTAATTTTCGTTCATATACCACCCCTTTGTCTTCACAAAAGTTCTCTTATACATATATACGTGTACATGTGTAACAAAACTTTAGTGAATGGTATATACATTTTATGAGCTTATTATGTAGGCAGAGAATTGAGGTACTTGATTTTTGAGAAGAGAAGCGTTGTGTAAACTCGACCGACATTTTCACACTATGTTTAAAAGTTGTAAAACTAAAGCAAACATTCGAAGCAAGGTTAACAAAGACTGCTCTTAGTAGATAGAGGTGGTAATGACTCAATTTGAGGCAACTTCTGACCACTCTGCTCACTATCTACTAGCCTGAAAGTGCTGCTACTTCCGGTTTAAAGAATACAAATATAACGAAGGATAAGGAAGCATATAAGATAAAAAGGATTAATTCTGGACGTTTTGACCAAGATGTAGATTAGGTACTTTATCAATTGCCTGATACCGATGTTCGGTCCTCTATTTAGGCTTGTCATTTTCTTTCTATCACTTACTTAACACAACGTCACAAAAGAGTCTGTATTATAGTTTAGTTAGAGTCTTAAATAAACATACAGTCTAAATGTAAAGAATGGAATATGATAAAAAAATTCCAGTAAAAAGGTAATAAATAGACCATAAAAAGTGTTATTTAACGCTAAAATATCTTTCTAAAGAATCGATTGCCTAAAAAGTTGTAAACTGTTATCAGGGTTATAAAACAATAAAAATATAAAACGAGATAAAACGTTGCGTAGCTGAAATGAATGTAGGGTAAAGATAACTCTTTTACAAGGCACTTTTATTTGTTTTTAGACAATGTTTTCTGTTTTAAAACGGTCTCAAATTCCTGTACGCTTACTTAGATCATACACAACATAGTTAGGTGGGTTTGTTTTATAAATTAGTGAATTACTTAATAACTATTACAGCTACTCTGTAGGGGGGCTGAAGTGTCTGAAATAAGCGAGACGCTCCTTGCTATAATACGACCAAGCTATTTTCGGAGTTGTGTCACTTTTATGATAAGGTAGCTGAAAAAGAATACTCCTGAAAAAACTTTTCTCAACTTCCATGCTGTTATCAGAGTAAATACAAAACACGTATGCAACATGACAACGCCTGTTCTGTTCTGAAGTGTTCTGTTTTACAGTTTAAAAAACAAAACACTGAAGAAAGTCAGGCTAAGTGACTGGTGTTGTGGGTCAAAACTAGATCAAAATTATTTCCCTTTTGCTCATGTCATAATTACCGGCGTTTGGGTCCCAGGTACCTTGCACTAATGTGTTATTGAGAAGCTCCGTCTACCCTATCATTAACTCAGGTACGAGGTTGTGTCGGGACTTTGAATGTCTTCGGCAGTATAAGGTTTGAAAACTTCCGTTGCTATGCTATTGTGTAATTTTGGGTAATCTAGGAATTTTAAAATTTGTTTAAAAAAAAAAAACTCTTTCTTTGTGGATTGAATGTGTTCCTAATAGCCCGGCTACACGCTCAAACATTTGTGCATGCATGATTGCACAATCGCAGTTTGCGCAAGCAAGATGGAGCGTGTGGCCGGGCTCATCTTGCTTGCGCAAACTAGTTTGTGCAATCATGCATGCACAAATGTTTGAGCGTGTAGCCGGGCTCGAAAATAGCCCACCGGGCTAGTTGAAGCCTAACGTAAGCCTATTGCATATAAAACAGAGCTTTTAATTATATCATTTCAGTATCGATAGATCGATATCTTGCATGAATTATTATTTTTAATTAGGTATTATGAAGTTGACCTACTCGTAATACAGTTGTCATTTTCATTCGCAAAGAAAAGTTGATGATTAAAATTCGCATTTTAATAAAAAAAATCGCTGAACAGGGTCACCTTCGAAAAGAGTTGAACATCTACTAGATTTTAAAGATTGACATAATGTTCACCTGTTATTGTTGTGGACCGTACCTTGGTAATTATTATGTCCCAGCATATTTATAATTAAGAAAAGATTACATACGTCAAAAATCGTAACTATATAATAAATAAAACGAAAACCTACTAGAATAAATTCGAAATCATATTTTATGCTATAAGAACGGTGTTATAATACGTAGGCAGGCACTGTAAAAAGTATGAAGGCGAGTTCTTTGTGGCCGCCTACCTGGGTAATTAGAGGCAATTTGTGGGGCCCGCGGTTGCGCCCGCGCCGCGCGCGAGACAAACGGCAATCCGCCAGCGTCTTTAACGAAAATGGATAATAAAATTTAAGAAATCGGAAGTTTTCCTCTAAAGTAAAACTAAAAAGGCATTTTAAATCGTCACACGATGGGAAATATTTTCAGTAATTGTTTCTTCGAAATAACTCTTAAAAATATGTTCAATAGTTAGTGTCAGATATTTCTATCAAAAATAATACTTAATTATCTTTGCCTTGCCTAATTACATCTAATTATGACTTTAAATCTGATTTTTAATTTGCTTTTACCAACTCGTTCCCATCTTAAGCACGATGAAAATTCGCGTCAATTCAGTAGCCACTTGTCTACAACAACGTTCGTTCGTTTTTCGTTGCGCGGGCGCCGCACATTCCCAGCCTCGGGCCCGATCCGATGATGAATCGTAACGCAGCTGTAGGTGTTTATTACCAATAATACGATTTCGGGGAAAATAAACGAGTTTTGGTCTTTTGTCTAGATTTCTTGAGCATGTGAGAACTTGAAATTATTATTTTGAGCACATTCAGTAAGAAAAAATTCTGAAAAACGAGCCCACGAGCTTTTTGGTGTGTCCGAGGCAAATGATGAGCGTTTTCGAAAGCTGACAATTTAGAGTTGTTCAACATCTTATTAAACAATTGTTTAATTATGAAAAACGTTGTTTGTAGAATTCTAAGAATATTATAAACTGCGAATTCCAATCGGGGAAATGATCGCTGGACTAATTCCTTGAAATGACTCTCCTACACCTGCTCATCGTGGCTCAGAGTGAACGCAGATGAGAACAGAACACACAAAAAACTACGAATCAATTTTGTGTTGAAAGAACACCATCGTTTCATTTCACAACTGGCTGGCATTCAACAAACTGGCTTCGTTCGTTTTCAAGCCGCATTCTGCAATCATTGACTGCCGAGCAAAATCAGCGAGCATCACTCGCTGATTTTGATCGGTGATTTTTTGACGTTGATGAAATGTTCAGTGATGTTTTTGCTATAAGTATTTGTAATTTATAGAAAAAACTTATTTCTTAAATAATTTATTTATTTCCACCGCAGGTATTGTGTATAGACTTGTATGTCGTTAATTGCTAAATTAAAATATGACTACATATTATATTAAAACACTAGTTATAATTACAACAGGAAAAAGGAAGCACCATAAGGGATTGTAAACAGAAAGAAAACAGACGGACAGTCAAATATTAAATACACAAAATTGAAACGCTTTAAGAGTTGGCTGTAAAGGGCCGAGTTAGTGTTATGTATTTAGAAATTAGATTTACCTGTTACATAAGTTATCATTAATGAATTTTCAACACAATAATTTGATTATTTTAAAGAAACTAAAAACCAATTTAATTTGCAGGTACATAAGTACTAATATCGGGAATAAACATTTTATGGGACTATTCAGGGATTATCCTCCATACAATATTGAAATACTATCAAAATCGGTTCATAATTAAAAAAGTAAAAAACATATACAGCCGAATATAGAACCTCCTCCTTTTTTAAGTCGGTTTAGACATCGTTTTCTTGACTTGTTTTAACCCGACCGCTTGAGTTCGTTTCGTAAAATATCGAAATGTCATTTTTATTGCGATAACAAACCCTAATGAGAGGTAATAAAATGCTTGATTGCACCTGCACTGAGTCAGAGCAACTAAGGAGTTCTTTATTGTGTTTTTATCCTTCGTAAATGACTTTCCGATAATGCGGTGTTCGGTTGACGCAATGATGGCTTAACGACATTATAGTGGCACTAAAAGGAAGGGATTATAATTGTAGATGGGTAACTAGGAAACGATTATCAATTTTAATTTAATATCGATACTTAATATACGTAATAATAACTACCAGTAACAAATAATAAGTTGTTGAGGTCGTCTGTCGCTAATTCCTACTTAATATTATAAATGTCAAAGTTTCTGAGTATTATGAATTATGATGTATGGGATGTTGGTTCCTCTTTCACGCAAAAACTGCTGATGAGTATGGGTATAGTTTGGGATTTAGAATAACATATAGGCTATTTTTATCCAGATAAAACGGGGACGTAGAAGCGGGCAGCAGCTAGAAATAACTAAAGTAGAGCGTTATCATTAATATTTTTGAGATTTTCAGATTTTAATAACTTTATTTCAGTATGCTAACAAAATAAGCACTTTCACATTTCAAGTTTTATATTTTAAACAGCTGTAATTATAGAAAATATTATCAAATAAGAGTCGAGTAATAAGAGACAAAAATTTATGGAGTCCCATAAATTTTTAGAGTTCGGGATCATTTTCTATAGAATAGTGAAAGAATTTTCATAATCGGTCCATAATTGACGGAGATATCACGTAACATACATACAAAAAACATACAGACGAATTGACAACCTCCTCTTTTTGAAGTCGGTTAAAAATAACACCAAAATTGTAAAGAGATTCGGGATGAGTACAAACGTTCTTTTGTAGAGCTGAAGTGTCTCTCCCAGTGGGGATATCTCGGTAGTCACGGCATATTTTTGTTTCTCTCAAGCCACAACACAAGCGCTAGCTACGTGGCCAGATGATTTAAAAAAAAATCCACTACTAATTATTACCATTTTCATTTTGAGTTGAAACTTCCTACAGACGGTGGATATTTAAGTGTTATTTTAATCAAATCATAAAACTACGTTTGTATGGAGTGAGCTAGCGTGCCTGCAATCGTCGCAGACGCAGGCGGTCTGCACTGACGAGATCAAAGCGAACTCCACTGATGCGTGCCTTTACCGTGCATCGACCTTCGCTAATCGACCGTCGATGTGCACTTAATCAGCTAAATGGACCTTCCTTTATTTATAAATTCTTGAGAGGTAATGAACGCAGCTGTTTATTATATAAATTTACAATAAAATGTATGCGAAATGGATCGAATAGACTGCAATGTTTCGAAAAGTTGCATTTGGCTTTAGCTAGAGCGAAGTAGAAAGAGAAGACGAGAAAAACAGACCTCACTATGAGATGGGAAAATAATAAATATGTAGGTAATTGATAAAGGAGATTGAAGGAAATGGCTTAGCGGAAACGGAAAGGGAAAAATTTAAGTCCTAAAAATCTTAAACAAGAGGTCGTTATTCCGAGCCTGAATAGTGGGGAATCAAGATAAACAGCTTAGATTAGAAAATCCCATGTTTTGTTACTGGGCTCTAACAATTCTATCCTCTAATTTTGAAACAATTCAACCTGTATAACAGTGGTAACAAATCCGGTGATGATGATGCTTCAATTCGCTATCGTAAGATCAAAGGCGATTACCGCGGCGATGCGCGCGCGTCTCGATTTATTTTATTGCAGCCACAGATAACATACATAGTACTGTTGCAGCGGAGTACGTCGACCCTGGGGGGTTTGTTGTTTACTCTGTGGCAACTCTACAGCTGTATACCGAATATACGGACTAGCATCTTCCCGTGAATTCATGCGTTTCTGTTGATCATAGTAGCAGACTCACAGATATACAAGACCTACATAGAAGCTCCAACTACTTATGATCTGGGTGGGACCCAATCCGGAACAACGATGTTGAATCGAGAGGAATTAAAATCAGACAAATTTCAACCCTAAGTTGGTAGGGGAGGGTCTCGGGTTCAAGTCCCGCCGGAGTCGTAAATTTTTGGGATATTATTAAATTCTTTATGGTAGGGTTTAGTTTGTCAATCGTATCGAATCGAAAGCCTTGAGTCGAGGCTGTGATTCGAGATTCGATCAATGATGTGACGATGGAATGGAATGTGATATGGGTCATTTTATCATCAGCTGTAGGCGTTATTACTACCTTCCTTTACACTCTATTTACTTGGTTGCCAAGTTGGGTCAAGATCCGTTAACACTAACATGGCCCAAGACGTACATGTCTGCCTGCAGCACACGTGGGGTGTCTCACCTTTGCAGGTCGCACCGCAGCAGGGCTGAGTAGTGAATGCGTTAAGTCTGAAAAGGTAACACTAACCCCCTTATTCATAATAGTCTGCTAGCTAAAATTGCTAATTCTCACTCTGTCTTCTTCTATTGACATACGTCAGAGTGAGAAATAACACGGGATAGCAGCTGTTTTAAATAAAATCAAAATCAAATCAAATTTTATTTCAGTTTTTCACCATACATTGATAATACACCTACCTATTATACTATGTTAGTAACCAAATTATTCTTGTATATTTAAGCTAGCAGATAATTATGAATACGAGTTTAGAGTTTATTTGCTTTTATAGGTACTAGAAAAGTATTTGTTCCACGAAAACGAAGTAGTGAAAAGCTTTTTCAAACTTAAACTATCGATTTAATTACTTAAGTCGAACTTCGTACTTCTCCGAAACCGAGCTCCTAAAAATCGTTTGTCCAGAAAATGGCATAGTCATCTAGAGGAGCGATGAGATCAGTTGTATCACCATCTCGTTCTAGCAAGGAAGTTCCATAGAGCGTGAGGAATGTAGCCCAATTAGGCAAATTCTGGGTTCGATTCCCAGCGTTTAAGAACTATTAGACATTCGCTATGCAGCCATTCTGAAAATATCTTCTTTTGCGTTTTGTATGAAACTTTCCTTCATTATTTGCTCATGTCATTTTTTTATATTATTAGTTGCTCTACTAAAACCGTATACAAATGTAGTTTGCCGCAAATAAATCAAAATAAATCCGAAAATAAATATACGGACTGATTAAGAGCCTAGCCTTTTTATTTAAACTTAGCTTAAAAAGAAACCAACCTCGGCATTCAAATCCTCAATCATTCTTCTCTCGATAAACGAACCCATATTAATTTATTGCCTCGGTTAATTCGACTAACAGATATACAAGAGTACCTACCTATATAGATAGAACCTCCAACTACTTATGATCTGGGACCCATCCGGAGCAACGATTTTGAAGCGAAACGAAAGACGAATCAGACGAGTTTCAACCCTAAGTTGGTAGCGATTCGTCTGTCAATCGTCTCGAATCGAAAGGTTTGAGTCGAGGCTGTGATTCGAGATTCGATTAATGATGTGAAGATGGAATGGAATGTGATATGGGTCATTTTAACATCGGCTTTAGGCGTAATTACTTTTAATCTGAGCTCACTTTGAAATTGGTGTATAATTAGATTTATAATTGTACTTCAAAACTTAAGAAAAGACTTGCAAAAAGAAAATTGACATGACTGAACGAACTAAACGCATGTTTAATGTAATTTAACCGTATTCAGAAATGAAACTCTTTTTCCGTTTCTTAACGTCAGTAAGCAATGTAAAGTCTGCAAAAACCGCGGTGACAGCAAAGCATTTAATTCAGGTACCATTCAAGTACCATTTAAGCGAATACCGGCGCATAAATAACCATTAAAACAGTTTATCTTTGGCCCGACAAACCCGACTCGTTCTCTTGTCAATTACATTTCCGAACGCACGCTGACGGCCATCTTGAATGGCCAACCTTTTTGTTTGGCCTTAACCCTTTTATAAATTAGCTATCGGAGGATCTAGCAGACGTAAATGGTAATCACCAGTTGGCATTAGCTATTGAGGGTTTTATCATTTTACTTTTAGATTTGCAAAACGCAACAGTATTTTAATTGTCTTTAATATTTTTTAGTCATTGTCGCAAATTCTTTTTGACAAAGTTGAAAGACACAATATATTATAACGACATTAAATTTCGACTTCTAACGACATTAAATGGGTTATAATTTATAATGATGTTACATTAACCCATTTAATGTCGGTAGAAGTGTAGTTCCGGAATGCAATAAATAGAGATTTTTGATTGCGCCTGTTATTAAGGGAGCGAGGAGTGGACCGAGTCTTCCAATTATGCGTTAATTGAATTTTACAGTGCGTTAATTGAATACAAATTAATTAAAAAAAATATGAGACCTACCACACAATCCCAAAAGTCCCCTGGCTGCGGAAACTTGTAATTAGCCATCAGCAAATATGCACTGGTTTATCCAGGTATGTTCTTACATTTTTACCCGTATTTTCTAAACCTAGCTGCAAATTTAAAAATATACCCATACCCTATAGATCAGATTTCTACCTATAATACCTACCCACCTGTACCGACTGCATTTAGATCATACATATGTACAATACTTTCTTAGGACTCTGTCATATTTAACGAATTGATGGGCGCTTTTATTCGCTTATTGAAAGCGAGCACCGACTATAACTTTAAACTACAAGGGAATGATACTAAAGTGAATCTTAGTGAAGGTACTGTATGTCATTATCATCATCATCAGCCTGCTGTATACGTCCACTGCTGAACATAGGCCTCCCCCAAACGACGCCAAGCGGTCCCGAGCCGCCTCCATCCAACGACTCCCTACTGTATCTACCTTTATAATTTTTATGAGTTTATAAGCATTTTCTGACAGCATCCTACGGAGACGCGTCGACCCAATAACTGCGTTATCAGATAACAGTTGGCGCCTGCTGTAAGCTCCCGTGTTACAATTACAATACAAACAAACTTTAATAAGAAAAGCAGACAAGATAAAAAGACACTCAAATAAAAATATGAACAGCTATAGCCCGCGGATTCACTTGCACATGCACTTTTCTTAGATTCCCCGGGACAAGCACCAAAACCACGCCAGGTACTATCTCCTTGTAAAAATTTGGTACGACCCGTTCAGCCGTTAAGTCGTGAAAGGTAACAGACGAATAGAACGAGTTATTTTCGCATTTACATGGTAGATATACCTACGTTCATTATGAATGTAAGCGGGTTAACTACGAACCTAGTTTGTGTTGGAAGAACACCAACGTTTCATCCCGTAACGAACAGTGTGCGCCGCGACGTTGAACGAGCGCGACGCGAACCGCACTCACCCTGAAGATCGTTCCCTCGTTATGGGATGAAACGTTGGTGTTCTTCCAACACAAACTAGGTTCGTAGTTAACCCGCTTACATTCATAATGAATTTGTCAAACTACGAAAGTTTTTATAGTAAAATATACCTACGTGCCTATTCTCGACGCGCATGAAATATTATCTTGCATTTAGCACTAATTTATGAAGTGTTAAGTGCGTGACATACAGACCGACTCACGAGCGGTGCATTTTAATGTATTTTAGTGTTAGATTCTTTCATGTTGTTTTAGTTTTGGTATGAAATTACGTTGGACATTTTCACAATTCGTTCTATAAACCCGAAGTGGGAAGTCGAATAACCAAGTTTGTGAACACGTGTCTTCGCTAGGATAACACACAAGAGATGTGTTGAGATTGGATTATTACGCTATTCCCCCGAAGCCGTCCCCCACGTGGGGGATTTGCGGATTTTTTTTCACTAACTCCACAGATAAGAGTGAATAGGTGTCTTCTAGACCTTCGTAATAACCTTGTAATGATATCCCAATTTTCCTTAGACCTTCATGATACATGAGATACAGATACAGATTCTTTATTGATAACTATAGTTATCAATAAAGAATCATCATCACTTTCATCAGGTAAGATTGTGGTCAAACGAAGGTCTACTGAAAAAAAAAACGCAAACAAAAACACAAAAAAAAACGCAAGAAAATTAAATCCGGTTGTAATTCTGGTAAGATGTAGACCTAATAGCCCGGCTACACCCTCAAACATTTGTGCAAACAGGCATGCACAAACACAGTTTGCGCAAGCAAGATGGAGCGTTTGGTCGGGCTCATCTTGCTTGCGCAAACTGATTTGTGCAATCATGCATGCACAAATGTTTGAGCGTGTAGCCGGGCTATAATATATGAAATAGCTTAGGTATTCGGTACTTTTTATACCAAAATACCTGCCGTAAGGAGGCAGTACCTAACTTTAAACTTCAAGGTGAGGTCTTGTTGTTGTTCGACTGATCGTTATTGTGGCATGCAGCGTGCACCCGTGGCGAATGCGGTAACCTGTGACCAATCACCGTGCAGCCAGACACGAATATAAATTTAAAAAGAAAACGCATATAGGGATGTTGGTTGTGTTACAAATGTTACAATGTAACCTATAAACCGTCCTTGACTTCAGATACTTTTTCCCAGCGTACCCTATACAACTGAGACAATGGTTACCTACTAAATTTCAGCGCAATCGGTGTCGTTTCAGTGTCAGAAATCCCATTCGGGGGGAAAATGTGGGACTGGGGGGCAAGATATTATTGGATTAAAATCGAACGAGCGGGTAAAAGGATGCTGATGAGATTTCTTAAAGAAATACGATATCATAGAGTCACAGAACTATATTATTTACCTACACAAAATTTCTCTACACTACAGAATCTTAATAATTAATAGCTTATTTAGTTTCTGTTAGTGAATACCTATTTTTAGCTCTCTGTCACTATTTTTAGCTCTCTGTCACTATTTTTAGCTCTCTGTCACTATTTTAAGATCTATTAGTTAGTTATTATTGTAGTTTACGGTGTTTCATGCATTCGAAAGTCCTACATAAAGGTCCCATACCGACCCTCAGCATTGAGGATATCGACGCAAAGAGGAGGATGATATTCCGAAATTAATAATAATATGGCGTGTTTTAAAAAAATTATAAACCTACTTTAAATTCCCTTACTTTTGCACTTATTTTAAGTTTTGCGGGATAAATACTAATCCCCTGGGGATAAAAATTGGGACCCCTTCGGTATCATTTTCTATACAATAGTGAAAAAAAAAATCAAAAATCAGTCCATAAATGGCGGAGATATCGCGTAACATACATACAAAAAAATACATACAGACGAATTGCTAATCTCCTCTTTTTGAAGTCGGTAAAATAGAATCATCAAATCACAGACCTAGGTACATTAGTAGGCTAGACAAATTCTCTACAAAATCCTATGAGCGTTGACTTGATAACAGAAAACATTAAGTTAATCACTCCAGCGGCTCCGTTACCCACAGTCATGCGGTAGAATCCCATAAAATATTTCAAATTCATGATTTAACGCGTTTTTAAAGCATTAATACTAAAAGCACGTATTCATCAAACCACAGCAATCACTGTGGATTGTCTCTTTTGTACGCCGGCGGATCGAATCGGCACCATCTACCAACTTATCTGAACACCATCAGCGGAAACTCGACCTTATCTCTAAACTATCAAGTCTGTTTTAACAGCAATTTTATCATGGCTAATGGTTTTCTGTAAGATAGTCATCATTGTCGGTTTATGGGATTCTCAGCTGTATTTCTTGGGGTATAAAGGCTGTGGTAAATGGTAGGAGAGGCTCTCGATTATTATGAATTAGCCACGGCGGTGTCGGGACCGGTTTTATTTCTCTGCTGTAGAATCTGAGGCGGGCTGCCACTACACGATTGCAGAGGAAATTCATAGCATTAGTGTGAAGAGAAACGTTGTAAGATACAGAGATTTTTAATAGGGTAGGTAGATATCCCCCCAAGGTGGTCGCGGCGCATCATCTCTTTCTGGTGCCTCGCGAAGAGGGGTGCTCCACACCCCCAGTGAGGGGCCCGATATCGGGCAGCCGCGGTGGGTTCGCGGAAGAGAAAACGTTCCCGCGTTCCCACCACAAGTGGCAGAGGCGGAACACCCTGAGGGTTTTAGTGGGTTAAAGTCCCACATAATCGTACTGTCTCCCCGTGGCAGTACGATATGCGTGCGCATTTCACTCAGGATAAAAAAAAACGTAGATATCATCAAAGAATAGAGAGTGCACGTGTTTTTGTGCATTACAATATGTTCTGCGCACATGGCTTGTCTCCTTTGAGACTACACCGCGCCGTTGCCGAAATTCGGACCACATTATTATCACCAAGGGATTTGTCTTCAAATAGTATATCTACTACTCTTCCTTTCTAGCCTTTTCCGACCTGTAGGCCTCCTTCAAACTCTTCCATTTCCTTCTACTTTGGGCAGTCGCATCTTCTTGATGTCGTCCTTCCATCTCATTTGTGGCCGTCCCACCGGTCTATGTTTCCCCCATGGTCTCCACTCCAAGAGTTTCTTGCACCAGGATATCTCTTTGCTATGTGGACTGCCCTTTCCCATCTAAGTCTTCCAACTCTCTCAATGATGTCAAATACTTTGCTTTTTTGTGACTCCCAAAAAATATCTACAACAAGTCGTTGTTTTTGCTGAAGTTTCCTTTGTTTTATTGTAGAGTTTAGATAACTATACCTTCTCTAGGTCATTTTATGATTTGAGTAGGCTGTCAAGACCAAGTAGAGTTATTTATCGTATAATTTTTAATTATTTTACGATAAAAATCTAGGTAGGTACATGCTTTTCTCTTTGAAGATGGCGGGAAGATACTTTCTAATTTTTATTTCATCCGGTAGTCGAGACTTTACGTTTCAGTTTTACGACCAAATAAATAACACTAAAATATTTTAAATTGATGCTCGCACTAGATTTTTATAGTACTTTTGATTTTATTGTTACTAGTATTACCTATTTAGGTTCCTAGTTATTTTCTTAAGCATTTGTCGAGTCCTACTACTGCACCCATTATGTAAAGTCATTTGTGCGTACGCGCAACTAGTGCATCGTAAGTCAGTGTAAGCTGCCAATTAAATTTAGATGGCGAAATTTTGCATTGCTCTCACGCAGAACATGGCAATCATCATCATCATCAGCCCGTACACGTCTACTGTAAATTGACATGGCGAAATTTTGTTATGCTCTCGCGCAGAATATGGCAATACTGATGGTGCATTCAATTAAATTGATTTCACCATTGAACTTCGGGTATTTAAGTAAATATGTAACATAGGTACATAATTTGAAATGGACCACTTTTCAGTTATGGATGCGTAGGCTAGATGATAATGCTCCAAAATGTTCACGTGGTATGTATTAATTGAAGACCTTATTGGACCCAGAAGGTTCCTAATTCCCGCCTAAGGACAAATGTTTGTACGATCTGCATAATATGCAGATCTTTGTTGGTTCCGGGTATACAAGATTCTGTGCGAATAGTCCAGCATATTTATTATTTTCTTATGTAATTTAGTATATAGCGACACAAACAACCTTCTCATGAATAAATAAAACAGCCATAAAAATGAGAATCCCGTAGCCCATACTAACGAGACCGATAAGAAGTCCAGAAAGCGTAAAGATAAAGATTTCATACAAAAACTTACTTTACCTAACAAAAACTGAGTGCCTATTCTTGGTTCTATACTGAATAGAATAGAATAGAATAGAAACGTTTATTTGTAACTCAGACACATACAATTATAAAGAAATGAACATAAAAAAGAAAACAGTTTGCTAGAGTCACAAAACGGTCCCTGTCTCAGCATACGTATACAACGTATGTGTGTACAACCAACGCTGGTCTTCCGACAGAGCCGTTTCGTTACTGCTGAGTGAACAGTAAAAAGATCGCTATCGAACAAGCAACAGCGCAAACGACGCGTTTCTATCAGTTTCTATTGAGAGAGAGTACAGAGTTCCAACTAGATCTTAAATTATAGAGTAGCATCCGGTTTACAATACGGATTTTCACTTTTTAGTAGAATCGGAATCAGAATCAATAACTTTATTTCTCTAGTCTAGGCTTACAAAATAAGCACTTGGACAAGTCAAATTTTATACTTTAAACATTAAGTTAGTTATATGTATATAAGAAATAAGGTGTTATTGATATTCTCTTCACTTCAATTTTTTTGTCCACTAGTGGAACAAGTGAAAAAACATCCAGTATGTACGTAAGCTAGTGTTAATAATAGTCCTGGCTCTACATGGTACACTTTTTACAATGTTTCGCAAGCTTTACATTTGTACAAAAAACTTTTAGCAGAACTAAATAGTTAGATTAAAGTTAAATTCCATAGCAACAATTAATACAGAGATTCTCCTGTGGAATGGAATATTACAAAATTCTCAATTTTTGTATGACAAAGGTGTAGGATATTTCTATAGTAGTAGTATAGTATTATCGTGTAGGCATATTTCTAAAAATAAAACAGTTTATAATTCATTCATTCATATCAGCCCATAAACGTCCACTGCTGGACATAGGCCTCCCCCATACGACGCCACAAATAGCAGTCCTGAACCGCCTCCATCCATCGACTCCCCGCGACCGCTACGATGTCATCGGTCCATCGAGTGGATAGTCTCCCATGTAGGTGGGGATTTGCCATAATCACCACGCTTGGCAGGCGGATTGGTGATCGCAGTGTTGATGTTGAAAAATGACAATTTATAATATGTCAAATTAAATTATACGTCACTTTTTATACTTAATTATCATAGATATAGTAAGGAATACGTAGGGAGGGATAAACGTTTAAGATTTTCCTCCGAAATAGAATCAGTAATTTTATTGTGTAGAAGTTAATAGTGTACTTATGTAGAGTAGATTAGGTATTTCTATAGGAATATGTTTGAATTTATTTTCCCCAGAAATAGAATCAGGAAGTGTTTCGTTTATAAAAGTTGTAAGACTTGAAAGTACCTAATTTTGAACAAACATTTTGATTAAAATTAATAGGGTTGTGTGGAATTAAGAAGAAGCAGCAGCCCTATTTAGAGATAAATCAGGAAGCATTGAGAAGAAGCAACTGGAGAAACTAGGTCGAGTACGGAAATGTGTGTAAGAGAAGGACGGGCTACATTGAGTATTTTGAAATTATCTCATAATAAATATTTACAAAATCTTATAATTTTCTGTGTTTTATGTTATGACAGAGGTCACGATCAGGAGTCAAATAGTTCTCTTAAAATTAGGAAGTAAATATAAAAATTATTGTAATTTATAATTTTCCAATATATCAAATTCTTTTTTCATGCAACTTTCAGCTGATAGCTAAAGCACGAAACACAAAAAAAACCGTAAGTATAGTGGCTTCTTCTTGAATTACGATTAGCTAGGCCATACGGTTCAGGCATAAAACAGGGTATCTGGGTACCTACCATATCATTATACTAATATTATAAATGTCAAAGTTTGTTAGGATGGATGGATGTATGGATATTTATTCCTCTTTCACGCAAAAGCTAGTAAATCGATTGGGCTGAAACTTGGTATAGTTTGGGACCTGGAATAACATCATAGGCTATTTTTTACCCCGATAAAACGCGGACGAAGGCGCGGGCAGCAGCTAGTTAATTATAATTTCAAACAATAATTTCCTGTAATATAACGCGGTCGGTATTCGTGGTACATACTACATTACAACAGTAAATAATCTTAATCATCAATTCGCAGTTTCCCATGTTAAAATAAAACTATTACGGCTAAAATTACAAGGCAAGGCGGTATTCTCAGGTGGACGTACTCAGGGCACTATTTATTACCATTAATTATATGAGCACTAGCTGCTGCCCGCGCCATCGCCCGCTTTTTATCGGGTTAAAAAATAGCATATAATGATATTCCAGGTCCCAAACTATACCAAATTTCAGTGTAATCGGTTCAGTAGTATTTGCGTGAAAGAGTAACAAATATGCATCCATCCATACAAACTTTAACATTTATAAATATTAGTAGGAAGGATAATATTTTCGAACCGACTTCGGAAAATGAGAGGGTTCTCAATTTTGCTGTTCGTTTTTATGTACTATGTATGTTACTCGATGTTCTTTCCTTTTGTAAAAAATACATCAAATTATTTTGTTTTTTTGTCAAGACTATTAAAAGCTCCTACTACATATTTCCTATTAGCTTTTATAGGCGTTTTGGTAGCGAAGCATTTTCTTTGACGCATGTAGCATATTAGCTTCATTAGTTACCAATAGCTGCTACGCATGTCGTAGCGTTTCGTAGCTGCTACGCTCGTCGTAGAATATTCGAAGCCGCAGAAACCGTAATCGTCGTAGCGTATTCGTAGAAACGCTACGCAACGAACGAAGTACAAAGCGAACTTTTTTTATTGTGATTTAAAAATAAAAAAGTTAAATTTTTTACCCATTACTTACGATATCTAGTACGTAAGGGTAAAAAATATATTATTATATATGTAGTTATTCAATTGAATCCGCTTTCCGTCATATTTGAGTAAAACCATAATTAATTAGCCCCATAATTATTCCTAGCTCCATCCCACATTACACCTAAGTCGGTAGCTTATGAAAATAAACCGTCTCGGCCGATCGGCACCAAACTCTGTAGTGTTTACATAGCGGCTCCTTTCATGTACTGTATACCTATTTGTTTAGTTTATAGAGGGATGTGATAATCTAGCGTTGTAAACTGAATTGCTTGCATATCTAGGTTACGGTGTAATAGCGTTCTTGGAAATTGTTATTGCTGCAAAATTGTACCATTAACAGCTTAGTCAGTTGTAGGTATGTGGAGAAAATAGGGTTCTTTGTAAAATGTGCAATATCACAGACACACAGTCGCAATCATATTTTTTATTGTAGGTAGGTGAGGTACTAAGGTACTTAATGTGACGACTGATGTGGCGCAGTGGGCGAAGTTCTGCCTACGACGCAAGAGGTTGCGGCTTCGATTCCCACCATGAGACAATTTTTTGTACTATCTGCAAATATTTGTTCCGGGTATTCTGGGTATTTCAATGTATAGTAAAAAATATTTACCTATGTATGTATATTGTATTAAGTATATGAAGTACCCAGAACACAAGCTCTGCTTAGCTTGAGGCTAGATGATGTTGTGTGAATTGTCCAGCATTATTGATTTATTTATTAATGTTACTTTATTTGTATTATTATGTTTACCATATTATACGTACGTACGTATAATATTGCCTGGTCGACGTTTTCTTAGAATTGGGACTTGTTTAAACAGACATCTAGTGTCAGATTCAGGGGGAAGGTATGGGTCAACCAGCTTTCATGTTTAAATTGATATAAGTACAGTTTAATTATAAGGTACTAACTATGTCAGCGAGCGTCTCGTAGCGAGATAAAAGACGTTAACGCCTCGAAGATGTCGCCATGTAGAGATGGAGACAGAGACACGCTCAAGGAGCTTGTAAAAGTTAATTGACACGACGATACTATCGTCAGCGAAGTGTGCATCCTTGGAGGTGCTGACTTATCAATGCACTTTGTAATTACGGCCCTCACTTTGATGTCGCGTTTACGACGTAAGACGCATGTGTACGCGCAGTTAGATAATTAATGCACTTGTTTATTAAGAAACAACCGCCGCCTGTCCTTTTAATGGAGAGAATTCGGTTATTTTTGGCTATAGCGCGTTCGATGGAGCAGCACAGAAGAGAAGGCACATATTTCGGGAATGTTTTTTTATCTATACATATTGTCTATACCATACTTTCTTAGACAGACCAAAATTCTTTGATACCCCGCTTGTTTAGCAAGGTTACTTTCAAAATCCAGTCGGTATTCAAATGGACAATCAACTATTGAAATTGCTGAAATGAAAATCACTGTAAAATTATGCAACAGAAACCTGGTTTATGCAAAATGCTTTAGAAGATTGGTTGTCGCCTTTGAAAAGTTGTGTTTCCTGAAAAGTTGTGTGTGTGTGTGTTTGTGTCATGTATTTTATACCCATAACAACTTCAAGAATGTAAAACTAAAACATCAAAGAACAACAAAACGCAATATGTCTCCTAATTCGTCATATCCTGTCTTCACGGGCCAACTCATAACCACCGACGCAATCGCAACAGTCAGACCGTAACATCAAAGCACTCCTGCGCATCTTGGGCCGCCATTTTCTACACCAACCTCAAGCCAATTTCAAACCTAATGTCAAAAGATAACAGTTCAATTTCTTATGATTCTGATAAAGTCGTTATTGTAATGGAGTCTAAGATTTTTAGATTGTTGATATAAGGATCATTTTCCCGCAAATCCAGCAGGGAGTGACATGCGCCGTAACTTCAAAGCGCGGGCGCAGCTTTCAGGCTATTTTCGTACTAAGGCAATTAATTTTTTTGTCGCCGTCCGTCCCTTTATTGTAGAAATGTAAAATAAAAAGTTTGTTTCTTTGTAGAGAAAACTTAAGGTGTTTTTATGCGTACCTATAATTTTATACGGTTGGTCATTTTAAACGTACTTTAGTTTATTAACAGTGGAACTGGAACCTTTAAATAGGTACCTATACCTACCTATCTTACCTAAGAAATTTAATTAGGTGCAAAAGGTAGTTAGAATGAATGATAGGATAATGTTTTGTCTTATAAAAATAGATTAAGGAAAACTATGATTCTTTTTGAGTCGACACAAAAGTTCTAGAGTAGAGTCCTAACGTTTCCTGTAATTCTTAACTTTTGTTGTTATTTAAAACTAGTGGGCCGCCACGCCTTCGCACTGGTATTTAACAAAATTTCACGATTCCTAATTTGACAACAAACAAACAATCAAATCTTACCTCTTTATAAAATTAGTAAAGACAAAAACTCCACCTCAACCCGTGGATGTCGTAAAAGCCGACTAAGGGAACCTACCAGAGGAAGGGCAGCAGCTTCCTTCTGAGTATTTTTACACAACACTACGATCACCAATCCGCCTGCCAAGCGTGGTGATTATGGCAAATCCCCCCCTACATGGGAGACCATCCACTCGATGGACCGACGACATCGTAGCGGTCGCAGGGAGTCGATGGATGGAGGCGGCTCAGGACCGCTATTTGTGGCGTCGTACGGGGGAGGCCTATGTCCAGCAGTGGACGTGTATGGGCCGATGACGATGATGAAAGATAAAAACAAAAAATGCAGGACAGCAAAAGCCAGAAAATAACTTATTTTCTTTTGTTTGTTGTCTATTTTGACATTTACTGTCATTTTGACAATCGATGAATTTCATTGGCT
Source organism: Eupithecia insigniata (assembly GCA_947859395.1). NCBI lineage: Eukaryota > Metazoa > Arthropoda > Insecta > Lepidoptera > Geometridae > Eupithecia > Eupithecia insigniata. The sequence goes on from OX402011.1 coordinate 12,593,526, forward strand.
AACATTTTTGCTATTAGTTACATATTTTTGGTAACTTTGGTCCTAGTCCAGCAACCTACGTTCCCAGTAGTCATGTATGTGGACAAAAGTTGTCACATTTCTCATGTACAGAACTACAGCACAGCACAGGACAATTAGGAATAAGCGGAGTCAAGTGCTTTTTGATGACTCCACCACAAGTCAACTCTAACAAAATATCATTCACATGACATCATCGATCAATCGGCGTCTTTGACGAGATTGTTTACCGAAGCAAATAAATACCAGCTAAGGACTCAATGGATCGGGCAAAGTAAACAAAATCTAGAGTAAATACTCTACCGACGACTCTACATTCAAACCGGATAATGTCGACTTTATTTCTAAGGATCTAAGGTTGGTTTGAATCTCGGGTGATAAAATAAGAGTGGTTGGAAGCCCTTGTATGTGATCCAAAAACATCCGATAGCACTTTAAGTGAGCAAATGTTTGTTAAAGTGATTCTTAAGAAATGAATTTGTTGTATTTACGGAGCGATCAAGTAACATGGAATTTAGAATACGACTCTTGTGAAATCATCATCATCATCAGCCTGTACACGTCCACTGCTGAACATAGGCCTCCCCCAAACGACGCCACGAATAGCGGTCCTGAGCCGCCTCCATCCAACGACTCTCTGCGACCGCTACGATGTCGTCGGTCCGGCTCTTTCTGTCTGTTAACTCTGCAAGCCTAAACGGCTGAACGGAACATGATGAAAGGCACGGAGGTAAATAGTAACCCGGAGACGGGCTTAAGGTACCTACTTGAAAGGCACGTGAGAAAGCCGCGGGCAACAGCTAGTATTACTACAGTGACAAATAGGTAGCTGAACGTCGTTCTTAATAAACTAGAAAACGCTTTTACACATAAAAAGCGTATGGAATGTTAATCTGGTTCAGTTATTTTGTCGTACTGGCCAAAGTATCAATGATCATTTTAGGATAAGCTTTTATTCCGATTCATTCGGCGGAAATCGAGTGCTGAAGTCTATCAAATAACGATTCAAGCGCAACTAAAGTAGAACCGGCGATCCGATTCAAAAGCAAACATACATTTTTATTTCTAGTTTACAAAAGCAAGCTTAAAATACCCTTCTGTTGAAATTGAATGGAACTACTTCAGTTCGAGTGCAATCTACCATTCTCTAATAGGATTAGGCCACTGCTGGGACCGTTTAGTTGATTCAATAATCCGCAAAAACCGAGTTGGAATTTAGATCCATATCAAGTTTTTAGGGTAGTAGAGTTGTCGACTCTCTTATGTTTTTTATAGAAATATAACAGAAAAGAATTGTAGTTAAAAAAAAAACATCCTAGCCAATAGCTAGAAGGTCTGATAAGACTCGACCTCACCAACAAATGGTTAAATTTTAAACGGATGTTTTGACATTTTTGACAGAAGTTTTCGTACAAAGTCAAAGTTAACCGACGAAACTACCTAATTGTCCGATTACATAGCCACACAAAAATATTTATTTTTTGGCCCAGGTTTGTCACTACTTTTACACTGTATGGTTTTGGGGTCACTGAATCAGAATCCAATGTCAAATTGATCCCATCACGTCAGGATTTTGACATAACCTCAAAACAAAAACCCGATAATCAACGCTGTTTAGCCCTGTGACGTTGTTACTCATACTTCAAACCAAAAAACTAATCACTTCATTCAAATAGCCTATAACAGAATTTTGGAACATTAATTTAATCTATACCTACATTTACATTATTAATATTTAGGTAGGTACCTAAATATTAGATATTAATACCAATACTGCGATCACCAATCCAACTACCAAGCGTGGTGATTATGGCAAATCCTCAAATACTACATGGGAGACCATCCACTCGATGGACCACGACATCGTAGAGGTCGCAGGGAGTTGATGAATGGAGGCGGCTCAGGACCGCTATTTGTGGCGTCGTACGGGGGAGGCCTATGTCCAGCAGTGGACGTGTATGGGCTGATAATGGTGATGGTGGTTACTATAAACGACATTAGATTTATAGAGTCTTACTCTAAGTATAATCAGCCCCATTGTCCACGAATTATATCAATTACATACATAGTAGGGCAAAAACGGTCACAGATAGTTAAAATGCTGGTTATGCAGGATCCTACATTACATTATTTATTAATGTACGCACTATATAAAACCACAATTTGTGGCGTCGTATGGTATGGCCTATGTCCAGCAGTGGACATATATGGGCTGATATGAGGTAGGTACCTACTTAAAAATTATATTTTATTTTAGTTGGTTTACCTTGCTAGACTTTAAAAAAAATTACCTACAGTGAAAACGAATGACCGCAGTGGTAATGTATACATCAAAGAAGCAACTCCCAAATTAAATGTAAACAGTTCTAATCCTAACAAATAGGTATGCCACTCACTGAAACAACATTGTAGATCAAAAGCAACGCGATCAAACGATAAATTATAATGTATTGCGATTGCGGTAGTTACAGATTCGATATACAACTGAAATAGACCTATGATTATGGCGTATCTTCCGAAAAAATAATATGTAACAGATTGTTTGAAATGAGATCAAAGGGATGGAAAGATAGTGCACAATTCTTTGATCTGTAATTTTTATGAATGGACACATATTGTACAGAAGAAAATACAAAAAAAAAAACTTATACTTATTCTAAATTTCAAAAGTACAATAGCCGTTTATTGCTTAAAGCGATTTCTTCTAGGCAGCCCTAAAATACTTACAAAGGATGAAAGGATTGTGAGGTACTGAGGACATTGTAGCGGTCGCAGGGTCTATAGATGGAGGCGGGTCAGAACCGCTATTTATGGCGTCGTATGAGGGAGGAGGCTTGTGCCCAGCAGTGGACGTTTCTGGGCTAATATGATGATATTATCGACTCTTATTCTTTCCGATCCAGGTTGGCCTTTCCGAATCCGAATTTTCATCAACGGAATAACCACAGATCGCAAGAAAGGGATCACAAACTGAACTTGCGAATAGGCACAGATAAATTTTTAAGATATAGCGCGATCCCCTTCTGTTTTTCGTATTCGCCAGGATTTGTGACGCCATGTAAAAAAATAAAACCGCGTCAGCTGTTAAAAATTCTCTAGAATTTTTCTAACACATAACTATGCTAAATATAGAAACATACCCCCTACATTTATTTTTACAAGTGAAAATCAGAGGCAGCGAATTGCTTTGCTCACCAGCACTTATCCCGCCCAAGGCCATTCTACGAAACGAGATTTTTGTCCCGAGCCTCAATTATCCACGCACAAAGGCACGTGAAAACGAAGAGCTCCTACAACATTGTAAGGATAATGACATTTTAAACAATAGTGGTGCCGTAAGATTCAGAATAAACTGGCTTTCAAGGGGACCTTTAAACTTTTGTCAAATCAACATCATCTAAGGCGGTATTGGTAGGTTAGGTAGGTAATGTATCTTAAAATTTCATCTGTCGACGAATGTGAGTCTTTTTGACGACCTCTGGATCTGCAGATATTTGTTCCGGGTGTTTCCAAGTATAAAAAAAAATTATCTTCAAGTAGGTATATGGTGGGTATGAATACCTATCAGTTATCTATTGCCCATATCTATCTAACACAAGCTCTGCTTAGTTTCGGGCTAGATGATGCTGTGTAAATTGTCTAACATTATTTGACTTGGCCCCAGCAGCTCAGAGAGGCAATATCACTGGCTGGACTGGCCGGCGCGAGAAGCTCGGAGTCACTGGCTGGACTCTGTCGGTGTTGCTTGGCAATCTCAATGTTAAGGTCGAGTATTGTGGTGTCCTGAAGATGTTTCGTGGAGAGACGAAACTAGTTAACAACTTAGTTTGATAAATACTATCAGAGTAGATTATACGCGGAATTGTTACTTATTTCTTATTTGATAATAATAACTATGTTTATAGTATAAAATTTGACTTGTCTAAGTGCTTATTTTGTAAGCCTAAAGAAATAAAGTTATTGATTCTGATACTAAATATTTTTCCAGTCTAATATTTTGCAATGGATTTCCGCAATGTAACGCCTGAGTCTATTATTTATCCAACATTATTTATTTATATTATTCGGATACCTAACTCAAAAAAGTAATACCTATCTATATGACGAACGATGTGGCGCGGTGGGCGAAGGTCCGCCTGCGACGCAGGAAGTTGCGGGTTCGATTCCCGCCTCGGGACAAATATTTGTAGATCGTACTGGGGCCAAGGCAAATATTTGTTCAGGGTGTTCTGGTCGTTTTTCTATGTATAATAAAAAAAAATCGTCTTATGTATATCAGTTATCTAGTGCCCATAACACAAGCTCTGCTTTATTTATATTATATGTAGGTAGGTATATACTTACATAATAGTTACCTGCCAACCTAGTTGCACAAATCTATATAATCTCTCTTGATTAAAATATTTTGTTAATAAGCATAATCATCAGCTGATCTCTATCAGATTTAATCAATCAGCGTCACTTCATTGTTTAAAAGGTTCTGATAATTGGTCGATTACCTGATTTTTATCATTTTATCTTATCGTAATGGATGAAACCAGCCTACACGAATCCTTGACAAAAACCGACTAAAAGCAATTAGTGAAAGAACCTCAGGTTATTTGGCCCAATACCTAATCGTTTCTTCGTAACCAATTTACCGGTTTGATGTCCTAAACTGAACTGGACCCATCGCACGTCTGTCATTGCGTGACATCCGTCGTTGAGCCGCGGCAAAAAAGCGACTCCTATTGACCTTGCCATTGTGTACCCATGGAAAGGTATCGCCGGTTTTTGTGGAACCATTTGGTGGTTCATGAGAATATCGGAGCAGTTGAATGCTTAGTTTAAATTTGATTCTTATTTAACTCTTCTCTGAAATGATTTGGTACAATACCTACTGCAAAAGTGCTAGTGGTTTCTTTTTCACTTCTTCCACTAGTGGACAAAAATTGAAGTGAAGAGAATATCAATAACACCTTATTTCTTATTTGATAATAATAACTATGTTTATAGTATAAAATTTGACTTGTCTAAGTGCTTATTTTGTAAGCCTAAAGAAATAAAGTTATTGATTCTGATTCTGCAAAGTAACAAACGTAAATTGTAGTCATTTAAAGGCAGCACAAAGCTTTGTCCGCTTCTGGGCAATAAAATGTACCTTATGTCCAAATGGAAATCCATACAGAGTCCTATTGTTATACTCATGTAATCTGCCGTATCCCTGAAACTAGGTGTGCTCTATGCCCCATGCATTTTTAAATTTCTTTGTCCATGAAACCATTTTTATCCCTAATTTTGTGTCTAGTTTCACCCATTCTAAACAGCATTTCTCTTTCTTTCCAGATGGCATCCTACGAAGACATCCTTTCCAGCGGTTGTTCGATCCACGCTCGCTTCCTGATCTGCTCTGCCTTCGCACCTCTCTGCTCCGAGGAGGTCTCGGGTGCCGTGAGCGCCTGCCGCGCGGTCTGTGAGACCGTGGCCGAGGAGTGCAAGGAGCAGCTGGCTACACTACCGCTGGACTGCAATGCGTTTCCTCTCAGACCAGATAGAAGATTATGCATGCGTCCACCGAACGCTAGCGAAGCTGAGCCGGACCCACCACCGCAGCCGGAGCACTGGCCGTTCAGGGATCATGAAGCCCGCGACCGTGGTTGTCCGCCCGCCCACGCTCGCGCTCCGACTGGCGAGTGCAGGCCTGCTTGTGGCCTCCACGCCGCGCATACGCAGGAAGAAAAGCGCTCCGCTGAAACTTGGATGAGCGTGCTCGCGTGGCTCGCTCTGCTTTCTACTTCCTTCGCGTTGCTGACGTTCTGCGCTGAGCCAGCAAGATACCGCTATCCAGAGCGTCCCGCTGTATGGGCCGCAGCGTGCCATGCGATAGTCGCGCTCGCCTACGCGGTGCGAGGCTGGATGGGTGCTGGTGCTGTCTCTTGCGCTGGTGGGACCCTCGCTACCGACGGACTTGCTTCCCCTACTTGCGTGGCCTTCTTCTCAACGACCTACTACTTTACGTTGGCTGCGGACGCGTGGTTTGCAAGCGCTTGTGCGGCGTGGTACCTAACCGCTGCTAGTGAATGGTCGACAGAGGCTCTGGAGCGAGCGGCTGCGTATTTGCACGCTGGAGCATGGGGCTGGGCGGGCGCTTGGACGGCGGCGGCACTGGCCCTACGGCGTGTGGCAGCTGATGAGCTTACCGGGACCTGTGGGATCGCCGACACGGCGGCCGCGGCTCTCATAGCAGTACCGAGAGGTGCATTACTCCTCACCGCTATAGCGCTCGCCATCGGCGCCTGTCCCGGCATTCTACGAGTGAGACGAGCTTTAGACTCCCGCGGAGCAAGACGCGTGGGCAGATTGGCAGCGCGCGCGGCAGCCGCTGGCGCGTTATATCTAACGCTAGCGGCGTCGGCGACATGCGTGCGTCTCTGGGAAGCTAGATCTAGAGAGATCCACAGTAGCTTGGAGTTGTTGGCTGCTTTGGAGGCTGGCAGTGCCCATACAGGAGGATCTGGTGGTGCGATGTCAACCTGTCTGTGCCTGGCCTGTGGGATAGCGGCTGGAGCGTGGGCTTGGACCAGGAAATCAGCGGCGGTGTGGCGCCGCGCGCTGTGTCCGCCGAGAAAAGTCCCGTGCGTCGCCGCGCCACCATTGTTGAGGCCGCACCATCCTTACTACAAGCGACCTTTGCACGTTTCTAGAGTGTGACAGTGTGAACCACGAACTGTTATAAACTTGACGCATTCCGTGTGGAGTCTATGGTGGATAATATTGTGAATACCCGCAGTTAATGTTTTGAGTGAACTGTGAGGAAAGACACTGGACAATGAATTCACTTATTGTTAGATAGATATAGCTCAAATTACAAATTTTATCACGTGAACAAGTGGAACTAAACAATAACCCAACAAATAACTCATAGTATTGATATGTTGTCAAAATGGCAATACATAGGACAATTAGTTATCGAAAGTGAACTTTATATTAGGTACGTCCAAAGTGAAACTTACGATGTCTGACATCTTGAACTGATTGTGTGAATGTAGACTTAGGATGCCTTCTGTGAAGGTGCACTGTATAAACTGTAAATAATTATGTAAAATATAGACTGTTGTTTTTGAAACTTTGTTTATGTTGAAACCTTTAGATAGGTATAGTATAGCTAACCAAAGGGAGCACCTTATGTGTGTATTTCCATCAGAGCGAAGTTGTTTACATAATACGAATGTGTCAAACCCATAGGCTTGTTCAAATACACATATTAGCTAAGAAATATTATGGGTACCAAATCAAGCTCAAATTATTGGCTGTGATTGATACATTATGCCCCGTTTAGCTACGCAGCTAGCTTTGGTGGAAAACACCCAGTCCGGTCCCAGTGATAAGTTAATAACAGCTCTATGAGCGTGTCCCCACATGATGATAATATCTATTGTATCGCTGCGACAAACTTGCTTGTCCATAACCGTAGGCTTCGTTCATAAGCTCCGAGACGCTCAGCGGGCTATGGAGGGAGCTATACTTGGTGTTTCTCTACGTGACAGAATCCGGAATACGGAAATCCGTAGAAGAACCGAAGTCACCGACATACATATGTAGCTCTCAGAATTAGTAGGCTGAAGTGGCAATGGGCAGATCATATAGCTCGCAGAACTGATAACCGATGGGGAGTAAAGGTTCTCGAATGGTGGCCACGATGCCACGCGAAACGGAGAGTTGGGAGACCATCCACTCGATGGACCGAAGACATCGTAGCGGTCGCAGGGAGTCGATGGATAGAGGCGGCTCGGGACCGCTGTGGCGTCGTCGTATAAGGGAGGCCTTTGTCCAGCTGTGGACGTGTATGGGCTGACATGATCATGAACCTTGTAGAGGTCCCTAAGATCCGATCACGTACTCTTGAAAAGGAAATCAAAGTTTCTGTATAGTTTTAGTGCGGACGCTAATCTTATGCAATCGACAGTTTGTTCTGCACGCAAATAAATCTTCGAAAAAAACTTCTATTCAAGGTTGTCTGGTAGAGATCGCTCGTGAGCGATAAGACCGCCAATTGTCACATTTCTTTTTTTTTGTTCAAATTGTTTGTGAACTGTTTTGTTAAGTGTGCAATAAAGTATTTTCTATCTATCTATCTATTTTAATTTTCCGAGTAAGCACCTTGAACTAAACAGTAGACTTGACAAATAAAAAGCATAACTGGTTATCTTTGAATAAATTGTATTAATAGTTAAACATATAATACAAGATTTGAATACGATACACTCTCTATACAAACACTAAGTTAATTACATATTTTACAATGTATTCTAAATATCGGACATCCAAAATTTAAGTAGAAAATAGCAACAAAGAGAACGAACGGACAACATGGTTAAATTAAAATTACACAGAAATATTATCAAACGCATAACATGAAAAACATTATCCTCGTTAGGGCTCATTCACACATTACAAGTTTTACAGGATCCGTTTATTTTCCCGTGATGGCGTATGTAGTTGTAGGAGCGAGTTCACACACCTGACTGTATTCCGGATCCAGTAAACGATTGTTACCGGACCGTTTTTTCGCTACTGGAAAAAAATCGGTTACTGGATCCGGAATACTGTCAGGTGTGTGAACTCGCTCCTACAACTACATACGCCATCACGGGAAAATAAACGGATCCTGTAAAACGGATGCTGTGTGAATGAGCCCTTATGGCGCAGTTGGGTAAAAAGTAGTTACAGTATACGGGGCCGGCTTACACCAAACCATATTCTGGTAAATTAATCGCTTCAGAATGATAATCGTATCATCGCATAATAAAAAGAAACTACAGATAGAGGGACGCTCGTCAAAACAGTCGACGTTGAAACCTCGACACTTTTGTCAATGTGCAAATAGCAATAAGCACGCACTATCTAGAATTTATTTTTAGCGTATTAGTTAACACACTAATAGATAGATGGTGTAAGTAATGTCAACGTCGATAGTTTCTATCACAGCTCTGGCATTGATCGATGTCATCGATCGATGATCGGCCGGTGTCCGTCGATCAACCAGAGCTACCACACCAATCGATCGATTGGTGAGGAACACCCTTAGGATACTGCGTGGTATTCTGCGACGATACCATTCTCATAGCAAAGCGAATGATTTGCAGAATTGGGCCCCGGAACGGATATATATGTAGGTATAAAGTCTACCAATATAATCATTGTATAACCATCAGGTTATATCTTGACACTATGCTGCTGGTTGATTTTAGACATGTCCCTTTGCTACGGTGAAAACCAGCCCTAAGTTATAAAAATACAAATTATCTCATATAGAACTGCTATCCAAGGCTGCGAAAGTATGCCACAGAAAATATAGCTACCTATCTATTTGGATAGACCGTAAAAAAAAACAAGATAAAAGCCTGGAATGTAAAAGAAAACATAAGAAAATAGGCCGACATTAAAATCTCGAATAAAACAATTTCAATAAATAAACAAAGGGAAAAAACTAACATCATTGCATAATTTATTTAATACAAAGTCAACCCTAACTCCACTGTATAGAGTGCGTTTAGTGTACTCTTTATTTCAAGTGCTTACTAAATAATTAACATTGCTTAGTTTTATTCTGTGGTAGGTACATTCATCAACAAAATTTTCTAAACAGGGTCTTTCCAATATCACATAGTACTCCTAAAAACGGTTTTGGAAAATAGCAACCAACATTTTTTATCATTGAAAGTACTTTAGGAACCGTCTAATTTTGTTAAAGTAAAAATTTTAAACTTGTAATGTAAATGTAGGAACGCTGGCTATTCCCCTCTCTTACAGCCACGTGCCCACATCCCACTCAGGCTATCCCTCTCGCACCAAACTGTCAAACTCAGCGGACTTCTCGCTCACAGCGCCGAAGTAACTCGCGAAATTGAATATACTCGACTCTTGTCTAACATTGTCTGTTGAGCCAAATTGAGCTTTGAGTGTATGCTGTGGGGTTGCATTTTCACTGTAGGATTTCTGCTTTTCTATAAGAGGAATTTTGTCGTTAGGATCGTTTAGAGCTTCTTTAGAGCTCAGTTCTTTGGCCTCGTAAGGGTTTGTTAGATATTCCGCGTATAATTCGCCTTGTTCGACATCCGTTGGTAAAAGGTCGTCATAGTTGAGGTCTATAATGTTCGGTGTAGACTCTATTTGATTTGGATAAGGCTCCTGGTATAGATTGTCGGTTTGTTGTAAAATAGGCTCTGTGGGTGGAGTAGAGGGTTCAATTTTGTATGGTTCCAATGGTTTTTGAGCTTGGATTGGTTCAGTTTGCGGGTACAACATCGGCATCGGCGTTTGCAGGGCGACGCCAATCGGAGTTGATTTCATCTGCAATAGAAATTGAATACGTAAGTACCCATTTTGGATAATTCTTTGACGAAATACAGCTCTTGAGGTAGCTTACCTATATTATCTATGTTAAATTACGTAAACAATAGCAATACATTGCAATTTATATTATATTTTACAGTGTTGTAAATTAATATTATATATATACCAATCTTTGACTAGTAATTATTATAACTAATAAATGACTATTATGACTATTAAAACCTGGATAAACTTCATATAGACTGCGAGTCAATTATATTATACAAATAATACAAATAGTGAACCTTGTAAAGAACAAAATGGATCCCATCTCCCAAGGGGTCGTCCATTAATCACGTGATGTTTTTTAGCATTTTTTTAACCCGTTCCCCTCCTCCCCCATTACGATATGTCATGAGACTAACCCCCGCAAAAATCACGTGCATTTTTTAGTAGGTACAAAGCATCTTTAAAATGTATATTATCTGCAGGTAAGTATAATATTGCAATTGTCGTGGCGGGCGGGGGAATCGTTGCCTGGCAACGGCGACTCAAGCTCACACGCCGCTTTTCGGATGTTTAGCGCGAGTTCAACGACAAAATAAATACACGTGATATCTCACTACATATCCCCCTCCCTCCTCGTGATATTTCGTGATTTTTGTTGAACCCCCCTCCCCCCTTTTGAGCCTCACGTGATTAATGGACGACTCCCAAGCAACGACTTTGTATTATATTTGAAATCAGACAGACACCACTAACTAAGATTAGTTGAAAATATTAAAATCACTGGCTCGATAGTCTGGCGTACTTAACTTCTCTAGTTTCAAATGATTTTTATCACTCACCTCATTCAAAGGCTGCAACAACACCGACGTATGTCCCGTCTGTTCGTACAGCGAGTTCCTTATCGGCACCATTCCACTCACAGGCGTGGGGGCCGCTAGCAAACCCGTGGGTGCGGGGGCCATCAGTGACCCAGGCGCTGGTGCATGTGTCACTAACGTCCCTGTAGGTGTCAATACTGACCCTACAGGGTTAGCTACAGACCCCATAGATGCAATTGGAGTCGCTAATGATCCCATAGGGGTAGCTAAAGGCGCCATAGACGACACAGGAGACACTGACGACCCCACAGACGTTCCTAAAGACCCCATAGGCGTTGCTAGCGCCCCCTTAGGCATGACTAAAGGTGTAGGAGTGATTACGTTAGCCACTAAAGGTATCGGAGTGAGTACATTAGCCACTAAGGGTGGTGTCTGGGATATATTGACGGGGGACATGTGTGGAAAAGGAGAGTGGTTATGGTTACTGTTGACAGGCACGATGGTCGGCAGGGAGGCGGGCACGGGGGGCTGCATGTGGGGAGGCACGTTGGCTGGCCGGGTGCTGTCTTTGGCTATAATAGAAGATAAATAGGTAATTAGCCGTGGGGCCGCAGCGTACGAATATCGACCCCTCCAACTCAACCCGTGGATGTCGTAAAAGCCGACTAAGGGAACCTACCAGAGGAAGGGCAGCAGCTTCCTTCTGAGTATTTTTAAACACCAACACTGCGATCACCAATCCGCCTGCCAAGCGTGTTGATTATGGCAAATCCCACCCTACATGGGAGACCATCCACTCGATGGACCGACGACATCGTAGCGGTCGCAGGGAGTCGATGGATGGAGGCGGCTCAGGACTGCTATTTGTAGCGTCGTATGGGGGAGGCCTATGTCCAGCAGTGGACGTGTATGGGCTTATGATGGTAATTAAAAAAAAATACTGACCACATTGTCTGTAAGTCTGTAAGCTTATAGCCGCGAGCTATTTTCAGAGGAGTTTTATAATTAATAAATGGCCATTCATGAATTACGTAAGGGCCGGTACCGAGAAGGAGGAGGCTTATCTTGATGGGAAAGGGGAAAAACCCATTCTTACGTAATATTTAGTAAGTCGAAATTTAATACACATTGGAATACTAATAATTTTCAAGATTCAATCAAGGTCTTACGTAAGAAGACGGAAGGGACTTACAGAAATCTTATATGGGGTTATATACATGAGGGTAGATATCGCCAGAATCTTCCTCACGTAATTAATGAATGGTCCCTAACGGGTTACCCACAGTACATGATAAGGTTTATAATCGATTAGCTCCGTACTCGAGTTTCTTCACTCGCTTATGTGGTACCTGGGTATACGAACATTTAGGGATAGCTTCCTCTATGGATAATCAAATACAGAATTGGACCAATGAAATCAAATCTGTTGAACGGTTCATAAGAGACAGAACCACTGACATTTTCAGATTAAACGTGTCATAATAACTACTGCGAGCTTAAATAAAGCTCAGGCTTAATGGTCTTTTGAATTCATATAGGTGAATATGGTCTGTTTATAGGGTTCGTCTCTGAAAATTATAATTTTAAAACAAATTTCATCATAAATTATCCATCCCTATGCTTATAAGGAATGCAAAAGTTACTTTATTATACGTATATCTCTTTGTTTTTGTCTCATACGTTTTCATGACTAAACGGCAGAGATAATCTTAACAAAATACGTTAGGGAGAACACCCAGGAAAATACAAGCGAAGCCACAGGCAGCAGCTAGTCTAAATGTGTACCTTCTGGGAACAGTTCATCCTTTAAGGTTGGCAGGAATTCATCGATGTGCGTCCACGTCACGTGCCACAGCTCGTTGTAGCCGTCGCCGTTACTGAATATCTGTATGAAACACAACGTTTGAGAAATTAAATACTGGAAATAAATAACTCTATGGTGTTTGGTATAAACATGATAAGTTCATAGGAATTCTTAAGAACGGAACGGATTGCCTTAGCCCCTACAAACGTAATTTCCGCTTCATTTGGAAACTATGTCCCCGATCTTATTGAAATTTTCCATACGTAATCGGATGAAAAATAGCTACGTTTGTAGCGGTTTAGTTTTACAAAAAATATAATGATATTTAAATGAGAAACAAATTTTGACAATTAATCAAAAATATTTCTGAAATCAATCGTTTATTCAAAATTAATCGGGAAGTACAAAAAATACCAAAAAATGGTCCAAGCACACGCACACAGCCACATGACAGCTTCGTATTTGATGGTTAGACACGCTTTCTCACTAATAGCGCGTCCCATTTCATTCGATGTGAAACAACAACAAATCCGCATGGGCCGATCCGTTTCTGTTTGGGAGAGGTTCGTAGCCTTCTTCTTTTGGTTAAGACCTTATCATGTTTATGCCAAACACCACAGAACTTATGGGAGGCATGGTGCCGATGATAATGTAGTGGTACCTGATCAAAATCCTGCAAGTTATACAAACATACAGCGTGATTGAATAGATAGAATGCTACATTAATTGGAAAATTGAAACACTATGGAATTCAAAACAAGGCACTGGACCTTATGCAATCATATTTATCTGATAGAGTTCAAAAAGTAGATATTGGTAAAGAAAGATCTAGGGGCTCAAAAATTGAATTAGGCGTCCCGCAAGGATCAATATTAGGTCCTTTCTTATTTTTAGTATACGTAAATGATCTCCCCTTTTTAGTAAAAGATCTGTGTGATATAGACTTATTTGCTGATGATACTTCACTGATTTTTAAAGTTGACAGAAATAAATGTAATTATGACGATGTAAATGATGCGCTTTCACACGTACTAGATTGGTTCACCGCCAATAACCTCTTACTCAATGCTAAAAAAACCAAATGCATTAAATTCATGTTACCTAATGTAAGAGAATTTCCAACGAAGATAATGCTAAAGAATGAGATTGTTGACTTTGTAGACTCTACTGTTTTCTTAGGGTTACATATTGATTCCACTCTTCAATGGAAACCCCAAATTGATGCTCTCGCAGGCAGACTTAGTTCAGCGGCCTATGCAGTTCGAACAATTAGATATATTACCGATGAAGATACAGCTAGGTTAGTTTATTTCAGTTACTTTCATAGTATTTTGCTTTGGGGACAGGCAGCTGACATCCAGACTATCTTTGTTCTCCAGAAAAGAGCGGTACGCGCAATTTACAAATTAAAGCCACGCGACTCTTTGAGAGAATTATTTAAAGAAATAAATATTTTGACAGTAATATCGCAGTACATCTATGAAAATCTTATGTATACGCACAAAAATAGAGATAGCTTTTTGAAAAAGTGTGATGTTCACAATAGAAATACAAGAAACAAGAACAAATTACACATCCCAGCATATAGATTAAGAAAGGTAGGGAAATCATTTATGGGCAATTGCGTGCGCTTCTATAATAAGCTTCCATCTGAAGCAACTGAACTCCCTATTCGTAAATTTAAACAGTACATTAAACAAAATCTTATCAGGAAGGCCTTTTACTCCATAGATGATTACATCAATGATGTTAATGCTTGGCCAGATGTCGCTCCGTTCCGCACTGACAGTAGTATGTAAGAAATTCAATGTTCTGTTTAGCTTTATGGAAATTTTTGACATGTTACTAAATCGTATTAAATTTAGATTTAGAAAACATGTATTAGACACTTAAGTGATATTATAATGTGCTAGTGGTTTCTTTTTCACTTCTTCCACTAGTGGACAAAAAATTGAAGTGAAGAGAATATCAATAACACCTTATTTCTTATTTGATAATAATAACTATGTTTATAGTATACAATTTGACTTGTCTAAGTGCTTATTTTGTAAGCCTAAAGAAATAAAGTTATTGATTCTGATTCTGATTGGTAGGGAGGTACAAAGCTTCAAGGACAAGCCAGAGTAGACCATTTAGAACCATTTGAGCCATGGTTGTCTAAGACGAAGTGTCATCATTGATTTCCTAAGAATTATTTTGGATTTTGGGAAAAAAAAAGTATAAACAATAAGTGAAATTTTACTATAAAAACTTTCGTAGTTTGAAGAATTCATTATGAATGTAAGTAAGCGTAAGTACATAAATAAATAATAGATTCAGGCGTTACTTTGCGGAAATCCATTGCTCAATATTAGAATGAAGAAATATTTAGTAACAATTCCGCGTATAACCTTCTCTGATAGTATTCATCAAAGTAAGTTGTCTACTAGTTTCGTCTTTCCACGAGACATCTTCAGGACACCACAATACTCGACCTTGACACACCGACAGAGTCCCGCCAGTGATGTTGGCAACATCACTGGCGGGACTCTGTCGGTGTTGCTGTGCTTACCAATCTCAATGTCAAGGTCGAGTATTGTGGTGTCCTGGAGATGTCTCGTGGAGAGACGAAACTAGTAGACAACTTACTTTGATGAATACTATCAGAGAAGGTTATACGCGGAATTGTTACTAAATATTTCTTCATTCTAATAAAGCGTAAGTACGTTGGTGTTCTTCCAACACAATCTAGGTTCGTAGTTCACCCGCTTACATTAATATGCAATGAAATGATTATATGTAATTTACAATTAATAAGTAAATTGTTTATTATTTAATCTTATTAATGTGTAAGTAATCTAACAAAACAAGTCCCAGCTCTCTGCGATAACAGAGATTATTTTTAGAGTCATATAAAGTTCACGAAAATTTTCTAAGATTTGATTGTAGCTTCGCACCCAGCTATCAATCACTCCGTATATTCCGAAGAGGGTAGCACAGCCATCCCATTAGTAACAATAGTAGCCGTGAGACAGTATCCAAAACAAACTTTACTATCAAATGCTGTAGACACAAACACAAATGGAGGAAGGAAAGGAAGGAGGTCCCATAGATTTTCGACTCATCGGGTACTTGATTTTGTGGCGCAGTTGGCTAGCGCAGTCCCGTGTTGAAGGGAAGATCGCGGGTTCAAGTCCCGCCGAAATCGTAAATTTCCGAGTGGGAACTCGGGGTAATCGCAATACAATGACAAAAAACCTTACAAATGAGGACCTAGTGCAGTATACTCACTCTGACAGAATCCATGACCAGGATCATGTTCTTGAGCGACTCCAATGCGGCTTCTGTCAGCGCGTCGTCTCTTGGCGCGGAGACCAGCTCCCTCTGCACCGCCACCACCTGCAGCCACAGGCTGCCGAAGGAAGGTCTCGGAGAGAGTGCTGAGAGGTGCTGGAGGAACACCTGGAAAAGACAAAAAAGTTATTTTATAAACATGGAAGGAAATAAAGCTGGCAAGGGGGAAACGGTAGTTGTACGCACCCCGAGATCATAACACATGTCACGATCTCACTTGGCATGGCGGAGACTTGTCCAGGCGGAGACCTGTCTCGTAGTCTTTCCGTCTAATGTTAAGATTAATTGTCTCTGTCTCATACGGAGACCTGTCTCGTAGTCTTTCCGTCTAACGTTCAGGTCTATTATCTCTGTCTCATACAGAAACAAAAGGATAGAGTCAAGAATAGTCTCAGGCTCGTGTTTCGGTAGCCATTGCTTTAAGACAGTACATGTCCTCACTCCGCTACATTGTTTCTATGGGCACAGGACTGTAGCAGTTAATGCAATAGCAGCAGGTAGCTGGGAAACATGTGGAATCATGTTTCCCAGCTACCTGCTGCTATAGCATTAACTGTCTTATCCACAGTACACAGAGTCCATCCTACCTTGTATACCATGCTACCTTGCACATGATGTTACTGACCATAGCTGTGGCGTCGGAGCGGCGTGATAGCTGCTCCATCAATAGGAACATAACTAAATGGAAGCAGGCTACCCAGCTGCCGCCTGCTATAGCATTCACTGTCCTATCTACAGGACATTAAAGTCCACTGTACCTTGCACATGATGGTATTGGCCCTAGCGGTCGCGTCGGCTCGGCGTGGTAGTTGTTCCATCAATGGGAACAAAACGGTGTGGAAGCAGGCTTCCCAGCTGCCTCCAGCCATGGCTGTTAGTCCTGGGGCTAAGAGTGCTCGTTGGAGGTAGGCTATAGCGCTGTTCGCCACCTGGAAATATTTATAATAATCGTGTTGTACAATAGATAAAGATATGCAGACAGCTATATTTGAATACTATGGGTTTTTTTTTTACCAAAGTACACACATTTAACTTAGTATGTGTAGATACTTTGTAAAAAAATAATGGTAGGTACGTAATTCCCTACTCTTTTCTCCCAACAAAACCCCAAGCGAGGACGGAGCACTTCGCACTTTTTTGATAGCTTTTCATTGAACACTGCCGTGGATCGTGACTTGAGACGACTCTTTTATCTGATACATGATCCCTGTCTGTTATCTGATACGCGTTTGAGTTATCAGAGGTCTTGTAGGGAAGAATCTTGTAGGAAAATTTTGTTTGGGGCATATAAACGAGCTTTAAAAGAATAAAGAGGGTCTTTGCAAAATTGTTCTATAATTGCACAACGAAATGTTTTGCTATTTCTAGATCGAATCTTACCTGTTTCCGTCTATCCGTACAGAACTGAGCAATTCCTTGAAGCAGCGGCATCCACGCGACGTCCCATAGGTCATATTCCTCCGCACCTAAAACCACATAGACACACTTTGATGTTAAACCATTCAGAGCGAGTGTTATCAGGCCTATTCATGAAGAAAGCTGCCTAACCTAGGCTACGTAATAAGGCGAGTGGTAATATTACCTAAAAAGTATTTATCTTTATTTTTACCATGTTGGCCAATACATTGGTCTTAGGGCCTCTATTATGTGTATTCTAAATTTCATTTGTTATATACCTCAGTGTAAATAATTGTGTATTTAACGCTGTTTACCTTCTTGTTCAGCCTCATCTCGCCACCACTTGAAGATCTGAGCGGCGCGGCTGTGTAGCGTGTGCATTAGATCTAGCAGCTGGAACAATACATAATAAAATTATTTTGTTTATAAATAACCGTTTGGGCGCCATGCCATAAACGAATTCCCATGTTCTTTACGCCAAAGCACAAAGTGAACTAAAAATATTCTAAACGTTGTTGGCGCTGATGGGTCTTTATCTTTAGCGATACGATTTTTCTGCCTCGAGACGCCTAGCGTGTACAAAGTGACAGACTAGAAAATAAATGAAAATATAAGCCCTGGCGTTTAGCAATACGATTTTTCTGCCATGATAGTCGCCTAGAATGTACAAATAAAAGAGACAAAATCTTAACGCTCGAAGTTTTCAATGGTACCTCGCCCAGCTCAAGTGCGGCCATTCAAAATACTGCCGTACTCCGTATGGCCGAGGGGTATCTATTATTGTACGCATTTTAACTTTGACTGATTTGGATCAGCGTTGCCACGCCGCCGCGCGCCGCACCGGATCGCTGAGGCAAAGTGAGTAAAGAAACTATCTTTTAAATAATATACACATACCTGTATGACGGCCACAGAGGAGTCCAGATGGAAAATTGGATTGAAGAGTCATAGAGTCATCAAACCAGCACATACAGAAAGGCTGAAATGAAGCTGTCAAACACCAAATTTCCTGCTCCGGTACTTCAAGGAGGTGGGCTGGTAGGGCCTGGTTAGGTTCGGTCAGGGAGGCTAATGCACAATACACTCCCATGCAGATCTCAGTTCCCCCACTTAGAATTAGACATACCTGTATGCTGACCATATGGTATTGATCCAAGGTATCGATCTCCTCATCACTGGACTCCTCGTTCCGGCGGCGGCGCGCGGAGTTGGACCGGGACTTGCGATCCTCGCCAGACTTGTTGGACTTCTTGCCTGTGAAAATTGAATCAGAATCATATATAATTTATTATGAATGTAACCGGGTTAACTACGAACCTAGTTACTGTTGGAAGAACACCAACGTATCATCAAACTACTATTGTATTAATCGTAAAATCATCAGAACTACTTAATCGTTTATTTTGTTTAGGTTTACAAAAACACAGG
Organism: Eupithecia insigniata; assembly: GCA_947859395.1. NCBI lineage: Eukaryota > Metazoa > Arthropoda > Insecta > Lepidoptera > Geometridae > Eupithecia > Eupithecia insigniata. The sequence continues at coordinate 12,612,648 of OX402011.1, forward strand.
GTTTTCCTTCTTTCTTCCTTAAAAAAGCTCTAAGAATATGTGAACTTAAACACATGGTTCGAAATTGGTTTTCTCCCATTCTTCCTCTTTTCTAATAACGGGAAATTTGTAAAAAGGAACTTACTTTTAACTTAAGGAAGTCGATGTTTAAAAATAATAAGAAGTTCTACATGGGCGTTGCAAAATAATCAATTTGCAGAAGTTGCTTTTCGGTGGCATTAGCATACTATTTTTAGAGACAAACAAGCTTTACAACGAAACTTAACTGTGTGAGTTTTTAAGCGTGAATAAACGACCACTAGCTGTTCTCCGCGGTTTCACCCGCATTAAATTTGTAAGCCGTTTAAGTAAATATCCCATGGGAATTTGATGTTTTACCAGGACAAAAAGTAGCCTATGTTACTCTCCGTCCTTTCAACTAACTCTATGCCAAAAATCTAATCTATTTGTTGCTTAGTTAGGGCGTGAAGGAAGGACAAAAAAAACAATAAACACACTATCGCATTTATAATATTAGGATATACCATCTAAAGTGACAATATACCTGCGTGTAAGGTGGCTCGTGCGAATATCCTTACAGCGCGCACGGCGGCGCGACAGTTGTGCGGCGTGACATGCGCCACGTCACGGATAACTAGCGCTAACGCCTCGCAGCATCGTACTAGGGCCGCCGTGCGGTGCGGTCGCAGGCGGACGTCGCCGAATTCTCCGCAGTCTATGCTAGGGGCGGATGAGTTCTTCACCTGTGGATGGTTGAAAAACTTAATGGTTAAGCTTTAGTCGATGATCAAGTCGTTCAAGTGTAAGAGAAATGAGAACGGTCCCAGAATCGACCGCTGAGGTACTCCTAACTTAATGGTAGAGCCACAGTATAAATAAAGCATACAGTAGGCCGACGCGTATGATCTCGCGGCAAATTCCGACAAGCGACGCCATAGCGTATTATATGTACGCCAGGGATGTCAGCTGTTAATGTCAAATAAATACTTATTTTTTCATTACCACGAATATTTTTTCATTTGAAATTCTATGCACGAATTAGAATCAGAATCAATAACTTTATTTCTTTAGGCTTACAAAATAAGCACTTAGACAAGTCAAATTATCACGTTTATCGTTTTCGAAAACACGATGGCGTAGATTACGACTATGCTGTTTTTTTTTAATCCAAGATGGCGCATATTTTTTATTTAAAATATTACTCATGTGTATCGCTTTTGACTTACTCTAGGTGCGGCAAATCCCCAAAAGACAAGGTATAACGCTGATTTAGCGTGCGTAAAATAGATGAACATAATTTATTGTGGTTTACCATAATCCACCCCTGTGCTTGAGGTGAGTGAGACAGTTCGCTTTCAGAAGACGCGCTGGTCGGTCTTCTGTCGCTCTCGTCTTCTGAACCTTCGGAGCGGCTCGATGCTGAAATACATGAAGTAATTTAGTAGGAATTATTTAAACGATATGTTGAAGATTTGCCTGCTGATTATAGATGTTTGTTTCGCGACAGATTTCCGTAGCGAAATCGCGTCATTGTTGGCGAGAAAAAAACATGGAAGAATTGGGGCCGAAATAACAAGAATACCGCGATGAATGGCAAGCATGGGGAGTGGCTTACTAAATGGCTGGTGATGGTGCTGTACTTACTGCTAGCTAGGACAGTGGCCGACGATCGCTCCACGGGCCAGGCGCCGGCGCCCGCGGCGCAGAGCAGCGCGAACACGACGTCCCACTCCGCGCCTGAATGTACGTTCTGAGCTGAGGTCTTTACAAGCTCGTATACACCACAGGATATCTGAAATAAAGGTGTGAGAAATATTTGAAACGAAAATATTTGAGTTTAAACGCATCAGAAAGACGTGATAGACGTTGATAAACACCGACACTCTAGTCGTAGTTCCAGTGAAATTTGTATTCTCATTTAGCACTCATCATCATCATCAGCCCGTACACGTCCACTGCTGAACATAGGCCTCCCCCAAACGACGCCACGAATAGCGGTCCTGAGCCGCCTCCATCCAACGACTCCCTGCGACCGCTACGATGTCGTCGGTCCATCGAGTGGGAGGTCTTCCCACACTCCGTTTCGCATTGCATCGCGGTCGCCACTCGAGAACCTTTACTCCCCAGCGGTTATCGGTTCTACGAGCTATATGGCCTGCCCATCGCCATTTCAGCCTGCTGATTCTGAGAGCTATGTCAGTAACTTTGGTTCTTCTACGAATTTCCGTATTCCGGACCCTATCGCGTAGAGAAACTCCGAGCATAGCTCTCTCCATAGCTCGCTGGGTGACTTTGAGCTTATGCACAAGGCCTATAGTGAGCGACCACGTCTCGGATCCGTAAGTCATCACTGGTAGCACACATTGGTTAAAGACTATACTCTTGAGGCTCTGCGGTATCTGTGACGAGAAGATATTGCGAAGTTTCCCGAACGCTGCCCATCCGAGTTGGATTCGTCGGCTGACCTCTTTATCGAAGTTGGATTTACCTAGTTGGACCATTTGGCCTAGGTCATTTAGCACTTTGTTCTCATTATTCAAAAACTGCACTGTTAATTGTGCTGTTGCCATCTGTTCATGTCTCGCGTAGAATAAAAACGCTTTGAAATTGTATTCAAGAGAATCACGCCAGCAAATAGAAGTTAGTGTTTATGGTCTCGCAACACAAATCATTGAACAAGAGGACCATGACAAGAGGCGGTGTTTTGTCTCTGTCAACAAACAAAAGCTTAATTAAACTATTTCCATGAATCGGACACGGGCAGAAAAGTGTCAAACCAGACACATGTTGTAAATAACATAGAAGTGAGGTCCAGCCGATTTGCTGCCGCACAAACCGTCAACTTCAGGTTGATTGTATTAGTTTGTTTTACAGAAGATGTTAGAATGTTGAATCCATTAGATACTCACTACCACCGCCTGCTGGTAGAACAGTTTGTAAGGCAGCGCGAACAGCACGGCGCCATGCTGCAAGGCTTGCGGCGCACACTGGTGGCAGCGCAGCAGCCGCGCCGCGGTGCGGAGAAGTGCGGTCAGTGCGCGCGTCAGGCAGCCCGCGCTGCGAGTCGCGGCCCAGAGGGTCACGCGCTGCATGTGGCTGCCGGCTTCGTCCCATACGGTGGATAGGCGGTCTCTGGGGGATGAAAGGACAGTTGAGTAGTTATCACGAAGTGTGCTTCTATGGGGCAATAGCACAGATGTGCAAGATCTGTTGATTATGCAGAAGAAATGTGTGCGTATCCTAGCAAATATAAAAAGAACGGACAGCTGCAAACCTTTTTTTAAGAAGTTTAAAATTTTAACCTTGCCATCTATTTACATATTAGAACTCTGTAAGTTTGTGCGAAAATACCCTAACTTGTACAAAACACTCGACGAACTCCCCAGAAAATACCCACTTAGACCAAGCAGAAACAAAATCATACAACCATTGTCTAACCTGTGTATGCACAGTACCGGCCCTTATAAAATGTCCATAAAAATATACAACAAACTACCAAACATACTAAAAGACATTGAATTCCGATTTTTTATTCATTAATAAATTAAAATAAATCTTAATTGAAAAATGCTACTATGACGTAAATGATTTTTTAAACGACAAAATGAAATAAAAAATAATGTCAAAAATTTTATTTGAATTAATTGACTAACAATAATCGGGTCTTTTTATTATTATTACCTATATTAAACTAGACAAGTAGGTACTACTTACCTCGGTACCTACATATATTTTGTTTTAACCATAAACAACCTCGGCCTGCCTTCCACTTGTTGTTTACGCCCAACAGGGTTCACATTGTGATACTTACTTAACTAAATAATTAACCTACCTATTAAGCCAATGTGATGACAACAATAAATATATTGAGTATTGAGTGGCGCAGCCAGTTCGGATTGAGGTATTTTGAAAGGCACCGGTAAGATTGCAAAATGTAGACTGGTGCAGCCGGGTGGGATCGGAAATTTTCATAAAGATTTTCTTTGCCCGCAATTTAAGACGATTGATCACACGTGAAACAGGTAATACTTACTGTATTACCTGTTTCACCAAACAGGAAACCAAACAGGATTCATATTAGGTGCTTGACATTAGCAGTGCGTCACGTATTTGTACTTTGTACCTTCGAGAGTTGTTTCACGCATAATAGACCTAGCCGAATACCTTAAGATTGTCGATATGCGAAATGCTATGATTTATTTATTATGATTTTATGTATACAGGTATTGTTCTTAGATGTAGGTAGTTTAGTGGGTACAAGCTGAATAAAAACCTGGTCAGGGTTTAATCTTTGAATAGTCAGTCTAAGATCGATTTCCACATAACACAAGATTCACAGAAGACAGTTGATTTTATAGGGCAATAATTCCAAGCTACCAAGTTTTCCTAAGGTATTTAGGCGAGTTAAAATTTGCTAAATCACAGCAGCAGAAGTATTTTAATAACCTGAGTTTGCTTGTTGATAAACAACTTACCTATTTTGTACCAAAGTCTGTCCGAGAAGCTCTAAGAAGAATATCGTGATGTCTTCCAACTGTGGATTCAACTGCAAACTGTCGGCGTCTGGCGGAGTGCCCACTTGTATCATAGCTCGGATCAGCTCCTGTAAGACGAAACGTCAATGTTGACATTCAACCGTAAACTTTCATGCATTTTCAGAGAATAAATATTAAGAGACCTAAAATAAGAGGCTTGCAGCTTAATTCAGATGGCCTGGACAAAACGTATATTTTATTTGCTCTGGAATCGAGATGATCTAGCTAAACCAATATTTAAATTTCGAGATTCGGATCAGTGTTTCGAAGATTACCCGTTACAAAAACTTGCATAATCCCATTATAGAGTATCCTATCTCAAAGAATATTCTTCGCGCATTATTAAAGACTTGAATATCGAGTGTCGATTATGTTGGTACAAATCCTAAATTAAACCATAGATGAAGAACATTAAACCATAGATGAAGAACATTAAACCAAATCAACAACACCACAAAGTAGAAAAGGACTGCAAAATGTTTAATGATGTCAAATAAATGCAGTTTTTGTAAATAGAAACCGAATCGACACCAGAATTCTTATACAATATATTATAATAATTGTACCTGTAAGCTCTCAACTTGCAAGAACTTGGTCTCAGTGATAAGCAGTCCAGGCAGGTTGCACTTAGCGACGCATTCTGTCGCCGCGTCGATTAACGCCTTCTCGTGAGGGGTTGGGGCTCGGATACCTAGAGATAGACAATGTTAACTTGTTATTAATGTAAACGGGTTAACTATGAACCTAGGCTGTGTTGGAAAAACACCAACAAAAAAAAATTGTATACTGTTGTGTGTGACCTAGTTGTATCGGTTTATGGATCAATATGAATAGGAGAAAAAGTGGTGTAGATTTGAGCAACTCATCGGAATATTTTTATATCTTTTGAGGCAGGCCGGCGCTTCGGGATTTTTAGTTAAACAACTATATGTTCTGACCTATCAAATCTAGTTATACTTACCTCTAGATTCATGGCAATGATTATGATAGGAAAAACCATAACCATCTGGCAACAGACAGGATTGTTTTGTATGGGAAACAACTACAGTGTCATAGAATATGTTTGACGTTTCAGCCAATTTTCTAACTACGCCACGAATGCTATAAAGCTAAATATAGTAGGATATTGTACCAGTTTCTCCTAGTGCGATGTAGGAATAGATACTGGACAGCAGGCCGGCTTCGTTCCCACGAGGCTCCCGCGCCAGCGATACCACGCCCGTTGGAGACAGGTAGTCTTCTACGTCTGTCAGAGTCTGTGGAATGCAAACTTGATTTAACATTTGTTCGATAACAAGAGAAAATTTCGTGGTGGCAGTATACGCTCGATAAGCTCAGAGACGGGCCGGGCACGAGTTTGCACATACTCGGGTTCCATCGTAGGCTCAGCAGTTTTGTATGATTATGCTTTTTTACACTAAACTACCTGTCGATGTCCGAAACTTATGTTTCCAAGAATTTAGCAGAAAAGTTAGATTATTTTTAATGTTAAAATCATATTATGATACAGACGAAGCTCTGACCGATGAATTCTGTATGTAGGTTACCTACTAGATGCATATTATAATGCAATTTGTTTATAATTATTATTAATTCTGTTAATTGTTAACTATGTGTACATGTATCAAAACGGAATCAAAGAATTGAATTGAATTGCTCTCGTCTTGTCTCGGTTACAGTTAAAGTAAGACGACGATAGTATACATGGTGCCTTTAGTTGAGAGGACGAGCGTCCGAGACATTCGGTACTGAGATTAACCTTTTTTTGATTGATTAAGTTTATTTGTTTGTTTTAATTATCAGTATAACGTGTGGCATGGTGTGGTCGACTCGGGGTCTTCGTAGCGTCTCGTCTTGTCTCGGTTAAAGTGAAAGTAAGACGACGAGAGTATAGCTACATGGTATCTCTTGAGAGAAAGAGCGTACGAGCGGGACATTTGATGAAATGTCTCGGCGAGTATGTACTGCCGGCATATCATACAAAGTCCGGTACCAAGATTAACGGAGAGAGGTTTTTGTTTGTTTTAATTCATCAGTATAACTAACCTTGGGTAGCAGTAGTCCTACATAGAGCGTGTTCACGATCTCCAGCAGATGTCGCCACGAGTCGCGCAGCGCATGCGCGTGTCTCGCCGCCACGGCGCACGCGCGGCGCAGTGCCGCCTGCGCTTTCAGGGACTGACCGAGGGATACACCTAGGGATAGGGGAATGTTCAATGATAGTAAGTAGAAAAGTCAAGATGGCGACGTGTAGGAAACGAGCAATCATGAATAAGTGGCTAAAAATATATGTTTTTTAATCAATGCCATTCAATGTAATGCATGTGTGTCGATTCCTACATGTGAAAACGTGCCAAGCGATGGCTCGGAGTCAATGTCATTTTCAAAGGACAGAACGAGGCATAAGTCTCAAAGTTTAGCGTCGGTTTAGCTTAGATCCCATTATCCTGAGTAACGTCAGCGCTGACACTAACCTATAGCGATGTAGCCAGCATGCGGCGGTGCTAACAGCCCAGTGAACTTGCAGAGCGTCAGCATCAGAGAGTCCAACGTCAGCGCGTCAGTGGGCAAGCGAGCCGTCAGCGCGGCGGCCCGCTCTAGCCCTTGTAACGCCGTCAGTGCTGGACTGTCCCGTGCTAAACCCCTTTCGACTTCGTCAGCAGTCGGCGGGGTAGCTCGCTCGAAGGCTGCCGATAGTGCTGATAACTGGGGACAATGTTCAAAAGGTTAGAGATTTTCTTTGACAGAAACACAAGATGTTCTTGAGTGGAGACTGCAACCATACGTAGTATAAGAACACCTATCGGTCAGGTGCAAAAGATTGCGGACGACTAGCTTATGTTTGACAGAGCTACGGTCGAGTGTGGCGAGCGAAGCAAGCCGTACTGACATCTAATTCTAAGGGGCACTGAGATCTGCACTGACATCTCGCATGAGTGATTTGTGCATTATGTCCCTGCCTAACCAAGCCCTAACCAGGCCATCTCCTTGAAGTACCGAAGCAGGACTTTTGGTGATTGACAGCTTCTGACATCTTGTCCTACTACGATGAGCGAGGCGAGTCACACGAACTCACACAGCGTGGCGCGCTGATACAGCCTGACCAGGTTTTTATCCCGGAAAAAGCTAGTGCTCGATACACTTACCGCAGGCGGCGCCTCGAGCGTGCGGTAGCCCCACCGGCCGTGCCGCCGAGACGTTGTAACACACATCTAAGATACGTGTCTCTGACTGGACCGACGCATTTTTTGGTATTCACTCCTGATAGACTTACCGCGGGCGGTGCTGCCAGCGTGAAGAGACGTGCGTGGTGCGGGTGCACGCTCGGCTGCATGCGGTAGCGGCCGCCGGGCGTGCCGCCGCGACGTTGTAGCACGCGCCAGAGGTACGCGTCTCTGACTGGACCGACGCGTTCTGCTGGCATTACCATCTCTTCATTTCTGTAAATAAGGCAATAGGATAACGAGAGATAATGAATAAGGACTTTGGCATCAAGGAAATTTACCATAATCATTTCGTATCCGCTATGGTTTCTCTTCTTTAAATTTATTTTTTACCTTGCTCTAGGCGGGATTTAAACCAAGCGCTGTATTACGAAATTATAACATTGACTCGGAAGTTTTAAGTGCGCTGGTGACCGATTAAAAGCATCATCGATATGTGCAGGGCAGGTGATTAAACCCACATTCTTACTAGAAACTAACAAATGCCGTTTATTATGACATAAACTAATACACAATCAGCGGCAAACTTAAAATAATCTTATAATTCTTTAATTAACCCTTTGACCGACGTAGTCAACTATACATAACAAACCACCTGAGGACCATCGCCAACGACGCTTAGAATAACTTTTTTCACTTTGTGCTTTGGCTTAGAGAACACGTAATGCGTTTTTGGCGTGACACCCAAAGGGTTAACCAAGAATTATCAGGACGGGATATAACGTAGGTCTTACCGTACCTTAAAATCACGCCTGTAGAGTAGAATATACAATCTTATAAAAATACACATAACCAAAGAACTTACTTGATAGAATGAAACACTTGCTCCAACATCCCCTGCTCGAAGTCCCCCGATCCATTGCACCCTCGTAGGTTCTTCACAAAGTCCTCCACAGTCATCGGAACATTCAGCTTCTTAGCGTTGTGATTGTGCTGGTCCATGTTTAACATGATCACTGCGTATGCGAGCCGGAATGCAGCGTCGGTGTTAGCGAATGGCTCGCCGTTCGTTGACTGTGAAGTTGCACAAATGTTATTTTTAATGGACAGGAATGTCTTGTTGATATTTTTGTGTGATTGAATAACAACAGTGAAATGCTTGCTATTTGTAATCGTGTATACTGTTTGTTAAGCTAAACTTTATATTATTAAAAGATTAATGTTGTCAAATTGAAAAATTTACGTTGACAAATCTAACTTCGTTGTCGATGCACCATACTCCCATTTGCATAGGTAAAAGTTCTAGGAGGCAAAGATTTTTGACAGCTTTTCAGCGGCTAGAACTTTTATAATCATCTCACTATCTCTCAAAAATATTTGCTAAAAGGGAACTAATTATAGGGTAGAGCTCGCAAAAAAAAATTGATTCAGGCGTTTCTTTACGGAAATCCATTGCAAAATATTAGAATGAAAAAATATTTAGTAACAATTCCGCGTATAATCAACTCTGATAATATAAATCATCAAAGTTGTCTACTAGTCCAGCCAGTGATGTTGCCTCTCCGAGCTGGCGCGAGGAGTTCGGAGAGGCAATATCACTGGCTGGACTGGCCGGCGCGAGAAGCTCGGAGTCACTGGCTAGACTCTGTCGGTGTTGCTTGGCAATCTCAATGTCAAGGTCAAGTATTGGTGGTGTCTTGAAGAGGTCTCGTGGAGAGAAGAAAAACTAGTTGACAACTTACTTTGATGATATGTACATAAGTGATATTATAATGTGCTAGTGGTTTCTTTTTCACTTCTTCCACTAGTGGACAAAAAATTGAAGTGAAGAGAATATCAATAACACCTTATTTCTTATTTGATAATAATAAATATGTTTATAGTATAAAATTTGACTTTTCTACTTAGACACAATAAGCACTTGCTTATTTTGTAAGCCTAAAGAAATAAAGTTATTGATTCTGATTCTGATGAATACTATCAGTCGGTTATACGCGGAATTTTTACTATTTTTTTTTCTTTCTTATATATTGGTTAAGCTCGCCTTTGCCATTATATTTCTAGTTTTTATGTTTTATAATATCGTGCAATAAAGAATTAAGAATGAGAATTTACTAAGTCTTTTCGTGAGACTGGTTATTTTTATGATCCTTTTGCTTTAGGGGCAAGAAATAGTCTTGTAGCATCAAAATATTCTTCATTCTGAGCCCCTGGTATATATCTGGTACTATATTCCACACTCACATGCCATCTCTCCGCGAATCTCTCCATGACTAGGAAGATGAGCGGTGCCTCGCCTGGTAGCCTGAACGTCTCCAGGTACAACCGTAGCGCCTGGTCGATCCTGAGCCCCTGGTACTCGAAGCTGTCTGCGAAGGCACCTAGAACGGATGGACCGTCGTCCTCCTCGCCTCGGGAGGAGCGTTTGCAGATGTATTCACCTAGAAGAAATATAATTTATGAAGACATAAAACTCTTCCAATTCAAGCAAAAGTAAATAACATTAAGATATATATTTTCCAATCACGCCGGAGGCCTTATGAAATGGACGTATTAAGCCAAAATGGATTTTAGACCCCCCCATACTGATGATCAACTTCTGTTCTTCAACATTTAGGTTTTTCTTTTAGCTTGTCTTTAGTTAGTATGACCAGAGTAGACAAGAACATACGTAGAGCAGAAAATTTTGCACCTGACTGACTCAACAAAATACTCAGTCTATATGAGATAGACTATTTTGTCGCGACCTTGAGCCGGTCCGGGGCGGAAGTTTCCGCTCTACGTATGTTCTTGTCTACTCAAATGGTACGAGTTTATTATGTGCTGGTTTAAGCAATATACATACTGGATAAAATCACACCGCTGTACGGTAACAATCAAACATCAAGGTCATCTGGGAGAGATGGCTCTTGAGCGATAAGACTTAATTTTGCTCCAACTCGAAAACGAACAATCTAATATAGTAAAGGTTTCACTTCTTTACTTTACCTTAAAAAGATTGAAGTGAACAAAAAATCAAAGTGATCACTTTATTTCCCTGTTTTACTTATGTAATTTTAATTTTGTGACGTGTTCAAGAGTCCTGTAAGGTCTAAAGGAAATGAAGCACTTTGAGTTTTGAGTTTTTGAGACAGCTCATTATAGCTTATTCGTTAATTATAATTTTTATAATTTTCAAAATAATAATTAACGAAATTATTCTAAATTATATGTGTAAAGTGTTATATATCTATTATGATATATATTTATCATCTTGCCCATGTTCGGGTCTCTTAGAAACCTAAGAGAGAATCCGAAGTGAGAAGTGGCACTATTTAGTGGCACTTGTTGAGGGCGAGCGGAGTCTGAGTACCCACCCCGTGATTTTGTAAGAAATCTATTCTAACTAACGAGGCATTCGCGACCTTATTAGGTAGTTATAAAGTGGTATATCGTACCAATCATCTTCTTATCCAAGTCTGGATTCTCCCTTAGAAACAGCGCCACCTGGTGAGGGTCGAGAGGAGTCTTGAGTACACCGTGCTCTTGCAAGAATTCAATGCCTCGTTCGGGTTTCTGGTTGAAGAGTTCTGTGCCTAAGGTTACCCACTGGAAGAGAGAAAAGAGATTTTAATATTTTAGGCATATTATGTGCAGTAAACACCGTGAAGTAATAACTGATGTCGTGAGTCACGTGGACTCTTACTACCGAACTAACGGCCGTACCGTAACATCTATTACACTAACCTTCTTCATATTCTTCACATTATCCAACTCTGCCTCTGTGGGCACGTCGGCCGAGGGTTTGTGCCTCGCCTGCCGCGCACCGGTGAAGTAATGACTGATGTCGTGAGTCACGTGGTCGCTCACTACTGAACTGTCGTCCATGCCGCCTGGGAATAGAGATCAAATTTGAGTGAGGTTTTTAGTTTTTCCACGAGACTAAGCTAGCAACCGATAGCTTCACTCGATTTACTTGGCTAAGCGATTCTTTTGTTTGTATTTGACATATTTCGCCGTTTAGCTACACCGTTTAGCTCGAGTGGAAAACCAGCCTTAAGAACGGAACGGATAGCCTTAGCCTCCATACAAACGTACTTTCCGCTTCATTTGGAAACTATGTCCCCGCTCTTATTGAAATTTTTCATACGTAATCGGATGAAAAATAGCTATGTGTGTAACGGTTTAGTTTTTCAAAAAACATAATGATCTTTGAGAGCGAAACTAATTTTGACCACCAAATCGAGACATTTTCAAGCGATTTTTATGCATGATAGACACCTTTGTTCGAAAATCTGTCGCGTTGTAAACATCCTAAATATATTCAACATTATAAATAATCAAAAATGTTTCTGAAGTCAATAGTTTATTCAAAATTAATCGGAAAGTACGAAAAAATATCAAAAAATGGTGCCGACACACGCACACAGCCATATGACAGCTTTGTATTTGATGATTAGACGCGCTTTCTCCCCAATAGCGCGCCCCATTTCATTCGACGTCAAAAAAAAACAACAACTAATCCGTATGGGCCGAACCGTTTCCATTTGGGAAATGTTCGTAGCTTTCTAAAGGAAAACAATATTAGAAAAACTTTTGACCGCCCGCCAGCCAAAAATGTCAGATACAAATTAATGAAATTCTTAGAAGTCATCATTTAAATTACATTTACATACTTCTTTCGACTTTAAAAGCTTTTTAGAATTTTGCGTCACACAAAAAATTATTATTCGTTTTAGAACTCTAAACTAAAACAAAATAGAAGTGAAACTCACCCAACTCCAAAGTAACATGTCCCCCCCTCCCATATTTCTCATCCCCTTCTTCCAAAACCGGGTACTCTTCTATCTTCTCCTTATTAGCATTCACCCCAAACTCTATTGCTTCCAGAATAGTCAACAACGCTTCCAGCGACAACTGATGTATCTCATATGCCGTCGACGAAACTACATTCTTCGATAGCAGTTTTGTCACTTCCTCAAATACATTCATGCAATATACATCACAATCGTAATTAAGATATAACTCCGTACATAGACCGGGAGTTCTGAAGAATTGTTTCAGGCTTTCAAGTGCTAGATGATGGATTTCCTTTAGTTCGTAGATAGCTTTGCTCGTGTCAGCGGATATGATTTCGATGAGTTTCTTGAAGAAGGCTTCCATTTGGAATTTGAGGTGGAAACGCATCGCTTCGAAGAGAAGGAATGATACTTGAAGGTCGAGCGCGAAGATTGATATCCGCTCTGTGCTTAGGAGCTGTAAATAAACAAGAGCTGGTTATATAGGGTGGATTTGCACGGGGCTGTAAGAAGAGGTACCTTAACCGGTGTACTAACAGGAAAATTGTATTATCCATAATTTTATGAGAAATTTCCATTCACAGATTTTTAAATAATTTACAGTTCGCCAGAAATTAGTAAACCAATACAACCTGTCTTCCTTGCAAGATATATATATATGAAGAAAGAAGGGCGTTCAACCCGTGGGTACCGTCTAGACTGGCCCGTGACTCTACAAAATCCCTAGCCACACACCATTTTATTAGCAATAGAGTGGTGCACATTTGGAACCTGTTGCCGGAGGACATTGTATCGGCCACATCTATAAAATGCCTTCAAGAATAAGCTCAACAACTGGTTACGAGACAATAAAAACAAACTGAAAAAAGTGACGCAATGACAATATTCAGCACTGTGTGATATAGACACATCAGCCACAGGCTGGTTGTCTATAATCTAATAAATAAATAAATTGGGCATTCTAGACAACAAAATAAAATTAATACCAATCGATCATGTTTCTTATACCGATCAAAAACTTATATCGCAGTAACCGAGGTTGGGATCCTAAAACATAATCCTCCTTGTACAGTCGGGTAAAAGGTCAGAAATCGCAGAAACTCTTCCTCGAGCCTCGCTAGTTGTGGTCCATGTCAGTGTTGACATGGTAAGACAACTAGTGTATTATATTGTATTTCCCTGGAAGAAATCGCTTCTAAGCGATAAGGCCGCCCATTGTACTTGTTTATGTTAATATCTATGTGTTTTATTTGTCTTTGTGGTGTACAATAAAGAGTTTTGTATTCTATATTAATCGGAAACTTATACTAATCTTATTAAGATTGTGCCATAAGCAATTTAGTGTTAGAAATCGTTATTTATCTCCGAATCTGTGAAAGCTACTACCTTCAAATTTATGGAAATGATACTTTCAACTTTTATCTTGGATTACGTGTTTTAAAAACACGATTGGTGAAAATTTTCTCGATAAAATATTATTTTGAATAATACATGTTTTGCACAAATTTTGATATTTCTCTCAGGAACAGCACATTTTATTTGTTGGGTTTTTGTTTTGTCAAGAAAGCTTGAAGTATTTCATGAGTTATGTTTTTTAATTTTTCGATTGGTTGTTTAATTAACTTGTAATTAGATAAAAACTCATTTTTTGCGCTTCCGCCTTTCCAAAAACTTATGCTCTGTCCCGCTCCTATGAACGCAACATCCTATTGCTATCCTTTTTACAAAATGGCGCGCAATGCGCACTCTTAAAAGAGAATTTTGTCTAGTGTCGCGGTTACAGCAAGTGGGCCAAGCAATCTGCACGTGGAGCGCTGTGTACCGTCTTTAACTTGCACATGACATTCTACATATTTATTTTATTGCAATCATTCTTAACTGCGGCTGCGTCCTTTAATGTAGATACATAAGGATTCCACGCAACGCAACTATTACGCATTATGACATCTGAACGTTTGAATGTGTTTGAAAACAGATGCTTTTGAGACACACTTATAGAATAGAATATAATTTATTTCGACACACACATTATGTACATACAAAACAAACAAAAACACAGATCATGGAAGTTTTTATCCTAGGTTACAAAATTGATAGGCGTTAGATCGAGTTTTGCCTCCATGACCCTGTGCCGAAATAGGTGTTGGCTCAGCATGTGCTGAACTGTTACCGCTCAGCGCTGTTTTTCAGCCAAAAACCTTTATGTTGGCGTTATGGACGTCTAGTCGTTACTTATCGTACACGAAACCAACCGACACGTTTCCTACATTTATAAAATATAAATAAATCATTTATTTCAGGCATCGTACGAGTATGAACCTTTAGTCGCATGGCGTGGCGTGTGCTGTCTGATCACTGATACAAGCCCTTCCTAATTTTTATGACAGAATCAGAATCAATAAGTTTATTTCTTTAGGCTTACAAAATAAGCACTTAGACAAGTCAAATTGTATACTATAAACATATACATCATCAGGCCGTACACGTCCACTGCTGAACATAGGCCTCCCCCAAACGACGCCACGAATAGCAGTCCTGAGCCGCCTCCATTCAGCTACTCCCAGCGACCGCTACGATGTCGTTAGTCCATCGAGTGGGTTTACATGTGCAGTACAAAAAAACGTCCGGCCGCTTTAAACATTGTATAAAATAAAATCTTTCCTTTTTGCTCACCATTAGTAGATTACGACAGAGCTGGTCCTTGATGAGAGCCAGCAAGGAAGGACAGGAGGGCAGCGAGTCGGCCGCCACTTCCAGCGCAGTACCGACAAGGGTTAGCCCGAGGTGGACCATGGCCGACGTGTTCTGAGCTTCTAACGGGTTGCTGAGAGATATCAGGAACCTAGAAAATACAGTAATACAAGGATAAATAATAATTGCAGTGCCCTTGCAGGGTGCATGTTTGAAACTTGTTATCATTAAGACCCTTGTACAACATGTTTGCAATAAAAGGTGAGTATTGAGGATTAGAGGTATTATTGAAATAAACTAGGCCTAACTGTTGCATTGAAAAGGTTTGTGGTTGGGGGTTTTGGGGAGCATTAGCATTGCCATACAGCGGGGCAATGCAGCCAGCGTCTTGGGGACGCTTCCGACTGGTATTGATATGGACCAGTTGGGCTATCTGTAGATTGTTTGCAACAGTCTGCAGTTAGCTCAATTGTTTCAATTGTAAATACTAGTTTAATTTCTTTATATTATTTGATTGTTATTTTCTTTGTCAATAAAGAATTTGTTTTAAAAAAAATGTCAAACAAATTCACATACTTATGCATACTTTCTACTTTATGCGTACAGACAATGCTTATACATCTAACAACTGATATGGATTAGTTGAGTCACCCATAGACCGTCGCAACAGTCTTTGTGACATTTGATTTTCTTAAGATCCGATGAGAGTACAAATACTAAAACATTCAGAGGCATTACTAGTTATTACCTGAAGAGCTCCCTCACACAGAAGAGCGAGTAGGGCTGTAGCTGCGGCTGCGACTGCCGGAAGCGAATGCCGCGGTGGTTCACGTACTCCTCAACCTCTTTGTTGTCTGTCGGTTTGTCTGTCGGTTGGGTGTCTGTCGGTTGGTTGTCTGTCGGGGTATTGTCTGCTGGTGGTGGTGTGGAGGGGGGTTGGCTGGCAGCCACGCCATCTGGTTCTGCTGGTTCCTCTTCTGTAAATCAGAATAATTACTGTAACATGATTAGTGTCTCAGTGCACGACAAAACGAAATTAATAGAAAATCTCTTAATCCACCTTCTTTATTAATTATAACTAGAAATATTGGCTCCATTTTTTTACTTTAGAATAGAATAGAATATTTCTTTATTGCACCATCAATACATTTAATATTTGTACAAGAACTTAATAGTAACTATTTCTAGTGTGGTACAATCGGCGGCCTTATCGCTAAGAGCGATCTCTTCCAGGCAACCTTTGGATGGATAGGATTCGTACGCATTAGAGCTTTAGTACTTCTTTTTTCATAAACGCCTGCATTAACGCTATTTCGTCGCCATTTCCGACACATAAAGTGGACTTTATGTAAAGTTAAGAACAACATCTTTATAAAATTTCATTCTTATTAATTTAGTAGCTTCGGCCTGACCAAAACAAAAACAAGCATCCATCCATCAACGTATCAAATTGAATTTTGTAATATTAATGGAATATAATCTGCGGCCGTGGGGCCGCGGCGTACGAATATCGACCCTTCCAACTCAACCCGTGGATGTCGTAAGAGCCGACTAAGGGAACCTACCAGAGGAAGGGTAGCAGCTTCTTTCTGAGTGTTTTTCAATACTAACACTGCGATCACCAATCCGCCTGCCAAGCGTGGTGATTATGGCAAATCCCCCCCCATGGACCATCAACTCGATGGACCGACGACATTGTAGCGGTCGCAGGGAGTCGATGGATGGAGGCGGTTCAGGACCGCTATTTGTGGCGTCGTATGGGGGAGGCCTATGTCCAGCAGTGGACGTGTATGGGTTGATATGATGAATCCGAATTACTTTTTACAGTTCGCACGGTATGTATAAATAAATAAATAATGCTCGACAATCCCCACAGCATCATCTAGCCCCAAGCTAAGCAGAGCTTGTGTTATGGATGACTGATATACTTAATACAATATTTGTATTTATTTATTGAACTAGTACATAAACATATTCTAATTACACTAAGCGAGGCAATGCAGCCAGCGTCTTGGGGACGCTTCCGACTGGTATTGATATGGACCAGTTGAGCTATGTGTAGATTGTTTGCAACAGTCTGCAGTTAGCTCAATTGTTTCAATTGTAAATACTAGTTTAATTTCTTTATATAATTTGATTGTTATTTTCCATTACACTAATATAAAATTTTAATGAATTAATATTAATATGTATAATTTTACCATGAACAGAAGGCTCTTTCTGAGTATCTGTATCGTTACTGACACATTTCTCTAAGAGCTGTGCGATGGGTGTGTTTTCATTAGCAGCGAGGTCCATGGAGGAGTGGCGAGCGTGTTTCTTTGTCTTCACGTCGACTGGCTCTATGGTTATCTCCGCTTCGTTTATGAGGTTCTGGTCTTGGCTGGGATAGAAGATTTTTGTTAGTAACATAAAACTTTAGTTTTATGTTTTGTGTTAGGCAGTAGAGATCAAGTAATCAAAAACTCTTCAGAAAACTGTTGTAATAGGCTATTTTAACTTTTAGTATTGTTATATGGCTTATAGAGAGGAAACTATATTTTTATACTATAGTTATAAATCCTGTGGATTGAATAGAATTCATCTATTCAATCCACAGGATTTATAACTACTACAGATTTTTTCTCGGTTCATCGGCATCACTGGTAATGATGAATCCAAACAACATGAAGGAAAAATCAGTAAATCAGTTATTGCATAAACATCCCAAAACTAAATATTTTACATGGTGGTAGCAGACGTATTCATAAAAACTTTCTCCTACTACTGCCATCTAGTTTTGATAACTAATAACTCATACCTGTGTCTAAGATTTTCAGTTTTACTGTCATTCTCTGTGTCCTCTACTGGAGCTGTGGTTTGTTCACTCGATGACTTGCCGTCTAAGGAGGTGTTACCTAAAACAAAGCAAGTAGTGATTTAGTTCAGATTAGTAGTCGTTAACTGTTTTTGCGTTAACGAAACGAAACCGTTTTCTATAAACAGTTAACAGGGTTAACTAGATGAAAAAATAGTTCATGTAGAAACGTAAACTGTAGTAGGAACAAATAAAAAATAAATTGAATCTCACGCCAACGACCACCCTTAATCACCACGCTTGGCAGGCGGATTGGTGAGAGCAGTGATGGAGTTGAAAATACTCAGAAGGAAGCTGCTGCCCTGTCTCTGGTAGATTCCCTTAGTCGCCTCCTACGACATCCATGGGCTGAGTTAATGGGGTCGATTACGCCACGACATTGTTATACTTACTGATAACTAGCTGCTGCACCGTTGCCCGCGTTTTATCGGGATAGTAAATAGCCTATATGTTATTCCAGCTCCCAAACTATACCCATACCAAATTTCAGCCCAATAAGTTCAGGAGTTTTTGCGTGAAAGTGTAACAAAAATTCATACTCACAAACTTTGACATCCTATTAATATTATAAATGTCATAGTTTGTAAGGATGGATGTATGGATATTTTGATTATTGATTTAAGTAGTTTTTGCGTAAAAGAGGAACTTCCACCCAAAAACTAGGTACTAAACTGATTAGGCTGAAATTTGGTATAGGTATACTTTGGGACCTGAAATAACATATAGGCAATTTTTTATCCCGATAAAACGCGGGCGAAGGCCCGGGCAGCAGCTAGTTTATAATATTAGTAGGAAAGATATACTAACTGTTAACAGCTGTCAAGCTGCGCCTCTTGCTGAGCCGCTCCCGTTTCTTGAGCGACAGTCCTCCGCTGTTGAGTGTTGCGAGCGCGGCCGCGTCCTCCGGTGGGAACTGAGGGAGCCGCATGAAGATCAGCTGCGTCATGTCACGAAGACACTGCTCAGCATTACGGCGAAGGAGCTCTGGGGAAATATAATAAATAAATGATACTGGAATTATTTATACATCATTATCTGGCCCCAAACTAAGCAGAGCTTGTGTTACGGGTACTAGATAGATAACTTTTTTACTGCACACAATCACAAAATACAATACAAAAGGAAATGTTGACAATCAATGAAATACAAAGAACGGCCTTATCGCTTTGATCAATGTCTTCCAGGCAGCCTTGGGATGGATTGGCCATAAAAGAACAATATTATTATTTGACTGATATTCTTAAAACATAAACTTTTCCTGCAGGCATATATAAGACAAATGCCTGCAGAAGTGCAGATCATGCAAACATTTGTCCTGCGGCGGGAATCGATTCGGAACATTCGGCGTCGTAGGTGAACCTTCGCCCCCTGCGCCACTAAAGTCATTTAACACCTGAATATTCAAAGACAACTTCTTAACAGTTTTCAATGAAAATCTGGTAAAAAATCGTCAGATGAGATATGACTGACAATAACTTGTGTTCAGTAATGAGGGGTACCTAAAAACTTGTCGGTACGGCCTATTTATCTGTATAGAAAATTAGAATCCTGAGCGTTAGCGAGGCAATCAAAAGAGGGAAACAGTCCCTGGGGGTACCTAAATGGTTCGTCGGTTCGGGTAAATGTCATTATCGATTTATAACATTTCGGTTTATGAAATCTGTTAAAACAGTCGCCATTTTTTGATTTTACCTTAATTAATGGAAAAAAACTTTATATACAGAGTATATTTTTTTACAATCCCATGAACGCATTTCGTAATTGAATGAAATAAATAAATAAATAATGCTGGACAATTCACACAGCATTATCTAGCCCCAAGCTAAGCAGAGCTTGTGTTATAGGTACTAAACAGGTCACAGGACTTGTTTATAATGTTGGCCAAATGAATAATCCAATCAAGTTTGTGACCTTGAGCGCCGAAAGCGACTTTGTCAGAAATCTACAAACCGCGAAAATTTGGGTATTCGTTTGGCCAACATCATAAACAAGTCTCCAAAAAATCAGAACTACCGGATTTGACGCATACGCTAATGTTAAAAGTTACTGGACTATATATAACACACATTACACCTTTTTACTGAAAAGGTTTAAGAACGGAACGAATAGCCCTTATCGCCATACAAACGTACTTTCCGCTCCATTTGGAAACTATGTCCCCGATCTTATTGAAATTTTCCATACGTAATCAGATGAAAAATAGCTATGTCTGCAGCAGTTTAGTTTTTGAAAAAACATAATGAAATTTAAATGAGAGCGAAACTAATTTTGACCACCATCGAGTCATCTTCAAGCGACTTTTTATGCATGATAGACACCTTTATTCGAAAATCTATCGCGCTGCAAACATCAGAATATATTCTACATTACAAATATTCAAAAATATTTTTGAAATCAATAGTTTACTCAAAATTAATGACAAAGTACAAAAAAAATATCAAAAAATGGTGCCAACACCAAACACACGCACACAGCCACATGACAGCTTCGTATTAAATGGTTAGACGCGCTTTCTAACTCGCTATGAGTTCCGTCGCTTTCATTCTACGTGAAACAACAACAAATCTGCATGGGAAAATCCGTTTCCGTTTAGGAGAGGTTCGTACCTTTCTTAAGGAGTGTTAATTACTTTCGGGAAACTTCGGGAAAAATAGGTAAATAAATGCGATAAGTATCCGTTATATTATTATCTACAAATAATAATGTGTTCAGATCAAGTTTAAAAACATTTATAGACTATTAACTCCGCCGTTGTCGGTCCCAAGACCGAATGAAAAAGGAGGAGGGTTGGTCTTGGAGGAGACGTGCCTAACCGTGAAAAGTCAACGCCGAGCAGAAGGCGGCGGTTAAGTAGCCTGCCCTCCGTGGTATCTTGCGGAATGGCATCCAGTGGCTTTGAGGAACCAAATCACCTCAAAAATACTGATGTGGAAGGAAACGGGAACCCACCACATTACTCTCCCAAGAAAACATTATCATGGAATCAAGTTATAATATGAAGTGTGTTATGTCATGCGATCCGACTGACGCTCGGCGCTTATAGCTACCCGGGCCGATAGGTGGGACATTGGTTACCGATGAAGATGCGAATATATCGATGATAGATGGAGAGAGGTTTTCAGCACAGAACCCAACGAGCCCCTTGAAAACTTCCATACGTAGCCAACACCGAGTAGGCACTTGGAACGTGAGAGGGGTTTTAGAACCTGGCCAACTGACAATTACTGAAAAAGAGATGAACCAACACCAACTGTCACTACTAGGCATATGCGAAACGCATTTGCGTGGCCAAGGCCATTTCAGGACGACTTCCGGTAATACCATGTACTTTTCTGGGCCAGAAAGCGAGAGCAAGAACGGGGTCGCGTTCATAATACCACCGCAGGTGAACAAATATGTCCTTGGTTATCACCCAGTGTCCGACAGAATCATTACGCTGAAACTTAACACCAAGCCGTGCAGCCTGAATCTGATACCTATCTATGCTCCAACCCAGCAAGCTGATGAAAACACGATAGATGACTTTTATGGAATCCTATTGGACGCACTGACATCTATACCTAATATAGAGGTCATTATATGAGATATTAGGGGACTGGAACGCCAAAGTTGGGCAAACATGCGCAGACGATCACATAAGGAACGTAGTGGGAAAATTTGGGATGGGCAACCGTAATGACCGAGGTGAAAAACTCATAGAGATGTGCATTGATAAGAGACTCAGAATAATGAACACATTTTTTGAACATCGCCGAACATACACCTGGAAATCACCTGGGGATCGCTACAGAAACCAAATAGATTATATACTCATCAATCAACGCTGGCGATCCTCCATTTCCAACGTCAAGACTTTCCCAGGCGCAGACTGTGGCTCCGATCACAACCTGCTGGTAGCGTGGTTAGCTCTTCGTTTCAAACACATTCATAAAACATCCCAACAGAAAGTGAAACAGCTTGATCCACTTACATGTCCAATCTTCAGAGAAGCCGTGGAGTCAAAACTTGAACTAGTCGCAGAAGAAAACGACAGCTCAAATGCTCAATGGAAGAACTTCAAATCAGCCGTGATCGATTCGCTTGATAGATGTCTACCAAAATGCAAGGAAAACAAATCTAAGATCTGGCTCTCTGAAAGGACTTGGGACCTGGTGCAGGAAAGGAAGCAGTTGAACAGCAAAGGACCAATGAATGGAAGGATGACGGCAGAATATTCTACACTCTGTAAAAGAATAAAGCAGAACAGTCGCCGAGATAAAAACGACTTCATACTCAACATCTGCCGCGAAATTGAAGCACACGCGATTAAGATGCAGCCCTCCGACCTCTTCAAGAAAGTCCGGGTTATTACCAGAGAGTTCAAACCCAAGTCCTGGGCCATCGAAGACAAAGATGGTAATTTGATTCATGAAACCAGCAAAGTGGCAGACCGATGGCGTGAATACTGCGAAATACTATACGGTGACCCTGTCATCTCAGCCGAAAGGGTAGTACAGATGGACCAGCTAGAATGCGAACCACCTATTATTCGGTCTGAAATCATTTCAGCGATATCTGTCCTAATGACAAGAAAAGCCCCAGGTCCAGACGAGATAACAGCTGAAGTTTTGAAATATCTTGGTGAGACTGGAATCGACAGTCTGCATGACATCTGTAATTGCATTTGGAGGACGGGAGAATGGCCCGACGACTGGACCAAATCCATTATCCTTCCGCTTCATAAAACGTTTTCTTTACGTTTGGAAAAGGAGTCCGCCAAGGCTGTATACTGTCACCTGTGCTGTTCAACATCTATGGAGAACATATCATAAGGAAAACCTGCGAAGAATGGAATGGTGAAATTACCATTAACGGCACCCAGTTAAACAACCTCCGCTACGCCGACTACACCATTCTCTTCGCAGCTGATGAGGCCGAGATGTATACCCTAATGAACAAAATGGAACAATACAGCAATGAAGTAGGACTAGGCATAAATAGGTCAAAAACAAAGATCATGGTCGTAGATCGCGCAGGTAAACTAGAGCTCAGAGGAACACTCAATTTAGAAACAGTCGATCACTTCATTTACTTGGGGTCTAGTATCAGCAACAATGGCTCTTGTGAAACCGAAATACGCAGACGCATTGTGATGGCTAAAAATGCCATGTCCCAGCTCGATAAAATATGGAGAGACAGAAACATAAGCAATAAGACAAAAAACACCCTAGTCGACACCTTGGTCTTCTCCATATTCCTATAGGGAGCGGAGACGTGGACTTTGAAAGCCAAAGATCGCCAACGCGTAGACGCCTTCGAGATGTGGTGCTGGCGGAAAATGCTGCGCATTCCCTGGACCGCGCATAGAACCAATATCTCTAGAACGGAAGCAACGCTTATCAACGGTGTGCCTCCGCAGGATTCTCGAATTCTTTGGTCATATAGCTCGCAAGCCCGGAGACAACCTCCAAAAACTCATCATCACAGGAAAAGGAGCCCAATGCGATGGTCTGACCAGATCCGCACCACACTCGATATCAACATGTCAGTAGCGGTGCATGTTGCTGAAAGCCGGAGCGGATGGCGCGACATAGTACAGAAAAAGCTGTTACCATGATGGGTCACGACCCCCAGTATTGAGGTAACGACGCAAGGAAGGAAGGAAATAGACTAATTTATGCTTAATCCCAAAAAAAACATTTCTTTGTCACCTATCTGTTTTGTGCACCCTACAGATTAACCCTTAACGAGTCTAGTGAACCATAACACAAGCTTTATATAAGAATAATAAACTTACTAGATTTCAGTGCATAGTGTTAGTAAAAGAAAATATGCATTTAATACACAGCATTTCCTTACCCCATTTGAAGTCCCAAAAAACCACAAGGTTGCCTGGGAGAAATCGCTCTCAGCGATAAGGCCGCCTTTTGTACTGTATTTATTTGTATTTTAGATTAAGAGTTTTTATGTATTGTGTGTTTTTGTAGTAAGTAGGTACAATAAAGTGTTCATTCATTCATTGAAACCCGAAGTTCTAACAAATCCAACTGAAATCCCAACAAACCAAAATGAAGTCCCAACAAACCCAACAGAAGTCCCAACAAACCCAACTGAAGTCCCAACTACCGCTCTTATACCTTGAATGATCAGTTTGACACTACCTTTACCTGTGAGTCTGGTTTCGAAGCAGATACGGAAGCAGCTCAGCATTATCTCACAGACACTCTCATCTGTCAGCATTACACCTTCCGGGCTCAGCATTAGTGTGCGGAGGACCTGTAACAGGTAAATAAATAATGCAATATAAATAATGCTGCATAATCTACAATTACAATTACAAAATTCTTTATTGTACACCACGAAGAAAACATTAAAAATAGACATTACATAAAACATGTACAATGGGCGGCCTTATCGCTTAGAAGCGATCTCTTCCAGGCAACCTTTGGATGGAAAGAATTATACGAATTTAAGAAAGGCAGGGGTGTATCTAAAGTTGTCAGAAATAAATAACATTATAAATATCTAACAACAGAGGATATATATTGTCTATAGCAACTTAACTAAATATATAAATGTAGGAGCAATATACATAAATAGATACCTATTCATTTTTCTAAGAGGAAAATTTCATTGACACTAGCTTTGAAAACCGGTAATGATGCTGATTTTCGAATGGATTCAGGCAGTGCATTCCACAACCTTATGGCCTGGATAGAGAAGGATTTGTCGTAAAAACTGGTTCGGTGAGGTGGTATATTTAATACCAGATTTTCTGACGACCGGAGGACACGAGAAGGATTAGGATGAGAATTGTGGAGGAATTCAAAGCGGTCCTTTAAATAGACGGGAGTGAGAGGGTTAAAGAGAATGTTATGAAGAAGATAAAGGATATGGGCATTTCTGCGGAGACGGACAGGAAGCCATTTAAGTTTAGTGCGGAACTCCGAAACATGGTCATATTCCCGTAAGCCAAAAACAAAACGTATACATACGTTTTGGAGTCGTTCTATCTTGTTAAGCTGCACCTCAGTAATATCAAGATAGCAGACGTCGGCATAGTCAAGAATGGGAAGGATAAGAGATTGAGCGAGTACAATTTTAGTGGCAGTAGGCAGGAAGTTACGGAGTCTTCTGAGTGAGGCGGCGGAGGCAAAGATCTTACGACTCACCGCATCCATTTGTGGAACCCAACTCATATCGCTATCGATCAGAATTCCCAAGTTTTTAACACTTCTGCTAAAAGGAACAGTTACGTTGTTAAATTCGATGTTAGGGAGTGTCGACCAGTCAATTTTAGCAGAAGTACGGGAGCTATAATCTACACTGCATCATCTAGCCCCAAGTCAAGCAGAGCTTGTGTTGTGGGTACATAAATAGATATATATTTTTAACCGACTTCAAAAAGAGGAGGTTATCAATTCGTCTATATGTTTTTTTTTAATCAAAGAGTTCACATGGCTGATCTATCAATTCCCTTGGTTGTTCCCTATTTAGGCCCTCTTTTTTTGCGCACTTGGCGATTATCTGTCGTTTCTGGCAATAAGCACATTGTTATTTATTTCTGATTGAGCCATCATTTTAGATTGTTGGTTCGGTTCTGATTCTTTCCACTGCTGGGCTAAGGCCTCTCCCCCAAATCTTTTGACTCGGTGCGTTAATGCGCGATCTCCCAGTGCTACTTATCTCTGAGGAAGGCGTTAAGGTCATCTCGCCAGCGCTTTCGTGGCCGACCTCGCCTGCGGCATCCTTCCGGGACTCAGAGTGAATAAATATAAAAATAGACAAAAATAAATCATAAACACGCAATAATTTGCTAGCATGATAATCGTCATCCACAGATTGATTAAAAAAAATTACCATAAAATGCCTTTCCAATTTTGTGACGATCCTACAATAAACATATTGGATGACAGTTGTTGATCACCTCATTCATACCTGCAATATCTTCATGAGCACCACTCCATCTGAAGAATGGTCTGTCCCGACAAAGCGAGCGTGGGTCACTGCTTCTGCTATATCCTCAACTGTTGCTGGAACGCTCGGGTGGGTTGGATCTACAAGGATAAACAAAGTTTTATCATCAATAATTAGGTAATTAATTGTTATAGAACATTGTCATGTATGTATATACTACCTGTAGATTATTTCTTTTTTATGTTTTAAGATGGAACACATACATAATTATTTTGTTTGCGGAGGAGGGCGCTGATTCCGCTACACAGTTACATCTTTGCTACACAGTTTATAACATTTGCGGAAGTCAGCCTACACTTGTACATTGTTGTGTTCCTAATAAAGATTTTTGTATTTTGTAATAGATTACATTACAGGCCAGGATTACAGGCCGTGGGGCCGCGGCGTACGAATATCGACCCCTCCAACTCAACCCGTGGATGTCGTAAGAGCCGACTAACTGAACCTACCAGAGGAAGGGCTGCAGCTTCCTTCTGAGTATTTTAAACACCAACACTGCGATTACCAATCAGCCTGCCAAGCGTGGTGATTATGGCAAATCCCCCCCTACATGGGAGACCATCCACTCGATGGACCGATGACATCGTAGCGGTCGCAGGGAATCGATGGATGGAGGCGGCTCAGGACCGCTATTTGTGGCGTCGCACGGGGGAGGCCTATGTCCAGCAGTGGACGTGTATGGGCTGATGATGATGAATAGATTACATGAGTAACATTTATTTAGAGTAATTATAAATAAGAATGCTGTGGCGATGTACGGTATTGTGTTTAAGCAAAATGCGTAGTATAGGAATAGTTGGCGATAAATGTATTAATTATTTATTGCAATAAATAAAACATTAAACTAGAGCAGGAATGGCAAAGGTGAGTTAACCATAAAGAGTTATTTTCCAGTAAACCTTATTGGGAGTGTGAGAGAGAGAGATGGCAAGGTTACGTGTGGATAAGTTTCATAGAGAAAAAGATGGTTTAATCTTTAACTATCTACTTAACTACAGAATTAATAGACTCCTACATAATATTAACAAACAAGAGCCATTATCGAAATGTTGATGATGACGTGTTGATAAAAAATTGTCCTTAAAATATCGATGTTTCGATGATTCCAATGAAAAAAAATACATCTCCCTTCTGGAGATTTTGGTCACAAGACCTGGATAAAGATTAGGTTACAGACTATTAGTTCCTGCCTGCGGCTTCACCCGCTCTTTTCAAGTACCCTATGTCCCTGGGATACTGTCTACAGCCCTGCCAAATTTCATTAAGATCCGTTCAGCCATTTAGGTGTGAAAAGGTAACAGACAGACAGAGTTACTTTTGAATTTATAATATCAGTAGTGGGTAGGTTCCAGTGGTTAAAATTCCTAATAGAAGCCACTTTATTCTTATATACCTCAGGGATACTGTAATACTACTTTGTTACATATAATGTAATACCTGATATTGTCACTTGTTTGCAAATAACATTCTCAATACATAACAACAGTAATGGCATCAAATGAATTTGCACAAGAATTTATGAATGGAACATTAAGGATGATATAGCATACCTATAATGGGTAATTTTCAACCTGAGATGTTAAATAGTAGAGCTTAAGTAATGTGTCAAACTCTCCAATAGGATTATTTTTATCATGATCATTAACTAAGTTGGGTCCAGAATGAAAAGATGTAACCAAAGTACATGTTGTCACGGGTGTTCAATGTTATTTAAGTAAAACTGTAAAATGTTCTAGGGTTTTATTATTATTAATCAGGTAATTTTGTTATCTTGTACTCAATGTAATTTTTTTTTACTATATCTTACTTTTTACTGTAACTTTTAGTTTTTATTATTATTAATATTCTGTTTCTCATTTCCATGACCATGGGCCATATAGTGACCCGGTCCTTTGGGAGGCATGCGTGGAACCACAGCCAACAGCATAGAGGCCCTTTATGAGAATTGATCTAAAGGCGAGAGCTACACATACTATCATTATTAACTAGGAATCTCCCATTGCTGGGAGCCCTAAAAGGTCTTTTTCTTTTCTCCATGCCTCTGTCCACCTCTAGCATCTAAATACCCTGCAACTGATTGCACAAGTTAGGCCAAAGTTCATACTGGATGGTTTGACACATTAACTTCTCTAGTTAAAAGACATTATAAATAGTTGTACCTACATGTTGCATCTTGGTCAGGTAGCCTGAGAGCTTGCATTCCAGTGGAAATATAATAAGGTTACAATACTTTCCATAATTTTATGTACTCAGAACAAATTATAATATAAACTATTCAACAGGCATTAATCACATTAAATACTCTTTGTTTTATTACTTTCAATAAAGCCAAATTGATGTTCTAATCAGAAAATACTAGCCATGCAACAGGCATGCATTTTCTGATTACGAGAAATACTCTAATAGTAAAGGAAACTATTGTAAAGATTATACAGTAAAATTTTGAAATAGATAAAATAGTAGAGTTTAATTTCATGAATGTTGTACAATCATATTGCTCAATATTATGTACCATAATTTGATAACCACTGAACTTCATATTGATTGATCAATCAAATAGTCTGAAGCACTTGCTTCAGACTATTTGCAAAAAGACAAAAGATTACTTAATCTTATGTCTTTTTTTATTAGCATTGTAGAACCAAATAAAGTAATTTACCTATGAGTCCATATGATAAGAATTTGTGTATGGCCGATAGAGCTAGGCTAGTCACAGGCCCAGTTGTCTCCTTGCTCCTGATGACTTCCAGAAAAGGACCCAAGTATGTGGCCGGGTCTAGAAGCCGCAAGTCATCCACTTGGTTCAAGACAGTCTTCAGATCCTGGAACGTTCTCATCAACACATCGTATTCCTCGTTGAGGAACGAGTGGGATCCCCAACGGGTGCTCCGACGCATCGCAGTGACGAGGATGTTCATCTCGCCCTGCACCACAAAGATACCGTTCCCCGGTAGCGACATTTTCACAATTTATTTTAGGAAAATCCTGAGACAACAATCACTACATTTATTTATTTTGGTAATTAACTTATGTTTTCTACTACATAGTGGAACAAAACAGAACTGTTACACAATTTCTACACGTTGAAGGTGAATGTCATGCTTTCGTTTACAAATATATACCAATTTTTCAAGAAAAATTCACAACAAGTTCACAATTTGATTAGAAAATTCCAAATTTCATCGCACGACGATCATGTTGACGTTTCAGAATTTTAGTTTTGCTACTCCACAGCAGGTGGCGCTACCAGCATAGGGCTATTCTGTCGTGAATTTTGCTTTTAGTCGATTTTCCTGATGATCGATAACTTAAAA
Organism: Eupithecia insigniata; assembly: GCA_947859395.1. Classification (NCBI taxonomy): domain Eukaryota; kingdom Metazoa; phylum Arthropoda; class Insecta; order Lepidoptera; family Geometridae; genus Eupithecia; species Eupithecia insigniata. The sequence goes on from OX402011.1 coordinate 12,641,943, forward strand.
TCGATCCATGTTTCGGGTCATGTCATGGAACCAATGGGTGAAAAAAATTGGATTCATTTATTTTAATATTTATTATGTTGGCAGAATTGGCAATATGTCTGGCAGCTGTGGTTTACTTTTGTGACAATTTCAGAAAAAAATAAATTTTTCGCAATTTTGTCTTTCTGAACGTAATTATTTCACGTTGTAATCAAACGTAAGTAGGCTATCGTTTTATTTATAGCATCTTGGCAGCGATATGTGCTTCCTACTCCGCAAATTCGATGAATGTGCGTTGTCACGCGTGCAATGGCTATCGACAGATTTGACATTTTTCTCTTTTTGTGTTCACGAAGTTATTCTTACCACATGTATCCCGTTACATATTGCAGACGGTTGCGCTGATTCAACGGGAAAATGGTAAAGAAAAAGATGGTACGGAGAAGAGATCCCGGAGAGAACGGTGACGAATCGACTGAATCCTGTGATGAGAGCGTGAAATCCGAGTGTCCTCACGTTGGCAAGGCAGTCGACCTCACTCGCCTCAAGAAGACCCTGAAAACTGGAGGCTTCGAGAAAGAGTGCGCCGAGTGCAGTAAAACCTCTAAAAATGAGGTCTCTGACCCCGATTTTGAAGAGGACCTCACGTTATGGATGTGTCTTCGGTGCGGGTCGCAACTTTGTGGCCGTGCTCGGAACAAACATGCCCTCAACCACTTCAACACCCCCCACTCGGACTGCCATGCGCTCTGCACCAACACCTCCTCCTGGGAAGTGTACTGCTACAGCTGCAACAATGAAGTCACCCCTGCTAGTGTTAAAAAGCTTCATGAGTGTGTGGAATATCTCAAAAAGCAAGCTGCCACAGCCTCTGTGAGCCTTAAACCCCTACCCCCTATTGAACTATATTATAAAACAAACATAGAAGTCCCTACAGTAGATGATATTATCAAAACTGATGCTACTAGCGCCTCAAAAGCAAAAGACAAGACTTTATGGAGCATGAACAGAGTTCGGGGGCTTTCAAACTTAGGAAATACTTGCTTCTTCAACTCTGTTATGCAATGCTTAGTTCAGACTCCTTACTTACTGCAAGTGTTGCAAGAGATGTCGAGTCCTGGTGAAAGGTTCACATTACCTGGCGGTAAACTGAAGATGAAACCGGAAGATGGGGAGAAGGACGGAAAGGAATTGGACCTGCCGCCGATCACAGGCCAGTTGTCGGAGTGGGGAACCTTGACCAGGACACTGGCTGAGACCTTGGCTGAATTGCAAGCAGGTATGTTACCTTTATATTTTGTATATGTCATAATTTATTGTGCTGTTATTTCCATCTGAAGATAAACCTTGCATCAAGGGTTTCAATTTTCTGACATTTTACAAAACTAGCTGCACATGGGTTTGCCGCGTTTTGCGAGCCTACATGTTAAATATGGTCTAGTCTAGAGCTACACCTATGAAAAATTTAAGCCCAATCTAATTACCTAGTTGTTTTGGTGTACAGAGGTAACAAACATAAACAAGTAGGTAAGGTTTTAGTAGGTAGGTACTGATTCTAATAATAATTATTATTGAAGTCGGAAAGGATAAACTGTTGAACAATTTATAAGTAGATTTAAGATTCTGATTTCAATAACTTTATTTCTTTAGGCTTACAAAATAAGCACTTAAGACAAGTAAATTTTTATACAGTGGTTTCTGTAGTTCATAAGACCGACTATGTAACACAGTTGAAACAATAAATGATTTTTATTGTTATAACATCAAAACTTTTGCATTTATAATATAAGGGTGATTCATGTGCCTTTGTTGTTTGGTATTATGTTGTATATCTAAATTTGCAACACTTTTTTTTTTAAATCTTTATTAAATTATTGAGGGTTTAATCACAATGATTATGTCACGCTCGAGAGTTCTCTTAATTAACTACTAGTATCTACTACATCCTCCGAGAGCGGAGTAGCTAAAATATTATTGACTATACTGATAGAAAATAGATCAATATTGTGTTTTAAACAAAAACAAAATCTTTCTGCTTCGGTCTGGACACACCCCACAGCAATATGGTATACGTGATTATTAAATTTAAAGTTCTAGAGATATTATTTTACACTTCAGCTACATGCTGATTCTGATTCATGAAGATAAGTGGCAACCACAGAATTAGAATCAATAACTTTATTTCTTTAGGCTTACAAAATAAGCACTTAGACAAGTCAAATTGTATACTATAAACATAATTATTATTATCAAATAAGAAATACATAAGGTGTTATTAATTTTCTCTTCACTTAATTTTTTTGTCCACTAGTGGAAAGAAACACAAGGCCAAGCATGGCTGCTGTGGCTTTTGTCGCAGAATCTTCGCATATACTTAGATGATTAAGATGACTTAAGATTGATAATTATGATTTCAAACATAACACTTTTGCCACTCATCCCCACCATCTGTAGTTTCCCTTCATCTAAGGTAGAATGTCATTCTATCATGATTGATGCCATTGTCATAGTGAAGCTATTCGTTTAGCAAAATACTGACCCAGTTCGAATCCTACTAATATTATGACCCCCTTATTCATAATAGACTGCTAACTTAAAGCATTGCTAAGTCTCACTCTGTCTTCTTCTATTGACATAAGTCAGAGTGAGAAATAACACTGCTTAGCAGTTGTTCTAAATTAACAGACCATTATGAATAAGCGGGTAAATGTCAAGGTTCGTAAAAATGGATGGATGGATGTTTACTCTTTCACACAAAAAACAACTGAACTGATTGGACTGAAATATGGTATGGGTATAGTTTGGGACCTGGAATAACTTTAGGCTATTTTTTATCCCGATAAAACGCGGGGGAAGGCGCGGACAGCAGCTAGTGAGTTCTATTTTAAAGTGTAGGAAATTCATAACCTGAAATCTTTATGAGTCATCATTACACTCATTACCATCATAATAACAAAGAAAACCAAGGTGATTATTGTATAAGCTTTTTACTCAGCATAATACCCAACTGATAAGGTTTCCTAAACTAAACATAACTAATTGTACTAATGTGCCAATAACCTTTGGAATCTATTCACTAACTAAATAAATAATTAGGTACATTTATTTTTTTAGCAGTTGCACATTGGCTTTTGTTTTTTTAGTTATTTATTTTTGACAGAACCTAAACTTCTTGCTAACAATTAACCACACAACTCACTTTCTGATTTAATTTGTATTTTAATTTTGCTGTTGGTTTTTGTTTGATTACCTCACATAAGTCTAAAAACGCTTTCGTACGAATATGCTAAATACATGTTTATTTGACTCCTCTGTGGCGCGGTGGGCGAAGGTTCGCCTGCGACTCAGGAGGTTGCGGGTTCGATTCCCGCCTCGGGACAAATATTTGTACGATCTACAAATATTTGTACGATCTGCAAATATTTTTTCAGGGTGTTCTGGTCGTTTTCTATGTATAATAAAAAAATATCTATACATATATGTAATATATAGTATTATGTATATCAGTTATCTAGTACCCATAACACAAGCTCTGCTTAGCTTGGGGCTAGATAATGCTGTGTGAATTGTCCAGTATTTGCAAAATGCAAGACTAGGATTAATGCCTTTTTCTATGGTTGTCGCACGTAGCAATGTTATTATTATGGCTGGAGAAATTACGTAATGGTGCATCCATAAAGGCCGGCGGCTTGGTGACCCATTGCCGGCAGGTTGGTCACAAGCAAAACCGACAGGGAACTGTTGGCACACAAAACCGGCGGGCTCTGTAGATGCCTTGAAACATAAATCAAAACAATATTCGATATCACAACACTAAGTGTCCTGAATAAGAGTCTAAAATGCTTCACTAGACTTCCTAAAACATTTTCGCAACCTACATCACCTATATTTAGCTGTGACCATTCTATTTTGGCCTGCTAACTCACTGGAGATGCCCCCAAAACATTTAATTCTGTGCCTTGTTCGACTTCCGTTTGACTATGATTGAATAGACGTATGCATATTCCTCTCTGTTTGACATATGTTTAAATAGACTTATACACATTCCTCTCTGTTTTTTACTATGATTAAATTGTATATAAATAAGTATTGGTTCCGCCATAAGCTTCGCACGCGATTTTCCTTTTAAAAAAGGCTATGTGTAGAACTATATTAGCAAAATTTTAACCCTTTCCGTTCAGTAGTTGTGGCGTGAAGAGGTAAAGAACATCCGATCTTTCGCTTCTATATTAGTGTGATATTTCTCTACTGATTGCCAATTGCAATGCAATTGATAATTTGCAATTTCGCAATTTATAGTCTTGATTACTCTATTGTGAGATGATTTTTATCGCCTTAATCGTGTACATACGCTTTCCAATAGAAAGCACGTGTTCTAAAAATACTACGCCCTTAATTTGTTGTACCTAGCAAGTGCCAAATCGACTCTGCTCCAAGTAATTAAAATCAAGTCTAGTGATTCAGCCAGCACCATAATTGACAGTGCATAGCGTTATAGCAGAATTTTGGCACAATGCTGTGTTAGTATTGTAGGAGCTTATTGATTCTTATCAAAGCAGCTGATTTAAATTTGAAAGTCAGATTTAGTATTGATTGTTTTGAATACATACCTAACCTACATACATTGATTTCGTAGAGTTTTTCATGGTCGTCCAAACCGAAATGTTTAACACAAATTTGAGAAAATAAGCTATATCGATTCAGGAATATCTTATTATTTCCCGAATTTACATATATAGGTTTATATAACTTTTGATTGAAAGTTTTTTAAGTTTTACGTACGATCTTGTGGACTGGCTCAATGTTATATATACATACATAACTTTTCATAAATTCATTTTCTTCTTAAGCTTACCATGATACAGACTTCTGCCTGCGTTTTCGCTCGCTTAGTTAGGTATCGTTTAAAAACTCAAAACCCAAAGTGCTTTATTTCCTTTAGAGACCTTACAGGACTCATGGATACGTCACAAAAAAAGTAAATAAGACTTTTTAAAATGTAAAACTTTTAATCAGCAATCAAAAAAGTTTAGAAAAACTTGCAAAGGCCCCAGAAACTCGTTATGCCATCCCATATACACTTGCGAGCTATAAACTGGAATCACTTCATCGCTGGTTTTTGCAGACCATATTTTACAGTTTCCATGCAATAAACGGTAGGTTGTGGTATATTATTTTAAAGATAATTTTATTAGCTTTCAAACTCGATTCAACTTCGATATCATAACGAAAAAAATGTTCATCATATGTCATGGAACGTGAAAACAAAAGACATAAATTTTTGGAACGAAACATCAATTTTTTCAACTTCCCGATGCCCTATAAAAACTGGGAATTTATGCAATTTTGTCATCAGTCCAATATATCACGTCACACAAAATACTGGAATTACAAGAAAATGGAAACCACACCAATAGAAGCCGCTCAAATCGTCACCCTAATCCAGCAAGGGTTCTCTCAGCGTACTATCGCTCGACAGCTTCATCTGAGCCAGTCCTGTGTCTCCAAAGTATACAAGAGGTTTAGAGAGACTGGAAACTTAGTCCGAAGACCAAGATCTGGACGACATCGATGCACTTCGGCGAGAGATGACCGATTTATTGTCAGCACTTCTCTCCGAAATCGACATCTAACCGGCGTTGACGTCCAGCGGGAGCTCTGAGAAGTTCGAGGGAGAACTGTCAGCGAGTGGACAGTGAGGCGAAGACTCAAAGAAGCTAACTTGACCCCAAAAAGGCCAGCAACGGGACCCAAATTGTCTACAGCCCACCGACAAGCCCGACTTCAGTTTGCTCGTGATCACTTAGATTGAGATATACAGCAATGGAGCCGAGTTTTGTTCGCGGACGAGACTAGGATGTGCCTGCATGGCAGCGACCGTCGACGGAGAGTCTACAGGAGACCGGGAGAGCGATACGCACAATGCTGTATAGCGGAAACAGTGGCATATGGGGGTGGGTCTTGTATAATGTGGGCGGGGATTTCAATTGAAGCTAAAACGGAGCTGGTATTCGTACCCGGTGGAGGTCGGGGAGGAGGACTAACCGCAGAAAGGTATATCAACGACATTCTGCTGGGCCATGTACTCCCTTACGCCGGGTTTATTGGCGAAAATTTCCTGCTAATGCACGACAATGCCCGCTGCCACACCGCTCGTGCGACTAGACAGTACCTGGAAGAAGTCGGGATTCCCACAATAGACTGGCCAGCCGTCAGCCCTGACATGAACCCTATCGAACGGGGGCAATACAAAACCAGCGATGAAGTGATTCCAGTTTATAGCTCGCAAGTGTAGTTATGCTATCTACAATTACTACATAAAGAAGACCTTTTATCAACCGGAGCCACGTCATGATAACGCTACCAAACCGCCCGAACGTTATGTAACGACCATTGTTTAACAATATTCTGTAATCGCTTTGATGAGTTTATGCAGAAACAAATGAACCGTTCACAGAAGACTGATCCTTATTTCTATGTGGGTTAAGACTAACGCGTTTTAAACATTACTTCCTACGCAAAATAGAAATGTCATTAATATGGTTACCATAGTTAAAATTATACACGTGTTCGGTAGAACGTTTACTAAGGAATCAAGTGCAATAGCTTGGTGGGTTTTTAACCCTCAAAAGTCTCCTGGCGATTTTTTTATTTAAATTATTTAGTGCTGTTATCTGATTACAATATGTTTTATTGTTTAAAAGCGAACATATCTCTGACTATACGTCTCGTCAGGGTTTAATAGCTAAATAAAGTGGAGGGGGGTACTTCGCAGGTGTAAAACGGTAAAAATCTAAAAAACTACATTTTCGCATGAGGTCATCGCTATTAAACCAGGACGCGACCTGTAACCTTTCTGTACCAGGTTAGGGTTGCTATCCAAAGCCAATAAAACACAGATTTCGGTTCGTCACATCACAACACATTTTAATCTGTTTCATAAGTGGCCAGTACTCGAAAGAGGTTTAATTCCTATTATTATATGACGGACTCACCTATTAACTTGTTATCTTCTAGTTTATACGATACAGCAAAACAGAATTTTGTATAATTTTTGTCTGCCTGTCGGTCTGTCCATCTGTCTGTTTGTTCCGGCTAAACTCCGAAACAGCTGGACCGATTTTGACGGAACTTTCACTGTCGGTAGCTGATGTTACAGCGGGTAACTTAGGCTGCTTATTATTTTCCACGGGACCGGGACTTTCGTGGGGAAATCCCGTTTATAAAAATAATAAATTTTTAATGTGATCGTCTCTTGTTTCTGTTTCGATCGTCTTTTATTGTTTTATTTGATTTGTATATTGATACGAAATCTCTTTTCATGTTCATTTTCTAGTGTACAAGACTGTACATGTCGTTTCGATATCAGTACTATGTGCTAGGTACTAGGTATTGTTGCTAATAGACCGTAATGCTAATACGCCGTTTAGCTTTAAGGACGTTCTGTTAATAGGGCGTTCTGTTTAAATGTCCTTTCGATACGAAACGGATTGTATCTAGAGAAAGACAGGCTACTTTTTTCCAAAAATTGCTGTGCGAATCTGCGGGCAGAAACTAGTTACTTATAAATAATAGATTCAGGCGTTACTTTGCGGAAATCCATTGCATAATATTAGACTTAAAATATATTAAGTAACAATTCCGCGTATAACCTTCTCTGACAGTATTCATCAAAGTAAGTTGTCTACTAGTTTCGTCTCTCCACGAGACATCTTCATTACTTTGATGAATACTGTCAGAGAAGGTTATACGCGGAATTGTTACTAAATATATTTTTATTCTTATTAGAATAAAAATATATTAAAAATATATTCATAATATTTTATGCAATGGATTTCGTAGTTCTTTAGTTTTTTATATATAAATTTCATAAATAAAAACTGTGTAATTAAAGGTTCCACACACTATTGACATGACACGCGACCATAGGAATATAATCATACCTATAAATTATCTAAGATAGCGTTTTGTCGGGACGCATGGTGTGTCAATAGTGTGTTTCCGACTTTACACTGACAATATCGGATCCTGTTTCCTTATCTAAGAGTTAAACAAACGATGTGGTTTCCTCTAATTACAGAGGAGTCGAAATTTTGTTTATCAAACTCAGGTAAGGAAATCTGCTACGATGGAGGTTGACACGAGTGAATTTCAATAATGGTTTTTGGGGCATAATATTATGCACTTCAGTGGACAATCGTCCCAGAAGGTTGTGTAGTGGGTTCTATTCCCGCAGTACAAATGTTTGTATGGTCTGCAAATGTAAAGTGCCGGGTCTGGGTGTTTGTTATTTACGAATGTTCCAAAATATATGTTTTATTATACTTCTGTAACGCCACCAAAGTTAGTGAGATAGTTTTTCGTATAGGTACTATTTCTAGGAAAAATCAATAGACGATCGTGCCAGCTTTAAATAATCGAGCTATAAGTAATTAATCAGTCTCGTAGTAATTTCACCCATATCATAATATGTATACACATGCTCTGGGGCTCGATAATGCTCTGTAGAATGGCCAGTATTATTAACTTATTGAGTCTACTCAGAACTCGGAGTACTCAGGCAGTAGACTAAATATCCAACTATGTAATATTATAAATGCGAAGGTGTTTGTTTGTCCTTCCTTCACGCCCTAACTAAGCAACCAATCGACTTAATTTTTGGCATAGAGTTAGTTGAAAAGATGGAAAGTAACATAGGCTACTTTTTGTCCTGGTAAAACATCAAATTATCTTGGGAGAATTACGGGAAAGACCTTTTTATCCCCCTAGAAATGTGAAATTCGAATTTAACGCGGGTGAAACGGGGAACCGTTAGTACTAATTAATACAAAGTGTGTACAAAGGCTAGACTTATCACAAGCTGATATACAGAATGCTCAAACGATCTGCGGTGAGCACGTCTCAGCTGGCAAATCTCTCAATACGCGAAGGTCGTTTTAGTAAGTTGAACTATCGTGAAATTCTGCAATGCAGTAGGTCGTTCGTTAAAACTAACTAGCTCGTAAGGTCATTGCTTTGTTTCGTGTTTATCTTTTGGTTAGTTTCTATGTACAATGAACTGGATTAAGTGTTCATAGTAAACATAAATTGCTTGTATCATAACTACATAGTATGCAGTACTGCTTGTAGGGTATCGAGAAATAGCAACTTAACTATCTTACTAATATTACAAAGCCGATTTTTTAAAAATGTGTATTTAATTTTGTTACCTACGATCCAAAACTGGGTACTGAACCGATCAAGATGAAATTTGGTGTAGACATAGACATATCGTTTATATGCCACCACACGGATAGTTTCTTTGCGTAAGAAGATTGAAGAAAGTAATTTGATTGTTTTGAAAAAAACTAAATACTTACTTTACTCTTTTACTTTACTTACTTTTACTTCGAATCCCTTAATTTAAACTGTTTTTAAGTTTTCCTTACGTGGATTATATAGAAATGTTTTTGATATCAAAGACTTAATAACTAAGAAGTAAATTTCTTAGTTATTTACGTTAAATATTGTACGTTCGTAGTTAACGGACAAACTGTTGTTTCAACCTTATTGTTTAAGGTCTCTTTGTACACAGTTTCTACAATAAATAATCTTTATCTTTAAATACGAATCCCTCAAGAATAATTTTTTTACAGGACCACCTCGGGATCATTCTCTGTTCAGTAGTGAAAGTTCAATTGGTCCATTAAACATAAAACATACAAACATTAGAAGTTAACGATTTTTGAAGTCGGTTAAAAATAACATGTTTTTAACTGGTCCTCTACGGCCCTCATCATCATATCAGCCCACGGCAGTATCACGTCCACGGCTGGAAATATGCCTCCCGCATACAACACCACAAAATATCACCTCTACGGCCTTATTGAAATATAATATATTTTTTAATTATAGTAGCATATAATTTGCAGACAAATTCTAAAATAGGTACAGTGTAGAATTTATAGTTAGTAAACTCATTGAGTAGGTATGGATGGGTCAAGGCTGGACATTGTTTTGTTCAGCGAGTCATTTTGATTTCAGAGTTAGACGGCGCTAAAATGGATCGATTCGCGGAAATTGAGTCTATTTATATTATAACTATATGTTCCCTGTGGTTTCACCTGCGTTGAAATTCCCATTTATAGGTGGATAACAAGGTATTTTTTACCGTAAATCTCCCATAGGAATTTGATGATTTACCAGAAGAAAAAGTAGCCTATGTTACTCTCTATCCTTTCAACTAACTTAGTACCAAATCAAGTCGATTGGTTGCTTAGTTAGGGCCGGGCGTGAAGGAAGTACAAACAAACACACTTTCACATTTATAATATTAGTAAGGAAGTTAGGATTTCATTTGGTCGTAATATTTTGATTTAGGATATTATAAATGTTTCTGTTTTTGTTTTTATCGTGCTTACCAACACTTAGATTTACGACCATGTTGGGACCGTTTTTATTTGTATCCATTTATTTCCAATCAAAATTACGATCAAATAATATAAATAAATTAAAATTAATATTTACAATTGAAATAATTAAGCCAACTGCCAGCAACAGATTGTTGCAAACAATCTACAGGTAGCTCAACTGGTCCATGCTATCGCCAGTCTAGTTTTGTTAGTTGAGACTATACGAATAGATTTCCTGACCACAAGTCAAAGTTAAAATTCTCTTTAGTTAGACCTTATAATAACTTATCGTCGCGCGTCTGTTACTGAAATAAAACAGGATATCACATTTCAATAGGCTTATAATTATTTAGGAAACTATAAAAATTTTTCACAATATAAACAATACTCCCCAGACGTCGCCATTTTTTCGACCTAGCAGAGTTGCCCGCTTCAAAAACTTGCCAGCTACATTACTTTTATATTCTTACATTTTTATGCAAGTTTACACTTAAATCTAAGCCTACAATCTCGTTGTTCCAGGAGACAGCGGAGTGCACACTCCCCGCAAGCTGCTCTCTGCACTGGTGAGCAAGCTGCCTCAGTTCGGCGGCGGAGACCAGCACGACGCGCACGAGCTGCTCAGGCATTTGCTGGAGGCTGTGAGGTAAGCAAAACACATCTCCTTATATACCTAGACAGCTAGAGGCTGTCAGGTAAGCCCCTCTCTTACGTACCTATCTATACTCCAATTTAGAATTCAAGATATTTTATGTCAACAAAGTCATTATGAAAACTTAACAATACCAGAAAAGAATAAGGTAACAGCAAAGTTATCATAAAAAAATAAAACACAAACTTAACAACGCATAATCTCACATGTGTAGTAAAAGATAAGAAGGTTAAAATTTGAATTCGAAAACGAACGAGTGAACAATTAAATCATGAATGGAAGATTTAAAAACCAAAAATTGATTAGGCTCTGTGCTTTGCTTCCATGATACCAATGTCCTTAAATATTTTCCACCAATATTCCTTGAGTTTTGTAATCCCTTTGTATACAAAAAATATTCAGGGTTTTTTAACCGGAGTATAGGCAGCTAGAGGCTGTCAGGTAAGCCCCTCTCTTATGCTCAATTCACAAAAACCTAAATACGTCCACTGCTGGGTATTGGCCACCCCCAATGGTTTAACGTTCGGGGCGGTTTGGCAAGTGTCTATTTCACTTCTTGCAATAGTGGAAAAAAGATTTAAGTGAAGAGAAAACTGAATATTATAATTTGATAATAATTTAAAATTTGACTCGTCTACGAGATTATTTCGATAGCCGAAAGAAATGACATTATTGATTTCTGATAAACGACATACTTAGGTTGGGTAGTGCGTCTGTTCTGCAGGGAGCGCTCTTTCCAGCCCTCTTGCAGACTATCCAGCTATCTTAGGATTATGATACCCACGGATGGAGTTTGGAATTGTTCGCAGACACTATGCGCCACGATACTAAAATAACTACAAATTCCCTTACTTTTACACTTATTTTAAGTTTTGCGGGATAAATACTAATCCCTGGGGATAAAAAAATTATGGGACCCCTTCGGGATCATTTTCTATAAAATAGTGAAAGAATTTTCAAAATAGGTCCATAAATGACGGAGATATCGCATAAATTACATACAAAAAACATACAGACGAATTGATAACCTCCTTCTTTTGAAGTCTGTTAAAAATAACTGTAAACTAGCTTCCTGCTTATTTTGTGTCCATGTAATAACCGACCATAAATAAGTGATTCTAGATGTTGTTACATCCAGTTTACGTCATACGCAAAAATTATTATGATTTATGGCATTTTTTCACTTACTATAACTATGTAACTAGCAATAAAAAACTAGATCCCTTTAATATAATTTACTAGCGACCCGCCCCGGCACCGCACGGGGGCAAATTATACGTATAAACTTTCCTCTTGAATCACTATATCTATTAAAAAAAACCGCATCAAAATCCGTTGCGTAGTTCTAAACATCTAAGCATAATATAGTGACAGACAGACAGCGGGAAGCGACTTTGTTTTATACTATGTAGTGATAATAGAAGCAGAAATTAATACTTGAATACTAGGCCGATTACAAAACTAACGCTGATTTGTTAGGAATACCTAGTAATTAATATCATTCGACGTCTTAGTGACGTTTAGCCATATTGTTAAACGTTGATCGTTCAACAATCGATAGGCAACTGAATTGCGCCGTTTTGCATATGACCTAGTCATTCTACAAAAGGGCTGATTCTACGATTCGGCGGCCATATAAAGATTATGACAAGACTGCATCATTCCAGGATTATAACTTCACAGAATGATTCATTTATGAAATGGCAATATGTATAATGCATCAGATTCAAATGTTAATATATAAATTTGCCTTTCTTTGTACGTACTAGTACCTTAAAACTTTAACGTTATTAACAAAAACATGGACATTTCAGGTCAGAAGACCTCCGCCGGTACCAATCAGTGATCCTCAGCAGCCTCGGTATGAACTCGAAGGTGGACCCTGCGAAGGTAGACGGAGACGTCAAACAAAAAGTCAAGTTCTACGGCCAGCAAGCATCCGACACTATGCTCAGGCCAGAACAGGTCAGTCAAGATTTAGAGGATATACAAGGGGATGACGGGGAAGACAAGGCCTCCGAGAACGAAGACAGTGACGGCTTCAAAGATGACCCGAAGAACATCGACCCGGACATCAAAGAAAAGGCAAAATTCTACAAACATAAAGCCTCAGATTTGGGCCTTAGGCCGGAGCAGGTAATGCAAAGGAATTTGAACTTTTTTGTGTCTGTAACGAGTCACTAAATCGCATGGTTTTTGTAGTTGGACTGCCGCAAGTGGCCCAGGTAACCTGGCATGCTCCTCCAAGGTCAGTATGACTGGATTCCTGTTACTTCTCCGGCTATTCAGTACCTAGCTTTATTTATAAATGTTTGTTAGTTTATCCCATAGTAAAATACTTGCTATGATCATCTGATTTAGGCAGTTTGAATAACTGTTTTGTATATTGCTTAAAATGTTCCCATTTAATTTTAAAGCATATTATTGAAAATTCCGTCAGTATAGCATGTATCTTATACCAGCTATTATAGCAATTTTTATTAATCTAGAAGATATACATGACTTTTAAAACTAAGAACCCTTTTAAAAACGTTATGTAAGCTAACCAATAGTTTTTAACAAAAGGAAATTTCTACTTTGCAGTTTTTTCACAGTTAATTTCACAAAAAGATAGTATTCGATTTCATTATCTAAAATATAAGTTTTGTATCGGGCGCAGCGCATTAGCATTGCCATACAGCGGGGCAATGCAGCCAGCGTCTTGGGGACGCTTCCGACTGGTAATGATATGGAGCAGTTGAGCTATCTGTAGATTGTTTGCAACAGTCTGCAGTTAGCTTAATTGTTTCAATTGTAAATACTAGTTTAATTTCTTTATATTATTTAATTGTTATTTTCTTTGTCAATAAAGACTTTACGCTTTAGTATTGTATTATATTAGATAGTTCGGTAATCCGTTGCACACAAAATACGATGATGCATTTTGTTTTCTTTTTATTTATTTTTATTGGTTAGTATCGTATCGAAAAAAGTAAAATTTAATAATTAGTTTCTAAGGTTTTTGTAAGATCTCGCATTCGGGGTAATCTCAAAGAAATAAAGGATATCCCAAAAATTTTAAGATTTAGGCGGGACTTGAACCCACGGCCTTCTCCTCAATACGGGACTGCGCTAGCCAACTGCGCCACGAAATTTAAGTACCTGATGAGTCGAAAATCTGTGGGACTTCCTGGGAATTGGAAAGAGAAAAGTGGAGGAAGTTACATTATTGCACAGACAAGAGTTAAGCTCTTTAATCTATAATAATATTATAATAACTATTTTTATCGCTAGATAAGCTAAATACAACTAATTTACATAATAATAATAAGTAAACCTTATGAGAATAAATTAAACCGAAATTCAGTTGAAGTCTTAGAATTAATCTTAGAAGAACTCTGACCAACCAATCTAAAAGAATATAAAAAAAAATTCAAGCTGCAGAGTAGGAAATTTCAGAGATCGTAACAACCAAGTGTGAACTGTAATTTATTTGTATGAAATATAATGATGTCAATTCAGATGGCCCAAAAACTCAGCCTAAGTGACAGCACTAAAAATACTGCCATCCCTTTTATTCTATCGATAAAGAGTGGTCCATGTCATGTTTTTTTTAACAAATTTTTAATCCACCCCTCCCCCTGGTGAGTTTTTTGACTAACCGACCCCTAAAAAAAGGATCAGAATAATTTTTAGTGCTGTCAAGTAATTTTAACTTGAGTTTTTGTGTAATCTGAATCGACACCAACTTCATAAGTATACTTCGCACAGGTGTTCCGCGGATTCCTGGTCTCCACCCTGGAATGCCAGGAGTGTCTCCATCAATCGGACCGAGCTGAATACTTCCTAGATCTATCGTTGCCTGTCGCCGCTTGCAGAGCGCAACCGCCTGCGGTGGTGCGGAGGAAAACTCCTAATGGTAAGATTCTTTACAACTATTGGTCAATGGTTAATCAGTTTTGTTGTTTGTTTTGATGTTTGTAGTGTAGTGTTTTATCGTTTTAAAGTTCAAGGCATATTGAAAGTGAATTGAAGCGAAATGGACAAAAAATTTAAGTGAAGAGAATATCTAAAACACCTTATTTCACATTAATAACTATATTTAAAGCTGTTTTAGTATAAAATTTGACTTGTCTTAGTGCTTATTTTGAAAGCCTAAAGAAATAAAGTTATTGAAATCTGAATCCAAGCGTCACTTTAAAATGTTCATAAAGTATATTGAGCTTTTTGTTTGTACAAGGTACAAATTTATTCAGGAAGAACTTGCAATATCTGGTTAAATCTTAATTGCTACTTGATTGCTACTTGCCTAGGAATCTTTGCATACATTTAATACGTGATGTATGTTCTTCCGTGTTAACCTTTCTTTTTAAATAAATATACAGTTGCGAACAAACAGCGTTAGAGGTATCATTCCATTTCCTCGGTAGCTCTAACAATGTTCAGAACGTAATTTACAAGTTATTTGATATTATCGCGATTAAAAGACGCACACGTTTGGTCGAGTGGGCTGGTTTTTTTCGTCTTGCTTTCAGTGTGCCTTGACCCTTACAGTTTTATTAATTTTTTTCACTTACAATCCTTTAGATTGAATGTTTCTGAATATACATTTTAACGATAAAGAGAATTTTCAGTAACTTCTTTAGTAAAAGCTTCACTTCATAAAAATTTCTCTTTGAAATCCCAATATCGTTAAAATGAACGCTCCAAACCAAATAACATGCCAGCACGTTTTGCACGCTCCCTGCAACTAAATACGACTCGTACCGTGCCGTAATAAAGCATGAATTGATGTGAGGCCGTGTTTTCAGAAGAGAATAATTACAATGCTCAAGACGACAAGCCTTCGAAGCATCAGCAGAAGAAGGAACGGACCGCAGCGAGGAAGGCCGCTAGGAAGAATAAAGGTGGTGCTTTCAACGTTGCATGGCTTTATTTATGATCACTTTTATCATACACTTTAAGGTCGCAATCTATAACGGCTTTTAATCTGAGAGAGACGAAACTACTGATCCGTTAGTTTAATGCACAAAATGATAATTTAAACTCTGTTCTAGATTACGACCTTACCGATAAGACATTTTTTATAATGACACGACTTTGCAAAGGTTTTTTTTTCATTGCGATACTGTCGCCGTAATGCGGTAATTACTATAATATTTGGTTCAAATTGGAGCTGTTAAATCAATAGTAAAATAATTAAGAATACGCTGGAGTTTATGATTACATTCTATCAAATCAGTCATTTGTTTGCTAGAATAAATATATATTATACAAATGTCAGGTCTTATAACTATTTAGGTAATTGTATTCAGCCTGCACGCAGGCGCAGGCGTGCAAATATTGTGTCAGTCATATTATTATCTACATATGTAGAATACTCACTGAATTACGGTACAGTTTATATCAGAACTTGATCGTAAGACTTTTGAACTCGAGTCATTACTAACCCAGCAACGTTAATAACGCTCCCAAGTCCGAGCTCCATCTAACGCTCGCTCGTCCGTTACAGGTAGCTCAACCTCCAAGGAGCACTCTCCGTCTCGCGAGGCCAACGGTGGCGCCAAAGATGACGGTAAATCGTCTTCAGAATCTGACGCTGACGTCGAGGACAACATTGAGGACCCGCCGCGTCAACCCGACACGACCTCCGCCTCCACCCAAGTCCATACCGCCGCCAACTTCGCGGCTTATCTCGAGTCAGGATACAACTCGGAAAAGGTCATCAGCTCAGACTCGATCCGAACCAGCCCGGTGGATATGGAAAAAGAGAAGGCAGACAATACCCCGGAAAACGCTGATAAAGAATTCACGGATACGAAAGAGGCCTACAAACCGCTTATTTCTCTGGAGAATCTCTCGAATCCGGATTCGGGAGTCGCTAGCCCGGAGGCGACGAAGCACAATTCTACGGAGACGGTCGATAACGTCGATTCTCCGACCAACGGCAAGGAGCTCGGCAGTCATAGCTCGCTTTCCAGCGAGATCAATCTGGATCTGTCTAGCCCGCAGCATAGCAAATTATCTCCGGTAAAGGCGGAGTACGAAAGACCTGTGTCTCGGATCTCTTTCGTCCCAGAATACACCAACGAGGTCGTTACTCGGGGGATCAGTATGCAAGGATGCAAGAACTTACTCGAGCACAGCGGAGAGAGCAGCTACGAATCGCTCCCGGAAACTAAAACGTTGAACGATTTGAATAATCATCTCGATAAGCTGAAGTTAGATATGGACGATGCGGATTACAAGCGTACCAAACCTGTCCTGCCCTCCCCTGTAGCCGTTGAAAGCCCTACCATTATAGAGCCCCCCGCGCCACCACCGGCGCCGAAACCTAAAGTAAACAACATAGAAGCGGAAAAACCCCAGCGCGATTTCGTCCCCTACTCGCGACACAGCCCGCTCTCCCCTCGCTTTTTCAGCGACGAAGACGAATGCAGCATCCAATCGTGCCTCAGTCAGTTCACTGCCTTAGAACTGTTGACCGGAAACAACAAAGTCGGCTGCGAGACTTGCACCGAGCGTATCAACGGGAAAGACGGCAAAACTGTATACACGAACGCGACGAAACGATTCCTCGTATCGAGCCCACCGGCTATCCTCATTCTGCACCTCAAGAGGTTCCAGATCGGACCCCGCTGCATGTTCCGGAAGATGTCCAAGCATGTAGACTTCCAAACTGTGTTGGATCTAGCCCCGTTCTGCGCTATGGATAAACTGAAGAAGCTGCCGAACGTTGCGCGTGGGCAAAACGAGCTGCTTTACTCTTTGTATGGAGTCGTGGAACATTCTGGCGGTATGCACGGAGGGCATTACGTCGCTTACGTGAAAGTGCGGCAGCCGGTGAAGGCTGGAGATCCAAGATGGTGGTTCCTACCTAAGAGCGCTAACACGATGTTGGCTAACGCGGGCAGCGGCGACGGTGAAGTCGATTCCGACTCCGAGCTATCCGGCTACGAATCGGGCGAAGGCCCCACTTCTGCCGCGGAGCCGCCGCCCGGCAAATGGTATTACGTGTCTGACAGTATGGTGTCCGAAGTGACGGAAGAGAAAGTCCTAAGAGCGCAAGCTTACCTATTGTTTTACGAGAGGATTCTATAAGTAGATGCCCTAATTTGTGTTGGCATTTAGAGGCAGACGTGACGTTACGTTGGCGCTGTATAAAGCTTGTTTGTTTTGCTTCGATCGAAACGCAAAGATTAGTTAGTCATCTCTTCCCTGTAGCCTGAGAGTTTGTATGTTAGATCGGCTGTAAGACTTTGTGCCTGTACTTGTTAACTGGTTGTATTTCTGTTAGAAGAGTGCTAAGTGGCTACCCTTTATTTATTGTAGATCAAACGCTTGTTATGAAATCCTTTGATTAACTACCCAATTTATGATTTTTGTAAGTTTCTCCCTGATTTTATTGTCCCTCATGTAAAATAGTATTTGTTTAAACTTGCAATTGATA
Source organism: Eupithecia insigniata (assembly GCA_947859395.1). NCBI lineage: Eukaryota > Metazoa > Arthropoda > Insecta > Lepidoptera > Geometridae > Eupithecia > Eupithecia insigniata. The sequence goes on from OX402011.1 coordinate 12,660,394, forward strand.
AATATTTATGAATATAATCTAACATTTTATTCTTGTCTGATAGAAATGTAGATAATAATTAATTACCATAATATGTATTATTACATAATGGACACAAATAACAAGGAATTGATGTAGAGAAAGCATTTCAGAAGTTTAATGTGACCGTCGCTTAGCTTTAAGCGTGAGCCATAAAGTTTGTGCTCTCTGGGTAAAGGCTGAAAGGAAAAACCTAAGAAACATCTCAGTCTATATTTTTTTCAAGTTGTTTTTGATAAGTCTTCCGTTGAAGTGTCAAGCGTTTCTATCTCAATGTAATTGTTATAACAATAAGAATTTCAGTAGGTAAGCAACTAGCTTAGTAATTTATGCAATTCATGTTCTAGGTAAATTCGAATGCATATAATTTTATCTTGAATTCGTTTTAATCGTGCTTGTATATAGCCTATAGCATAAGCTCATCATTGAAGCTTCGTTTTAAAATATTTGAATTATCGGTAATATTGAATCACAAGTGGTATTGGTAAGAAGGTTCCTTGGAAATAAGTAATGCCTTTTAAGTATCTATTTACCGAGTGGGTTAAATCGTTGTGTGATTTTCAGAATGACGTCGTTTATTCTGTAAAATAGATTAGCGCTTTTATGAAGCCGGGTACTGTGCGGTATTATGGGACGTAATGTACCATTCGGAGCGACCATAACACGTTACGCCGCGTACTAAAATCTGGCTCGTTCGTTGCGAGCGCAGCGCCATCTTCGTATTGACTTCACGAACGCTCGCTGTATAACACGTTACATTACGCTCCGAAACGCCAATCAGCACCCACCTTTAGCAGTTACCCAAAAATTATCCCCGTATTCCCAAACTAGATTTAATAGGGCTTTTACCTAGTTTCTTTTTAGTAAATGGTGCACAGAACCCAACGCTATGAAGATCTCGCGTCGATCTCCCCATGACTGTAACATCTCACGAATAACGCGGTGTTATAATGTCAGCCCCAAATTCTATGGAGTGTTAATACGGTCCACACGCTATGTAATAGTATGTACATACACTTTTTATACGTAACTTAGGTGCAGAGATGCCTAAGTGGTTGCGACTGGTCGCGTTACTAGTTGTGTTCGTTTGTATGTACTCGTTTTATATCAATTCATTTAGTTAATGCTTCCCGCGTGCGACTAACTTGTGTTATGGTGTAATAAACTTGGTGCTTTTGAATTTTCATCATATCAGCCGATCGACGTCCAATGCTGGACATAGACCTAGATATTAAGGATCAAAATGACCGATTTTGCGCTGCCCGCATCCAGCGATTTCCCGCGACCTTCACTAGGTCGCGGTCCATCGCGTGGGGGGGTTACCCACACTGCGTACGTATTCGCCGCTCTAGAGCCTTGCGGCCCCAGCGGCCGTCGTCGGTCCTACGAGCTATGTGCCCTGCCCACTGTCACTTCGCAATTCTGAGAGCTATGTCTGTTACCTTGGTTCTTCTGCGGATTTCCTCATTTCTAATTGGATCTAGTAGAGACTCGAGCATGGTTCTTTTGAATTTAATTTTATATAAATCTTAATTGATGATCGTATCCTCTTAGCAGAATTTCGGCCCCAGGCAGCCCGTTTTAAGGAGACAAGCTATGTGCAAAAGACATAGATAGTCATACATACTCAAAGACGAATTATTGAAATGAAAGCGCCTCGGAGTTGGAAATATATGAACATTTTTATTTAATAATCATGAAAAATCACGATTTTTTAAGAATCAGTTCAAGTTCACCAAGTTTTTACACTGAGAGGACTTATGTTTGCATTTGTCAAAACTAGGATGTTAGTTTTTTTATACCGTTATGTAGCCTGTGTTAATTATTATTTTATAAATTGTATATTGAACTCCACACTATTAATGTGTTATGAACAGGTGTATTTAATAAAATATAGTTTTAATGTGACATTTTTCATTTTCAACCTTACTATTCTAAATGCTACGAGATATGTATAAATAATATACAAATACATTCATTAAATACATGTAATTACAGAATATGTACATAATATTGCAGGAGGCTATAATCCGCTGCATTTTATCCGTTTTCTGTGCAACTCTGCATGTGAAGCATCGAAAGGTATGAGTTTGGTTATTTTAGGTACTTCTAGTATTGTTAGCTCTATGATACAGTAGAGTACTTGAAGGTTGTCCTTTGCTTTCTGTAATGCCTGTAACAAAGAAATAAAATAAAAATGAATGTCGTTGATAAGAAATGACGAATCAGAGAAAAGGGAGTACCTTTGCCTGGCGGTTCCACACCATAGAGCAATTAACGAGACACGTAAAAGTAGCGTTACTTTTTCCTGACTGACCCACCCGACCGATAGAACGATCGGGTAGGTCCCATTTGTTCTATGGAACATGACGTAATAGAACAATTTGAGAAAATATTGTCCCTATTTGTACTATAGAACAGTTTGTAATTTTTGTCTCAAATTGTTCCATAGAACAAACTAAGTACATAGGTATATAAACTTCTTGAAGTTGATATGTAAACTGGCCACTCGAGAATGATTTGCTACCACTTGTCTTAGTGACATTTTTGATTAGATGGTTACTCCCTAACAAAAATTATAATGCCGTAACGTAACGCACCATAACGGATTTTGAGAGAGCTGCAGTCGCAGGGTTCTCACTTATTTATTGTTGATTGTTTACAATGATTGGATTGGATCTTTGTTTATCGTAATGGAAATAAACGTAAATTTTGATAGTTTGAATTTTCTGCAACGGGGTCGTGGAAAAGTTTTACAGCATGGTGATAAAGAATATTACCTACAGACAAATTATATTAGAGGAATGTCATTATGGCGATGTATAAATTATCGGAAACTGAAATGTGTCGGAAGTATGAAGATTTCTATGGTGAGTTAATTATGTAAATAATATTTTTATTCAATTTTCAGCTTTAAAAAGCTTTTTTATAAAATTTATATTTATTATATTTTTAGACGGAGAAATTAATAATGAAAAATAAACCACATCACATAAATTGTGTGAAAGACGAAACAAAAGAAATTACAAAAAACGTGATAGCAACGTGTGTCGAAGAAGCGGGTCTAGGGCAAGATACTGTGCCGAATGTGTACAAAAAAGTGGTGTCAACATTTCACGACAAAGGTATACATTTTATACAAAATATACCTTCATATAAACAAGTCAAATCTACGATTTATCGTAAAAGGAATGAACACTTTCAAGTTCCTTTGCTGTCTTGTAATGATGCATGTGTGTTAGAAATTCCCACTCAGTATACCGATATGCTACTTGCCGATTTTAACGATGAAGACAACCGCATTTTGCTGTTTTGTTCAAAAGAAGCCAGACGAATAATACCAAATATTAAAATAATACTACTTGATGGCACTTTCGAAGTTTGTCCTGCACCATTTACAGAACTTTACACCATGCATGGGGATTTAGGGAGTTCTGATGAGTTGACTAATATAATTCCACTCGTATATGTTCTGATTACCAAAAAAACAAAAGAAATGTATGTGCGTATGCTAGAATTGATAAAATCTACTATTCCGGGATTTTCACCGACAGAAATTATAACAGATTTTGAGAGGGCTGCAATCGCTGCTGTTCAGGAAGTTTTCCCAAATGCAAATTACCATGGCTGTTACTTTCATTTTACGCGAGCTTTACGACGAAAGGCGAAAAAACTGCATTTATCAAATGATATATTCTTGCAAAGAATTGTGTCACTTTGTACAGTATTGCCGTTTTTACCTCTATCTGAGCTAGACAATGGTTGGGTATATATAAAAGCGGAAGTGGCTTCTATTTCAAACGATAACTTACTAAAATTTGTAAAATACATGGAATCGTTCTGGTTAAAAAATGATTTTCGTAAGTCTTGGTGCTGTTTTGGAATTAAACATAGGACCACTAACAGTGTGGAGAGTTGGCATCACAATTTTGTGGGCCATTTTAAAAGAACTCCGCCATCGTTTATAATATTTTTGACAAAAATGGCTGAGGATGCAATTTTCAATAAAATTAAAGCAATAAAAGTGTTAAATAAACCTAAATCGTTAACTAAACGCGAAAAAAAAAACATTAACAGGGACAGGTACATATTAGAAAACCAGCTACAGTTAACTATTGGAGAAATTAGCGTAGAAATGTTTTTGAACAAAACTATTTACTTGTCGACTCATTAAAGAGCACACTGGCCGGTTTTCCAAAGAGACCGACTCGATCTTTTTTGTATAAACTATCTTTCACGAGTAAATCAAAATTGACACAACATAGTATTTTGTCTTTAAAGCCCGAAAATATCAATACTTGTTTTGAACAAAACTAAAAGAAACTAATGAACAGGCTTGAAGTAATACGTAAATTGTTCTCTAAACAACCTAAGACTTTATATGAAATGGCTTTGACAAGTTTGTTTAAGTACATGAAATCAAATATTGATTGTTGTCTCAATAACCCGGCGTCAATATTTGAAAATATTGAAAATATGTACATTATGTTAAAACAGTTGCAGTTACCAAAAACCATCTTGGTAGATCTATTTTTTTACTATCTGCAAGATTACAGAGTAATTATGAGTGAAGAGGGTATGTCATCCACGGGCCGTTGCCAGGACTGCCTACATCTTCGGTACCCGATGCATAATGACTATGAACCCATCAAAATTTATGATTTATATTGTAAAATTTGTGCTGGAGAACTCTTTCTACAAAATAAGTATTTTTCGGAGACTATTTAATATAAGAACGTTTTAGTTAAAAGAAGGAATGGTTTTAGTTAGTTTTTATCGCGGACTGTTTAATATAAGAATATATTAGCGGTAAGAAAACTTGTTTTTAGTTTGTAAGTAGTTAAAGAAATAAGTATTGTTAAAGTGCTGTTTTGTTTTTATTTTGCAAAATAAAAATATTATTTAGGTAGCGAGTACTTTCTTTTTTTATAGTGAACTGTACCTGGTATTAACGTCAGTGTTTAATGTCATTCACGTCTTATACATCATGGAAGGTTTTGGGAAAAACTGATTCTCATTTTGTTCTATGACATGAAACTCGGGTGAGAAGGTAGTATGTAGTTCTATGGAAAAAATAGGGACGAAAATGTTTCATTTTGTACTATGACGTCATGTTCCATAGAACAAATGGGACCTACCCGAACGATCGTGTTAGAGGCATGGCTTTTTTACTCCAGTAACCAACAAAGGTAAGACATTAAGTGAACCTATCCTATTCATTTTATAAGTTGGTAAGAAATTATGTCTATCTAGTACTTCCTACTAGGCCAAACGGCTGATCCATATCTTAGTTACATAGAAAATCCTTTATAGCACACTTTACAAAACATGTGACAATTGGCGGTCTTATTGCTCACGAGCGATCTCTACCTGACAAACGTGGACGACCAAACGGCTGATCCATATCTTACTAGGATAGAAAATGTTTTACAAAACAATTAGGTACAAAAAAATGTGACAATTGACGGTCTTATCGCTCACGAGTGATCTCAAAGACGACGGTTGATGGATGGGATCGTTGCATTGAACAAGGGGATCTGTGTGCATTATTATTGGCACAGTAAAAAATGATTAAATTTACCATAATGAAACGCATATATATTGATAATAAACTTCAACTTCTTTTTTAATGGCAGCGCAGGACATAGGCATACTTTTTATCCAGAAGAGTGCAAGCGAAGCCGCTGTCAAAGGCTAGCTTTAAAGAAAGATCTGCGGGCCTATAACGCTAAATCAATGGATTCATCGATGGATGGGTAATATTTAGTTTTCATCAAATCGCAATAAATAAACGATAATGGTGATTACCAAGCCCAGTCAAATTATCGATTTGACACATTGTGATTTGTGACACACATCCATAGATACATTCATTTATTTTAATGTTATAAGGCCGCTGCTAAGAACTTTTAATGCTACTTACACAAACAGCTTTTTCCTTCAGCTCGGGTTTACTCGCCATCTGTTTCTTCAACTGATTCATCTCTTGCGGCGTGAACCCGACTAATTTCGAAAGCACCTCGCTCGTAAAATCCACATCTATGCTCCCAGTGCCATCTACAATCGTACACCGTAAACTCCAGCCTTCTTTACCGACAGTCAACTTCGATAGAAGCTTCATAATCTGCCCTTTTACTTTGAACACTCTCCCTAGTCTCTTACTAGGCGGTAAGTCGTTTATTTCCTTTATATACACATACGGCTCTGTTGATAAAGCTGCTTTATTCTTACTAGTGCAAGGTTGGTTTTGCTTTTCGAACTGACTTTCTAATTCTCTAAGATAATCTTCATCTTCGTCAAAGAAAACGTCGTTATCATCTGGATAGTCATCGGCTGTATTGACATTGGACGTTAGATCTACTCTTGCTGACTTTGTACTTGTTACTTCACTAGCAGTAAGATCAACTTTGGTCAGATTAGTCTTAACATTGTTACGATCGATTTTTGTATTTAAGTTATTTACGGTAAGGTCTATTTTGATTTTCTTCTCAGGGTTAGTCAGAGTTTTACTCTGCGGTCGTTTCGTAGGCATTTCTATTTGAGCTTCTATATCCGCTAGTTGGTCCACATCAATATCATCATCATCGTCATTATTGAAAGAGCTGACCACTTGAAGACTGGTGACTCTGGCCACTGGTCGGTGGTCTTGCATTAGCTCGGGTAGTTGTGGAGGCGGCATTTGGGTGTGGGGCGCTGGGAGCTCCGAGTTACGGAGGTGGCTCATCGTGGAGTTCAGGTCTGATGCTGGAAAGACAGAGAAAAGTTATTTTTTTTTAGAAAGTTTAAAAGTGTCGCACAGCACAGTCAATAAAATAGCTGGTAAACTAGATGGAGTTATGTACAAACACTCCGTCTCTATATTAGTTTATTGATCAATGTTATGTGAATTAAAACTAACGTAGGCTAAGATTGTTACTAAAATATGGATCTATGTAATCTGAAAAATAAACAAATTTATTTATTTTTTATTTATTTAAAATAAAATGTATTCAAAGAAACTCGTAGATAGAAAAAGCATGAGTGCACTTAATAAATATGTAAATATAGCTAAGTGTAACAATTTTACCTGAACTAAAAAGTAACAGTGACAGCACTGTGGTTCTGCGTAGGTGTAGAACGGTGTAAAAATCTACTTTTGCGCATCAAGGTCAACGCTATTAAACCGTGACGCGTTTACCTACCTTGTGTGACATTCATAGGCAGTCCCAGTTTAGAAGACAGGAGTCCCGCTAGTGAGTTGGACACCGTTATTTCTCCTACTTCACCACCCAGAAGCTCTATTGAGGGCTCTGTTAGAAGCAGCATCCCTCTGCGGCAATCTACTGGACCTGTAGCAGAAATAGATGGTATCCAATCAGTTATCTAAATGTACTAATGGTTTCTTTTTCACTTCTTCCACTAATGGACAAAAAATTTAGGGAAAAGAAATTCAATAACACCTTATTTCTTATTTAATAATAATAACTATATTTATAGCTGTTTATATTATAAAATTTAACTTGTCTAAGTGCATATTTTATAAGCCTAAACAAATAAAGTTATAAAAATCTAAAATCAGTTAATTAGTGAAATAAGTTAGCCATTATTTCGTTAGGTATTATGCATACATCAGCTGATACATCAAACTATAGATAGACACAGACTCAAGACCCAAAAAATATCATATAATCTAGTCGTAGCCTTAGGATCACATTATTGGATATCCTATAAAAATCAAAAAGCAAGGGTAAAAATTTGTTTATTTTGTTGTGTATTTACGCAATTTAAACAATATAAATAAGAACCAATCAATTACACTTGAAAAAAAAATGGCCGCCACTCAGCAGATGCTGGGAAGCCTAGGAAGTGCCTGCCATAGCGCTGGTCTTCCATGCAAGCCAGAATGTAGCGCGTGTGTCGCCTCGCTCACTGCGGATTCAGCTTGATGAGGTTCGAAATGAGATTATAGAATGAATCTACTGATTAGGATCAATCTTTGCAAAGAAATTCATTATTGAAAATGAAAGGAAATTGCTGTTTTGTATCATTTTAGTTCGTATATTAACCATCAATATGAAAATTTTAAATAATCTTTTCGAACAAGTCATGTGCTTGCCGGTAGCTAGGATAATTAGCCTGTATCTAATGGGGTTCATCCTCGATAAACATTATTCCTCCTGAATTCTGTAAACTTCAATGAAAAATTCCGTAAAAGAACCAGCGAAAAAATAGGTATGCGGGTTTATTTTCTGATAATTTAAGCTCATAACACCTTTCTCTAATTCTCAGTTTTGGATTTTGCTATCTACGCATCCACTCAAACAAAAAGCCACCCTGTATAGTGTGATGAGAAATATCATATCGCTCACTATATTTGTAGATCATGTCATGACATACAAAATTACATGCCTGGTTTTGTTTTTGAAAACCAGGCATGTAATGTTGCATGTCATGTCTTTGATAATGAGATACAGAAGGGACCAAAATCGTGCACAATGTTTCATGGTAAGATTCACACTGCTACACTCGTTTCTTTCCAAACTTGGCTGAGGATCTATCTCGCGTCTCTATAATTGAATTATTTAGATCTAGGTTTTACAGGCTTTTTATAGCCAATGAAATTTGTATGTGTATAAATTAAGGGGCTACCCCGACCCAATCAGAGCCGCCACCTATTTTATCGTATTATTACGATACACAAAGGAGTTTTTAAAAATATCTTGGCCCGTTTGTGATACCTTTCGCTTATTTTTAATGCATCTGTAATAGTTTTATATTGTATAGTTATACAATTTTGCTTTTTTTTTAATGCATCTGTTCATATAGTTTTATATTGTATAGTTATACAATATAAAACTATTACAGATGCAGTTTTATATTGTATAACTATACAATATAAAACTATTACAGATGCATTAAAAAAAAAAGCTTATGGGTATAAAAAAATATATTATACACATACAAAAGAAATTTGTATGTGTATAATAGGAACCACTGTCTGTTTTTCTTTGTCACTTTTGCTGCGCACAATCCCTTATGATGCATCCTTGCTTTTCAAAAACAAACATACTATAAAAAATGTAAATTAACTTTATAATTAATTTATAAATAAGTTATATAGAATAGAGCGACATGAAATGTATCAATATGTACCTACGTCGAATAAATAAATAAACTAGCTCACCCGCCCGCGGCTACGCCCGCCTGGACTATAAGAATCCTGCGCGGACGAAGTCGCGGACATCGGCTAGTATCTTTATAAATTATAGCCTATGTATAATTCTGTTGTATAAGCTATTTTATTGTAAAGTTTCATTAAAATCTATAGTTTTTGCGTGAAACAATAACAAAAATCTATACATACAAACTTTTGCATTTATACTATTAGTAACATTAGTCAGGATATTATTGCAAAGTTTCATTAAAATCTATTCAGTAGTTTTTGCGTGAAAGACTAACAAAAATCAATACGTACAAACTTTCGCATTTATAAAATTAGTAAGGATACCATAGTTTTACTTTTTCAGTCAAGTAAACTGAGAAAAACAGCAGCTGTCGATTTAACTACAAAGAATTGCCTTAAAAAAACTTGTTTCAAATATTGTTTTGCAGCTGTATTTAACAATTTTAATACGGGTACGTTAAAATTATTTGAAAATGAATACCTAAAGGCCGTGGGGCCGCGGCGTACGAATATCGACCCCTCCAACTCAACTCGTGGATGTCGTAAGAACCGACTAAGGGAACCTACCAGAGGAAGGACAGCAACTTCCTTCCGAGTATTTTTCAACACCAACACTGCGATCACTAATCCGCTTGCCAAGCTTGGTGACTATGGCGAAACCCCCCCTATATGGGAGACTATCCACTCGATGGACCGACGACACAAAATAATTTATTTACGTTATGTATTTTGTTTTTCGTAGCGGTCGCAGGGAGTCGATGTATAGAGGCGGCTCAGGACCGCTATTTGTGGCGTCGTATGGGGGAGGCCTATGTCCAGCAGTGGACGTGTATGGGCTGATATGATGATGTTGCATACCTTTAATCAGTACTTTGCAACCTGGTGTGATATCACAGCTGAGATTTCTCATAGGCCTGTACTCTATCGCGGTTATTTCTTGCACTCCATCAGTTAAGAACAGCTTTATCATTCTGAAAAATTGGGAATATTTCATGCATAAGAAATAAATATTGATTCATGGTAAGATTCTCACTGCTATTGCTGGACAATTCACACAGCAACTTCTAGCATAAGTACCATTTGTATCCTGACATGGTCAAACCATTTGGAAATTATCTCCCTGCTGAGGTTTTCCCTCAAGACTACAAGATGGGGCTCTTCAAAAACTAAAATTGTGTCATTGTTAGCTGTAATGCCATATCTGTTTTATTCTGTTTTTGTATATACAAATATATGTATGTATATACATACATACATTTTAAATTAAGGCGCTACCCCGACCCAATCAGAGCCGCCACCTATTTTATGGTATTATTACAATACACAAAGGAATTTTTAAAAATATCTTGGCCCGTTTGTGATACCTTTCGCTTATTTTTAATGCATCTGTAATAGTTTTATATTGTATAACTATACAAAATAAAACTATTACAGAGGCATTAAAAATAAAAGCTTATGGGTATAACAAACTGCCCAAGATATTTTTGAAAATTCCTTTATTTAACGTAATAATACCATAAAATAGGTGGCGGCGCTAGTTTGGGTCTGGGAACCGCCTTAATCTTAAACACACTAGAGTATAATTACAAGCTGTAATGTATGTGTGTATTTGTATGAATTTTATAACACCTTTAAAAAGTAACTTATAGTTTAACACTTTCAATGTCTATCGCTCACATGCCTAGGATGTTGCCAAACCGTCTCCAAGTTAGTTGTTGTACAATACAGAATGAATGGTTTTGCTATATTATGTTGCCAGCAAGGTTACTGTAGCATCCTGGTAAGGTAGGTCTCGAAAGTTATATGCTTGAAAAATCAAAGTATACCTGTGACTGGAGATTTTATCTTCATAGTTGACAGTTGCCTCTACATTCTCCATGTTCACTTTCTGCAACTTCAAGTACTGCTGGTAAGCTGGTGTTCCTGGAATAATATTAATATTATATTAATGTATGAGTATTAGCAAGGCATAGGAAAACAAAGAAACTTCCTAAGTTTTCTGTGTTATGATATGACATATGTTGATGTTTGCATTGTGTGTTTTAGTAGCAAATAAATATTTTATTTATCCATCAACTTTTTTGTAAAAGAGCTTCTGGATACAGCTTTACAAATTTACTGACCCCTTTGTAATATCAGTAGGGTCTTTTGGATTTTAGAGTGTAATCCTTGTGTAGGCCTTGATCAACAGTCAATTATGTATTTATTATATTCTATAATGTTACAAAGATGCAGTTAATGAATGAATGAACACTTTATTCTACCTATTAAAATTACATAAAAACTCTTAATATATAAAATGCAAATAAATACAGTACAAAAGGTGGCCTTATCGCTGAGGGTGATTTCTCCCAGGCAACCTTTAATGCTAATGTTGGATGACTATAGACCGTGCTGGGCACATCTTTTAATAAATTGAAGTGAAGAATAAATCAATAAGACCTTATTTCTTATTTGATAATAATAACTATATATATATATATATATAGCTGTTTGTAGTATAAAATTTTACTTGCCTATGTGCTTATTTTGTAAGCCTAAAGAAATAACATTTATTAAATCGGAATCGGATCCACAATGTGTGAAATGAGTGAGAACAATGTCATTGTTCTTAAGCATAGTTAGATTTTCAAAGCAGCTTATGTTTCAATACACTATATAGTGATAAATAGTCATCATAACTCGTTGCTAATTTTGGGTACTAAACTCAGACTCATATGGGTATGGCATGTGAGCAGCATGTCTCCAGGAAGTTGGGCTCGGATCATCACAGTGGTTGCCTAAAGATGGGCAATGACACCGAGGCAGGTCCAGGCAAAGCTGTCGCATTCTGAGAAGATTGGTGTGGTCAATGAATTCACGATTTCTGGAAGAGTTTGGGAAGACATTTGCCATTTGTTTAGCAGTGGAATTACTTAGGTTACAAAATAAAATAGTCAAACCTATATCAAAGGCAGCGTTGATCTGCAGCACATATCTTCCGCTGAGTACAGTTTTCGGCTGATTCTTCAAATTGGCCGGGAACGAGCCTGGGCAAATGTCCTTCAAGTCATTGAGTAACCACTGCTCTCTGGCCAAGTTCTTGATTTCAGTCTCAGAGCGACCTTCTTCGAACAGATATTCTACACAGCTAGAAACACAAATAACTATATTTTATTGGCGCATTTATAACAAAAAAGTCAAAAATTTGGTACAAGTGAAGATGGAACACAGAACAATAATAATACTCTAACGAGAGATGGAAACTCACCCAGTTATCCAATCATCATCAACAAACATGAAATGTGAAGCTAGGAATTGGCGTACCGTGTTCAAGATATTGTTCGAAGACATTTTTCAGCACAGTTCACTTAGTTGCTTTATTTCGGTCTCATTTTGATTAATTTTTCAGTTTTGTTTTCCAACAATTTTCCAATTTCCATACATACATACAAATTCCATATATATTATTTTGTTTTCCCTCCGTATTATTTTGATTTGTTTACATTATTTTTACTACAGTCAGTGTCAACGTCATTTCGGTACCATCCGTGGACAGAAGAAATCACAGCATGCAACCACAAAACAAACGCAACCTCGATCGATTTAGGAAACCAAACCATCCATCAACACTACTAGTAGCACCCGCTCTTCCGTGAAAATATCCATAGCCAGCCGTAGTGTATCTGTCGAGCACCCGTCTCCTTCTCCCTCGTTTTTGATTATTTATTTCTTGATTGACAACAAAAGATACAATTTTCAGGATTTTACGTGCATTTGTTGGTTTTCTCGTGAAATTGTATTTTGACCCGACCGCCTGGATTCGTGATTTTCACCCCGGATGTAGAAATATGAAGCGGCGAAATGCCGATACTGGGAAGTTGCGGCGCCCCATAAAGCGCACTAAAATTACCGAAGGAATGTACGGAAAGTGAGTTATTTACCACAAAATCTTCAAGCCCAGGCTACAAGGTTAACCGCTTACGAAAATCTGTATTCTGTTCTGTGAGAAGAAGTTGGAAAATGATATAAAATGGTCTGAATGTGCGGGTAGAAAGTACCTACCATCTGTTTCACCACTCTCACACAATAAATCTATTGTTTGGTGTGGGAAACAAACGATTTGCAAAAATTTTTGGATGCTGTTCAAATCTATCTTTTACTCATCTTTTCACCTGTATACAAAATATATGTATCAAATAGAGTTACCTTTTTATGTTTCAACTTATAATCTAATGAACACAATGTTACCCACGCTGCCAGGGATATCACCAGGTATACTTAGACCCATAACAGAGTGTAGTTCTTCAGTTTGACAGGAGAAAACAGAAAACTAAGTAAATTATCACATAATTTTTTTTCATTTTTTTTTCCAGGCGCGGATCTAGCAAAAAAGCTGGACATTATCATACAAACTGGCACAAATAAGTTTAAAAATCTGTATGAATATATCTTTAAAAAGTAGTCTGGTAATTAGTTAGGATAAAACTTTTGCCCTAGGAGATGTCTAGATCCGCTCCTGTGTTTTTGATGTTTAAATGTTCATAACAGTATTAACAGTAGATACCAGATTTAGTTGAAATAGGTAATACACATAACACAAAATCTTTTATGCCACAAGAAGCCAAGAGTTATTGAGTTATGGAATTAAATCCAATGATTTTAATGCTTAAATTGAACTGCAATTTCACCATAATCTGAGTAACAAAGATAGCCAATTAGCCCATAACTTGATGGTTTTTCTATACTTACTAACTTTTAGTATAGTTAATTTCACAATAAGCTTAGGTACCTACTTTACAAGTTAGAGTAAGAATTTAAATTTACTACAAATATATTTATATTATTGTCTGTTTTAGCTCAATGTTGTACGTAAAGTTTGTTCTGTTGTGGAGCTCCATAGCCCTTGCCGACTACATGCTGGAGTTTAGATTTGAATTCCTCGGCCCTCTTTGGCTGATGATCAAATCAATTTATAACTGCTATCATAGTAAAGGACTGGTAAGTGTTTATAAAAAATGACACATGAAGGTAGTCTGTAATTACTAATTAGTATCGCATCTACTGCCCAGTCTCATTCCCCTCCAGATAGACATGTGCATCTTGGGCCATGAAAGTGTTAAAACTTAGTGATTTGTATAGTCATAGCCAAATAATTATTAATCTCCTACAATTTTCCTACATTGCAATCACAGACATGATACTAGCTGCGCCTAACAATTGCAATAGAATCAACCCCTCCCAACTGGGCCAGCCCCCCTAGCATATTTTTATTTTTACTTGTGGATAGTTAAGTGAAATGTCCCAAATTAATTTGAATGTAGACCTTCTGCTGAAGACTTTATCACAGTAGTGATGGAAAAACCTCAATAATTACTCCGGGTATTCAAAAGTCAAAATTTCCGTAAATACAATGATAAATGTTCACTTAGAAAAGGTCAAATTGTTAAAATTAAACACTGACATGGAAATAAAGTGTCTTTCATCGTCATCGTTTCACATTTCGTCAAATTCTTCATTAATCTTCATATAGAATAATCAGAATAAGAATAATCAGAATAATCAATTTATTGGTAAGAATTTTACATGTCATGAAATAATCATTATATTTTATAATTTAAATAATGTATGTAAAAAAATCCGCCTGCCAAGCGTGGTGATTATGACAAATCCCCCCCTACATGGGAGACCATCCACTCGATGGACCGATGACATCGTAGCGGTCGCAGGGAGTCGATGGATGGAGGCGGCTCAGGACCGCTATTTGTGGCGTCGTACGGGGGAGGCCTATGTCCAGCTGTGGACGTGTATGGACTGATGATGATGATGATGTAAATAAAATAAAAAATAACAATAATGTCAATTATAATAAATTAACAACAAACTAAATTATGTTGTTAAAAATGTAGTATTATTCGATTTTCGGCAAAAATTCGCCATCATTGTAGAATGCCTTCTCGACGAGCCACAATTTAAGTCTACGCTTAAACGTAGAGGGGCTAGGTGTCTAGTCTAAAGTATTCAGCGCATCTTTTTTCTGTAAATAGATGGATGTACAAAATTTCACTTAGGTATTATCTATTTGTTTTATAAGTAATTTTTTTTTATTTCAGGCATTTACAGTATTCTTCACTTGTGTAGCACTGACCTCAGACATGGTCTGTTACTTCATCATACCCATGCAAGTACTCACATTCCTTGCAGGGGTGTATGTGTGGGTCAATTCTATATGGACTACATGTGAGTATTTTTGTGTTAGTGACGTTAGTAGGAAAAAAGCTGTGCCCGCGTAGAATTCACAATTTGTGTGAAACCCTAATTCATTAAGACTGATACTGACCGGTGTTACGGGGCGTAATGTACCATTAGCAGCTAGCATGAAACATTACGTAAGCCGTGTGCTAAAGCCGTCTCGTAGCTCGTTGCGAGCGCCTGCTCTCCCTGTACTGACTACAAGAACGCTCGCTGTTTTACACGTTTCATTTACGTCCCGGTCAGTACGCGGCTTTAGGTAAACTGAAAATTTTTGAATTCATGTCAAATCGTGTCTATGGTGACGAATCTGTTACAATACCATTGTTATAGTAAAGTTAGCAGAATTGCACCCCTGATCTATTATCAATACCAATCGGAAGTGTCCTCAAGATACTGGCTGCATTACCCCATTCATGTTCATTGCTTTTCAAATATCGTAGTTAACCCGCTTACATTCATAATGAATTTATCAAACTACGAAAGTTTTTATAGTAAAATACATATTTGTATATTTGTCAATACCCAAATGCGTAACAAACTTAATTACCTACCTGATAATAGAGGTTGCATTCGTTCCTGAAATAACTAAATTTAATGTGGTTTGGCTTCCATACAAAAAGCAATTATTTACGGTAATTTGTCTTTGTTGATTTACTTACATTCAATCTGCCTGTTGTTGAGGGAAAATTATCTTTACTGAGGCTTGGACCTTCCAATTTGAGCTTTAGTGTCATCAGTGAAAATACGTAGATTAATGGCACTGTGCCAATTTTAGGAGCTAGCTATGTGGCTATTTACAAAGTTATGTTATGCCATATTGTAAAGGTTTTTTGTGCATTTGCCCATCCCCGATTTTAAGAACGCATAGATTATGTAATGCGTATAACTTTCTGATATTTTACCTAAGGCTGACTGCATTTGGCTACTTGCAATCGCTTATGAAGGCTACGAACCTATCCCACTCAAAAACGGATTTTCCCATGCGGATTTGTTGTTATTTCACGTAGAATGAAATGGGGCGCGCTATGAGTGAGAAAGCGCGCCTAAACATCTAATACGAAGCTGTCATGTGACTGTGTGCGTGTGCTTGGTGTTGGCACCATTTTTTGATATTTTTTCGTACTTTCTTTTGATTAATTTTGATTAAACGATTGATTTCAAAAATATTTTTGATTATTTATAATGTTGAATATATTGAGAATGTTTACAACGCGACAGATTTTCGAATAAAGGTGTCTATCATGCATAAAAAGTCGCTTGAAGATGACTCGATGGTTATCAAAATTAGTTTCGCTCTCATTTAAATATCATTATGTTTTTTCAAAAACTAAACTGCTGCAGACATAGCTATTTTTCATCTGATTACGTATGGAAAATGTCAATAAGATCGGGGACATAGTTTCCAAATGAAGCGGAAAGTACGTTTGTATGGGTATACTCTCCGTTCCGTTCTTAAGCAACCGGTAGTTACGCGTTACAAGAAATTTCTTGTAGCGCATAACTACCGGTTGCTTAGCTAGCGACTCACTATAGCGAAAAAGCTAATCAGCTTTTGTCGCTTAAGCTATGCGTTTGGTAACTCACTTATGCTAGCTTTCGGTAGCTCAAGCAACAGGATAGACATTTGGCAATACCAGTGCTCTGTAACTTAAACTGGCAGAACGGTAGCTCAACGAAACACTAGCATAAACAATTATCGTTCAAGCTATAGAGTAGCTAAAGTGTGGTCAGCCGAATACCCTTAAACCTCTAACCTCAATTATTTATTTAAACCTTCCTTCTGTTTTGTTGTTAAAGCTATATAGGGAAGCTCTGCTTGCTTTGGTTGGGGCTAGATGATGTTGTGTTGATTTTTCAGCATTGTTTTTTTATTTATTAGTTATTTTTAAATTCCTGCTTTAACTTAGGTCCATTGTCAACAGTTGAAAGTAAAGGCATGTGCACACAAACGCTGTGTATGTGGTTAGTAGTGGTGTACGTGGAAGCGCTCCGGACAGGTTTCCTTACGTCGGTGATGCGCGGCGCGTTGCCGGACGAGCCCGACGAGTGGGGGGCTAAGCCCTGGGCCGCTGGAGCTCTGGGATTCCCTATTATCTCTTTAGGTGACTATATCTCCTCTCTCTTTAGTAAAGCCTTTCATTTCGCTGCACGACATAAAAGTCACAACCTTCACTAGCAAACCTTATACTACTGAAATAAATAAGAAAATAATAATAATTTATTAACACTTAAACAAAGCTTTATAAAAAAATATTACTGTTCCCCGCGTTAAATTCTAATTTCACATTTTCAGGGGGATAAAAGGGTATTTTTTCCCCATAAATCTCCCATGGGAATCTGATGTTCTATCAGGACAAAAAGTTACTCAAGCCTATGTTACTCTCTATCCTTTTAAGTCATGCCAATAATCATGTCGATTTGTTGTTTAGTTAAGGCGTGAAAGAAGGACAAACAAACAAACACACTTTGGCATTTATAATATTAGTTATGATATAGTAATGTATATCATAATGAAATGACGACGTGGCGGTCGCGGCGGCTGTCAAACCGTAGATGTCGTAAGAAATAAATAAAAAATGGATTGGTCCATTTTTACAAAATTAATGTTTCTTACAGGAGTAAACGCGAAGCAGAAACTTGATGATAAACTACGTTTGCGAACACAGCGGCAGGTCCGCGCGCAAAACGAGTTTTATTTCAAGCTGATGCGGGAGGCGATACCTGAGGTAAGGGTTATAGAAATAGAACTGTTTATTTGTTACTTAAAGCATATGTAGTTAAATACAATATTAGAAATAGAGAGAACAGAAATAATATGGTTGAGTCACAAAACGCTCCCAGTCTCAACATGAGTTGGGATTATTCACAACCAACGCCGCGCCGCGACGGTTGATGGCAATTTTGCTACAACAAGATGATGTCATGAAGTAACCTCTTAAAACTCGTTCCAAAATTGTTTATTCTGGTCTGTTCTTGACATTTATTTCGGAAAGTCATCAGCTAAAATAGTAATTACAAAGCTAAAAATAACCACAGAGCGCTAATAATACGCATTCACTGATATAAACGAAGGTAAATGTTTGTGTGCGTTTATCCTGTCCTGAGCCGCCTCCATCCATCAACTCCCTGCGACCGCTACGATGTCGTCGGTCCATCGAGTGGATGGTCTCCCATGTAGGGGGGGGATTTGCCATAATCACCACGCTTGGCAGGCGGATTGGTGATCGCAGTGTTGGTGTTTAAAACTACTCAGAAGGAAGCTGCTGCCCTTCCTCTGGTAGGTTCCCTTAGTCGGCTTTTACGACATCCACGGGTTGAGTTGGAGGGGTCGACATTCGTACGCCGCGGCCCCACAGCTTAAATAAGATAGTGTTAGTTAGAATTAATTTATTTTAATTACTTATACCTACATATAGTCGATGGATGGAGGCGGCTCAGGACCGCTATTTGTGGCGTCGTATGGGGGAGGCCTATGTCCAGCTGTGGACGGTCTCCTAGGATTTTTTTTCTGTAACTATAATGGTTAAGGTACCTGCCCTTAGTGTCCCGTCTCAAAAATCCACTTTGTATTGTAAAACCTATTCAAATAGTTGAGAACGAGTGCCTAGATATATAAATAAATAATGAGGGGGGACCTTAGAATAGAATAGAATAGAATATTTCTTTATTGCACCATCAATACATTAAATATTTATACAAGAACTTAATAGTAACTATTTCTAGTGTGGTACAATCGGCGGCCTTATCGCTAACAGCGATCTCTTCCAGGCAACCTTTGGATGGATAGGATTCGTACGCATTAGAGCTGACGGTGGCGTAATTAATGACTTATAAACAAAATAATTTTGACATTATAAGTATTTAGATAAAAACAGAAACTGCAAAAATTTTATGATAAGAGTAACACAAAAATAATACAAATAATTTACAAGATAGCAATAAAAATATTAAGATTTATCAGGAGCGGACAGATAATGTTGATAAACCATACTTTTGAAAATAGGAAGGGATTTAGCTTGTCGAATGGATACAGGAAGGGCGTTCCAGAGTCTCGCAGCCTGCAACGTGAAGGAATCACCATAGAACTGGGAAGTGTGTAAAGGAATTTTTAAAAGAAGAGTATCAGAAGAACGAAGGGATAGTGAATGGGACTGATGGAGAAACTCAAAACGGTCTTTTAGATAAGACGGTGTTGATGGAAGGAAAAGAACAGAGTAAAGGAGATTAAGAACATGAGCATTCCGGCGAAGACGAATGGGTAGCCACTTGAGCCTGTTACGGTACTCAGTTATGTGGTCAAATTTACGCAGGCCAAATATGAACCTAATGGAATAGTTCTGAAGACGCTCAAGCTTATTAAGTTGGTCTTCAGTTAAGTCGGGATAACTGGCGTCTGCATAGTCAAGAAGAGGGAGCAATAAGGATTGTGCAAGCGCAATTTTGGTACAAGTAGGAAGGAAGTTACGCAATCGCTTTAAAGAAGCACCTATACCAAAAGTCTTCCTGGAAACTGCTGCCAGTTGAGGACCCCACGATAATTGCCTATCCACAAGCAATCCCAGATTTTTTACTGTATCGCTGATTTCGATCGCGACCCCATTAAACATTACTTTCGGCATGTCAACCCAGTCGATACGAGCTATCATCCTAGAGCTACCTATAACAATCACTTGGGTTTTACTAGGGTTTACCTTGAGCCCAAATGATTTGCTCCAGTCGTGGATGTTTTCGAGATCTTTATTGACCTCTGCAATGGCTTCATGTAGCCATTCAATAGGGGCTCGCGTGTAGATCTGCAAATCATCTGCATAGAGGTGGTAGGGAGAAGATAAATGTTTGGAGATGGAGTTGATGAAGATTGCAAAGAGAAGAGGAGATAGAACGCCGCCCTGAGGAACGCCGGCATCTAGGTGGCACCATGTTGAAAATGCATCATCAACACGAATGCGTTGCCGACGTCCATTCAGGTAATTACGAAACCAGCCAACCACTGACGGCGATATGTTAAAAGAGCGGAGGAGAGCAAGAAGAATGTCAAAGTCAACGTTGTTGAAAGCGTTGCTGAAGTCTAGGAGTGATAGAATAGTTACAAGTCCGCCGTCCATGCTATTTCTGATGTCATCGGTGATTTTGACAAGAGCAGTGACAGTACTATGGCCTGGACGGAAACCGGACTGGAAGGGATTCAAAAGATTGTTGGAAGTAAGAAAAATACTCAGCTGTTGGTGCACAAGGCGCTCTAAGACTTTAGAGAGGAAAGGAAGAATAGAGATGGGACGGAACTCCGAAAAGGAAGAAGGATTAGGTTTTTTAGGGAGGGGGGTGACCTGAGCCTCCTTCCATACACTAGGGAAAGTTTCAGTCTCAATGGAGTAGTTAAAAAGGTAAGTTATTACTGGAAGGATTTCATCAAGAATCGGGATGATCATCTTTTTACTTATGCAGTCGCTACCAACAGCATTAGACGTGATGGAAAGGATACTCTTTTTAACATCGGCATCAGTAAATTGGCTGAACGAAAATTGAGAAAAGTCGGGAGTGGAAAGAGAAGCCAGAAAATTCAAAGTTTTAAGTTTAGCAGATCCATCAAAGCTGGAAGAGGCAGAGAAGTGTGAGTTTAAAGAATTTATATCGAGATCTTTGGGTGTATCTTGACGTGATTTTCCGATCCCGAGTGTGCGTAGGAACTTCCATACTTTTGCCGGGTCTTTATTCGTAACATATTCATGGATGTAACGGCGTTGTGCATCCCTACACACCCTATTACAGTGATTTCTAGCTTCAGCATATTTGACTTTGTTATGTTCTGTCGGAGTTCTTCTAAAACGAACTTTGGCTGCTAGTTTCTTGTGCATTTCAGACCGAATTTCATCTGTGAGCCAGGGTGCAGGAAGATGTTTCATCTTGACTGCTCGAACGGGAGCATGCACGTCGTACAGACGAATAATGATTTCATTAAAACAACCTACCTTTGCATCAACAGTGTTAGCTGCATGAACCCCGGACCA
Source organism: Eupithecia insigniata (assembly GCA_947859395.1). Classification (NCBI taxonomy): domain Eukaryota; kingdom Metazoa; phylum Arthropoda; class Insecta; order Lepidoptera; family Geometridae; genus Eupithecia; species Eupithecia insigniata. Next base: position 12,681,817 of record OX402011.1, read on the forward strand.
ATCAACGTGTTTAGCTTCATCACACAAAGACTTTAGATCCATTGAACCAAAATTGCGCTGCAGAAGAATTTTAGGTTTGTCTTTAGGAGGTCGAATCTTATAAGATAGAAATACTAGGTCATGATATGAGAACTCATCCGCCCTACACTGTCCGTGCTTGGCAACATGGGCTGTGGAAGAAATGAGAATTAAATCTAGAAGGGAGGGTTGGCAATCGGGAAAATGATGTGTCGCACTCAGAGGAAGAATGGTCAGATTGTTTGCCTGAACAATTTCCTCAAGAGCGGACGAACGAGAGTCATGCTTCATTAGGCAGGTATTAAAATCACCCATTATAATGGTGTGATCATGGAGAGGAATAAGATCTTCAAAATGTTTTTCAAGAGAAGAGAAGAAATTATTACGCATAGAGGGAGAGTAGTATACACCAAGTAAGACTTTACGGTGTGCAAGAGTGATTTGAAGGAAAAGATGTTCACCGGCAGAGGAGGGGGGCGGCTGCGCAGACATATTAATGATCGTGTAAGGAATACGAGATCGCAAGTATATGGCTACACCGCCACCTCCACTACCTGTGCGGTCATTCCTGATGAGTTGAAAACCTGGAAGTGAATATGGGGTAGTTGGCAGGGTAGGTTTCAACCAGGACTCGGATACAAGAATAGCGTGTATGTTTTTACAGGCTAATGATGTTAACATCTCATTGATGTGGGCCGGAATGCTCTGAGCATTAATGTGCACTACGTTGAAATTTTTTGGAACATCACTAAACGTGGATTCCAGGGTATCGCGGAGAGACAGGATACTGTTAAAACTGTCATCGGAGCTGTTATTAACAGAAGAGGGACAAGATATAAATTCATCGCCATCTGAATCACTCATTGATAAATATAAAAATAACACTTAGTTCAAGGTTTTTTAAAAATTGTACTTACGCTCATACAGTGTACCTGTTAATTAATTTAGGTACACTATCCATCCGCCAGTTGCCGTGCAGAGAAGATAAACTTAAACATAAAAAAAAAAAAGAACTGACAAACAACATTATTTACACCTACTACTAATCACATCTATCGAATCAGCCAAATATTACATCAAGTTCACGTTAATACATAGATATTTCCGAATAAAAAAAAAAAAATATTCTACAAATTTTTGTGTGCATTGAAACGTAATAAATTTAATGATTGTCCCATAACTCGAAAGTTCAGTTTCGTTCGTCTAAAGGTGCTGTCATTGTCCGTTTGATAGCCAGACGTGACGTAGACGTGTAAAAGTGACAGTTCGATGACAGACCAATCATGACAGCGAAGCAGCGAAACAAACAACAACAAAAGGTATAATGGATACAAAAAAACAGCTAAAATATTAATGAAAAGGACGGTACATATTATAATAAAAAACTTACAAAAGTGTGTGTGTACAAAATGTGGACTTTGATCTATGTATGGGACGTACCTAGCCGGGCCGATTCGATCCAATCAAAACTGGTAAACTATTTACGCGAAGCCGCACGTCGTGGTCTCGATGCAGGAACCAAGACCTTCGGAGCCCCTGTCACGACCGCCTGTCCTTGTGGGATCTTGTCTAGGTCCTGCACACTGGAGACTCGGTGCCGGTCGCCTTCAGGACTGAGTACGAAGACATAACCCTGCCTTGTCCAGCATTTGGCTACTCCAAAGCGACGTCTGGCCTCCATAAAGGCTTCATGGCGGCCTTTAGTCAAGAATTCGGAGAGCGTCACGCCAGTATTTTTCAGCGCGGTCTTGCTAGCCCATATCTTGTCCCGCACCTCAATATCCCGGATCTTACAAAGAATAGGGCGCGGTCTGTCTGAGGCAGCACGACCCATTCGATGACAGCGGCTGATGCTGGCTGTAGTGAAATCGGACAAATTCAGCTTCTCCAACACCGTACTCACTACTACAGCCGATGTGTCTTCCTGTGGAACCTCTTTGATGCCATGGAGCAGAAGGATCTTCCGTCGTCCACGCATTTCCAGAGCGTCAACATGTTTGTTGAGCATACCAATTTCATCTTGGAGGGTGTGCAGCGACTTCAACATCAAGGTTTTGAAAATGGCAAACTCATTTGCCAATGCTGAGAGATCAGATACTGGCGACTTGCTTCTCATCAGTTTTCCTTCAAACTCTGCCATTGTGAGCTCGAACATTGTGCCCATCTCAGCCAGAGACTTTTGGATCGCTGTGGCATCCACCATCTTTAGTGTTGTGTTGAGGTTATATTATTTCAGTGGCGAAAATATGCTGCTGTAAGTTCTTCTATTGCAAGGAAAACAGCAGATGGCAGGTAGGTTTGTGTGTTAATTAATTTAGAACATTCATTTACTGAATATAATAACTGTTTTCAATTTTTCGTAATTTATTTTAGAGATAGTCAAACAAATAGATGTGGCTTCTAAGGAGCCTACCGCCGAAAAAAAAAAAAAAAAAAAAAAAAAAAAAACCTTAAACATTTATATATTTATTTCTTAAAGTTTTAACTATGTAGGTTGGTACAGTATAATAATTATTATGGTAAACATTAGTAGGTAGTATTTATATAAAACTAAATTCCCACAGCATCATTTAGCCCCAAGCTAAGCGGAAAAAAAGCCTATGTTAGATAAACCTAACATAGGCTTTAAGGCACTACTAACCCAAATATGTAATGTTTTTTATCCTACTAATATTATAAATGTCAAAGTTTGTAAGGATGGATGTATGGATATTTGTTACTCTTTCACGCAAAAACTAGTGAACCGGTTAGGCTAAAATTTGGTATGAGTAAAGTTTGGGATCTGGAATAACATTAGGCTATTTTTTATCCCGATAAAACGCAGGCGAAGGCGCGGGCAGCAGCTAGTACTTAATAAATAAATATCTATATAATCAATGAACAATTTCTCCCCTACAGGGTGGTCTAACAGCATCTACGTACGCAAGTGATCTATTAGGAGAGCTTGATTACACGACACAGGAAGAGTCAAGTAAGAATGGCAGCGTTAAAATAAAACGACTGCCCAAGTCGGAAACTAACGGGCATTGTGTAAAGGATAAAGATTATCTGTCTTTAAAATCTAAGGTAATAAAAAAATCTGTGAGTCAATTTAAATCATTGTGGTAGAACTTAGAGATTATTTTTGAACATTCACCCTTTCGAATGGGTCTTTCACAGAAATCTCTCTATAATATTTGTAGCATGTGTGTATGTGTCGTAAAATTTGGAACACTATAATTATAGTTTGGCAAAAATTGTTTAGAATTGTGTCCCGAAATGTTTTTTCTCTCGATATTTTTGCCAAGCTGTATGTCTAATGCGGCTCAGGACCGCTATTTGTGGCGTTGTACGGGGGAGGCCTATGTCCAACTGTGGACGTGTATGGGCTGATGATGATGATGTCTAATGCAATTCCTTAGGTGCATATTTATACTGGACCAAGATAATATAATAGGATTTGCAGGTTCTATTGACATGGGCGTACCACAAGGATCAATATGAGGTCCCTTATTGTTTCCGATATACAAATAGTAAATGAAGATAGTGCAATATTTTTTTTGTAAATTATGTTGTAACCAATCTAATTGTATCTCCTTGAAGATAGTGCATTTTTGTTTTGTAAATTATGTTGTAACCAATCTAATTGTATCTCCTTATTTACAGTTAGAACATTTAGAACAGTACGTAGATAAGAAAACCCGCGCTCGTGACTCGTCGACGCAAAGTACGCTAAGTCAGAAGAGTACGCAAAGTCAGAAATGCTCACAAAGTAACCACAGTGTTCACTCGACACCGAGCAGTCCGCACGCTTCGCACACTAACGGTGTCGCGAAGGGGCCGGGCTGTGATGAGTATAAGAGTAACCATTGTAAAGGTGAGCTTAGCCACGGTTCATTTTCGATTTAGTATTAAAATATTTTATACTACACCTGCTATTATGAAAATAACCATAGCTACCGGCCGATCTTTTAGGAAATTAAAAAAAAATAACACGTTAGAAATGGATTTCCATACAGTTTTCTCTCCCGCTAAAACGAGTGAGAAATGAAATTCCATAGAGTTTTTCCTCCCGGATTCCTATACGCCTGCAATAACTTACTTTCTATGTTATATTTGGAAAAGGAATAGGCAACTTTCCGAGCAGGTGTAGTATAAAAAATATTTATTCTGCTTTTTATTTTCCTCGAAGGTGTAGTATAAAGCACTATGTATAACTCGGCAGAAAGTGCGATTCCTACCTCGTGTGTTTTAAGGCCAAATGACACACTCGATAGGAATTAGGCACGTTCTCGCCTAGGTGTACAATGTACTATTGTTGTTTGTAAGCATATAATGTTTTTGAAAAGCAGACTATTTCAATAACTTTATTGCTTACAAAATAAGCATATTAGTCAAGCCAAATTTTGTACTATAAACAACTTAAATTATAGTAATTAATTACTACCAATCGTAAATCTCGACTCAACTTAAGGGATCATAGTGGTGGAGATTTTATTTAAATACGAGTCAATGTGATAAATAGCCGTCCGAACGTCCGTTAGTACATTTAGCCTTAAACTTAATTCTCAAATAATTTCAGGTGCAAAGCCTACAAAATATGATAAGAAAGAGGCTGCTGCGCCAAAAGAAGATAAGAGAAAGAAAAAACATAAAGAATTAGATAAGGAAACTGTTGATAGTCATAAGAGTACAGAAAACAGTGAGTAAAATAATTGTACACCTTATTCTGCACATATATATAATAATATATCTAACTAGCATTTACTATCGGCTTCGATATGCGTTTTCCGGAATAAAAAGTAGCATATTTGTTATTCCACGTCCAGAATTACATCTGTGCAAAATTTCAGCGTGAAGTTAAAAAATAAAAAGAAACATTTATATAAAAATATTATTGATAAACATATAAAAATATGTTTAACAATAGAGTTGGAACACTGTCTCCTGTGGTAGCTACAATGTAGCTGTGATACAGGAGAACAGCTTCTTCCCAAGAGTATTTGACATATTAACCTTAATATTAACTGTTTCAGCGTAATGAATCCTTCATGCATCCTCTCGTTATTAAATCATAAATGTCATTATTTATTTTCAGCAAAAGAACTTATAGATAAGGAAGTAGAAAGTACAAATGAAAATGTTAAAGTAAAAGAGTGCAATAATATACACAAAGCGGAAGAAAAAATACGAGACGAGGAAAGAAAACGAGAGAAAGAAGAAGAAAAGAAACGGGAAGAGGAGAAAAGAAAGGAAAAGGAAGAAGAACGGAGAAGAGAAAAGGACGAGGAGAAGAAAAGAGAAAAAGAGAGAGAAAGAGAACTGAAAGAACGTGAGAAAGAGAGGGAGAAGGAGAAAGAGCGCGAACGAGAAATGGTGAGTTTTGTTACACTAAATCTTTTACTTGACTGTACAATTTTTTTGTTTTTGTCACATTTGATGCTACTCTAGAAATAGGCGTTCTATGATATATATCTATGATGCTCCTGTAGACTTCGGTAGGCATCGGTGAAGTATGTAGTAAGCTTAATGTCTGCCTATTATTTTACTGGGAATCATACTGTTCCAAGCCGAAAGCAGCAATCAGCAATGCTTCTTGGCGTCAGAACAGGGCCTTTTACTCTTAACTTTGAGAGATTAGAGACAGAGACACTTGTCTACGGTGGCCTAGGTAGAGACACGTCTTGTGCTAATTATTTCGCGTCTTAGTCTGTTATCTCGGTCTCGCCTGCGAACTGTGACACTCTTTCTACATTCAGCGCCCCCAGAAACTTCATGATCTGATCCCACCATCTCCCATCCAGTCCAGGACAAGCAGACGGCGGGCAAAATGCCATCCTTATTTAATGGATATACCATCCACTCGTGCTGAGCGGTTTCCTCCACCTTCATCATTCGCACCGCTAAGGAATGTAACTCGCTGCCTGCTTCTGTTTTTCCGGCCAATTACAATCTGGTTCTCTTCAAGACAAGAGTGAATAGGTGTCTTCTAGATCTTCGTGATTCACAGACGCGTCGGTCACATTGTCACTTTCCATCAGGTAAGATTGTGCTCAAAAGAAGGTCTATCGGCTATAACAAAAAAACTCTTCAAAAGCCTAAAGTCAAGTATGATCTCGGTCTCCTGTCCGCAGTCGTTGCACAGTTGTTGATTCTCGCTGGGGGAGAGTTTGATATACCAAGATTTGTCCCACCAGCTTATTGATATTGCACGTGATTTTTTCTTTCGTTTTCCAGCTATCAGCCCGCGAGTGCGCCGCAGAGCTGTCTCGGGTGAAAGCTGAGCTCGAGGTGGCGCAGAGAAGCGAAGCCGCGTGCGCGCGCCAGCTCGCCGCCTGCCTCGCGGGCGACCAGCAGCGGCGTGCAATGCAGGCTGATCTCAACGCACAGTTACAGCACAAGTAAGTACTCAGAAATAAGGGCGAGCGCAGCGGACCCTACAAATAAAGATACAGAGATTGAGAGTATGTTTATGGCAGGCGTCCATAGTCTCCCCCATAGCCCGATTACCCAGTCCATCCATTCACCACAATAACATGGTTTTTTTGTTACTTTCATTTTCCTTTGCAATAGTCTCTACACCTGGCGGATATCATCTTTGGATGTATCATATTGTGCAACCAAGGATGATGCTCGCTATGTGTAGCTCTTGCCTTTAGATTAATTATCTTAAAGGGCCTCTGTGCTGTTGGCTTCGGCTCCACGCATGCCTTCCAAAGGACCGGGTCACTATATGGCCCGTGATCTTGGAAATAAGATACAGAAAGCTAGTATTTGGCGGTTGGCGCGGCACGCTATGTGTTTTGAGGACATTGCGTGGCGATGCGGGCTTCACCCCCTCGCGCCCGCGTATTGCAGACCGCTGGCATACCCCGAACACTCGCCCATTTCTACTTACACACATTAATAATACATTCCACAAATTAATTAAAGAATGTAAAAGCACATCTATTGAAGGTTTAAAGATCTGTAAAAAACCTAGGAATTAAGTTGATTTAAAAAAAACTACGTTATTAATAAATACCAATTTGCTATAAAAAGTTTTATACATCCTTAAAAAATATTATGAGATAATGAATTCACCATGCAATGAAGCCAGTTATTATAGTTTTTTTTGACATTTAAGTCATGTAAAGCTTTATCTTGCATTATTGTACATCCTTTATGGAAAGGCTGTAACAACATGAACATTTTTCTTATTAACACCTCTAAGAGTGTCATTCTATACGTTAGTATTATTATTCATCCTATTAATATTATAAATGTCAAAGTTTGTAAATGTGGATGTATAGATATTAATTCCTCTTTCACGCAAAAACTACTGAATTGATTGGGCTGTTTTGTATGGGTATAGTCTGGGGCCTGGAGTAACATATCGTCGCCGTAGAGTGAAACCTCGTAAATCGTTTCATGGTAACTTTTCAAGAACAAGGAAAAACGTCTGATGTAAAAGTTTGTTAAGACGTGCGATATTATTATACTGACTTTAATGATCTGATCAGTTTTCAATCGTGGTAGTTTATTTTTATGATTTGTTATTTTATACAGAGATACTGATACTTATGAGGTTTTCATACTTATTTTAGGCTACTCACGTGATACTTACGAGGTTATCATAGAGAAAAAAAAACTATTTGCAATAATTATTCGTTTTATTTAAGTGGACGTAATTTTTATACCAGAATCTGATAAATTGTTGTCAAGTTTAAGTTTATTTAAAGCTTACAAAAATTACAAATAATTGAGTTTCACTGTGAAACCTGGTCTATATTTATCATTATCAAAATCAATCTATGGCATTACTCTTAAAAAGTTATAAATACACCAATGCTTATATTTTATATTTTAACGAGGTTCACATCAACAGTAATAGATGGCGTTAGGAGTGCCCAAAGCCTAGCTCGGTGAATTAGAAAGATGATTTACGAGGTTTTCTTTCGAATTATGCAAAAAACTTAATTGGTCAAAATTTTACTACAGAGGTTTTTACTCTACGGTGACGATATAGGCTATTTTTTTTCCCGATAAAACGCGGGGGAAGGCGTGGGCAGCAGCTAGTTATATGTATTCTCTGCCACTGGTATAATATATTGTAGGTATCTATTTGGTGTCTCAAGTATCAAAATGAAAATTTTATCTATCTGTCAATTTCCTTTCAGAATGTCAACATGGCGCTGCAGTGAACGCGCCGCGTTAGAACGGAAGCTGGGAGAGGAGAGGCGGCTCCGGATAGCGGCGGATCAACAACTGCTCAAGGCGAGACGGACCTCGCAGTAAGTTGAATTGGCTTACTCCTGTGGCTTAAGAATAACATCTACATCGTTTCTGGTACACTGCTGGACCCAGGCTTCCCACTGATAAACGCCTTATTGGCTTTTATCATGTGGGGGGTAATACCCACGCTGGACATGCGGGTTGAGGATCGCAGTTCGGTGGTTGAATTGTTCTTCAGAAAACGCTGCTGCCCGCCCTCCGGTGGATACCCTCACCCAATCTTACTGAACTTGTTTGTTTTACTAGGAGCGAGTGTGAGAGTGAATACTGCAAGTCGCGCCGCGGCGCCGTTTCGGCCGAGCTGGCGACACTGAGGAAGGACCTACAGCGCACGCGAGACAGACTGACGCATGCGCAGAGAGACCTCACGCAGGCTAATGAGAAGGTACCGTTGAATGGTCTTTTGTAACCTTATTTGCTTCCTTTTTTCGAATACTTCCTCCACTGACTTAGCGAGCAAAGTGAATATTGCCCACCGATATCACTCATTCCATACAGATGTTACTTAAATACTGTATTCTATGATGCTCAACATAAAGTTACCTCGGTACGGTCGAATAAGTCACTTTTTTACTGTTGTCAACCTGTCAAAATAATTAATTCTGCATGAATATTACCTAAATTACGACATATTTTTACCCGACTACTAATGTTTCCTACATTAGTAGTTATTTCCATACCAATTATATTGGTCAAACGTGTTGTGTCGTATAAAATACCTACCATCTTTGTTGACACACATGTTTTTGCAAATAAATTTTCTTTATCTCTATCAAAATGTAATTAAACAAAGAAAATTCTTAATTTTTTATAACTTATTGGCTGCTTGCCAATAAGTAAAAAAAGCTGACACGATCTGTCAGCTTTTTTTACTTATTGGCAAGTGCTGACACGATCGGACCGAGTGAACTCGGTCCGATCGTGCGGACTAGAAGCTTCATACGAGTGTACTAAAATAGCTGTTGATATTAAACATACTCGTAGTTCACTCGTATCTTATTGTTAGTCAACATCGAAAACTGTCATGAGTCGCTTGATTACTAGTCGCGTGCATCCGAGTAGGTATTCGAGTACACTCCGAGCGAACTCTTATCATGTCATGATACAATTTACCTGTAAAATGAATTTACATATCAGATTTTCTTATCTAAATAGTTGAAATACAAATTGTACAATCACATTGAATAAATAAATTAGATTAGGACTTATTAACTTTTTTTCGATAACTATTACGCAAACCATGATAACACGTTGATTCTGGCAAGTACCTACCTACAAGGTGGTGTAAAACATGTTACTAGCGTAGGTAATATTGGATTGTGGAATATCGGGTTTCTATCTTTTGTCTGTTAGATTATAAGAAGCGATCCAAATGCATTGTACTATATAATTATATTAAAATGTATGTAAAGTCGAGTGTGAGCACCAACACAAACCTAGTGTGGTTTAATGGTGCAACATTTACAAACACATGTATACCCTATAAAATAAATAAATATTCTATTCTATTTATTGACAAATAAAATAACTAAATCTAATATAATATAGAGAAAATAACAAAAATAATAAATTAGATTCAGTATAATAGATGAAAGAAATAAATTAACGTCAAAAGTCATAAAATATACAATTAATTATAAATTCACTGTTAGATAGATAGATAGATAACTCTTTATTGTACCACACAAACACAAAATACAATACAACAAGGAAATGCTAACAAACAAAGAAGTACAAAGGGCGGCCTTATCGCTTTAAGCGATCTCTTCCAGGCAACCTTGGGATGGACTGGACATAAAATAACAATATAGACGGTGGTGTTTAAGTTTAACGAATTATAAATATAATATAATGATACCTACACAACGTAATATATGTATATATACCTACTTAATACACATATACCTACTTAATACATATACATAAAATAAAGTTGTTTGAATAGTTACAAGGATAAATAATGTTGATGAAGCAGTTTTTTGAAAATAGGAAGTGATTTCGCACCTCTGATATCTAGAGGAAGGACTGTTCTAGTAGTTCATTACTTAGAACTTTTTATTTTGATCAATACTTAGAACTTATTATTTTTCGAACAGGTGTCAGCCCTGGAAGCAGAGAAGGCGCACTCCGTCAATGCAACCAACAGCAACAACGGTGGTATTCGCGCTTTAGAAGCTCGCGCCGCGCATCTAGAAAGAGTGCTATCTTCAGAGACGCGGCTCAAGCTGGACCTGTTGGCGGCGCTGGGAGATGCTAACAGGAAGATGAGGATACATGAAAGTACGTAAGAATATTAGATAGCCTGTAATTACGATCTGTGTCTTCTAGACCTTCGTGATGCACCGTCGGTTACATCGTCACTTTCCATCAGGTGAGATTGTGATCAAACCAAGGTCCATCGACTGTAAAGAAAATAGCCTGTATCATGGCGCAGCAGCGCTTGACTTACTGGACTGGTTTCCGCAACTAGACCACAGGTGAGTCCTTTTTGCGTGTCGCCGGTGCATGCCTCCCTGGGCGTTCTCGGTATCCTGGGCAGCACTGGAGTAGGTACACTATACGTAATGTGCAGAATGTTCGTGCAGCACACAGTGCGGCTTGCTTCGCTCGTCAGTCGCCACGATGTGAAAGGGAATGTGGATCGTTTTGCTCACCACACTGTGTGAGGATTTGCGTCTCACTTCGTTCCCCACACACTGGTTTAAAAACTGGTGAGAAAAGGTAGTGCCTTTTCGTACGTCCCGGTTCCCGGGTATCCGGCGGCGAATGTATGCAAATTGGGATGGCATGATGGTACATGTGAAAGCTATCGTATATACCCATACACGCCCATATCGCCGCTGCTTATCCGGCACCGGCTAGCTCGCAACCGTGACAGCTGAAAAGGCAAATACGCAATGTGTCACATAGCTCGACTCGCTTCGCCCGCCCCGCCACGCCTGTGTAAGGGTGCGCTGGGGTAATTGTGAGCTTTGTCAACGTGACCACTCTCACTCGAATCAATGTAATTAATATAATATAGTTTTTTCTCAGTTAAATCGCAATTACATCGAAATTTATGCCAATGATATAGGCACTACCAAGTAATGGCTTCTTTTCGCTGAATTGGTAAAACAATGTTGCTAGTGTTTCCACAGTAAAAGCGATCTTGCCATTTCATAGTTTTACAAATGGGTAATTTTTACAAGTGGGTTTTTACTTATCGATATGAAATCCGTTTCAGATCATAATTTGTGAATATTAATGTTAGGTAGTTTATATTACACAAATGTACTAATGTCATTGCAAAATTAATTTAATTTATATAATAAATTTGTTTAGCTTAAGGGTTCATTAGACTTGACACTGCCAGAACCCGTAGCAAACTAAATCCGTCAGACACAGGATGCTGTCCAGCATCCTGTGTCTGACGGATGTTTTTTGTGAAGAATTACAGCGTAGAAGTCCTTGTGTGCAAACATGCCCGACGCACTACAGTGTCCGGGCAGCCCTACCATTGCCCTTAACAAATTATTATAAAGGACTCGTAGGTCACCGATGGACGCCTTGGTATAAGAATGAATAGAGGCTACCAACACAATAGCTCCACAAACTAACTCCCCCATTTCCTTCCAGGCGTAATCCACCGTCAAGAAAAAGAACTGGAAGAGCTGAAAGCGCAGATGCTAGCCGTAATGCCGCCTGACTACTTGTCTGCTACGCCGGGAGGGACCGGCCGCCTGTCCGCCTCGCCTCTCGACCCCAACGCCTCCGTGTACACACCTAAACAACTATGCTCCGATGCGTAACAACAGAACGTAATTTTAAGGTGGAAACACACTCGTATTAATGTCCCGGGCTGTGTCGTGTCAGTAGCATTCTGTTTCATACATTGTTACGACACAATGCACTATAATATTGTGTCTATTCAGATGTAGCCAAAACTAAATTAGATTAATTTTACAGCGCAAAAAATGATGCCATCCTCTTTATTACCATCGTTATGAAAGGGACGGCAATATGTTTAGATTAATATGACAGCACTAAAATTATGCCATCCCGTTTATTTCATGAAATCATAAAGGAACGGAATCATTTTAATGTAGTCAAGTTCGAATTTTTGTAATATCTGAACTGACAATACACTGTGTTGTGTCTCTTAATGTTTCTCTAACCGTACCAAACGTATGAAACGGATACCGTTCTGAAACGACACGACACAAGACACAGAAGTGTTTCTAGCTTCACTCTACAGCTACTCTTGTAGTGGATGTATCGGCTCTGATAGAAGCTTGGGTGAGTTCAAAATATTCTTTTTACAATTTAGATCGATTTCCTGAAATAATTTGGTATTAATACTTCCTGACATTACGTAATCTGTACAAAACATTAAAAATAAGTTTGATATACATAGATGCTATCTTATTTCTGTCTGATTAAGTAATACTTAAACGAATTTTCTTATTCCTGTCTGATTAAGCAATACTTAAACGAATTTTCTTATTCCTGTCTAATTAAGCAATACTTAAACGAATTTTCATTTGTATATAGCATTATCGGTATTTTAGCCGACTGCACAAGGTTGTTATGTTTCATCATCTATATTTTCGAAATTGACAATATACCCATCAAATTTGATGTGACAAATTGAATGTAAGCGAAATTAAAGGCAAGTATTCTATCAGGGCTGAATACAAACGAGCTTTCCTTCTTACCAATAAACGTTGTAAAGTTCAGATGTACCACGTTTGTCAGTAACGCGGGTGGGTGGCCTAGCACTGGTCTTTGTATGGGCGTTTGTTTTTGATCTCAATTTGTTTATTATAATTTTTTTGTTTTCTTTAAGCCGACCTTCAGTTGTTAATTTATTGTGTTAATTTAAAATTAAAATGTATTTTTAAGTTTACGGAAGTAGATTTTTAGGAACATTAGCATCACGATGTAAATGTGTATTTTTTTGCATTTAATTGTTGGTTCGCAACGAAATTGACTGAAAATTAGAGATTCCCGATTAATATTTCAGTATTTTTATCGACTTTTTTATTGAATGTTTTGTTCTACTTACGTAAAATGTCCATGCAAACATCGGTAGTAACACCGCAACTAGCCGAAAAATATAAATGTATTAGTTTTTAACAGTGTACATCCTAAAAGAGCGTTTATTTTTTCATATATGACTTATTTTGGATTTTTGCTGTTGTTAAGTACCCAATTAACGTAAAACACTTGATCTGCGATATTCAGAATGTCTACTCAGTGCAAACGTCAAAATCCGCCTAAAGCTTTGGTTTCTTGTTCGCTCCGCACTACGCTGCGGTATGCGGCACTACGTATCGTCATGACGTAATGTTATCTGCTGTGTGGAGAAGAGCCATTTGATTTTGCAGCAGCTGTATGCGGCACAAAATCCATTGTCGACATCGTGACGCACATCGCAGCGTTGTTAAGATCACCACGCTGCTCCGCCGCGTCGTGCAGAGTACCCGATCCCCATTTCACCGCGCTTGCCCCTCACGGCTGACGCAGACTTCACGACCGTTCTAGACGTTTTTCTTAAAATAATATACACGAAACCGCATACCGCAGCGATGTGCGTTGTGATCAAGAGACCAAAGCTTTACACACCGACTGATAAAGACTTGTTTCAAACTGTCATCTCAACAACACGTGCGTAAGAGACGGAATGAGATCCATCTCGTTCTGGCGCATCGACGTCTGTATTAGTGAACATTCTGAGTTAAGCGTATTCGGATAATTCTGTGGTAAATCTGTTGTACTGAACATCCAAATTACCTTCCGTAGATATGGAATAGGAATGTCTTAATAATGATAATAAGTTCCAATCACCATTTGCAATTTCGGCAACCAAAACTTAAGCTAACCAGTAACTGTTGACAAATTGTGTTGATTAGTGCTACCTTAACTGTAAAATGGTGAAATAGCCCGTTAACAGAGGTGGGTCTAGCGAATAACAAGGTTGTTAATACTTGTTAATAAAGTGAAATTATACTGTACCTACTTGTACCTAAAGAGTATTGACATGACATTGAATGAAAAATCTTGCTCAACTAGCAATTGCTAATGCAGTTTCACTTGTACATATATTAACTAACATCAACAAGGGTATCTAACGCAGAGTCAAATAGTAAAAAAAATATTTTTTTAACGAGATATTGAATATTATTTTTGAGCCCTCCAGTTGTACCGTGATCATGGCGCATGAAACTGTGCCGAAATATTGGAGGGCTCAAAACTCAAATCATGGTCCCGTTATAAATGATATTAATATTGTGAATAACCATGATAGTTTCAAAGTTTTACTGCTTCAAAATTGCTCAAGTTGAGCTAGGTTTTTAAGTAAGGGGCTTATTGTTAGTTATTTGTTGACTGGCATTTCGATAGACTGTCCAAATCTGTAATCATAAGATGTATTTAAACTATTTTACACCAAAGATGTGCAAGAGTATCATTATATTTGACAAAGAAGTCGGTCACATAACGACGACGACGTCGATAGAAGACCTGTATGCTGAGTGTGAACTGCCATACTGTTTACTACAAAGTTTGCGTAACTTTATTTTCTATGGAATTCCTCTTTCTAAAACTTCCCGCTTGGAGCGCTGTTCAGAAATTCCATAGAAAATAAAGTTACGCAAACTTTGTAGTAAACAGTATGGCAGTTCACACTCAGCATACTGTGGCTTGGCGGGCGAAGGTATTCAAGGTCCGCCTGCGACGCAGGAAGTTGCGGGTTCGATTCCCGCCTCGGGACAAATGTATATTATTAGTTGACATTTGAACTAATAATATACATTATTAGTTCAAATTATATTATATTATTATATTAAATATATCAGTTATCTAGTAGCCATAACACAAGCTCTGCTTAGTTTGGGGCTAGATGATGCTGTGTGAATTGTCCAACATTATTTATTTATTATTAAGGCGAAATAAATTACTCAGTAAATTCAACTCCCATTATTTTTTCAGTATGAATTAAAGCTTTAGGAGCGTGCGCGCTTGCAAGTTTTTAATATAACAAAGCACAGAGTTATGAAGCTTGTCTTCGACTTTGTTTAGCCACCTTGCACATCTTTAGTATAAAGGAAACATCTTTCGTAGGAAGTAAGAACCTGTCAGTCTATAGAATGTTGCGGCAGTGTGTTCTTTTGAATTTATGTGATAAATTGTACAAATATTTAGATCTGATTCGAGTCTTCTTCCTTGTATTGTAGTCTTATTGACGTTTTAGTCCAAATTTAACGTTGTCGTGTTTCGGCGGTATTTTCTTGTTGAAACTTTACTTCAAATTAAATATGTTGACAAGTATCTTAACAGGACTAAGATCTGAACTAAAATTTGTTCCGTTCCGTTTTGATTTGTGTACCTTTAACAAACTACAATGAAGCTAGCAGCTTTGATCTGAACTAAAATTAGTATTTTCCGTTATGATTTGTGTACCTTCTGAACTAAAATTTGTATTTACCGTTTTGATTTGTATACCTTTTAACAAACCTTAACCAACTTAACTGTGCAGCTAGCAGTTAGATTCTCCGCCAGTACCTAATCTCTGTGTATCAAAAATCAGTTCAGTACTTCCCTAAGTGTTTAGTAGGTACCTACCTATTAGTGCCAAACCAGCAATAAACAGCAGATAAATCTGGCACAGAATCTAGAATAAATTCTGATGCTAGCTTCTAGAATTTTATTGGTATAGAAGCTGGCTTGCCAACCGTTAGTTTCAATGCCACTATGAGACATTCCCAAAATCAAATCTATCCATCGTTTTGGGTACCTACAATTGAACTTTGACACTTAAAAGCATTAACATTCAACTCTTGGTTAGCCAAACGCAAATATCGATTGAATACACATGTAATTTGGGTCAGATGTATGTTGTAACTTTAATCTTCCAATAATTTGCTTCCACATATAATTTTCTGATTGAATTTACACAAATTATTCTTTATTGCCAAGGATTGTGAATTGATAAAATTGTTTGGATAAGTTAAAAGCTGGGCTTGAGTGGGATTTGTGTAAAATTTGGGATTAGTCTTAGATACACTAATCCATGTGAAATTAAAACTTTAAAGTTATTAAGTCTAGTGCCAAGGGATCTGACTGAACTTTATTTTAATAGTACCGTGTGCTTCTATGGTAAACATAACACATGGGAAGAATCAAATCATTATTTATTCTTTGAATTATCATTTCCGGCAATCCATCAAAGAAAGGCTAGTTTCAAAAGGGGTTATAGAAAGATCCAGAGAAAAGCTAGGATGCACAACTTAACAGCTATAAATGGTAATTTCTGTATTCTTGAAGAACATTATATCGACATACATACTCTAGTCTTAAACAAGGTTAGTGGCAAATTAAAAAACAATTCCTTCCAAACTGTTGCAAATATATTTTTGTAAAACATAAAAATTTTAGTATTAACAGATAATACCAAGAGTTCATGCCACTGACCTGAACCTTCTATGTTGTATTGTGTCTTTTTTATTTGTTAGACATCGTTTTGTACTAGTACCTCTGAGGCTTTCCTATATCTTTTATCTGTACGAATATAATCTGTTCATTTTCATATAGAAAACTGACAAAAGGGAGAGTACTCAGAGTACAGAAAAACGCAAAATAAATTTGACGAAAGGAAAATGGTTCTGAAAACGTACTTAATTTAGTTATAGAAACCAATGTGATTAGGTCTTAATGAAGTCTGTTTGCAGAAGTAACCATAATATATTTTTACACAAAAACGGAAAGTAAAAACAATATATATAAGAACAAAATTGTACAATCAAAAGTGTAAGCGTTAAATTTGTTTCCTTTGTGAACAGTGCTGTAACAGCAATAAAAATCAGACTTGCAATTGTTTTTCATTTAATTTTATACAATTAACATAAATACATTTAATTTTCCCCTTTAACTTATTAAAAGCTCTCAACTTTAAGCAATGGCTATTCAATGTTTTGTCTTATTTTGTCAAAATATGAACAGAAAAACAAAATTCTAGCTATTCCTTCACTTAAATTATAATATTGCTTAGATTGCTTAGAGGTGAGAGGTTTCAGTAAGATGGTAGGATTTATTTACAATAAACAAAAATGTTGCTGTACATTGTAATTATCACGAATAACAACAAGTGGCTGAAGGGGAATTATCTAGAGTTAACTTAGCATGCAGTTAAACCTATTTATTATTAGTCAGGAATTCCTGATATTCTTGCTTCACTAACAAGGCTTTGGATCTCAAGCTGTACCCTCAAAGCTTTCTGTAGATTCATTTTTCTCAACTGTGTTGCAATGTACTTGCCATAGATATCAAACTCATCCTCCTTAGTAGACTCTGTGCTGGAATCGAGGCTCCCCCTGAAAGTTCTATCTGAACCATCCGTGCTGGGGTGACGCCGTTTTAATTTCTTCTTTTTTACTTTGAAAGAGCCTACTTCTTGAGTTTCCGAGGGCTCTGGCTTAAGAACTAGGAGTTTGTAGTCATCGTCTGCAGGGAATGGATCGGAATTGTCTATGTGGTGGTTTGATGGAGCAGCCCAAATTTCTGGGCAGTTATCCATTGAGACTTCCTGCTGTAACAAAATGAAAATTATTGCATACCTGCAACCCACAATATGCATTTAATTTAGCTATTTTTCTTCTGCTCTTCAAAACAAATAAAGTTAGTTATTTAGTTTTTATATTGCTTAGTTACTTATGCTTTAATCCCCAAAATAAACCACACACTCCGATAATGAGAGTAAGGGTGTCCAGTAGTCATAGGAAGTCCTGAATATCTTAATTTTTGGGGTAATTAATAAAGTTCTCATATTTTACATAATAGGGACTTTTACTTTTTTTTTACTTTTAGTAAGTTTGTACTTACAGAGCTATAGGATTGATTCAGATCATCGTATGCGTGATCACTGTCTCCATCTCTCTTCAATTTCCTCAAGGATTTGTGGAATTCATAGAACCACTTCAGGTTTGGTTTGTACTCTATGCCAGCGGAAGACCGACTCTTTATTTTACCTAACTCTTGAGAATATGTTGACCTCAGGTTCTTTATCTTCATTTTGACTTCCATTTCATTTACTTTTATTCCTGTGCTATCGTAAAACTCTGCTATAATTTCTCTGCATGCATGAAGTCGCTTGTGTTTCATTTTGTAATCTGGATGATCGTAATTCCACAGGCATTCATGTTTCATGTATAATTTCGCAAATTTGAAAGTATCGTTTTCGTTCCACTTCATTTTATCCGCGTTTTACGGAATTCTATTTTATTTATTATTTTTCCCAATCAAACAAAACAAGAAATGAAGGAAATCTTGAATTTTTGAATCCATCAAATCACAAACAAAACATGACTTGACTTCTTTGTTATTGGCAATATGTGTCTGGGTTGCCACTTTTCTGCCAGTGTCCAGTTCATGGAAATTTCATAGTCATGGAATGGAGGCGAGTAATAAATAATATGAGCGGTAAATTATAACAAAAAACACCAATGAGATTTTTACATCGAATAAAATTAACTAGAACACTAAAGAGGAAAAATTAATTAAATTAAATTAAAAACATTGCATACGAACATAAAAGTCATCTAAGACTTCATAAAATAGATATAGCAGATATTTACAATTTTACATACACGCTATTTTTGATTGACAGACTGACAGTATTGCCAACTGAGTACTTTCTTTTTGAGTGTTAATTTGTATTAATTTGAATGTTGTGGTTGCTACTGCTAATAATTTATTATAATAATTAAGTTGTTTTTATTACAGTGAGGCAAGTTGTTTGTCTTTTTCACTCGGTCTCCCGCGAAACAGGCCTAGCCTAGTGCGGGGACCATGGGTAACAATGTTCTTATTTAAAATCTTATGTAAAATCATGAGGTCATGATGGCAAATAAATAAAAAAATTACAAACGTCGATGCTGATTAACAGAGCCCGTTGACTTTTGTACCTATAATAGGTGTCTTGGGCATGGCACGGTGGCGGCGCCATACCCGTGTCATGCCACGTGACCCGGCGACGGCGGCGGCGGCGGCGGCGGCGCGTTGGGGCTTTTGTATCCTTTTTCCCGAGTATAATAAATAAAATTTTGCATTACTGCAGCATAGTTGGGAACCTTTTATTCTCACACTTTGTTTTGACACTGACGACGACGTTGACATTTAGCTAGCTTTTACGGAGCCAAGGCTAAAAGAAGAAGAAGAAGAAGAGAAAATCTTTTGTTTTGGTAATGGTATACGTATTAACAACTCTCGGGTTCAGATGCATAAGGGCGTAAGTGCATTTTTGCTACTTTTCAGCAGAGCCGAAATAAAAATCATATAGAAATCGGCTCATAATTTTTGAACCTACAGAGATATCGCTTTGATTGTTTTTTTCATGTGACAGAGTAGATACCCCATCAATTCGCAATGTTTCTCAACTAGTTAAGTAGGTATGTAGATATTTTATATTAAAGATGCGCGACTGCGAATTATCTGACTATTCGAATGATCGAAAACTATTAATTTCCTTATTCGACTTGAAAATTAGTAATATACTAATCTTCAAAGTCGAATGACATTTACTAATTAGTAATTACTAATGCTTCTACGAATGGGTCATTCCGAGTCGACTTTGTTAGTCGAACGATCATAATCCAACCAATTCACGTCGAATAACGAATGACATGAAGGCCGACTCGGCAGTCGAACGAATGGACGACGCGCGACGACTAACCAAATTAGTTACTAATTTGCTCTAGTCAGTCGAATCGTTCGAATGATTTGTAAAGTCGAATAATTCGAATGAAATCATTCACAGTCGCGTATCTCTATTTTATATCAGAGTAGGTTTTGGTTTGGGGCAGCGTTGCCAAACGTACGATTTAAATCGTATTTATACGACCTTTTGACTGAAATATAAATGTGTACTATTTTGATTTGTAGAATTCCTTGCAAAATACGATTTTTTTTAGTCTGTTGTACCCCTCAAAAATAAATCTGGCAACCCTGGTTTGGGGAGCCGAGGTATTGTACCACACACATACACACACGGAAGAAAGAAGATAAAGATAAAATTTATTTATATTTAGAAGCACAGATGATTGACGATAATTCTGTCATCTGTGGAAAAAAAGTATACCTAGCTCACAGACATCGTAGAGCTACGCCTAAAGCAGACCGAACATATTTTCACAATTACATAGAAAATAATCAAATACGTTTTGGTCACTTTCTCTCTAACTAAAAATGAATAAGCCTATCTCACCTCTTTTTACTGTAACAACGCTAACTCACCAAAGACAAAAATTTAAGATGAGGCAATATTCCATGATTTGTTGCTAAGCAACAAACGGCAAATGTCAGCCAATTGTCATGTTATGAAAGTATTGTGCGTGTTGTTACTTCTTTATTTTATATAAATCTTGTGAAATATGTTCGAAAAAGACTGAAATAAATGGTGAAGTAGTAGTGCACCTTAGTGCGGCAAGGCATCGTATTGAAAAACACCCGAAATTCCTTTTCATCGGTAAGTTTTGTTGTGCCTTACAATATCTCAAATTATTTTTGGATTACTGTGTGGATATTTGGCGATAATTCGGCATTATTTATACAGTGACTAACTGTTCTATGTCCAGGATCTCGTAAAACATGTACTAAGGTCGCCTATAAATAGTCCAATAATAACATTTATCAGTTTTTTAAACTTTGTTTTGACTTTTCATATACTTGTATGAATTTCAAGGGCCGCATCTAGGTCCAGCCTGGGTCTAGCTGTTTTAGAAGTGTGTGTGACGTAGTTTTATTTGAAGTTTTATGGTTTAGTATCCATTCTTGAGAAACCCTTTAATAGGTATCAAATAGACTGAATAATATATTTATTTTACAATATTAACATTTTTCAGGTTTCCACAGCATGAAAACTAAACGAATACTTGGTTGGTAAACATGAACTGAAAAAATTGGAAAAAGAAGAACAGATTAAAGGAAATACACTTTATTAGTGTGATTATGTATAGCTTAATAATCGAAATATTTATTTTTGTGATTTTAAGACCAGTGACGAATACCATTTTGATCATTTGCATTTATTGATTTAGGCTTTTGTTAAATTTTATGTAGATTTAAGAATAAAACTTAATGCTGAGCAAAGCAATTCAACGGAAAGAAATCATTAAAACAAGTATTTTGTTTAAAAATAAAGAACATATAACCTGTGTTTATTTATTTGTAAATGTGGCAGTATATCGGAATAGATTATAATGCCACAGTTGTAATGCCCCCGCCCCCTTATCCCTGAGTTCGGCCCATAGATTGCCCATGTGTACGTAATATTTGTATTTAGGTGTAATTGGCACAAATAGTTTTAGAAATGTGGATTCTGCTTCCCTATTAGAATTCTGTGACCTAGCTATATTTTGTTCACTACTGTATTTTGATTTGATTTTGTGCTTCGAACTTATAGATCTTTTTTTTTGTTACATTGTTCATTTTATAAATGAACAGGCGATAGCGTTATTAGCAATATTGCCTTGTCTTACGTTAGTTTTATTTTCTTTAGTTTTGTGTAAAATACACGTCTTTACTGGTCAGCCATTTTTTGTTTCGCTCCTAATTATAGATCATACAATTTCTAACTTCACTAATTTAAATTTCACGCCTCTAAATGTTTTGTTTATTGATAAAGAAAATTACAATATTTTAATGGAAAAAAATTAGAACTAGTATAAAATTACTCAAATTTGATCTACGAGGTCAAAACTAAAAAAAAGACTTGAGAGGTTTTATAGGTTATTTCAACAGATGATCTGACAAAAATACTAAAAAAAAAAGTTGTAGATTATACAAAAATCATACCTACTTTATGTATTCTATACATTTTTTTCTCAACTCAAATAAGTATTTTAATATTAAGCCCAGACCCATCAAAACCTATTTGTAAATACTAGTTCTAATTTGTTTTTATTATTTGATTCTAATTTACATTGGATCCCGTAACTTTCCGTATAGCAACATGTCTTCGGTTGGGTGCAAGGTGTTGCGCGTCTCATCAATGCCAGTGCGGTACTGTTGTCGAACAGCTTGGTCATCACGGATTATCATGTACTAGGGCTGCCAGTCGGATGTCTCGCCATGCCAGCCTTAACGACATCATCCGGCGGGCCTTTGTCACCACACTTGCGCCTTCTCATCTTTCAAGGACATCCGTGAGGGTCTCGGCGGCAGATTTGGCCGAGGATCTCAAGAGGCGCAAATATGCAGGTATCGCCACAGCCTACGCATTTGCTCCCCGAGTCCCCGAGTCGAGACCCTAGGTCTGTGGGGTTACGAGGCTCTCCGGGTTTTCAAAAAATTATCTGAGTGCCTGCCTGGTCGAAGCGACGCGTGACCCGAGAGCTGGTGGAGCTGGCGCCCGAGCGTATCTGGCGCGCAGCGCATTAGCATCGCCATACGCAATGCAGCCAGCGTCTTGGGGACGCTTCCGTCTGGTATTGATATGGACCAGTTGAGCTATCTGTAGATTGTTTGCAACAGTCTGCAGTTAGCTCAATTGTTTCAATTGTAAATATTAGTTTAATTTGTTTGTATTATTTGGTTGTTATTTACATTATAAAAACACAAAAAAATTAAATCGCGCCAGTTTTCGGTTCTTATTTATTTTGATTACCTACCAAATTTCTAGTCAACTTCATCCAAATTTCTAAAATAAAAACAACTTAAATCGATCGGCCCCATTTATAGGACCCAAGCCCCGTGCATTAAATTCACGAAAGTGTGCAGAAGTGGGTAGATAGCAAAATTTTACGACGTCCATTCAATTCGGAGCTAGTTTGGGCGGTCGTCACGTTCATCCGTTTGTGTAGAACTACTATTTACGCAAACATCGTTTTGGGCAGTTTATTGCTATCATGTTTATATTTACTTGGGTGCACATTCGCTGGATGTAAAATTGAGATTGAGGTAAGGAACATTTTCCTTTGCATAAATATGTTTATAAGTACCTACCTTTGATAAAAAGGTAAGTACACGTCTCGTCGTGGTTTAATAGCGCTCGGCGGAAGTGGAGGGGGGTTCTGCGCAGGTGTAAAACGGTCTAAAAACCAAGTTCTGCGCATCAAGGTCAGCTCTATCAAACCGTGACCCGACCTGTACCTAATACCTAAAAAAATACATAATACATAAGAAAGGTCGTTAATTTTGTTTTTAACTCATTCAAAACATTTTTAGTTTAATAAAGGTACATAGGTAGTACATATAAGGACCTCGGGGAGTTACGATTTTTCGCCATTATTGTGCTGCGGTCCGTATCTAAATAAAATCGATTTGAGCGGAAAAGGAAAATTTAAGTTTCTTTTTCGTTTTCGTGCAAAACCAACTCTTATGTCGCTTGCATAAAATTTGCGTTTACACGAAAAATTATCAGAAACTTCGATTTCGTTTTTACGAGTACGGGCCCAGATTCGTCTTTTCGTTCGACGATGGCGACTATGACGTAGGCTTGTGTCACCCACGTGACCGTTGTGTTTCGGAATGCCTGGCGAAGTATACCTATTATTACACCTAAACTAAAACAAAACCGAGTAGGTACTAGCAAAGAGTACCTAGTAAAGAGCTTCATTACAAAGGCAGATAGTAAAATAACATCTCATTTCCATGTTTTCATTCTCACTTCCACAAAGTGCATAGAGTAGTGCTTTACCTAAGCACTACTCTACGGTACTGCAAACGAATTCAAACCTAGGCGGCTTGGTTTCGGGCTGAGTGTTTTTCTTTCAAGTAGCAACTTCTGCTAATTTTGCATTGAACTCGCATTATGGAGGTAGGTAGGTACGTACTTACTTGCAGGATACGTACGCTATTTGTCTATACTCAAAAGTCAGTAAATACCTACTTAGTACTTAGGTATTTACCTACCAGTATAGTAAGATAATTAAAGGACCACTTTTTCAGTCATTAAAAACTTTCGTCCAAAAAATAATTATGGCGGTTTGACCTATTTAGTGTAAGTGAGGTTTACTGAATTAAGTAACTTACATCTTCTCAACTTTATTAATGGGTAGCTAAAAGTAGTTTGTATTCTTCGAGTAGGGGCAAATTGTAATAGTACATTATGGTACTAGTGTGTAACATTGGTGATTACTGCCGAGGCGCCATTGAGACCCGAGCCGTAGGCGAGGGTCTTAAAAGAGCCGAGGACGGTAATCATCAATACACACGTGTATCATACGACGTTTTTCAACACACTTGTGAATAAAATAACAATAAAAACTCAGTGAAAACGAGTTGTGAAAAATGTTTCGCTAGGGCGGGAAAAATTAATCAGTTTTCCTATGCGCGCGCATTGCGATCGGCCACAGACTAAAGGGATGAGGTTTTTTTTTATTTTCCTCGCATAGGTTTTGCGCCTATTTTGCCTCGTACAAAATGGGGAATTTAAAGTTTTCTATTATAACAGAGAAAACAAAAGTTATATTTGAGTGAAAGTTGTATTTATTAAAAACGTACGAGTTAAAATTATCTATTTAAATAAGAAGTTGCATGAAATGAGCAAGCAATAGGAACATTAATTTATTTGTGTTTTTTTTTATAAAACCTTTTTTAAGAACAAAGCAACTCAACCAATAAAATTTGAAAAAAAAAAATTAACTCACTAGTGAGTTATAGCAATGAAAAAGTCACAGTTTGATTATGGGTGTCATTATGTGCCTAATTGTAGTGACCATAGAGGCACTTTATTTCAGTGTGTTGAAATAGTAGATTGTTACACAAGGGTAGTAAGGGAGCTATTACAGAACAAGATCCAATTTGGCGCCAGTGCGAGCTCAGCTCGCAAAGGGCCCTAAATTAGATTGAGTGCACCCGAGATATTTAGACGCCCGAGAGAAGCGAGGGCGAATATAGTTCGAGGGTGTACTCAATACAATTTCGCGCCCTTGCGAGCGCTCGCAAAGGGCGCTAATGGATCGAGTGCACCCGAAAACATTGTTCGAGGGTGTAATAGCTACTTGCAACCGAGGTAAGCATTCTACTTTACATAATGGCGAGGCAAATAAAACATTTATATACTTAGGTATGACAACATGTAATTTTTATTAGAAAAATTAATTATTTATTAAAAGATTTTGTACAACATCTTCTGCTTCGAGATGACAGAAATCAGGCGTGCGGACCAGTTCTTCATCTGATGAAGTACTTGACATACTGAACTACCACTTTAAACGTGTTTATTACTGTTTTAACTTTAGTTTATTACAGTCGCACAAATCAAATCAAATGAAAGGCCGCCATTTCCACAGTTTTTTTTTCAGTAAAAAGTTTTCTTATCATTTTATAAGAAAAGAGATTGTTTCACCAAGGAGTTTTGCATAGCTTGAACTGTAAAGTCTTTACAATTAAAACAAAGTGTGACGTAATGAGATTTGAAAATGGAATTCCCATAAAAATTTACTGTGTTGCGAATACCATCTTATGAATCGTATGTACTACTTACCCATTTAGTGAAAAATCAGGCCACCGTTTTTTTTTACCTCATACCTGATGGTTAAAAGCGCCATGGTACAGCAGCACCGATTTAATGTTGCAATGCATGGAACCCTACGTTCACACGTATACATGCCGAAACTGATATTTGCAGGATATGGTTTAGTCACAATACAATTTATATGTATGTATGTATGTATGAGTTCACACGTGCAATCGGTTTTAAACCGAATGTTTTGTATTGTGAGTGTGACTTATTGTAAACCGTAGGTATCCTGCAAAAAACCGAGCCGGCATGTGAACGTAGGGTAACGGTGGTAGTATGGTGGGTGAATGGCGTAGCATTTCGTAGCACTTTCGTAGCGCGGCGTAGGCATCTGAACCAAAAGACTTCGTAGAGCCTCTACGAAAATGTGCTACGTTTTCGTAGACTCTACGAAATCTTTGTATGGCAATGAAAGTACACAAAAATTCAAATCAATCTTGCCTGTTATCACTTTGTGTATTTATAGATAAGTTACTGAAAGCCGGCGCGATTGCTTAGATATAAAAGTAAAGTACTAAGTTTGTATATTACTTAGTTAATGTCTTTGTAATGTAATAATTTTGTTAGTTCAAAGTAGAGTATTTTTGTATTGTATTGTAAAACAAAGTTTACGTTGAATGTGCTAAATCTTTTCATATAAGTAGGATTCTTTCCTCTTACCGTAGAGTCAAATCATGAATAAGGATCACTCTAGATTTGATTTCATTGCGTTTAACACTAGATTACCTACCTAATATTTTGACGCGTAGATCCAGCATTTTAAATAGAAAAATATATTTTATAAGGAACAGTCGTAAAGTAAACGAATCGTCACCCCAATCCAAACCAAGACATCCATCCTTTATAAAACGTAGTCTATCTCAAAGACTATTTACTTTCCTCGCCCGGAGCACTCAAAAAGCTATTTACGTAAATAATCCAGTCATTTCGGTGTTATCAAGGTGCATAAGCCGGAGACAATGCAAATAAGTCGCGTTCATGAATTTTAAATGAAGGCAGGCGTTTTGCTCACAAGTGTTAGATGTTGCAACGTGATATTATTTCGTTAGGCTGCACTCATGATCCAAGAAAACAAGGGCTGCTCCTCCGGAAGTGTCTCTTGCATATGTCACTGTCCAGTTGCCACATTATTTCAACAAAACGTAGAAGTTGGGAAACAAATGTGATAAGGGTCAATTGAGAAATCAATAAAAAAAATGTGAATCGTCGTAGTTACACACGAGTCAATGTGATAAATAATTTTAATTTTTATTTATTTATTTGGCACACATAACGGAACACAATCAAAATATTACAAAAAAGAAAGACACGATATTAAGATCTAGATTGTATCCCTAAGTATGTGTACACAGCATCATTTATACAGAGCAGTTCTGTCTACAAAAATATTGTATATAAATATTGTATAAATATTGTATAAAACAACATACAATTAAAATTTAATTAAAACAATCAATGAGGAAACAATAAATTATTTGATTTGAATATGTAGCACCAAAATAAAGATTAAAAATTACAAAAAATTATAACCACTCTCCTTAATGAGAGTGGTTTCAATATCTTTTTTAAATTTAAATATTTTATTGTTAAAAATATCAATATTGTCACTATTATTAATTAAAAGATCATTGTATTGACGACACATTCTGACGATAGGGTTGTAGTAAGAGGTGTTATTTGCATGGACCTGTAGTAATTGGTATGTGGTGTAATTGCTAAATACAAAACCATTTATGCAGGTAAAAAAGGGGTTCGGGTAGTTTCGAAAAACTTTTTTGTCTTATTGGCTAGGCCGGGTCTTTTTAGCTTTGCTAATTCATTTCGTTTAGGAGTTCCTATGGCCACCTTCGGTTTCCATCATCAGACCAGCTCGATGGTACCATGACATTGCATTGTCACCGAACTTACATAAGTATACCACAGCTTAATCGGTTGAGGATAAGTGATCTAAAATTGAGTTGCAAATTTCCATCCGAAGAAATAATATCATTGCAAGCTTGTAAAAACATAAATCGAAATACACATTAATCAGAAGTCCCGCAAATACGATACATTGTTACCCCAGAGGTCGTTAACCCAGCGATGCTCATTCCAATTTTATGTGATCTGACCTCACCTGCACCGGGCAGCCCGAATATATCACGTGACCGCGCACTAAATAGTTAAAAACGGAAGCCGCCGATTTCAATCCTGTAGATGGGATTGCTGCCGCAGGGTTCACATTAAATATAAATATTTCTCTTGTAAATAATTGTACGTACGTTTTCACCGATAACTGTCATTATACAGCATAGACTAGTGACTAGTCTAATAGTACTAGTGTGGTACTAGTGTTACTCGGAGCCACTCTTCTGTTATGAAGCTTATTGAAAATGAACGTTGATCAAAAATCAGATGACTAGCGTACAGAAATTTTGCATTTGAAGATTTTATAGCCTTTTCATTTGTTCAGCCAACTGTATTTACTGCATCTATATGACTTTGCAATATTTTATGTGGCTGTACGATGCCCGCGTTCATGCTGTTTTTCTTTCTAAATTTAATAAAAAGTAGTATCTACTATAGAAATCCGTGTTTGTCAAAAAAATGTGCGAAGCTCAGAACAAGGAAATGGTGCAAAGTCAGGGTAGACTCCGAGTATAAATAAATCGATGAGTTTGTTCAACTCCGAACAAACATCATTGATCAACCAAAAAACACGAAACTATCACAAGAAATATGCCCCCAGCGTTTTGGGAAACATTTTGTAGCTTTGAAACTTTACTTATCACTATCTACAACCCTCCTTTTCCATCTCATAGCCTTTCTTGCTTAAGAAATAGAGTCTATTTGGCAATGTTAATGGTTGAACAAGTGAATTGGTAGGTTGTGGTAAATAAATAGCTGTAACTTATCATTTGAGAAGTCGCTTGATAAATCGAGCGTCAGTGTCGCCATCTGCCTGTAGCTATCAGATTTATGAAACAGAAGTTGAAGTCAAGTCTGTTTTTGTTTCGGTTTGGATATCGAGTTGACCGACACGGGTTGGCCAGTTTTTTTTATAGTTATTCTAATATTCTGCTTTATTCAAGGAAAAGTACTTTGGCGGAAATCGTAAAACATTTTCTAATAAGTTATGAAAAAACTAACTTCGCTTCATTAGTTGTTTTGGATTATTGACGAAAATAAGTGATTTTGGGCAAAAAATTTACATATTCTCAAATGCTCCCAAAATACGATCTAATAGAAGATGGTTTTATGATGGGTTCATAGAAAATAGTTCACAATTTGCGCCAAATTACTTCTCCGCTAGTTTTATTCTTTGTCAAACGCAGAAAATATTAAAAACGTCGAAAAAGTTTGAATCTCGCGCCATTCTGTGTCCATCGCCAATAGGGAAAAAGGGACAATTCATTTTTTATATATTAAATCTTAATGATATTTTAAACTTTTAGCTCCTAATACCAAGCCCCTAAGTGAATTATATTCTTTTTTTTCTCGAATAATATTTATTAAAATTGAAAAATAAAATTGTAGCTATTGACAAAGCGTAAGATAAAATACAGACACCACATTACCTGCACTAGCAGCAAAAGATTAGGAGCGTTTTAAATCAAGCTAAAATGTTCCCTAAAGTGAGAGCTGCATTATCTAGATGTAGACGAGTCGAGGCTGAGACGACCTAGATAGTGGTGACGCAGACTTAGCAGCGCGAGTCAGCACCAATCCTGAAAGCCAGATTCATGTCCATGACCAGGACCGAGTAAGCTATACTCTATTGACTCTACTGGAAAAACAATAACTCCTTATGAGTTGAATCACTAAACTATTTTAAACTCAATAACCGTGCCTAGTTTTCGTTTGTCAAAGTATCGAACTTCGAGATTGTCTCACACATCGCATAAACTAAAAATCTCCTTATCCCGCAAGCTTCTGATTGGTCGATTCAGATCCGCATCAGTTTGAACGCTACCTTACAACTGTTTTCAAAACAGTTAAAAGGTAGGGTTATAATATGAAATCGCTTATAATATGAAATCTGAAGATACCAGGGCTTTTTTAGTCACACAACTCTTTCTTTGATGAAAAACCGAAAATTCAAAACATGCGACATAACCCCTACGTTCACTCATGTCTTCGAATGAAAATCGCTTATTATATCGTTAAGCTTTTGTTTTAAAAAATCGCGAGTTAATGTATGTAGTTTGTAACATACCAGTGGCCGAATTTTGATAACCAATCGCATTACCACAGATTAGGTAATGTTACTTCGGCATTAGTATAGATAATAGTATCGTCACAAAATCGTCCATAAGTAAACGAAACTCTAGATAGTGCGTGCGGTGCTATTTGCACGGAGAGATTGATAAAATGGTTTCACCTTAACACTTTTGACACGCGTCCCTCTTTCTGTAGTTAATTCATCAAAGGTAAAAATATAAATAATGTTGGACAATTCACACAACATTATCTAGCCCCAAGCTAGCTTGTGGTATGGGTACTAGTAGATAAACTGATATAATTAAAATAATACACTACATAGATATACTTTTTTTTACAAACATCTGCAGATCGTCGTCAAAACATTTATTTATCCTGAGGCGGGAATCGAACCCGCAACCTCCTGCGTCGCAGATGGATCTTCGTCCACCGCGCCACAGAGGTCGTCATATATACTTATAATAAAACTGTAACAGGTCCAATTCTGTACATTGAAGATATTTTGAAATTTTTTTTTGAGGGCACTCTATTATCGATACTGATGCCAAAAATGTAATTTTTTTCCATCATGTCTGTCTGTCTGTATCTTGGCCGCGCATAGCTCCGAAACTACTGAACGTATTGAAATGAAACTTGGCAGGATTTGAGTTCATACTACAAGGAAGGATATAGGATATGGGGGGATGAAAGTAAAATTTCTTGGCTGCGCATAGCGCCGAAACTACTGAAGGTATTCAAATGAAATTTTGCATCATTTAAGTTCATATTACAAGAAAGGGCATAAAATACTTTTTATCCCGGAATTCAGAAGGATTCCCTTATGAAAGAGGAAGTGAAATTTTGCGCGTTGCAGAATGGCGCGCGGGGCAAGGGCGGTAGAGAGCGATAGCCCCCCATTGTGGGGG
The DNA here is from genome assembly GCA_947859395.1 of Eupithecia insigniata. Classification (NCBI taxonomy): domain Eukaryota; kingdom Metazoa; phylum Arthropoda; class Insecta; order Lepidoptera; family Geometridae; genus Eupithecia; species Eupithecia insigniata. Next base: position 12,712,690 of record OX402011.1, read on the forward strand.
GCAATTGCAGTGGGGCCCCAGGTAATGGGGGCCCCAGAAGTGAGGACCCCAACAGTAGGGCCCCTCACGCAACCGGACCTTCCCAGTAGCCCCCCACAGTGGGGGGCTCCGGCAGTGGGGCCCCAGAAGTGAGGGCCGCCGGCAGATGGCCCCCCGAAGTGGGCCCCCACATTGCCCCGCAGTAGTAACCCCTCATTAGCAACACCGGCAGTGGGGCGCCGGCAGTGGGGCTCTCGGCAGTGGGCCCCCACATTTTCTCGCAGTGGGACCCTCAGTAGCCCCCCGCAGTATCCCCCGCAGTGGGACCCACTCAGTAGGCCCCCACAGTGGAGGGCACCGGCAGTGGGGGCCCCCGGCAGTTTGCCCCCGCAGTGAGCCCCCACATTGCCCAGCAGTGGGACCCCCAGTAGCCCCCCGTAGTGGGCCCCCCCACAGTAGGATAAATTTCTTGGCTGCACATAGCGCTGAAACTACTGAATGTATTCAAATGAAACTTGGCATGATTTAAGTTCATGCTACGAGGAAAGTCATGTAATACTTTTTATCCTGGAATTCGTTAAGTTTCCTTTGGGATTGGGGATGGAAGTGACATTTCTCGGCCTAAAATAGCGCAAAAACTACTGAATGGATTCGAATGATACTTAGCATGATTTGAGTTCATCCTACGAAGAATGACATAAAATACGAGTCCATACCCCAAAAGCCAACAAAATGATTACAAAATTGTTATTAGTGCCGATAAACGACCTACTGGACAGCATCCGGTTGGTACAAAGCTCTCGCTACCATTGATGTTGCCGTCGTCCTGGTAGATCAGCACTGTGACGGGCCGGACATTGTGCTGCGTACCCGGGATGACCGCTTGCAATGCATTGGCGAAACGCACCAGGCATTTGATGCTCTTCAGTCTCTACTCACTTATATACCTACTGTCGTGGCGAAGACGGATACAACTTTGATCTTCGACATGTGCATCCGAAAACTGACGAGACTGGACACTAAAGTTTCTGCAATGCAATTCTACGCCTAGATACATTTTACCAATAAGAGAAGGTTGCATTGCTCACCTGCAAAGGTTTCGAAGTTTGTTTATTTTGTCTTGTTCGTATTTTGTTTCTTTTGTCCGTTTTCTGGTGGACACTTACGCCAAAATTAAAATGGCTGGTGGAAACTTACGCCAAAATTAAAACGAAGCGTTTGGTATACATCAGAACAGAACTAATGAGAGAAGAATGCGCGCTGAGAATTATGTAGATCTGCGAGACGCCATAAAGAGATAGAAATTGTGAAGATTTAGGACGACTGGTGATTCTTCTTTCCAGTTTTAGAACTGGACAATAGATGTGTAGTGCCCTATTCTCCAGTAGGTACTATCAAAAGCTTTTGAAGCGCATAATATACCTAGGTAAATGTGGAGCTGTGTGACGTCCAGTCAATAAAATCTAGGTATATGTAAATCTATACTATACTACACTAATAAAAATAAGTAAGGTTTGTGTGGTTGTAGGGGGTAATCTCTGAATCTACTGAGCCAATTTTGAAAAGTCTTTTACCTATTGAATTTGTTTAAACACGCATCTTTTAAACCGCGTTATTTGCGAGTTTTATAGATTACTAAAAATGTTTACCGCCCAACGAAGTGGGCACGGGTCAGCTGCAGTAATAAATAAATGCCAAAATATCTCATTCTGAGACGATACTATTTTAGTGGAATTGAGACTTAAGTTTTGGTTATTGCTAGGTACGATGTTGTGCTGGTATATCTCCATCAACCCTTCAACGTCTGTCTGTATGAGCAACTCATTATTTGTAGCTATCGTACCGTGAATCGCGCCTCGGAGACACTGATGCTCAAACTTGATAAAACAAAATAGAAACACAAGTTATTTATTCAAAAGAAAGTGCACTAGCGTCTCGCTGGAGGGGCGAGAATGCAAAAATTGTTAGAGGTGAGTTCAGAAAACTTTTGGATAGACTCAACACCCTATTCATGTGTCTAGTGAGATAGGTTATGATTCATACATAAATTCCCGTCCGAAAAACTCATGTCAACTTTTGGGTAAGTTAGACCACCCATAGAGAAAATATCAATTAACTTTTAACGAAAAAGTCTTTATTCACAAAGAAAATAACAACCAAATAATATAAACAAATTAAACTAGTATTTACAATTGAAACAATTGAGCTAACTGCAGACTGTTGAAAACAATCTACAGATAGCTCAACTGGTCCATATCAATACCAGTCGGAAGCGACTTCGAAAAAGGAGGGGGGTATGTATTTCAGCTGTATGTATGTTTTTTATGTAAGAACAGAGAAAACACAACGGTGGTAGCGAATTAAGCACTTTTGTCGTTCGCATGTAAGCAACAAAACGCTTTGCCTACTATTGTACTTACTTCTATGTTTTTTCCAAACTTTGAGCACCGCAGTTCGAATGACGTGACGAGACGATTCGGGTCCCACCACAGCGCAGCTTCTTACAAACAGACAAGCTGGTGTCGTTTACATTACTTCGACACTCCTTTTTATATCATACCGCACTACCATCACTCGTTTAGGTATTTTAGTTTAACAATTTTTTTTACCTAAAATAATTTAGCCAACACGTACGTAAAGGTTTATTTTAATGCAAAATACATTTCCCGATTTTTTTTCTTTAAACACACAAGTAATATATAACAATAGCAAAGATTTATATCGTTAGATAGGCCCTTACCGTAGTGAGACTGCGCCCGTGTTGGTGACATATGAAATGAGATAGCTCGCTCATTTGGAATCAGTGTACATCTAAACACAGTGTCAGCCGGACGTGCTGTATCATTGGCATTTTTTATTGAAAAGTGTCACAAAATAACATCGTGCGCATTTCGCAAATGCAACATTAATTCTAAACATACAAATAAAGACAAAAGCGTTACATTTCACTCTTAGATATTGCGATATTTATATAACTATTATTATAGATTAAATAACTATTATTTTTCTTTCCGTTTTATAAATCTGTGTTTCCGCTGTTGCGTTCTGACCGCACTATAAAGTAACATTACCAGCTAATCTGTGGTACAACCCAAAATGCACACTTTTTAGAATTTTCTATTTTGGGGCATGATAGGACCTTTATTTTAATGGCAAAAACACAATTTTTAACTACTTATTAGTGTGCGCGTGACGGATTTCAATGAATAAATCGAATAATTTATCAATAGTAATATGCCACCTAGTGAAATCGGGTTGAACTGTTTGTTTACGGATAGTAGGTGGGTAGGATAGGTGGTGAAGCCATGCAAACACTGTATCAAAATAGTACCTGAACAAGGTAACAGGTGTCGCTTTAAATACGTCTGTAAAGGTATCCTATTTTGTGTAAGGTTTAGCAACTAACTAATTAAATCTGTATCAATATTATATAGCAGACAATGTTCATAAATCATTATTTGAATTTAAGAGATGCTTCGTAAAGTTATAATTTCTTTAAATATAAGTTTGGTGTACGATTACATCAGTTGAATTGTAAATATGATGATAATTGACTGATTTTGTGATAGTTTAGCAACTAACGAATTAATTATGTAACAATATATGAAGCAGATAGTATTAATAAACCATTAGTTAAATTTAAGAAAAGATTTGTTAAGATATCATTTCTTTATATATCAGATTGGCATATTATAAATTATATTGCTTCATCAGCTGGCTCCTAAATATGACTATATTAACCTCAGGGATATAATATAGCGATTTTGATGAATCACAAGAGTCTTAGAATAAGTTTCAACATAGGTTTACCATGTTATTTGTTTCTAAAAGAGTTAGATAAAAAATATTTTTGATAAAATATTTTTAATCTAACTCTTTTAGAATTTTTGATAGATTCGGATTGGCTCTGGTGATTCAACAAACAACACGCGATTTAGAGAGAAAAGATTTGGGATGGGCTCTGAGGAGCGATATAAAAGGGATATTATGAAAACGAGGGGGCAGTTTGTGTTGTGCAGCTTGGGTGACAAAGTTAAGTAAACCATTGTTATTATACTCCTTTACATTCCGTGTATTTACCTACAAATACATAGGCAACACCGCTTGTAATTTAGCTTCCGAGTGGAAACTAAATAATATCTGTACTTATTGTTAAACTGAGGTATGTAATTTGGTACCTTGTAATTTGTTCATATTTATATTATGTCCTTATTTGTTATTATGTGATTTGGCTTCGAAGCTTCAAAGTAATTTTACAAGTACCTTCATTTGTATTTCTTTTTATATAATGTAAATTAATAAAGGTAATTATTACTACTAGGACTATGTTCTATGTTTTTGAGTGATGCTGTGCTTTTATATAGGTACAATATAGCCAAGGTACCTAAATGTTTTATAATGTTTCATTATTTCATACATAGGTTACCCCCTTGTAGGAGAACAGTAAGTAGGTACCCTCCGTACCTACTCTTAAAGTTTAGGACGGAAGATGTTTGTTCTGTTTAGTTTTCAGACGCTTCTTGTCATATCCAGCCAGCAAATTAGTGATCAATGATTGACTGATAACTACAGTAGTATTTTCTTCAATGTATTTACGTAGGAATCTTAAGAATTATCTCTGATACTTCGCAGTTGTGTAGTATATAGCAATAGGGAACTCTCCAAATTCTAACACGCGCGTCGGCAGTTCGTAACGCACACATTCAAAGACAACGGACCACGGTTTTTGGTGCCAGGGCATAATCTAACGATATAAATCTTTGAACAAATAGTAACAATCGCTAATTTAAAAATACATCATAGAGTCGATAGAGGTAGGTAGAGCATTAATCAAGCTACCTATTCGCCGCCCGTTTATGATCGAAGAGGAAGTGTTGAAGTGTTATAAATATTACTTTAAATTCTCATCAGAACTCATTTCTTATGAGAATTGAATGTCATATGCCAAAAATTATTGACTCAGTTTGGACTTGAACCCACTCTCGTTCCGTTTCAACCACGACCAGTGAAAATATTAGGGACGTTTATGGCTGTGATTTTTATAGTGTATAATGTAGTGTGCATAAAAATAAATACTCAACCACAATAATCAATATTTATTTTAGTGGAGCTAATTCGCCCAACCTCGGTATCCTCTAAAATAAATAGCAGGCATCCCCGAGGGGTATTGTTGCCCAGCGCCCGCAACATCTGATAAAACCTCCTTTCTAACTCCTAACAGTTGTAAGCTTATTTACACAGTCGACAGCTACAAGGAACTTTGGCAATCCACTACAACTTCATCTCGCGCCGTGTCGCAATGTTTCAAACAAACAAACTCCTTGTTGAAACGTGACTTGTGACCCATCGGCTAGCTTTGTGTGCTGGCTCGGATATTTAATTTGTTTTCATTTATTTTTTGGATTTATCAGCTTCGAGGCAATTGTAGCAGAGGTTTCTTTTGTCAATAGTTAGTACCTACTGACTCGAAATCTGATTTAATTTATGTCTTTAATTCATTCGGTTGATGTTCTAATTTTGAATTCGTTGGTACCAAACTCGTATATTCTTGGTGAACGTTCTAATTTCAAATCTCTCTTGACTAATACGTGACAGTCGAACGGAGCCATTCCCCAAGAAGTTGGTAAAGTTTATTGAAGAGGTTGTAATTTTTAGTTTCCATTAGCGTCATTTAAGTAGGTATGTAATTCAGGTATACTCTCTAGATTGAGTTTGTAGTTTCTGTTTTTTGAAGTATCTGATACTAGCAACCCGCCCCAGCTTCGCACGGGTAGTAGGTAGAGCAATCTCAAAAGGATTATGCAGCGTCTGCGAAGAAAGCTCCCAGGCGGCTTGACTTTTCCCGACACTTCCAACAATTATCGTTATATTTGAACCAATTTACAGAAAACCTTGACAAATTATACATTTAACCTTCCTCATGAATCACACTACCGATTAGTGAAAACCATATTATAATGTGGCACCAACAGTATCCGCGATATTGTGCACTAATTTGACTAACACCTTATCTACACAACTTATTCTGTAATGTTTTCAGTGGGTTTCGGGGAAATCTGGTCCAATCACACCCCCGCAGATTGCTCCATCCGATAGTTTGAATAGAAAATTGAAATCACCCCCTGGCGACCAGCGATCTTCGGGCGTAGGGGTGCCGCTATTGATTTCTTATTGTGACTGTGGTACGTTATAATTTTACAAATTGAACAATCTACATCGTCATATCAGCCCATACACGTCCACTGCGGGACATAGGCCTCCCCATACGACGACGACACAAACAACGGTCCTGAGCCGCCTCCATCCATCGACTCCCTGCGACCGCTACGATGTAGGCAGGCATTCATATTTATTGCTGTCTAACTGCAGCAAAGCCTTATTTCTTGTTCCATTCTTGAATTGTATGTGGAGTTCCTTGGTTTTATTTATTTAGGCAATTTCTTAAATTTAAAAATCTAATATAAACTACTTTGTAAAATACCTAATACTTTGTGTAGTAGTAAAATTGGGAAAGGGGTAGGCCCTTTCCAAATTTTAGTAAAATATGGCGATGAGTAATTATCTACCTACATATTAGATATGCTAGCTTTTATATGACTAGCACACTACACACCAAAGCCGCCGCGCCGCCGCCGCCGCGCCGTCCCAGTTGTTATAATCGACGGGTTACTGTCGGCGGGTTAGCCCCGAAGAATATATCGCAAATCAAACCCGGCGGCATAACCAACCGGGTAAAGAAACCATCTACATCCATTAATGGAAAAAAATTAAGTGAAGAAAAATACAATGACTACTTATTTCTTATTTGATAATGATAACTATATTTATAACTGTTTATAGTATAAAATTTGACTTGTCTAAGTGCTTATTTTGTAAGCCTAAAGAAATAAAGTTATTGAAATCTGAAAGCAGCCGGGTCGTCGTTGTCGTCGGCGGCTTTGCTGTGTAGAGGGTTAAAAGAATGGGAGGCCGGCACTCTGAGGAAAACAGTTGACAGCAATGATGACGTTAAAAGCATCTTCAGCAACAGAGACAGCCCTAAAGAAACAATTGTCAGCAAATACTTGCCTTTTGATTTCGCGATTACGAATCAGAATATCAAAATGTTGCAAATTCTTTCTCTCCCCCGGTACCTTCGATATTCTTTGCTTGCTCTGATTTGTTCAGTCGCTAGCCACAGCTGACTCACTGGATTTTATAGAATCACTATTTTCTGACCGCGGCTTCGCATGCCTTGCTTCTATGGGAATGTTTGATGTGTGATTTCTATCTCATGGGAACTGATTTTTGGGATAAAACGTATCCTATGTTTTGTCCTATGTTTGTTACTCCAGGTCTAGAATTACATCTATGAAAATTTCACCCCGACCCGTTCATTAGTTTTGACGTGAACAAACATCCATCCAAACATCCATACATCTAAACATCCAAACTTTTGCATTTATAATATTAGTGTGATTATTGATGATTCTCTGACTTTACTTGTGGTAGAGGAATTTCTTTGAAAAATTGATTGGAGCTCTTGAAATAACGTGGCCAGTATTCAATAATTGTAAAAATTTGGTGCACATGAATAAATTTGTATTTGGCCATAATGTAATTTGACTGTGACTGTCGAAATATAATTGTATTTATTTTCAGATAACAAAATCCATAGTATGAAATTAAAATAAAAATGTGATTAAAATCAAAAATTAGATTACACTAGCTAAAATTATATAATAGATTAGATAAGAACAAGTTAGATTAAAATAAAATTATAATTAGAATACAAATTCAATGAAATCAGTTGTTGTATCCACACACCGGAGCAACACATTGGACATAGTGTGTCCATATAGGGGACATACGCCCTGCCACAGTTTGTAGGATGCTGTTGTGACTCTCTCTCGTCCTGCTCATCAGGGATGCTGTTTTCTTCCGAATGACGGCGTGAAAGCCGTCAATTCGATTCTGAGCAAACATCTTTGAGGCACTACAAAAACGGGGGAGTCTCAACAGCATCCTAAAGGTGTTATTATATTATATTATATTATTAATTTAATTATATTAATGAAAGAGGTTCAAACTTTGAAGAAAAAAAAAATTGGTGGCCGATGTTAGGGTCGGGCCCCCCTTCATACATAAATGTTCAAACCGCTGGGTTTGAAATTAGAATAGTTTTTTCTTTTTTTGTAAATTTCGCTAAGGATATATTTTTTGTTATTTCCAGGGTAACGCTGCTTCTTTTATGTCAAGCTTTTTGACCCAATGTTGCCACCACGTTAAACCACTAATTACAATTTCGTTCACGTATTACGTAGGTACAGTAACTTATTTCATGAACTACCACTTTACCCATTCACTAATGTTGGTTAACATCCTGATATAACAATTCACCGCTAACTAAAGCATTTACAACCGAAATTCTATTTGCAAACTCAAAATAATTTAGAAGCAGTTTACATTTATAATTAATTATAATCTTTTCGTGAGTTAGTGCTATAAAAGGGCCTTGCCGAGTTTACTCCGGGATTTTTATCCGTTTCCAAGCTTTACTGCCGGTTTTATTTAAATGCAGATGAGCTCCGTTGAAATCCGTATAATTTTATTGTGAATCGTCCAATATTTTATACTCTTCAACCGCCCCTGGCAGTGATTGTGATGGGTGAGCTTCAAGTTCAAAGGGAATGATTGATTTTATAGGAAATCCCATTATTGAAAATAATTTAATTGGATTTGATAAATAGCAGCAATCTTTTATCTTTTTAATTTTAGAGCCTAGATTTTGAATTTAAAAATGTCTAAAGTACAAATTAAGTACTTACTTGTTGAGTGATAGGTAGATACTGTAAATAAAGTACAATACATACATAGATATCTCTATGTTTCTTATTAGGTACCTACTTACCTACAGCAAAAAAATTCTTGCAAAGTATTTCGGAACTTCCATCTGGTGTGACTATGGCTAGGATAAGTGCTTTATATGTCCATGTAAAAGTAAATGAAATGTCACATAGAATTGCATAATAATACATTACCTAATACACAGTAATAATAAAACATATAAATTAAAATAAAAAAATACATTTAAATATATCAGGTAGTATGTATACACTTGGAAAAATAAAATTAAAAAATAACCTGCAGGGCAGCTTGTGGCGAGCTGTTGGTGAGTAGCGACACCACGGGTATACCGAGTGCTCCCGGGGAAGCTCCTGGTTCTTATCTCCGCTTGCGGAGTGGTATCCCAAGAGAAGCAGATCCCCACCTCTTGCTTGCCTTCATTGGCCGGTCTGAGTGGAGTCGCGAGAGATGCATCTTAGGATGTAGACTCGGGGGTGGAAGTGTCTAATGGCGTAATAACGAGGAAACCCGCTCACGTGTCTTCGTGATGGTGAAATCGGGGCCGCACCTCTCGACATCCCTTAGTCGTTTGCACCGATGTTGTTCCTTTACCGGCATTTACGCCAACATTTTGAGGAACCCATCCAGCATTCGGCAAGCCACCGTCTGCCGCTTGTAACAGTATTGAGAGTATGTTTATGGCAGGCGTCCATAGTTTCCCCCTCAAAGGGTTCCCGCCTTGCCGTGGCGGGGGGCTTAGTAATCGCGGCTTGGTCACCCGCGATGAAGCTAAGAGGAACTCATGGGGGCGTGCCAACGCAGACGGCGACACGGCCGGCCCCGAGACGGACCGCTCCTCTGGGTTTTGCGCTCTAAACCTAGTTGGAGCGGTAGTAGGTTGCGGTGTCGTATGAGAGGCACCCCAACTGAGGCGGGCGGCTGTGCTGTATGGGTGGCATGGCCGCAGAAAGGTGGAGGCCGCGGCGGGAGAGGAGTGCCGGTATTGAGGTGCGCCGCTCTCCCTGCCTTCCGCGGCCTTAGCGGGGTCGCCACCGTTTGATAGCGGACGCGGTGGGGTCACAGGGGAAGAGGAGTGTCGGTATTGCAAGGGCCGCTCTCCCTATCCTCTGTGACCGTGTGGCAGGCGGCGGGGCCACTCGACTGACCCGTCGCAAGGGGACCTAGGGGCGTTTGGACACGGGGTCGTCTGGCGCCCATTTGGCAGGCTAAGGTCCCCGAGGTGGTCGCGGCGCATCATGTGTTTCTGGTGCGTCGCGAAGAGGGGTGCACCACACCCCCAGTGAGAGGCCCGATATCGGGCAGTCGCGGTGGGTTCGCGGAAGAGAAAACGTTCCCACCACAAGTGGCAGAGGCGGAACACCCTGAGGGTTTTAGTGGGTTAAAGTCCCACATAATCGTACTGTCTCCCAGTGGTAGTACGATATGCGTGCGCATTTCCCTCAGGATAATATATAAAAAAAAGGCGTCCATAGTTTCCCCCGTAGCCCAATTACCCAGTCCATCCATTCACCACAATAACATGGCTTTTTTCCTTTGCAATAGTATCTACACCTGGCGGATATCATCTTCGGGTGTATCATATTGTGCAACCAAGGATGATGCCCGCTATGTGTAGCTCTCGCCTTTAGATTAATTCTCATAAAGGGCCTCTGTGCTGTTGGCTTCGGCTCCACGCATGCCTCCCAAAGGACCGGGTCACTATATGGCCCGTGATCATGGAAATGAGAAACAGAGTAAAAATAATATCTAAAATAAATTACCTACTTATATCGAAACTCTTACTGTCTAGGGCAGATATGTTTGTTTTTGTCATTATAATAATCATCGACAGAGTAATAGCTTTTCACCAGTAAGAACTGCTTATTTTTTTTCCAAACATAAGTGGACAGTATATTGATTCAAAGATATCTGGTAGTTTGTTATTGAGTTTTACTGCTTGATAGCGCTCACAGTGTCTAACTACTTTCAACCTCGCAAAAAAGTCACTTTTTATATTTTCTCTCCTTGTTTTCTCTCTGATTAATCTATCTTAAAAACTTTCGTATTTATTGAGATGCTTTACAAAGTTTGTCAAGGTGACTTGACGTGAGGTTAGCATTATGCGGTATGGTGACACCACACACCGCCCTCCGTTGTAATCGATCTATGAGTGCAATATCAGGCTTATTTGCATTAATAGTACAAAAATGAGATGCCATAATGTTGACGTTTCGATACTATCGTCAACTGGGCTCGGGGCTCAAGTCCTAGATGGAACTGTTGTAATTGCTGTCAAACGGATATTGCGTTCCAGTCTCAAAAGGCATCCGTTTCATCGACTCTTCTGGAGAGATCCCATTGTCACATTCGTTTTAAAGAAAATATATTGCTTTTGCATCGATTGAAGGGTATCAAGTTCCAACAGTTCACCGGCCGCCTGCAAGGGGAACCGCCGTGCACCGACGACACCTTGATGCAACACATAGGTACCCTATGTGCACGTACCTTATGTGTACATTTAGTAATAAGATTTTTATATTCGTCTGTATGTTAGTATGTAAGGTATTTGTTTATATGGGCCCTAGAATAAGTTTATTACCATCCATAACTGTTCTTATGATGCCTGAAATAAATGATATATTTATTTACCCAAGAAAACTATAAAATTCCGTTCAATTAAAAAAAAACCGTGAGTAGATAAGTAGGTTGTATTAAACCCAGGTTGGTCTAGTCGAATTTTGGCCATGGCGGCCAAGGTCAACGGAGACATGCCGGGTGGCCAATTCTGCATATCACGTGATACTTTATCAAGTGATACTCATTATCACGGGATAAAAACATCATGTGCTCAATATTGAGTACCGCCAAAAACTGCATTCTCGTGCGACTTATCGAGCAACTCATCGAAGAAAAATCCTCGATAAATATCGAATTGTAGATTTTGAAAATACACTTGTTCATCACTCGATATTTGGACAGTTCTTGCTATATTTTTCGAGTAGATATAAATATAACTAGAATTGCCCTCCTGATGTGCACGGGACACATTATACAGGGTGCCACGAAACATGTATAAAAACCCGAATGGGTCGTCCATCAACAACGGTGTTATTAGTCATGCAAGCACTACTCTGTAATTAGCAACATTACTTCGGGTTTAACGTAAGCTTACGACCGTCATGTGCAGAAAATAATTATTTGTGTGAGTACATTACATATATGTAGCAACACCACCCTATAAGAGCAATAACTTTTTATCTTAGAGAAGTTTTAAATCTTATCAAAGTTCTAATCTAGCTTTAAGCAAAACGGTCTGGAAAAAGCTAGCCTTTGAGTCGCAAATTCCACCTCATTTATTTTCTGTATTCATAACGACTTAAAATATTTCAACGTCACCGCAATTAAATTAAATGTCTCAAAACTCTTGAAGCAAAATGCGCATTAGAAAACTCACTGAAGCTTAGGTAAATTCGTTATTCATTGCCAGACCATAGAACTAAAGCGTCTGAGTGCTTACCGCCACATTTATGCATTAATAATGCTCACAATACGTCGCCTGTCCTTGTCCTGGGGGTCAATAAAGTTCTCCTTTGGGAGATAAAATTTCACAGAATTTCTCAAAATTTCACACAATTTCACTAAATTCGAGAATTGTTTAAGTTCTAGATTTACTCCGATGATTATTTAATTTGAAGGAAAATTTGTGCGAGGCTGTGAGATGTTTGTGCAAAACTTTTGTTCTTCTGAAGTTTGTTGGTACCTATTTTGTCATAAGTAGGTATGAGTCGAGTAGACAGACAAGAACAGAGGGACAACAGGTTGCTTATACATATACTAAGATTTAATCAAATATGATCCTGGCGGGACAGCATGCTGTGTTGCTGTCCTTCTCTATCTCATTCTCTGTCTCCTCGACTTGTATACCTTCTGATTGCTGCTACGAGCATGGTTATATAGTAGAATGCTACACGTAGCGTAGTTCTTAGACAGCTACGGACGTAGTGGTTTGTTGGACAGCTACGGACGTAGCGGTTCCTTAGACAGCTACGGACGTAGTGGTTTGTTGGACAGCTACGGACGTAGCGGTTTCTTAGACAGCTACGGACGTAGCGGTTTCTTAGACAGCTACGGACGTAGTGGTTTGTTGGACAGCTACGGACGTAGCGGTTCCTTAGACAGCTACGGACGTAGTGGTTTGTTGGACAGCTACGGACGTAGCGGTTTCTTAGACAGCTACGGACGTAGCGGTTTCTTAGACAGCTACGGACGTAGTGGTTTGTTGGACAGCTACGGACGTAGTGGTTTCTTAGACAGCTACGGCTGCTTGCCTTTGTGAATTGAAAAACAACTCCGTACACGTATTTATTTTCAATGACTGAATAAAAGAATGCAATATATTTTTATAGACTGTGTTTCTTCTTAAAAATAGTTATGGGAATCTGGCGACTCGAAAAATATCGGAACTAACGACAGCTTCGATATTTATCGAGCTGACAGATTACGTGTCTATGAAATATTGCATTCTTTAAATCAGTCAAAGAAAATCAATGTGTGGACGGAATATAGGTCGTCTTTTTTGATAAAGTAGGTAAACAAGTAGCAAACAAAATACAAAATGCCCGCGGCATGAGTTAGACGATGCTTGCAGTCAACAATGCAGATATTGAATCATATTGGAAATAAAATCTGCCGATTTAGAGTACCATCGACGACCGATGTGGCCAGTGGGCAAGAGTGCGAGTTCGATTCCCGCCTTCGAACAAATGTTTGTAGGATCTGCAAATTTGTTCCGGGGTTTCTGGGTATTTTCTATGTAAAAAAATATCTATCCATTTAATATATTGTATTAAGTATATAAGTGATCTAGTACCCATAACACAGCTCTGTTTATTTTTTTATTATACATAGAAAACATCCAGAATAACCTGTACAAATATTTGCAGATCGTACAAACATTTGTCCCGAGGCGGGAATCGAACCCGCAACCTCCTGCGTCGCAGGAGGACCTTCGCCCACAGCGCCACAGAGGTCGTCAGATATAATTTTTGATGTCTTATGTAGGTAGGTAGATAGAAAATACATAGTCTACCTACATAGAATATGTAGGTAGACTATCGATATTTTTAAAACAGTATTAGCGTACCGCAGCAATTTAAGGATTCCGTATTATTTCTATTTGAACGTTATAAACTGCCGTATTCCAGAAAATAGTAGCGGCTCCAGGGTCCCGTAGAGTGCAAGTGGTATAAATTCTCTCGGTACATTACTGGGTCGGTAAAAATACCGCTTCGGTACCATCCCTATTCAGGTAGAGTAGTCTTAATCTAGATATTGTTTGATTGTTTTTTTCTGCGGCTTTATTAATCCTTTATGGTGTTGGTCAGACAGAAGTATCTAATATGTAAACATATTACAAGTTCAAATGATGACCCATTCGATGGACCGACGAGTTTGTAGCGGTCGCGGGGAGTCGAATGGAGGCGGCCATGGTATAAAAAAACAAGGTATGCTCTTCCGAGACACGATGGTCACGTGGGTGGCTCTTGTGACGTCATCATCGCCATCGGCAATTGAGAAGATGAATCTGTTTCCTGGTGATACCAGTAGTGTAAAATCGTAACTCCCCGAACTCCTGTATGTATCTGATAAAACTACCTATGTGGTTTTGTATATACCAATTATTTATCACATTGACTCGTGTTTAACTAACGCTGTTTTGACTGATTTAACAAATATAATTGACGAAGGTCTCATTTTTTATTGATTTTTCAATTGACCCTTATTACATTTGCTTCCCAACTTCCACATTTTGTTAAAATAAAGTGGCAACTGGACCCAACTTCCATATTTTGTTAAAATAAAGTGGCAACTGGATACTGACCTCACCTTGCGCCACTGCCAGGAGCAGACCTTATTTTCTTGGATCATGGAGCGTTGAATCAACGAACCGTTTTTTCAACGTTATTAACAGTTAAACGTCAACTGGTTTTACAACGTTTAACAGTTTAACTTTAAACACATAGTTCCTTCTACGACAGTTTACGTTTCTACGAACAGAACCAGTTAGACGTCAACTGCTTTTTAAGCTAGTTAAACGTCAACTGGCTTTTCAACTAATTGATAGTTTATATAAAACGGTTTCGTCTCGTTAACGCAAAAACAGTCAAAGACCACTACTAGAGGCGGCTCAGAATCACGTTGTAAGTATTTCCTAACCTTGAACTTTTTCAATTTTATTGTAATTCCTGTAAGACAAGTTTACTTGGCTAGTTCAATAAGTAAATAAATCACTATTGGTGGTGTAATTTTGGGGAGGCCTTATGTTTAGCCGTGAATGTGGACTGATATAATGAACAGAAGCTATGCTTATTTTGTGTCTTCATGATGCTATGTAAATGTTCTCCCATCAACAATAAAACAATCTTCTTATTTATTTATTCTCATACTAGCAGTTCCCCGCAGTTTCACCCGCGTTAAATTCGAATTTCACATTTCTGGGGGGATAAAAAGGTCTTTATTCCCGTAAATCACCCATGGGAATTTAATGTTTTACCAAGACAAAAAGTAACCTATATTACTTTCCCTCCTTTCAACTAACTCTATGCCAAGTTAAGACGTGAAAGAAGGACAAAAAAACACTTATGCATTTATAATATTAGTTAGGAGTAATCATTATAATTCATTGAATACGAACAACTTAGGTATCGATACAACCTGTTTTTTTAATTACGGCGAATATAATCAGTTAGTGAAAAACTTCCAAATAACCCCAAATAAAAATAAAACGCCAATCTACCCCTAAAGCCCACATAATAAAAAGTTTCCTCTGTTTTCGCACGTCTTTAGAAAATAGTCAATTCAATATAAATATTTACGGTCTCGTAACCTCTTTATGGGGGGTAATAAAAACCGCCGCACCGCACAAAATTGCGAAGTACCCCGTTTCAGTGGCCTCCGCTAGAATTGGATACAGGTGCTGCTTGCAGATGGATTTTAAATCTTACAGCTTTATTAATTTAGTATTGTTTCCGAGATTTTATGTGGCTATGTTTTTGCGAAGGAGCCAAATCATCGACTTGTTTTTGTTTTCCGTATGTTTAAAGGTTATCAAAACTTGTAAACCTTATCATCGAAAACCTTCAGGAGATATGAAAATTTATGAGTTATAGGGAGAAATAAAAACTCTGTACAAATTAATTATTCAATTGTCAGGCCGTTGCAAAATAAAAACCTTCCAATGCAAGGGGCATTGGGGGTTTTTACATTGAGGAAGAACAAACTTCACAGTGTTATACTTCATTCATATGATAATTGCAGCCATGCTTGGCCAGGTGTCGCTCCGTTCCGCACTGTCAGTAGTATGTAAGAAATTCAATGTTCTGTTTAGCTTTAAAGAAATATTGACATGTATCTAAATTGCATTAAATTTATATTTAGATAGGCAAAATAAACATGTAATTAGACTCATAATTGATATTATAATGTGCTAGTGGTTTCTTTTTCACTTCTTCTACAAGTGGACAAAAAATTGAAGTGAAGAGAATATCAATAACACCTTATTTCTTATTTGATAATAATAACTATGTTTATAGTATACAACTTGACTTGTCTAAGTGCTTATTTTGTAAGCCTAAAGAAATAAAGTTATTGATTCTGATTCTGATTCTGATTCACATTAAATGAGTCAGCTATTGAACGACCACAACCTATGTATCTATCTATCACTAACACTGTTCTCATGTAAGTGACATTATACAATTTGTTTGAAAATAAATGAATATTAAACATTATATCTCCTTGACTGTTACACGGACTGGATGAGGGGAGAATCTTCATCAAACGAATCTGAGACCGTCTTACCTTCTTGGCCTAGTACCTTTGCCCAGAAACCATCTTCTGTCGTTTGATTGCTAAATTTGCCATAGAATCTGAGAAAGCTCAATGAATAGACTCAATAAATAGAATCAAGGGTCAATATAAACCGTGAAACATTGCTCTGACTCCTACTAAAGGTTACCTACGGAACAATAGATAAATTAAACTTTGTTTACGATACTCTTTATTATCAGTTTTACGAGCGTGGAGCCAATTACGAGGGATCCCTAAAATGTAGGCTCAGGGATCACCTTGATGGGCGATTGAATCGCTAACGATAGTTCAGCCATTTAATTCTACAAAATGTATTTTATTTTCTTATTTATTTAATTTTCCGTTAACTTAATAATAGAATATTTAAACTCGGATTTGTTCAGAAAAATTACATAAAACTTAATATTGAATTTATTGACAAAGAAAATGCCAATCAAATAATATAAACAAATTAAACTAGTGTTTACAATTGAGTTAACTGCAGACTATTGCAAACAATCTCATATAATATTGAATACCTAAGATTAATAATTACTCGTAATATTTAAGTTTTGTAGGTGTGATTGCTCCGCAGAAATAAATTATTATATAACCAATTCTCAAGATCATTGATGCGTGCATATTTGGTAATAATGCAAGAGCAAAATGTTTCATAGACCGCGTTAAAAAACCGATTCAATCCACTGAAAAGCCACCTGTAACAATGTTTTAAATTAAATCGCACGATCACTTCAGATACCGGCGACACGCTCCCCTATGGAGGTGATTCCTTAGCCCAACCACAAAGACCCAGAATCACTTCCCTTATTACCCTTGTTTTTTAACTTAACCCGAGATGGGCCGATGGTTAACCTTCCACCATCGGGAGAAGGCATTTTAAAAACCTATAGATAGGTATTTGCTGACTTCGCCAGACCAATTGGCCCCTCCTTTTCTCTGTTGTCATCCTTAAGTACAACATTACCTACTCTGTTATTATTTGGAAGATACCTAGATATCAAATGATAATGTTTGAGCTTTTTTCTTTGAAGTGAAATTGACGTAGACTTCAAAAAAGAAGGAGGTTCTCAATTCGACTGTATGTTTTGTTTTGTATGTGTTTGTTACGCGATATTTCCGTCAATTATGGACCAATTTTGAAATTATTGTTCACTATTGTATAGATAATGATTCCGAGGTGGTCCCATACTAATTTTAACCCCAGGGATTTAGTATTTATCTAAAATATTAAGTATTTATATAAATTTAAAAAGAGTGTAAAAATAAGGGATTCGAAGTCAATTAGCAGGGCGTAAACAAAAGGTAAGTTCAGGAATTTGAAGTAGGCTGCATCGTTTTTTTTAAACGCCAAATTAGTATCTATATTTAATAATTATTATGACGTATAATAAATATTCGTATTTCATTACTAAAATAAGTCACGTTTCAACTTTAAATTCACAACTTCGAAACGTAACACCGTATTTTAAATTGCACAGTCTAAAAACAAATCCCTTTCCAACCCTCCTCTTATATTCGTGGCACCAAAAAGCAATTAGAAATTATTAAAAAGTCTGGCGGGAACCTATTCTTATTGGTTTCGCTTTTATTGGGCCCCGACTACGAGTAATTTGGATGCAAATTAAGCCACCTTCAGACGCCATGCGCGACGTCCGAGTTGAAATCTTATTACTTTCAGTAGGTACTTGACGAATCTACAATTCCCTCTTGGAGTTCGGATGGTCAAGTTAGGGTTTCAAAGGGACACACTTGCGTCTTCTCATCTTTCAAGGACATCCGTGAGGGCTGGTTCGGCGGCAGATTTGGCCGAGGATCTCAAGAGGCGCAAATATGCAGGTATCGACAGAGCCTACGCATTTGCTCCCCTTGTTGTCGAGACCCTAGGTCCGTGGGGCACCGAGGCTCACCGGGTTTCAAAAAATTATCTGAGCGTCTAGTCGAAGCGACGCGTGGCCCGAGAGCTGGTGAGTATCTGGCGCAGCGCATTAGCATTGCATTTGATTATGGACCAGTTGAGCTATCTGTAGATTTTCTGCAACAGTCTGCAGCTAACTCAATTGTTTCAATTGTAAAAACTAGTAATTTTTTTGTAATTTTTTATATTATTCGTTTTTTATTTTCTTTGTCAATAAAGATGTTTATGTCAAGAAAGACATTTACCACCAAAGTTATCACAAAGTTTGTAAGAATGGATTGATGGATGTAGGGATGTTTGTACCTCTTTCACGCAAAAACTACTGAACTACTTGGACTGGAATTTGGTATGGGTATAGTTTGGGACCTGGAATAACATATAGGCTTTTTTTATCACGATAAAACGCGGGCGAAGGCGCGGGTAACAGCTTGTACATCATATTTTACTTTTTCTAAGTGTACATTTATTGTATTCAAAGTCAGAGTCAAAAATTCTTTATTTCCGTAAATACAATAAATGTACCTACACTTATTTACGGAAATAAATAATTTTTGATTGTGATAACTCTGTCCAGTCTTCAGAACACACTTGATTTCTTTCGAAGGAAACCACTAAACTCCTAGTTCAACCTAAAATTTATATAATCAGGAGAGGTACGTCAGAGGTAGATAAAATACGATAGTGGACTCAGAGGTCCAAATGTTATCGGACAATCCAATCGCAGAGATCGCAATAAATAAGCGGATGGACACTTCCAATTTGATCGCGAGGACAACCGCTCCTGTGTGGAATGGGCATAATATACGGCCACTGGCTCTTCAAGATTTATCTCGCTAAATCCTACCAACAAATGTCTAGAGAGCTGTGAACGCAGGCTACAAGTTTTTTTAACAATAGTTTTTCTAAATACCTAGTACGTAGACATCGTAATTCTTACGTTTTTCTGTCAGCTTACTTTCAATCATATACGGAAATGCCTCCTAATGCTGAGGGAAGGCCATGTTTGCCCTAACTCTGCTGCGCAATGAAAGTGTCTCATCATCAGCCCATACACGTCCACTGCTGGACATAGGCCTCCCTCGTACGACGCCACAAATAGCGGTCCTGAGCCGCCTCCATCCATCGACTCTCTTCGACCGCTAAGATGTCGTCGGTCCATCGAGTGGATGATCTCCCATGTAGGGGGGGATTTGCCATAATCACCACGCTTGGCGGGCGGATTGGTGATCGCAGTGTTGGTGTTTAAAAATACTCAGAAGGAAGCTGCTGCCCTTCCTCTGGTAGGTTCTCTTAGTCGGCTCTTACGACATCCACGGGTTGAGTTGGAGGGGTCGATATTCGTACGCCGCGACCCCACGGCCTAAAATGAAAGTGTCTACTTAGGTTTAAATAGCTGTAAGTCATTGTATGTATTGCGTGGTAGTTTTAAGGCAAATAAATTTGTTTCTTACTTTCTTTCCTATTTATTATGTCTCTATAACGTTTCCTAAGTGAATCACGCTCATTCTAATATAATATAACTTGAAACTTATGTATACAAGAAAAATTGATTTATTTTGAACTAGCTGTTCCCCCCCGGTTTCACCCACGTTAAATTAGAATTTAATTTTTCTAGGGGGATAAAAAAGTCTTTCTTCCCGTAAATCTCCCATCGGAATTTGATGTTTTACAGTACAAAAAGTTGCCTATGTTACTCTCCATAACTCTATGCCAAAATATCTAGTCGATTGGTTGCTAGGTTAGAGCGTGAAGGAAGGACAAACAAACACTCTTTCGCATTTATAATATTAGTTAGAATTTTCACTTGGTCTCGCGCGATGTAACTTTTTATGGTCCTTTTTAGTCTCACTCAACTCAACGTTTGGAGTTTTGTAACCTCTTCATTCCAAACCTCATGAACAGATTGAGTTGAAATTTTGCATAGATCATTGTGGTTCTAAACCTGGATTAACTGGAATATATGTAGCTACTACAAACCACTTTTACTTTATTTTGTTCCGGAAAAACGCATGCGAAGTCGCCGACAGGAACTAATAGATAATAATTATAAAATAGTAGGTAGGTAGTTAATATCACTTAAATATTTTAAAACTATAGTAACGAAAGACCCGTCAAGTGCGAGTGCGACTCGCAATTTAGCCTTTTTTAAAATCCACAGGAATAAGAGGTAATTAATTGATTTTCGTACGGGCTATTTCAACTATGGTAATACATTCTATGCCTGTATGTATTTGATACCTGCATTACCATCTGAAGTTTATCTACCTGGGAGCGAAGTTTATAACGAGAGCTAGCTCAAGAAACAACCAAGGCTGGTTGAGGAAGCAACAACTTCCGTTCAAAACATGCAAACAGCTTTAGTTGGTAACTTCGGGCTATTTGCGGAACACCTACCAGGAATTCCGGGAATTCACAGCATAATAGCTGCAATTACCGTACCAGTTTAGGGAGGTACTTCTATTTTTAAACTATTTGTAGTAGGTACATACGTAATCACAAAAAGAAACGTACACTTCTAAAATTGTATTTAAACTGAGGAATGCAACATTCTACACAAATCCTGTCGGGTTTAGAGAATGTTAAAATGTAAAACGTAGAATAAGTTTTTATAAATAATTAAATACATTACAATATACAATACAATGTTCATTAGCTCCACGGGTAGTCTAACAACAAGGTACATTTCTTAATGCGTCTCGTATTGGTTCTTCAGGTTTTATCACAGAAATCAAAATGGTGATTATTTAGATTTATGCGGGTTTTATGATAGTTTTTAGAAACAGCGTGTTAGGATTGAAATGGCTGAACAAATCTTTACGAAATATAACTAGATCGGATGTAACATGAGGATGTGGTGCAGTGATCGAAATGCCGCATGCGATGGCTGAACAAACCTTAACGAAATATAACTAGATCTGATGTAACATGAGGATGTGTTGCAGTGGTCGAAAGTCCGCCTACGATGCCTGAAGTTACGGGTTCGATTCCCGCCTCGGGACAAATAATTTTATAATCTGCAGATATTTGTTCCGTGTGTTTTGGGTGTTTTCTATGTATAGGTAATAAAAATATATACCTATGTGTTTAACTTTGAGAGTTACTATATCTAGTGCCCATTACTTAAGCTCCGCTTCAATTGGGTCGAATCCGTCATAACCAGAATATGTCCTAGTGGTCCTAAAAAGAACCAGGGCCTAAAAATGCTAAACCCGCTCGACTCAGGGCGCTGAAGAAATACGATGTTTGTTGGTCAATCTTTCTATTAACAAAGAAAATTAAATTATGACTGGTTGACCCGGCAAACGTTGCCATCGACCACTCAGGGTTGAAGATTATTACAGTACTAAATAATATCGCTATTAAAAAATGGGGGGTGAAGTAAGAAGGTAAAAATTGAGGGTTAGGTATACGTATTTTTTTATGCCAAATCATAAAAAAAAACGATTTTTTTCTAAGAAATAAAAATAAAAATTTTGGTTTGGGCCACTTTTATCACTTAGGGGTACAAAAAATAGTTAACAACCTATTCTCATACCTACCACATACAACCTATACACAAAAAAAAACATAAAAATCGGTCAAGCGAGTTTGTTTACAAAAACTGCGACACGAGATTTTTAAATAAAGATTTTATCTGGTGCATTGCATCAATATTGCCATACAGCAGCGGGGCAATGCAGCCAGCGTCTTTGTGACGCTTCCGACTAGTATTAATATGGGTCAGTTGAGCTACATGTAAATTGTTTATAACAGTATGCAGTTAGCTCGATTGTTTATATTTTAAATAATACATTTAATTTGCTACCCTCTCTACATGGGAGATCATTCACTTGATGGACCGACGACATCGTAGCGGTGGCAGGGAGTCGATGGATGGAGGCGGCTCAGGACCGCTTTTTGTGTCGTCATATGGGGGAGTCCTATGTCTAGCAGTGGACGTGTATGGGCTGATATGATGATCCAATTTGTTTCTATTATTTGATTGTATGTTTTGATTCTGATGCCTAAGATGCATATGGCATCAGAAGTCAGGGGCGTCCAAAAACAAGATGAGAAGACGACATACGCCATACCCTTGGGCCTTACTGGACAAGAGTCACAGAGGAGAGCCCTCAATGGAGGCAGTTGGAGGAGGCCTATGCCAAAAGGCACACCAAACGGAGGGACATTTTGTAGTAGCAACACAAGAACTTGAGCATTATTGTAACCCAGTTCGGAAATAAAAGATTTTATTACTTATTATGTTTTGATTACTGTATCTGTTATGTCCTGTCTACCTGAACAGATAACTCGGTGGCACTATAAGAAGCATATCCCCATGTTTAATTATACTGAGGCGGGTGAGATGGGCATTGAATTAGTTAAAAATAATAATTGGCTCGACACGGGCTAATGGAGGGTTCCATTTACCATATTTTGAGTAATACGAGTCGGCTGAAAGTGATTTACGAGGCCTTTTTACGGGCTTTTGTGTTTATTTAATGTTAATTGCAGGTTTTTTACCATTTGCTTGCTGATCATATCTAGTGATGATGTAGGAAACAATAATAATATTCATTACTAGCTGTTCCCCGCGGTTTCATCCGCGTTATAGTGGTTCAGTTATAGTGGTCGGTTCAGTAGTTACGGAGCCTATTCAATGCAAACAAACAATCAAATCTTTCCTCTTTATAATATGCTACTAATATTATCAATGTGAAAGTTTGTATGGATGGATGTATGGATATTTGTTACTCTTTCACGCAAAAACTACTGAACCGACCACTATAACGCGGATGAAACCGCGGGAACAGCTAGTAATGAATATTATTATTGTTTCCTACATCATCCATCACTAGATATGATTAGCAAGCAAATGCTAAAAAACCTGCTGAATGAACCGGCTAAAATTCGGTATGGGTATAGTTTGGGACCTGGAATAACATATAGGCTATTTTTTATACCGATAAAACGCGGGCGAAGGCGCAGGCAGCAGCTAATAATAATATAAAGAGGAAAAATTTGATTGTTTGTTTGTTTGCATTGAATAGGCTCCGAGACTACTGAACCGATTTGAACAATTCTTTCACTGTTGGGAAGATACACTATCCCCGGGTGACATAGACTATATTATATTTAAAAAATATAAGGATCCTTACTAAAACTCGGATAATGTAATCCAAAGTGTAATAAAATAGGTCCAGGTCCAGGTCCCAAACTATACCCATATAAAATCTATATTGATATTATATATACCATATTGATGTGCAATTCTAACAACAATTTTTTTGTTATACTTTCCTGAGTAATTAAATAAATAAAAAACCTGATCTATATATAAGGTGTTAGTCAAATTAGTGCACAATAACGCTGGAGGTTACTCACCCGCTGCTACAAATTAACTTTCACTAAAGTAAGCCGCAAACTATTATTTATTTTTGCCGAATTTTTAATTTGCTCATATATTTATCTCAAATAACGCCTTATACTACGTAGTTAGCCATCCCAAAATAAGGCCACCACTCTTTCATACCTCGCGGTCATTACCGCGATTACACCTTAATTTGTTTAAAAAAATTAACCTCTATTTCTCCGGCTATAACTTGAGAACGGCTTTACCGATTTCATTCTCATCTTCATAGAAAATTTAAGAAAACTCAACGACTACCTTTATGAAATTAAATAATATCCCAAAAATTTACGACTCCGGCGGGACTTGAACCCGCGACCTTCCCCGTGCTACTTGGGTGGCGTGGGTACTTGCCTCCGTGGCACAGTTGGATAGCGCAGCCCCGTATTCAGGTAAGGTCGCGGGTTCAAGACCCGCCGTAAGTTTTTGGGATATTATTTAATTTCTTTGAGATTACCCCAAGTGCGGGCACTTTAATAACAAATACTATGTACCTTTATTATAAACTTTTTTAATATAAACTTAGCCCCAGCGTTATATTATACACTTTGCTAAACACGTTTGAAATAACTGTCAGTCAACTGAATTGAATGACAGGACAGCGTCTGACGGGTCAGCTAGTATTAAATAAATAAATAAACAATATTTCAACTCATGGAAACTCCTTTAAATATTTTGTAAGACACCAAAAAACATTTGAGTTCCAACAATCACGCATTCACAAACGGACAAACAGCTTACAAAGCGTTATTTTTATCCGCAAAACAAACCTCTCGTAAAAAGAGGTTGGTAATGAACCGAGTTCACCTATACTAGGTTCAAGAATCCAAAATATTTTATGTCAACAAAGACACAAGAATGAATACTAAACAAAAGCAGAAAATAACAAAGTGTAAAGAAAACCAAATAGTTATCGTTAAAAACAAAAACACAACATTCAAAAATGCATAATGTGCAGCGAAATAGTTTCTATTTCGAGTTCGAAAACTTACGCTAGATTTTGCTTCGATGATACCAGTTTTTATAAAATATTTTCCACTAAATGTTCCTCTAGGTTGTTTCCCCTCTGTTTACATAAAATATATTGGATTCTAGAAATGAGTATAAGTTTACCCCAAGATTACCCTCAGGACCGGCATTGTGGCCCGTCCAAGCATGCAACGGTATCCCTTGTTGTAAATTTTCCGCGCGTAAATATTCTTTTCGGTGCTCTGAAACTTTATAAAGGCGTTGTGCTAAGAAATTTATAATATCTTTGTGTCATCCTTTTTTGGTGACAAACATCGTCACTAAAGCAAAAGCTATAAACGAACTAATAAACTATTCACATAGCTCTATCTACTTTTATTTCTACTGTAATAAACCCTTCTTTGCATACTGTAATAAACCCTTCTTTGCATACTGTAATAAACCCAGAGCTAAGCAGAGCTTATACCTAGTAATATACCAGTTTTCTAGTACCCATAACATACTAGAAAACTGGTATACTTAAGACATGACTTCATTAACAAAAAAAATTTAAAATAAAAAAATTGAAATAAAAAAATTTAAAAGAAACAATGAGCTAACTGCAGACTGTTGCAACCAATTTGGAGGTAGCTCAAACTGATTCATATCAATACCAATCGGAAGCACCTAAACCACCAAATATTTTTTTTTTGTTTGTTTGTTTTTGTTAGGTATTCTGCGAAACCTTTGACGAGACTCACTGCTGTTATAGCTGGTAACTTAGTCTTCTTTTATTTCAGAAAAATATTTAAGATTCACGCAAAAAAACCTACAAAACCTTTGAAATAGTGAATTAAATTGTATCCAAGTGAAGCCGCGAGCACAGCTAATTTTTTCATTAAAACACAAATTATTATATTTTCAAATATAAACACAGATTGAACCATATATGTATGTACATAAAGTCTAGAATGTAGAGCTTCTTCGTCGGACCTACTATTCGATCTATTCGGATTTTTTACTTACCTATTTCAATGAAATGTATCTCCACCGCGCTCGAGATTTCGTTTGAATATCTGTCAAAATTCCGAACCATTACCCTGCCATTACCCGTTGTCCACCTGTATACTTCACTAGGGTGCACGGGAGAAAATAATTACCCGTGGACACAGCCACACCATTTTTTTTTGAGGTTATGGCAAATTGTTGCCTTAGTGTGATCAATCGCACCTTGGCTTCTGATTCAGCGACCGCAAAATCATACAATAAACGTAGTGGACGCGTGACCCAATTTTTTTTTGTGTTTGTAATTTCTAGAGTCTCCAATTGTTGACACCGTAGTTGACGTAGTTAAGAAAGAACTAAAAAATACCCATGTTTTTCTTAAGCGACGTTATCTTTATTTTATGTTAAACGTTATTTTATCTAAGGTAAAACAGCCCTTTGGTATGCAAATAGCGACCAATATTTTGAAATTGAACACGATGAATAAATAGTTAATACCTATACTTACCTTGTAAATTCGCATTAAATCCTCAAAACACCTGTTACCTTTTCAAATGATTCATTAAGAAAGCAATTATGGAACAAAATCGGCTCCCCCTTTAATTTAGCTTTGAGACCAGACAAAGGACAACGGACTGTGGAAACAGATTTTTAGTATTGTACCTATATTATATTCTGTAGAAATTGACTTGACCAAGTGTTCCCTGTGAATTTATGGTAAATAAATGATTTGAATTTAGTAAAAAAAATATTTTAGTCGAATTTAATTTAGCTCTCTTGCTTCATTGTGACAGCTACGCATGGGTTCTGACATTATTAGCGGTACCTTCCTATATCCAGCTGTGGACGTCTTGGTTGAGTGAGATGTACCTAGTACCTACGTATGTTTGCCTCTAAAATATCCTTTTAATATAAGTTTTTAATGACCTAAAAATCATCACAGATGAATTTCGGCAAATAGGTTTAGAACTAAATTTTTCATTTGGCCTCCCTGCCTGTCAAATTGGGAGGCTTAGGTATCCGCAAAATTTCAAGTGTAGCCCTGCCAGCGTTCTTGTCTTCCGTCTACAGCACTAGTTCTTTAGTGGAAAAAATTTTAAATCCGTCTTTGGTCTCACCTGGAAATTCATTCGAAATTTCGTTCTTAGACGAGGCTCGAATGGCTTGGCATAGTGCTTGCCCTGATGCTGCTCCCCCAAAATCTCTTTTGTCCCAACGGCAATGGGACGGGCCTCTGTGTGAGTTGACACGGAATTGTTTGTTACAAACGTGCTCCAGCTCTGCAGATCGTGCCCGTCTCCTGGCCGTTTCTAAATGGGAGTCAGGACATTGGTTGCAAGCACTTCCTTCATATAATACTGGCACTCTATTGGATCCCGTAACTTTCCGTATAGCAACATGTCTTCGGTTGGGTGCAAGGTGTTGCGCGCCTCATCAATGCCAGTGCGGTACTGTTGTCGAACAGCTTGGTCATCACGGATTATCGTGTACTAGGGCTGCCGGTCGGATATCTCGCCATGCCAGCCTTAACGACATCATCCGGCGGGCCTTTGTCACCGCTAACGTACCAGCTATTCTCGAACCGAATGGTCTGTTGCGTGACGATGGTAAGAGGCCCGACGGCATGACTTTAGTCCCTTGGGAGCTGGGCAGGCCTATTGTGTGGGACGCTACATGTGTCGACACACTTGCGCCTTCCCATCTTTCAAGGACATCCGTGAGGGCTGGTTCGGCGGCAGATTTGGCCGAGGATCTCAAGAGGCGCAAATATGCAGGTCTCGACAGAGCCTACGCATTTGCTCCCCTTGGAGTCGAGACCCTAGGTCCGTGGGGTACCGAGGCTCTCCGGGTTTTCAAAAAATTATCTGAGCGCCTGGTCGAAGCGACGCGTGACCCGAGAGTATCTGGCGCAGCGCATTAGCATTGCCATACAGCGGGGCAATGCAGCCAGCGTCTTGGGGACGCTTCCGACTGGTATTGATATGGACCAGTTGAGCTATCTGTAGATTGTTTGCAACAGTCTGCAGTTCGCTCAATTGTTTCAATTGTAAATACTAGTTTAATTTCTTTATATTATTTGATTGTTATTTTCTTTGTCAATAAAGATTTTAATATAAATAATAGATTATGTCTGGCGTTATGTTACGGAAGTCAATTGCAAAATACGTACATATATTATATTGAAAAATATTAACATGTCGTGCAATAAGAGGTGGTAAAACCATAGACTTAAAAATAACTCTAAGTCTGTGGGTAAAACAAAGACCTATGCAATATAAAATTGCCGAGTCACTTACCCTCCAACTTTAAGCACACACACAACTTAATTTGTAGAAAAAAAAAAACAGCAACTACACAATGAAAAAACCCATCAAAGTATGTAAGTTATCAGATATTATCAGAGAAGGTTGTACGCGGAATTGTTACAGAATCTTTTTCATTCTAATATCGTTTTAATATTAAGACCTACAGGATGTAAGCTACTAGGATTTTTTACTTAAACAAATAAAACTAGATCTCAAAATTTCCTCTACGATTACTTTAAAGTACAGACTTTATCCAGCTTAGTATATGTTTGCATGCTCATTAAACTTAACTATAGGGTCGGCTATAATAATAAAAATTTAGACCTGTCATATCACGAGAGGGCTAACGGGCTGTTACTGACCCTACGTGTTTTTGATATGTTCTGACGTGGGTATGATTTGATACGCTTGTGAAACTTGGGTTTTGTATTTATATATATATATATATATATATATCGACAGAACGAGTAACTGTCTGTAGCATTTGTAGCTCTCAAACAGCTGAAGTTATATTGATGTTTTTTTGTTAAAATTTTTGTTTGAAAAGTGACTTGAAGCTATACTTGTATGGGAAAGCGTGGAAAACCTTTTTAAAAACAATTAAATTGAATTTAATATCTAATGATTATACAATGATGCCTTAATTACGACTGGAGCTTTGAGTCCGAAGTTCTCGCATCACAGGACGTTAACAAGGTTGTCCACTATGTCCAGGGTCCGTACTCATAAAAACGAAATCGAAGTTTCTGATTATTTTTCGTGCAAACGCTTATCTTATACAAGCGACATGAGAGTTGGTTTTGAATGAAAACGAAAAAGAAACTTCGATTTTCCTTTTCCGAGTAGGCCCCCAGATGTCCACTATGTGACAGGTTGCCTCGAAGAAATCACTCTCAGCGATAAGGCCGCCTTTTGTACTGTTCATTTTTGTTTAGATATAAGATCTTTTATTAATGTATTTATTTTCTAGTACAATAAAGTGTCATTCATTCATTCCAGAGTCCAGACGCTTAGCTCAGCCATATTGAATCGTGAGAAATGCGCGGTGGTCTGTTATTATTATGAAACAAGCAATGTTAGATCTTATGTGACGTTGAATACAGGCCTTGATGGCATAACTATCTACCTGATTGTCTGAGATAGATGCAGCGACTGGTTCAAGTACATTTTGTATCGGAGGTGATTTCAATGAAATTTTATGAATTGACCTGGCGTCTTCACAAACGTGTTCATGATGATGGACAGTCTCAGTGAATTAGAGAACCGTGCGAAGCCGGGGCGGGTTTCTAGTAGCCAATATGACTCATATCAGAAGGAGGGCTTTTTTTATTATGCTGAGGGAAATGCTCTCGCATATCGTACTGTCACGGGGAGACAGTACGATTATGTGAGACTTTAACCCACTAAAACCCTCAGGGTGTTCCGCTTCTGCCGCTTGTGGTGGGAACACGGGAACGTTTCCTCTTCCGCGAACCCACCGCGGCTGCCCGATATCGGGCCCCTCACTGGGGGGTGTGCAGCACCCCCCTTCACGACGCACCAGAAACACATGATGCACCGCGACCACCTCGGGGACCTTACCCTGCCAAATGGGCGCCAGACGACCCTGTGTCAAAACGCCCCTAGGTCCCCTTGCGACGGGTGGCCCCGCCGCCTGCCACATGGTCACAGAGGATAGGGAGAGCGGCCCTCGCAATACCGACTCTCCTCCTCCACTGTGACCCCAGCGCGTCCGCCATCAAACGGTGGTGACCCTGTCAAAGCTGCGGGGCAGGGAGAGCGGCGCACCTCTATACCGGCACTCCTCTCCCGCCGCGGCCTCCACCTTTCTGCGGCCATGCCGCCCATACGGCACAGCCACCCGCCTCAGTTGCGGTGTCTCCCATACGACACCGCAACCGCTCCAACTAGGCTTAGAGGGCAAAACCCAGAGGAGCGGTCCGTCTCGGGGCCGGCCGAGTCGCCGTCAGCGTTGACTCGGCCCCATGGGTTCCTCTTAGCTTCATCGCGGGTGACCCGGCCGCGATTACTAAGCCCCCCCCGCCACGGCAAGGCGGGAACCCCTTGGGGGGATCAGAAGGAGGCCTGCGTGCAGCAGTGGACGCGCAGGGGCTGTAGAGAAGATGTTATGAGAATACAATCAGAGAACCAACAACCCTATAATAGGGTTAGTTTTTCGGCACTTCCGTAGAATTAGAAGACTTGTAGGGCCTATACGGGAACGACTGATGCAGCGGCAGTATTGACATCTGTGCTCCCCGGGCTCTGACTTGAAAACAATAGAATCCAAGTTAATTGCTAATGAAAGCGTGAATTGTTAATTGCCAAATTAACAATCTAACAAGGTAAAGGTTTCCTGTTCGCTTCTTTACTTTACCTTTAAAAGCTTGAAGTGAACCAAAACACAAAGTGATCACTTTATTTCCTAGTTTTAATTATGCAATTTGAATATTGTGAAGTATCCAAGAGTTCTGTAAGGTCTAAAGGAAATAAAGCACTTTGATATTTTGTATTTGCCAATTAGAGATGGCTTTTCTGTAGCTTTCTGTGAGTGGTAAAGGATCATATGAGAAAGCGTCAAAACTAGGGAACCCCAATTTGAGCAGCGAACTAAACAAAATAGCATGATCCAAGAAAACAGGTCTGCTCTTCCGGGAGTGTCGCCAGGTGACGTCACTGTCCCGTTGCCACTGTATTTCAACGAAATGTAGAAGTTGGTAAACAAATGTGATAAGGATCAATTGAAAAATCAATAAAAAATTACAATCGTCAATTATGTTTGATAAATCAGCCAAAACAGCATTAGTTAAATACGAGTCAATGTGTTAAATAATGGGTAATACAAAACCATATACTTTTATCAGATTCATACAGGAGCTCGGGCAGTTACGATTGTACGCTACTGGTATCACGAGAAACTGTTATTCGTCTTCTCATTCGCCGATGGCGTCGATGACGTAGCCTGGCGACACCCACGTGACCTTCGTGTCTCTGAAGAGCATACCTTGTTTTCTTATACTATGCAAAATAGGATATTCTGTATATTATATAGGTAGCATCCCGTAGCGTAGCATTTCGTAGCAATATATGTATGTACGTGCACATTGATACGCCACTAATGCGCTATTATACGAATTTCGTGATTCCTATTAGAATGAATGAAGAGTACCCAATCTCAAAAATATATGTATGTACCTGTAACTATTTCAAATACCTACTAATTACAAAGAGTTAATTTTTCTCGTAGTTTAAAAAATCCAAAAACTGCCTTTACACTATTTAATTGTGTTATTCTACCGCTTCCAGAATCCCTTGGGGTAAAGTTGCACGGCCTCCATTGAAATGCTTCCATGCGAACTTTTCCGTTCTTCGTAATAAAATGAAAAGAATAACTAATTGGTTCGCGGACAAGGGGAAACTCGTTAAAAGTCGCGAATTCTACTTCCCTCTCGGCTAATTCAAATTATTTTAAAGAATAATTAAACTGGATGATATATTAATAAGCTAGCTAGATGATTATAGGCGTAGGTACTTTTGGTTTTTATCGTACAAGCGCCTGGTGAAAAAGACAAGCATAATATATAATTATGTAATTTACTGATTGCTGCTAAGAATCGGTAGGTAGACTAGGAACCATTCGTTGAGTAGCGATCCGTAGAATCGGATTTTCGATAAATATTGATGTTTTTGGAATAAATGGAAAATTACACAGCCTTAAGACTTTTTGGCCGCCGCCAGACGCGTGTACAATTTGATTTTTTCGATACAGGCTCAGTCCAATGAGTAAGCCGATGAAAATCCCCAGAAAAATTAATTCAGAAAAGTGCAAAATGTACTAGAGTATTTTACGTTAAGTTTCGATTGTTATTTATGTAGTTTAGATGTAGTATTTTTAAGTATAACTTTGTATTTGCTGCAATATTATATATTGCATTAAGAAAATGCATTAGAAAACGAAGTAAAAATATCATTTTACTTCGTTTTCTAATGCACTTTCGGCCGATCTCCGTAAAATTCCGTGTAGGTCGATCCGGATATCTTCGTGAGTGTATCACTCATATCATTTTAGTAGCTCACTGGTTCATTTTTATTGTTTACTATACGGGACCCATTCGTCGGCGATCTTAGCCCACTGCTGGTCTGATATACGGCACACATGTCTTGTCCAGCCCAGTCACTTGAGTTTAGCGGCTTCTTGGGTGACGTCGGCTATTTGTGTTTTGGAGCGCAGTGTAGTGTAGATGGCATGGCGGGATGAGCTCGAAGCTTTCGACAAGACGCAGGCACTTCTTGCAGGAAACCGAGACGAGTGGACGGAGGGGAGGGAGGCTTTTGCCTTGTGTGGGACACTTCAAGCTAATAATAATTATTATTATTCGTTCTTAATCAAAATGCAGCCAATGAGCGGCGAATAGTAGGAGTGTTTCACTCACATCTGAATCGACGAATGGTTCCTATTACATAGCGAGACGATACGTAGCGAATTCAGTACACGTTTATGAGGCTAGGCCGTGTGGTGCCGGATTTCAATTTGCACCAACTCTTCCTGCGGATGTCGTACGAGACCACTGACGGATATTCACCGAGGGGCGGGCAGTAGTGCTTCCTGCAAAGCATTTCTACCACCGAACTGCGATCCCCAACTTATCCAGCTTGAGAATTATGGGAATTAGCACCCTCATGATAAAAGTCAATATACTATAATCACTACATAATATTATAAAACAAATTCCTCCGTCTCGTCTGTCTGCCTGTTCGCGATAAACTCAAAAACTTCTGAACGGATTTTCATGCGGTTCATCACAAATCGATAGAATATTTCATGAGGAAGATTTAAGTATATAATTATTATATCAAGATTACCTATGTGTAGATTGGTTGAAATATAACGATAATTGTTGGAAGTAAAAGTCAAGTCGCCTGGGAGTCTACATCGAAAACGCTGCCTAATCCCTTTGAGATATAACAAAACAATTCAAAGTAGGATCTTCCTCTTTTATAGACCTACAAAAAAGTCCGCGATGACATACATCTATCTTTTAAGGATAGCTTACTATACCCATTCGAGGGAGAGATGGCGCTAGTGGCCATGTAAACACAGAGCTCCGCGTAATTAAATCTTTAAAAATAGTAAAAGCGCTTAATATTCAGTTTTGTAACATTACAATAAATTTTAAATATATAATAAGTTATGAAGCGGACGTGTGAGTGTTATCGTGACAATTAATTCACTACCCAAAGTGAAAACAGTGAAAACAACTACAGTGACAATATTGTATGCACAGAGGTTGTTTAGCCAGGTTTGATGCAAGTAAATCAGCATTACGAAAGCAAAGTCACATTGAGTCGCTAAAAACATTACAAGTGAGTCCAAATACATTATTATAGTAAAGAAGCTATGCGTCCATCGTTTGTTGACACCATAAAAACCGTTGGTCAATTTGCTTTGTGAAACAGACAACCTTGACTTTGAAATCTGGCTTTGTCTTGTTTCTCAGTCATCCTGCAAGAAAAACTGGACTCATAATTTCGACAGTGACGTATAAGACCGACTGGCCGCAGCAAGCTGTGCCTTACTTTATAAAATGGCCACATCAAGCATCCAGGTTCATATCCACCTGGAGTAAGATTTTGTAACTTTCTAATTTTATTATTTGTAAAGTTTATGAAAGCGCTCTTTATAAAAGAAATCGAGACAACAACAACAACCAACTACAAAATGAGTACTATTGTGACCAGAAAAAGAGCTAAAAAGATGTTTGATACCGAGAATGAGGAAAACTACGAAAATTATCAGAGATCTCAGAATAGCTACCTAAAAATTATTAAAATTTAGAAAAAAAATATGAAACTAAAGAAAAACTAAATCAAACGCTTATCGATGAACAGGAAAGCAATGCCCAAGAATTTGAAAATGTTTGTAAACAAATAAACCTGCTCAAGAAAAAGATCTATGCAGAAGAATTAAATCGTATCGATCTCGAGAAACAAGTAAAAGATCTTACAGACGAAAAAACTATCATGCTAGAAGAACAGGAAAAGTATACAATTGTCAAGGAATACAGAGAACTCGAAAAAACTCTAAATATAAGAAATAAAGAAAACCGGGAGCTCCAACGCAGCCACAGTGAACTACTATTGAAACAATATGACTTTATGACACTACCGAAAGGATTTACGACTAAAAAGAAGGAAAAGAAAAGGAAAATAGCAATGCAAAAGAAACACTACAAAATTATGCACAGAACACTACAACTAACTAAATGCAAGAAAATCATGGACACAGAACTACAACAACGAGAAAAAATAATCTTATCATTAGCAGAAGAAAGCACAAAATTGCTTGAGATCATATATAAAAATGAACGAGATCTGAGGCATCAAAAAGTGACACTAAATAAAGTATCTTTTTTGGAGAACCAGCTAAGAACACTTCAACAGATAATTCAAAAGAAAATCTCAAGTGCTGATTCAAGTACTCCAGACATTAAAACGCCAGCAGCTGTGACTCACACACCAAAAGCAAACATAGGAACTATAGACACCAAAGATGTTTCCATCTACTCTGATGACTACGGAAGGAGCATGGCGTATAATGTTGGAAAACACGTTACCACATACAAAATTAAAAACACAATGCTTACCAGGGTGGCGATTTAAGCACATCATAAATGAAGAAAATATATACAAGAGGACAACTGATAACATAATTGTTATAATAATAGGCAACTACAGTACAATACATGGAAACATTAAAGAATACCTTGATACGATTGATAGAATAGCGACTAACCTAAAGAAAAATCAGCAGCAACTCATAATAACTACGATCGTACATGGCACAAACAAGCATACAAACAACAGAATCATGAATATTAATGGCATTTTGTATTCAATGGCGTCCTTGTACAACAACCTGAACATCATCGAACTGAATGAAGCAGGAGGATTGAGAAGAAAAAAGAGAGTTGATAATTACGTAGCCCGCCATATAGCGATCGCATGTAAGAGCGGAGTAACTAAAAGCAAGCTAACGATTCTGATATGAGAACCTACACTAAAGTTACTGAAACAGACGCAGATATTGTTCCACTATGTAGATTAAAGAAATGAGAAGAAGGATAAGCCTAGTGGTGAACATAAAACCAACACCGAGGATAAATCTTTAATTAAATCAAAAATAGATTAATTTTTAAGAATTATTTATGTATAGACTAGATAGAGGTGCTGTCAAAAATATTTTTGGTTGTGTAATCTGACATTATCTTTTTAATTATATTCTAAACTTATACATTTCTGACAATGCTTTTGCAGCTACCTAAAATTAGTTTTTGGTTTAATTAATTAATTTTTTTTAAATGATTCTATGTTATGTGATTTTGAAATGTAATTTAATCAAAGTATTTGACTTGATTAAGTGTTCCTTGTGATCCCATAGTATTAATAAATAAATACAAATACAAATTCTATCATAATAATATGCTCTACTACACGTGCGAAGTCCGGGGTGGGTTGCTAGTAGCCAATAAGACTCATATCAGAAGGAGGCCTACGCAGCAGTGGACCAGTATGGGCGGTAGAGAAGATGTTATACAATCAATCAATGAAATTAAATGATATCCGATAATAATTAATAATATAACTATCATGCTATCATATATGTATATAATATAATAAAAAAATACAATATAAAAATATTATATTATATTTTTTTATTGCGGGATTTATATAATATTATTATATCATCATATCATCATAATTTACGATTTCGCCGGAACTAGAACCCGCGATCTTCCCCTTTTTGATATTTCCACGAGTACAAAGGCTTACGCACTTTAATTAGAAAAACCATGTTTCAAGTCTACAGTACAAGTAGCGGCACGTAAGTCTAGCGCTGAGCGGAGCGATACGCGGAGGGGATAGCTGTGCATGGGTAATATACCGCTAGCCCAGGGGCCAATTCTGCGTATCATGTGATACTTTACCGAGTGATACTCATTATCACGGGATAAAAATATCATGTGATAAATATTGAGCGCCGCCAAAAACAGCATTCTCGCGCGACTTATCGAGCAACTCTTCAAAGAAAAACGCAAATTTTTTTCATACGCTCATTTTCACTCGATGTTTGGACAGTTCTTGCCATACTTATCGAGTAGATATGCCAGAATTGCCCTCCAGATGCCTTATTTTTTACTTCTGCGCAAAGACAGTCAGCGCTAAAGTTGCGTGCCGCTATGTATTCTAATGAAGAGGTCTGTACCATTAATCAGTATAATAAATCAAGTGGTGGATTGATTTGATGATAATTGAAGGGGTCGGATCGTTTACGTGCATTGAGGTAATAACAATTACGTGTTATTACGTGTACGTGGTCGGGTAATTCGAGGAAGGGCACGGGATTGCGTGTTTTGGGGAAGTACAGTTAGGTTTGTGTTATCTATACTATAATATTATAAAGAGGTAAAGTTTATGAGGTTGTTGAGGGTAACGTCTGGATCAACTGAACCGATTTTGAAAATTCTTTTACGAATTGAAAGCCACGTTATTTGTACAACATGTAAAAATGTTTACCGCCCAACTGGGCGCGGGTCAGCTGTTTATAAAGTTATCTGACTTTTGTACAATTTGAAGGAACAGTATTTGGTGGGACGAATGAGACATAATTTTAAATTAGACTATTATTGTCCCATTAGTCCCACTAGGGGAACGAAGCTGGTGGGACGAACGGGATATCACGCTTATTCTCAAATAATAACTAAAACAAAAATGAAAAGGCGTCTTCTTTTATGATAAGTATATCGCCGGGCACATCGTCACTTACCAGATATCTGTCAAAAGAAGGTCTATTCTCGATTTAAAAAAGTTGCACACGAACGTTGAACAAGTTTTTAAAAATTGACGGTGCAATTTTTATCGTTGACTGTCGTAATCATCTAAGATCTTCGCAGTACAAACACAGATATGTACATCTAAGATATTCGCTGTAGATTTCTCTGACCTCACCTTGATCTACGTTTGTATGTAAACAAGAACCTTAGACTATTTGTTTATTTTAACTGTTTGTTTTATATTTTTGTTATACATATAACTTATTTTACAAAGATCTTCTTCCTGACAACAGTACAGCATGCTTTACATACATAAGCCATTCCGACTCGGTGTAACAATCGACTCTTCCAAACCAGCCCGTGAATGTAGTAAGAGGCGACTAATAGCCCGGCCACACGCTCCATCTTGCTTGCGCAAAGGGGTCGTCCATTAATCACGTGAGGGTCGAAAGGGAGGGGAGGGGTTCGATAAAAAGCTCGAAATATCACAAGGAGGGAGAGGGGTGTAGTGAGATATCACGTGTATCGTGCATTTATTTCTGAACAACCGCGAAAAACGGCGTGCGAGCTTAAGTCGCCGCCGCCGCGGCCGTTGTCAGGCAATAAATAAATAAACACAAATAAAAAAAAACATTAATTTCGAGCACATAAACTCATATAAAGGTAGGTACAATTAATTAAAATAACTTAAAAACTAATTGGATTGCTGGGCAGGTGTCGCTCACAGCCGCTAGAGTGGACTGCCCGTACATAAGGCCAGTGCCTTATGTACGGGTAGTCCACTCTAGCGGCTATCATTGCCAGGACGGTGTTAGAGCTAGCCCGCAACCTGGGCACCAGGGAAGCTGCACGCTTGCGCATGGTGGTATGGAAACAATTGACTCGCGCTGCCGCAAACATCCCTGACGCACTGCAGTAGCGGGGCAGCCCCAACACCGCTCTGAGCGCATTATTATACTGGACGCGGATGGCGTTGTACGTCGCGAGCGTATACTTCGCCCACAGGCTGCACGTATACACAGAAGTACAGTATGCACGAAACAGTGTTAGCTTCACTTTCTCTGAGCTACGCGCAAATCTCCGGGCAACCATATTCGCTCGCACCGACAGCGCCCTCCGCTCTCGTTCGTTGTCTTCATTGTTCTTGAGGTCGGTAGTAACCACGTGGTCTAAGTACTTGAATGAGTACACCCTCTCTATGTTAACACCGTTCAGTCGAACTGAAGGGATGTTTTCCAAACGTTTTGTACCTGCCTCAAAGACCATGAATTGATTGGGGATGATTGGGGAATCAATGAATGGGGAACAAATTAATGGGGAATCGCCCGCCACGACAACCGCAAGATTATACTTACCTGTATTCAAAGATAATATACTGAAATTTTATAGATACTTTGTACAAAAAAAATACACGTGATTTTGGGTAGGGGAGGGGGGATTAGTCTTAAACCTCACCACGTATCACTAGGGGGAGGGGGTTAAAAAAGATACTAAAAAACATTACGTGATTAATGTTCGGCTCCAAACTGGTTTGTGCAATCGTGCATGCAAGTAAGATGGAGCGTGTGGCCAAGCTATAAGGGAGCCTGCCAGAGGAAGGGTAGCTGCTTCCTCTGTGTATTTTAACACCTCCACTGCTACCACAATTCGCTTGCCAAGCATGGTAGTTATGGCAAAACCCTCTCGTATCGGGAGACTTCTTCAACAGTGGACATTATGTGTGCTGATGAGGACATTTGGGCTCATATACACGAGCAGCTGTCGACTGTCGATGGCTGCCGTCCACGAGTCGATGGCTGCCGTCCACGCGTCGACACACCGGTCGGCGGCAGCCGTCGACTGTCGTCAGCAGCCGTCCACGCATCGACGGCTACAGTTACCTCTGCCGTTGGCACTTTGCCGCTCGTGTATATGAGCACTTACATACACGTCGATGTAGGTAGGTTTGTCTAATATCTTTAATAACAAAGAAAATTACAATCAAATAATATAAACAAATGAACTAGTATTTACAATTTACATATGAGATAACTGCAGACTGTTACTAATAATCTACAGGCAGGTCAACTGGTCCATATCTACCAGTCAGAAGAATCCCCAAGATGCTAGACCCTCAGCAGCTGTCGGACCAGATTATTTTAAGAAATGAAATGCTCACAGCGGACAAATATTTCATTGAGAACAGCTCTCAAATCGCTTTTGAGAGCTGTTCTCAATGAAATATTTGTTCTAAATATTTGCTTCTCCCGCTGGCTATCAGCACAAAACGCACTCTTATGCGACTTAATAGCGTTACGGCACAAAAACGTATTATTTTCTGATGAACACCTACTCATTAAGTATACTTAGCAATAATAGAACAAATCAATCGCTTAATACAATAACACTCAAATAACTACCGGTATAGATTTGGTATAAATTTTACTACCCACTCATCTAGCTTTGCTGTCGTGTCTATTGCAAATGCAATCATAAACCTATAAGAATAGAACTAAAAATACTATTCCAAAAGAAATTAAGGTCGCGTTACACAGTTTGCAAGTTATGAGATTCAGGTTTATACCTATACAACACAGTGTACTTGCAGGCTATGAGATTCAGAGTTATACTACACAGTGTGCTTGCATCGTATCTAATTAGTCCACTGCTGGAAAGAATCTCTTCCTTCCTGACAATTTATAATAATATTTATAATAAGTTGATAATACAAAATTTCATGTTTCGCTTTGTTTGCCAAATTTCATAAAAACCCGTTCAGGCATGAAAAGTTATTATATCAGATAGAGTTACTTTTGTATCACGCATAAATGCGAAAGTTTGGTAGTAGATATTTTATTGTTTGTACATGCCAAAAATACTGAACGTATCAAGATGAACTTTAGCAAAAAAGTATTTTCTAGCCCTGGAATAACACTTTTTCTAAATCTCATGGAATAAAATAATTTCATAGAAAGAACAACACCTTAATCTCTGTGGAATAACGTTTCTTTCTTGTATCTCTAAGTTTTTTTCCTAGCATCCACGCGAGCGAAGCCGCAAGCTGAAGCTAGTTTATAGTATTATACCTAGTCTCGAAGTATGGATGCAAGATTAGTATGGACTGTGTAACCACAGCGTTAGCTCCCATCTCGTTACTCCAAAGGAAATCAGTCTGTATTGCGTGGATATAACGGTGAAAGTAGATTGCGCAGTAGGCTGCGCAGATCGTCGTGACGTTGTGATTGAGCTGCATAGTTGGAGTGACCTTCAAGCAATCACGCTGTACGTACAGGCGCGAATGAAACTGTTTGGGAGTAAATATACTTTATTCTCTAGTTTTACTTATGATACCTATTTTTTTCGTGTTCAAGATCTGTAACTAACGTCTAAAGGAAAATAAAGGACTTTAAGTTTTGATATCTGATAGGAATGGTAGGTGTCCGATGGATTCTTGATATTTACTATGTAAAAAAACTCTAAATGTAATGTATTGTATTATGTATATCAGTCATCCGCCGCCTGCCACACGGTCACAGAGGATAGGGAGAGCGGCCCTCGCAGTACCGACACTCCTCTTCCCCTGTGACCCCACCGCGTCCGCCATCAAACGGTGGCGACCCCGCTAAGGCCGCGGAAGGCAGGGAGAGCGGCGCACCTCAATACCGGCACTCCTCTCCCGCCGCGGCCTCCACCTCTCTGCGGCCATACCGCCCATACAGCACAGCCGCCCGCCTCAGTTGGGGTGCCTCCCATACGACACCGCAATCTACTACCGCTCCAACTAGGCTTAGAGCGCAAAATCCAGAGGAGCGGTCCGTCTCGGGGCCGACCGTGTCGCCGTCTGCGTTGGCACGGCCTCATGGGTTCCTCGTAGCTTCATCGCGGGTGACTAAGCCGCGATTACTAAGCCCCCCCGCCACGGCAAGGCGGGAACCCTTTGAGGGGGACAAATAGCGGTCCTGAGCCGCCCCCATCCATCGACTCCCTACGACCGCTACGATGTCGTCGGTCCATCGAGTGGATGGTCTCCCATGTAGGGCAGGGGGGGGGGGGTTCGCCATAATCACCACGCTTGGCAGGCGGATTGGTGATAATATACTATACTAATATTTTTATATATACTATACTAATATTTTTTGACGTGACTAACAAAAATAGATGTACATTCTTCTTCACTCATAATGTCCACAGCTAAATACCTATGCCTTCCTCAAGGTTTAATTACTCCTAGCCTGAGGTCAAAATTAATAATTTATTCAATTTCCTAAGCAGCTTTTGTAAGCTTCAACAAAGTGATGACTTTGAACGCTGAAAACCAATCAATCATTTAATCCTTGTTAATAAGTTGTTATTAAGTTAGCTAAGTTTGCGAGTAAACAAACGCGAAGTTAGATGCCGTCACTTCAAAGAGGAACTTTGGGTCTGTTCTTGCTTCCGTCCTCAGTTTTACTATCTTTGTGGAACGGAGTCAAGATGCTGTGAAATGGTTTTACTGATAGTAACACCTTGGAGGACGAGCTCTACATTTTCTTTTATTAAAAAGATTTGACTTGGTTATTTCAATAATGGAAGTAATGTTTTTTATGAGGGCTCTTCCTGTGTAGTAAGGATTACGGTAAAGGGAGGGGGAGGGGGTAAAGGGAACAGAACTTCCTACCTACATCGATAAAAATATTATGTACAAATCTTTCTGAATGACTGTAAACCTTCAACGCGGGTAGGTTTTGGCGATATAGGTACATATGGATGGAGGCGGCTCAGGATCGCTATTTGTGGCGTCGTACGGGGGAGGCCTATGTCCAGCAGTGGACGTGTATGGGCTGATGATGATGATGATGATAGATGTATTTATTTATGGTAAAAACCATACATAAATACGTAATGTTTAATTTAAAAGCACCTCTTTTTACAAGGTTTTATTGAACTTGCAATGTATGTATGTTTGTTCGGGTGAAATCTTGTAACTCTATTTTAGACCAGTTATCCTCAACCGATTGAACTGAAATTTGGCATAGGTAATGTATGTAAGTTCAGTGACAATGCAATGTCATGGTACCATCGAGTTGATCTGATGATGGAAACCGAAGGTGGCCATAGGAACTTCTAAACAATACGACTTCACCACGTCGAGTTTGGCTTCGTTGGATTTGTCTTCCCAAGCACTTTCGACCTAGATGACTAAAAAAGGTTGAATTTTAAAGTTTTTTTAAACATTAAAAAATTATTTCGATCTATAAGTAAAAGGCGACATTTCATCATTTTTTGTGTGCTGTGAAGTTAGATTAATTTAGTTATGACTCATTATTTTAAGGAGGACGTTGGTTGTGTGGTCGACTGTACCCGTTCGTCGACTTAGAAGTCAAGTACAGCTTTATGTAATAGAGATGCAGCCAAACAAACCTGTTATAATAACATTTGCTGCATTAACAATACGGTTCAAAGTATTCGCTTTGATTCTCAGATTCACGGACTTTAGGTATCAATTAACGTTACAGGCAGTTTTATATTGATTTCAACTCATATTTATGAAACAAGAAATATATTATCTGAAATGTGCCTCGAGACGTCTACTGGACTTGGCAGGGTCACTACCGTGGCCACTGATTTAAGTTATTTTTTCTTATACGAGCTCTGTGGCGCGGCGGACGAAGGTCCGCCTGCAACGCAGGAGGTTGCGGGTTCGATTCCCTCCTGGGGACAAATGTTTCAACGATCTACAAATATTGTTTAGGGTGTTCTGGATGTTTTCTATGTATAATAAATATATCTACATATCTATGTAGTCTATTATATTATGTATATCAGTCATCTAGTACCCAGAACACAAGCTCTGCTTAGCTTGGGGCTAAATGACGCTGTGTGAATTGTTCAGCATTATTTATTTATTTCTAGGATCATCATCCACCATAGTTATGAAAATAATCATTGTTTTTCCAGATACCTACTTCAATAAAAATCTAGAAAAATTTTCTGTCCAGAAGCGGTCATAGAACAAAGTCGATATTGTTAGAAGTGGACATTTTTAGAAGTGGTAATTTTTTGTAGTGGACATTATTACCTGTAGTTATTTTTAATTGTGGTCATAATCCGCCGAACCAACAGTCATGGTTGTAGGCCTCTTGTTTTGGCTGCAGTGTAGACGGAAAAAAGGAAACTTACACTTAAAATTTTGAAAATATATCTTAGCCTCCCAATTAGGCAGGCAATCGCCAGACAGGCCTGGGATCGTGACTGTTGAAAAATAATGATTTGGTAACTTCTTCCCCTTAAGAGTATTTTCTTCCCCGATATTTATATACTTTTGTCACAGACAGCTGTTTTGCCCGAAACAAAGCGGGTGCTGAGGTTATTCCAAAATTTCG
Organism: Eupithecia insigniata; assembly: GCA_947859395.1. Classification (NCBI taxonomy): domain Eukaryota; kingdom Metazoa; phylum Arthropoda; class Insecta; order Lepidoptera; family Geometridae; genus Eupithecia; species Eupithecia insigniata. Next base: position 12,756,099 of record OX402011.1, read on the forward strand.
TAAAATAGAATTTAGTTTTCGCCGCCTCCAATGACCTTTCTGAGTTTTATTATATGGTACACCGTGAGAATATTACATAATTTGATGGTTTTGAAAAATTATAAACCGACTTCTAATTTTTTTTTATGGTTCATTTAATAAGTGACTTTGTGTCATTCAGTCCCATATTTAACAAACTACTACTTACAACTAAATTATTTCCTTAGTTTTGAAATGATTTTTAAGTTTTATGGAACAAATACTAATCCGGAATAGAAAAAAGACTGAGATAATCCTCTATACAACTGCAAAAGAATCATCCAAATCCTACTAATATTATAAATGTCAAAGCTTGTAAGAATGGATGTATGGATGGATATTTGTTACTATTTCAGGCAAAAACTACTCAACCGATTAGGCTGAAATTTGGTATGGGTATAGTTCGGGACCTGGAATAACATATAGGGTATTTTTTATACCCATAAAACGCGGGCCAAGGCGCGAGCAGCAGCTAGTCAGTCCATAATTCAGAATCAGAATCAGAATCGATAACTTTATTTCTTTAGGCTTACAAAATAAGCACTTAGACAAGTCAAATTGTATACTATAAACATAGTTATTATTATCAAATAAGAAATAAGGTGTTATTGATATTCTCTTCACTTCAATTTTTTGTCTACTAGTGGAAGAAGTGAAAAAGAAACCACTAGCACATTATAATATCACTTATGTGTCTAATACATGTTTAAATTGCCTATCTAAATCTAAATTTAATGCAATTTAGATACATGTCAATATTTCTTTAAAGCTAAACAGAACATTGAATTTCTTACATACTACTGTCAGTGCGGAACGGAGCGACATCTGGCCAAGCATTAACATCATTGATGTAATCATCTATGGAGTAAGAGGCCTGCCTGATAAGATTTGGTTTAATGTACTGTTTAAATTTACGAATAGGGAGTTCAGTTGCTTCTGATGGAAGCTTATTATGGAAGCGCACGCAATTGCCCATAAATGATTTCCCTACCTTTCGTAATCCTTATGCTGGGATGTGTAATTTGTTCTTGTTTCTTGTATTTCTATTGTGAACATCACACTTTTTCAAAAAGCTATCTCTATTTTTGTGCGTATACATAAGATTTTCATAGATGTTCTGCGATATTACTGTCAAAATATTTATTTCTTTAAATAATTCCCTCAAAGAGTCGCGTGACTTTAATTTGTAAATTGCGCGTACCGCTCTTTTCTGGAGAACAAAGATAGTCTGGATGTCGACTGCCTGTCCCCAAAGCAAAATACCATAAGACATAATACTATGAAAGTAACTGAAATAAACTAACCTAGCTGTATCTTCATCGGTAATATATCTAATTGTTCGAACTGCATAGGCTGCTGAACTAAGTCTGCCTGCGAGAGCATCAATTTGCGGTTTCCATTGAAGAGTGGAATCAATATGTAACCCTAAGAAAACAGTAGAGTCTACAAAGTCAACAATCTCATTCTTTAGCATTATCTTCGTTAGAAATTCTCTTACATTAGGTAACATGAATTTAATGCATTTGGTTTTTTTTTTGCATTGAATAAGAGGTTATTGGCGGTGAACCAATCTAGTACGTGTGAAAGCGCATCATTTACATCGTCATAATTACATTTATTTCAACTTTAAAAATCAGTGAAGTATCATCAGCAAATAAGACTATATCACACAGATCTTTTGCTAAAAAGGGGAGATCATTTACGTATACTAAAAATAAGAAAGGACCTAATATTGATCCTTGCGGGACGCCTAATTCAATTTTTGAGCCCCTAGATCTTTCTTTACCAATATCTACTTTTTGAACTCTATTAGATAAATATGATTGCATAAGGTCCAGTGCCTTGTTTTGAATTCCATAGTGTTTCAATTTTCCAATTAATGTAGCATGATCTACACAATCAAAAGCCTTAGAAAGGTCACAGAATATACCAATAGCGTTTTTTGCTTTATCCCAGGCATCCAATATATGCTTAAGTAAAACTGTACCAGCATCGGTTGTTGATCTACCCTTGGTGAAGCCAAATTGATTCTTATGGAGTAGCCTATTAAGGTTGAAATGAGAGGACAACTGAGTGAGAATATTTTTTTCAAAAATTGACGAGGAAATCGACGATCTTAAGAAAACATTAATACAGCTGAACATACAACCTTCTCCTTTTTTGAAGTCTGGTTAAAAGTTAAGACGAAACCAACCTATTTCTAGATTACGTCTGAAAATACCAAGTTTTTCCTGGTATCATTATGTTCTTGCGTCGATAGGTATATAAAACAAAGGATGACGTCATTAGGCCAGGTACCAGCCTGTACCATCTTCACACGTCGGTAGGTATCGCCCATTCATTATGATGACTAGGGCTTGGGACGATGGTACTTGTCTGTATAGTTATTTCAAGATAAAGAAGCGATTGGTCAACTGTGAGGGGCCTAACTATGAATGAAGTGGCTAGGAACAGGATTGGGGGTGGCCTATGTTCATTAGTGGACGTTTGATATGATAATGACGAAGGAACATTATTGAACATTATCAATAGAAAAAGCTGACAAATATTTTATAGTAACATTTTCAGATAAGAAATGATAACTTGTTATTGTGTTGCTATATTACTTTCTAGATAAAAGCTTTACTTATGAAATTAAGTTAAAATATTTTTTAACATAAATTAATGTTCGTCATACACCGTCGCGTCGGCCACATCGTCACTTTCCAACAGGTGAGATTGTGGTCAAACGAAGGTCTAATGTCCATAAAATGTTAATCCTAGTTAATATTATAAATGTCACAGATTGTGAGTATGGATGTTTGTTCCTCTTTAAAAAAAAACTGCACTGATTGGGCTGAAATTTGGTATGGGTATAGTTAGGGTGGTTTGGCCGTGGGGCCGAGGCGTACGAATATCGACCCCTCCAACTCAACCCGTGGATGTCGTAAGAGCCGACTAAGGGAACCTACCAGAGGAAGGGTAGCAGCTTCCTTTTGAGTATTTTTCAACACCAACACTGCGATCACCAATCCGCCTGCCAAGCGTGGTGATTATGGCAAATCCCTTATCATTTACTTTTTAAGTGAAAGAGGAACAAACATATAAACTTTGAAATTTAGTAGGATATAGGCTCATGATCGCTATTTGTGCCGTCGCGTCGTATGGGGAAGGCCTATGTTCAGCAGTGGACGTGTATCGGCTGATATGATGATGATGAAGTAGGATAGATATCTCACGTAGAGACTACTACAATATTTATCATCCCTTTTAGTACCTTTATCTCTTCTACCTACTAGCTGCGATATGAAAAGCCTTCTTTTCACAATATTTTATTATTCCCAAAGAAAACTCTTTTACAGCCTTATGAAAAGACACGTTGAGGCTTAGTTAGAGGCCTACTTTCAATATTCTCACAGCATTGAGTGGCTTGGATCCAGACAAGCCGTTAAACGTTAAAAAGTGTATTGCAAATTCGCTAGTAGGTGTTCCTGGCACTCTACAAAGATGTAGTCTACGAAGAGGTTAGTTATTCATAGATTCATAGTCCAAAAACTTAAATGACATCGCCATCTCAAAATTTTCATTAAAACATTATGAATGTTTACAGGAATTTTATGAGCTGATCTCCCTTTCATTCCATACAAGCAGACGCATCGCGTAGTATGACGACGACGACCTCTGTGGCGCGGCGGACGAAGGTCCGCCGCAGGAGGTTGCGGGTTCGATTCCTGCCTCGGGACTAATATTTGTACGATCTGCAAATATTTGGTCAGTGTTCTCGATGTTTTCTATGAACAATAAAAAATATCTATCGATATAGTCATTTATATTATGTACTAGCTGACCCGTGCCCACTTCGTTGGGCGGTAAACATTTTTAGTAGTCTATAAAACTCGCAAATAACGTGGTTTAAACAAATTCAATAGGTAAAATAATTTTCAAAATTGGCTCAATAGATTCAGAGATTACCTCCTACAACCACACAAACCTTACTTATTTTTATTAGTGTAGTATAGTATAGATTTACATATACCTAGATTTTATTGACTGGACGTCACACAGCTCCACATTTACCTAGGTGCGCTTCAAACGCTTTTGATAGTACCTACTGGAGAATAGGGCACTACACATCTATTGTCCAGTTCTAAAACTGGAAGGAAGAATCACCAGTCGTCCTAAATCTTCACAATTTCTATCTTGATTCATGGCGTCTCGCAGATCTACATAATTCTCAGCGCGCAGTCTTCACAAACCGGATGCTGTCCAGTAGGTAGTAATTTTACCCTACTGCGGGGGGGGGGGCACTACGGGGGGCTACTGGAGGTCCCACTGTTGGGGCAAACTGCCGATGGGTCCCCATTGCCGGTGCCCTCCACTGTGGGGGCCTACTGAGTGGGTCCCACTGCGGGGGGTACTGCGGGGGGCTACTGAGGGTCCCACTGCGAGGAAATGTGAGGGCCCACTGCCGAGAGTCCTGTAAGGTCTAAAGGAAATAAAGCACTTTGATATTTGATGAGAGCCCCACTGCCGGCGCCTCACTGCCAGTACCCCCTCTGTCGGGGCTAATGAGGGGTTACCACTGCGGGGCAATTTGGGGGGCCCACTTCGGGTGGCCATCTGCCGGCGGCCCCCACTTCCGGGGCCGCGCTGCCGGTGCCCTCCACTGTGGGGGGCTACTGGGAAGGTCCGGTTGCGTGACTTTCATCCCATCTCCCAAGGGAACCCTATTGAAATCCGGGATAAAAAGTATCCTATGTCCTTCCTCGTACTATGAACTCAAATCCTGCCAAGTTTCATTTCAATACGTTCAGTAGTTTCGGAGCTATGCGCGGCCAAGATACAGACAGACAGATATAAAGACAGACAGACAGACATGATGGAAAAAAATTACATTTTTGGCATCAGTATCGATAATACAGTGCACTAAAAAAAAAATTCAAAATATCTTCAGTGTACAGAATTGGACCTATTACAGTTTTATTATAAGTATAGATATCAGTTATCTAGTATCCAAACACAAGCTCTGCTTAGCTTGGGGCTATATGTGTGAATTGTCATGTGCATTATATATTTATTATTATCTTGCCTGTGGACTTTCGGTTTAACGATCGTCATTTATACTCAAAAGAACAAACAAGCTCATTTAGAATGACATACATTGATATCTAAAAATAAGTATTACTTGGTAAAGTTGCGATAGTTCTTCGGCGTTTAGAATCTAGATTACAAATATCAGAAACAGTTACCAAATAACAGTGACCAACAAAAGGTAGGTACATAATTAGTATAATACTAAAGTGGGTAGGTGTAGTTAAGACATAGATTTAGGATGAAAGTTATAGGTCTATGAGTTAAGAAAACAAAACTGTGAGCGTCGTCGATCGCTCATCGCGATTGCATGCCTGGCGCAAGAAATCATGACTTTATGTTATACTAGCTGCTGCCCGCGCCTTCGCCCGCGCTTTATCGGGATTAAAAATAGCCTATATGTTATTCCAGATCCCAAACTATACCCATACCAAATTCCAGCCTAATCGGTTCAGTAGTTTTTGCGTGAAAGAGTAACAAATATCCATACATCCATCTATACAAACTTTGACATTTATAATACATATATTATACATACATATATTATAAATGTCAAAGTTTTAAAGCCTATTATTATTAGGATAACACAACGTCGCTTGATAATCGAATGATATCAAGCGACAGCGACGGCGAAGTATGCGACCATTTGTCTAGTATAGTAAGAGTATATCCGTTATATTATTCCCGCAGCAGCGGAATACGTAAAGCAGAATGGAATCGGGCGATTTCAAACAATCGGCACGCGTGCTTTGCATTTGATCGAGTGGGGGGTTAGATCCGGTGCAGACTAGGCGACTAGGACTTATAATCAAAATTTTAGTTTTAAGTAAGCATACAATTATTTGGTACTAGCTGCTGCCCGCGCCTTCGCCCGCGCTTTATCGGGATTAAAAATAGCCTATATGTTATTCCAGATCCCAAACTATACCCATATGAAATTTTGTCCATTCAGTTCAGTAGTTTTTGCGCATAACAGGAACAGACATTCATACTTACAAACTTTGACATTTTAAATATTTGTAGAATTTTATAAGTTTCAAAACAAAAGTTTTTATTTATTTGAAAATTTGTGAATGAATGTGAATTATGGAGGAGGCTCAGCACCATTATTTGTGACGTCGTTTGGGGGTGGTCTATGTGCAACAGAGGACGCGTGTTTGCTGGTATGACGATAATGCAGAAAACTACTTACTACACGATTTCATGAACATACATGAACATATATGTATGTATGACTTATAAAAAAAATAGTTAAAAACTACCAGACCGGTTACGAGTTTACTCACCGCTTGTGTAGGATTTCCCGTTTGCGCTGGAACTAACATGATATACCTAAGTGAGTAATCCAATCGAAAGTGTTACTAGGAGCCGGCGTGGTTACATAAATTCATACATTTTTGACATTCATGCTATGCCTTTATTTAAATTACCCAAACGCCATTCCGAACATTTAATTGCTCAAGAATTTGGGTTTGATTTAATATCATTTGTACGTTATTTGCATGCCGCATGAGGGATTGTTTCAATAACCTCATCATCATCATCTGTGGTCCGACTTCAACTATTGTTGTGTTTTTTTATTTTTATATAATCACGTCAACCTGAAATACTGCCAAGGCTACTTTAGGACCCTACGGATTCATTATGTATATTAAAACTCTAATTGCGTCGAATAAATGATTTTTATGTTTGTTTTACATGTTACGTTTTTTTTTATACCACAAAGGTAGCTGTCAAGCGTGCGGTCCACCTGATGGGAAGTGGTTACCGCAGTCTTTGGACACCTGCAACGTCAGGGACGTTACACGCGCGCTGCCGACCCCGTAAATGCTTTAGAATGCCCTGTTTGAAAGACCTCATACTATAGTCCATTGGGAAAACCTCAGCCGGGAGATCATTCTACAACCTGAGTGTTCGCGTGAGGAAGTTCCTCTTGAACCTTACGGCCCGCGAGCACAACGGGTCCAAGGTATGGGCGTGAAATCTCTGCCGATGGCGAGCGGTATGACGATAGAAGAGAGCCGCGGGCATCAAGTCAAAAAGTTCGTCAGAACACCACCCATTGTACAGACGGTAGAACACACACAAAGAAGAAAAGGAACGTTAAACTAAATAAAGTACACAATCAGAATCAATAACTTTATTACTTTAGGCTTGCAAAATAAGCACAAGACAAGTCAAATTTTATACTATAAACATAAAAGTAATATAAAAGTATTATAATAAAAAAAACAAGGTGTTATCGATCACTTCAACTTTTTGTCCACTTGTGGAAGAAAAGTACGAATAATTTTACTTAAAACTTAAGTGTTACTCCAAGCATAATCAGCCCCGTCGACCACCATTGGAATAGGTAATTATATAGTAGGGAAAAACGGTCAAGTTAAATACAACGTGGTTTTCACTGTTGAGTTAAATAGTGCCCATTTTCGGGAGCTCTACTATTTCGATAATAATCTTATTCGAAAGAGAATTATTACAATTGTTGGGATTTTTGCATGTGTGTGAAGTGTAAAATTAGAAATATCCAATCACTTAAAGGAATCATCATCATATCAGCCGACACAAGTCCACAGCTGGACATAGGTATGCCCCATACAACACCACAAATAGCGGTCCTGAGCCGCCTCCATCCATCGACTCCCTGCGACCGCTACAATGTCGTCGGTCCATCGAGTGGATGGTCTCCGATGTGGGGGGTTTTGCCAGGAAATACGTAGTCATTCCTAATTAAGGATAAGGCAATTAATGCCTTATCCTCAAAAAAGGCATTAAGATCTACTCATGCGAAACAAAGAACACATCTTCTGGCAAGAGGCTAATTACCTCAAAAAGCCCAAACAACGTGCAATTTTCTTCCCATTTATACACTTAGCACAGGCAGTCTTATCGCAGAGAAACGAAATTGTGTTACTAGTGTGCTACTTGCTTTGGTTTGTTTCACGTGGCCGTTATGTAAAACAAAGCCTGTTTAAAGACTGACATAATTTTGCGACGAAACAAGATCTTATAATTACGGAAACCTCGGTGCACGAGTCCAACTCGCACTTGACGTTTTTATTTAATAGCGATATTACATAGTTAGTACAGTAATAATCTTCAACCCTCAGTGGTCGATGGCAAAACAACGTTTGTTGGGTCAGCTAGTCCTACTTTATGTACACCTACGAATCAGTGGCGTGCCTAGTGCTTGAGAACAGGGCAAGCCCGACATACATTTTATTATTTATGATTCGATTGTTTTCGAAGTTTTCATGCAAATTAATTAATTCCATAAAATCTTGCAACTATTCGGTCTGTCGTTCCATAAAATCTTGCAACAGTTTGTATGGATGGATGTATGGATGTATGTATGGATATTTGTTACTCTGTCACGCAAAAACCACTGAACCGATTAGGCTTAAATTTGGTATGGGTATAGTTTGGGACCTGGAATAACATAGGCTATTTGTATCCCGATAAAACGCGGGCGAAGGCGCGGTCAGCAGCTAGTAATATATAAAAAGTGAACAACATCGGTGTTAGTATTACATGGGCGTAACAGAGGTGATTACGTATCGAAGCCGTTTCCTTCCGACATGGCAATGGATCCGCGAGTGAAATCGTCACGGTGCCGCGTACAGATTGTTTACACGAAATATTGAGCTCGCCCTTGTTAACGGTCATTTTTTGTGCACCGCTTTATGGCTGTGATAATTGACTTTGGTCTGGATTCTAGAAGGTTTAGGTAGGCATTGGGACTGGGAATTTACATGTATGTGAGCAAAATAAATAAAAAAGTAAATTTTGGACATAATATCGATGTTGGTAGAGCGGTTAGGTCAATTTCGCACAATGCTAATATTTTTATTATATTTTTCAAGTGTTTTCTCTGTATTGGTAAAAATAAAATAAGGACTCAGTATACTCAAAAAACGAAGTGTTTTTTGTCGTTGACTCTACCTCTTTCTTAAAATCTGTGTTGTTGTATCCTCTAGATTGTTTTAGCTGTAACATTTTTTATGAATATGCCAAAAGCCTTGCAAATATCGATTGAACACTTTATCCCATATGACAGACAATGCCCTTCCTGACGCTGTAGAAGGGCATGTAAGTAAAAATTATACTATTCAGTTCAAGCCTTGCAAATATCGATTGAACACTTTATCCCATATGACAGACAATGCCCTTCCTGACGCTGTAGAAGGGCATTGTCTGTCATATGGGATAAAGTGTTCAATCGATATTTGCAAGGCTTGAACTGAATAGTATAATTTTTACTTACATGACTATAACGATGCCTATTTACAGCTAATCTATGTATTATTATATAACCATATAAAAAATAAACTAAGTTCTTGATTGTTTTCCTGTCATGTCTGTTTTATGACTTTGAATTATAATATAAGCACCATCATCATCAGCCCATAACGTCCACTGCTGGACATAGGCCGTACGACGCCACAAATAGCGGTCCTGAGCCGGCTCCATCCATCGACTCCCTGCGATAGCTACGATGTCGTCGGTCCATCGAGTGGATGGTCTCCCATGTAGGGGGGATTTGCCATAATCACCACGCTTGGCAGGCGGATTGGTGATCGCAGTGTTGGTGTTTAAAAATAATCAGAAGGAAGCTGCTGCCCTTCCTCTGGTAGGTTTCCTTAGTCGGCTCTTACGACATCCACGGGTTGAGTTGGAGGGGTCGATATTCGTACGCCGCGGCCCTACGGCCGTATAAGCACCATTTATTGTAAACTATATTTTTGTAAATTGACGTACCAAGTGTGCCCTGTGCTGCTACGGCGAATAAATGAGTATTTATTTATTTAAAGAAGTTACCTGAACAGATGTGTACGTACATAGAGATGATCAACATTACAACCTTGCGTAGGGACTCCTTATTTATTGAAATACTTTGCGATTGTCGCACTGTTTATTGATCATGACCTTTCGCAGAGGTCGTAAGGTGCTAACAGAGTATATTAACACGTTCTTATTACGATGAGACAAGGTCGCCTTTGCTTTGCTTATTTTTGATGTACTTTTTCGTTTGCATTAATTTTTAATCGACGAAAAACTGAGGAGATCTATGTTCGGCTGAAAGTATTATTTTACAAGCTTGTGGAATCTTGCAACTCAAATTTAGGCCAGTTACCCTGAACCTATTGAGCTGAAATTTTGCATACTTATGTAAGTTTGGTGACAATGATACGTCATGGTACCATCGAGCTGGTCTGATGATGGAAACCGAAGGTAGCCATAGGAAATCCTAAACGAAACGACATAACCAGGTCAAGTTTGGGTTCGTTGGATTGGTCTTCCGAAGCACTTTGGTCCTAGATGATATAAAAGCTTGTATTTAAAATATATAATGTTTGTTTTTTAATATATATAATGTATATTATTTTATTTATATATATAAATAAATGTATGTTCGTCGATTTTTCCGTCAATGATGAACGGATTTGGATAATTCTTTCACTATTGTTGGTGAATGATCCAGAGTGCGTCCCATATTTTTTTTATTACTTTCGTCACACTTATGAGTAGAGAAAAGTATTTGTCCTGAAAAACTTGAAAACAGTGTAAATATTAAGGAATTTGTAGTTAAGGAATTTGTAGAAAAAAAAAATATTATACACAGAAAGTGAAAATATACAAAAAGATTTTACTTGAAAATAGATTCAAGTGTTTTGTGTGTAGTATCGACCCAGTTACATATGTAATGTGCATATTAACTTAACCAATATTTCTTTTGAAATATAAAAATGTGTCTTGCGCTTTATTTAACCGACTTAAAACAGAGATATAGAAAATCTTATTTGTCACTCGTACATGTAAATAGGAGGTGTATATATATTTTTAGGAGATGTTTATATGTTCGAGTGTTAGTTCTTAGGGTTCCGTACCTAAAAAGGAAAAACTGAACCTTTATAGGATCACTTTGTTGTCTGTCTGTCCGTCTGTTAACCCACTTTTCTTAGAAACGCGTGGACATATAGAGTTCAAATTAACATCCAATACTAAAGTCCGTAACTGTTGTCAAACTTCTAAGTCAATGCAATCGAAATTTACAACCGTTTATGCCCAACTTTTAAATTTCCAAGGAAATCACGTGCACATAAAACCTTTATGGTACTTCCCGTTGACCGAACATTATGAAATTCGGCAAGAAGCAAGGCCTTAGAATTTGTAGATGATTCACAAAAAAAAATTTTTGGTTTTTGTTTCTCTTTCACGCAAAAACTACTGAACCGATGGCTGAAATTTGGTACGGGTATAGTTTGGGACCTGGAATAACATATAGGCTATTTTTTTTATCCCGATAAAACGTGTGCGAAAGCGCGGGCAGCAGCTAGTAATAAATATAAACAAATAAATAATGTTGTACAATCCACACAGCATCATCTAGTCCCAAGCTAAGCAGAGCTTGTGTTATGGGTACTACATGACACAAACCATAATACATTACATAGACAGATATTTTTTTATTATACATAGAAAATAACCAGAACACTCGGAACAAATATTTGCAGATCGTACAAACATTTGTCCCAAGGCCGGAATCGAACCGGCAACCTCCTGCATCGCAGGCGGACCTTCACCCGCCGCGCCAAAAAGTAGTAAAAGTAAAAAAGTAGTACTAGTATTTAATTTTCTAAATATTTAACATTAAAACTTTACAAGTTTTAAAGTATGGACCGTTGGGAAATGACCATTGGAGTATATATATATTTATATACTCCAATGGTCATTTAGATATTTTAGTTTATGTACATACATAAGTAGTATATTGAATTATATAATAAAAGGACTCTTTGGTCATTTAAACTAAGTCAGTCGACCTTCTACAGGTCAATACAGGTTAGCTTTTTTTTTCGAGATATATCAAAACTCTCTTTTTAATTAAATTGTGTGAATTGTCCAGTATTATTTATTATTTATTTCAAATCAGCATGGCTCAGTAAAATTGCTTCCTAAAATGTACATATTTTAATCTTCTCTAACTAATAAACCATTCTGTAGTCGGAACGGGTTTTTTTCCCACAAACTTTTCATTTTAACTGTAATGCACGACAGTTAGTACGAATATCGACCCCTCCAACTCAACCCGTGGATGTCGTAAGAGCTGACTAAGGGAACCTACCAGAGGAAGTGCAGCAGCTTCCTTCTGAGTATTTTTCAACGCCAACACTGCGATCACTAATCCGCCTGCCAAGCGTGGTGATTATGGCAAAACCCCCCTACATGGGAGACCATCCACTCGATGGACCGACGACATCGTAGCGGTCGCAGAGAGTCGATGGGTGGAGGCGGCTCAGGACCGCTATTTGTGGCGTCGTATGGGGGAGGCCTATGTCCAGCAGTGGACGTGTATGGGCTGATATGATGATGATGATTTCAAATCAGCATGGCTTAGTAAAGTGCTTCCTAAACTGTACACATTTTAATCTTCTCTAACTAATAAACCATTCTGTAGTCGGAACGGGTTTTTTTACCCACACAAACCTCTTCGTTCTAACTGTAATGAAACGACAGTTTCTCCATCTCTATTAACTAAAATTTATTTATTGAAAACAGGAACCTATAATGTAGAGCTTAAGAATAAAATCTAGTCAGATAAATTCTAGCTCACGGTCAAGTCAAGACATTGTAGGCAATCATAATTATTATGCAACAGCATAACAATATTCTTCATCTAGCAGGATTGTTATCTATTATTTAAATTAAAAATAAATACTCACCTTTGTTGAGGAAAACCACCTTAAGATAAAACAATTCAAGTATTATAAGCACATAATTGCGCGTGCATTTTTATTAAAAACTATTATCATAAAAAAACGATTAAAGCAAAGGGTCATCTTGTTCGACCTTGAAAAATATTGCGCGCTCGTTCAAATTCAAACATCGAACGTAGAATAACCAACAAAAGATTTCTTTTCATATATACGAGTCTAATTTTTTGGGAAATGTTGTGATAACTGTAAAGGTAAGCCTAGGCCTTTGTTAATAGGTTATAAACAATCCGTTCATTGTTTTAATATTACTTTTGTAAGAAGGTGCGGAGGTTGGAGCTCGAGTCAAGATCGGATCAGTCGTCCCGCGAACGTCAGCCGGCGCGGACCGACACACACCGCCCGCCATTTCCCGCGAGTGTTCCAAATACGAAAAAGACATATTCTGTGATTTTCTGTTTCTTTTTTAAGTGACTCTGTGAGAGGATTTCTGGAGCAAAAAGGTTGGTTTTCTTTTACACTAAACCCGGAAAATGTTACCAATTTGAACGTGTTTTGTTTTATTCCTGGTTGTTGGGTAACAATGAATGGTAGAGTTATGTTAGTTGGAAAAAGTGGTACATAACCGTTAATGAAAACAATTTTATTTCCTTTTCAGATTATTTTTATAGCTCTGAAATTAATCGTTTTGTGTTTGTTGTGCGTGAAAGTGCAAAAAAATCATAGATACCGCGATACTATTGCTTGTTTTGTAAGTTTACACATGAGATTTTTCTTTTTTATTTTGCGTTAGGTATTGGTACCTACCGAATTATAACGTATTCAGACATTTTCTTTTTCAATAAGTACATCGATAAAATAATAAGAAAACCGATACATTACCTGTCTACCCAAAGGTTGCCTGGAAGAAATCGCTATTAGCGATAAGGCCGCCCATTGTGAAATTGTTTCTATATTTGTGTTTTCCTGTTTGTTTTTCTCTATCTTGGTATGCAATAAAGAGTAATTTTTATTCTATTTTATTCTATAAGTAAGGAAAAAAATACAGTTTCCTTGAACTAATAACACCTATGTTATATTTAAAGAATAATACAGTCAAATCCATGTTTTTAACAGCCAACAGCCGAATAATAACAATTTTGCCTCATTATGACCCTATTGTCTGTGTAAAAGAAATATAAATAACACCGAGAACATTTTGCTGACCTTCATGAAAATTATCCATGAACAAACAGATGACAATATATTTCTTTTGAAGATCGACTCGGTTTCAAGTCTCGCTTCACCTTGGCTGGCACAAAAACTGACCAAGAGGTTTTTTGTTAGACATCGTAATGATTTGCGTAATTTCAACGTTACACGAAATGTAGATTAAAATTTTACTAATAATTTTTTAACTATTTACAATGCTCTGTTATGAAATATAGGTACATTTTGGAACATACGAATAAAGCCTAATCAAAAGTTACAGTAAAAAAACTACCTATCTGATTTTTTTTAACTTAGAAAATGATTGACGAACTCAGTGGTGCTGCGGGCGAAGGTTCGCCTGGGACAGGAGGTTGTGGGTTAGTTTCACACCTCGGGACAAATGTCTGTACGAACTGCAGATATGTGTTCTGGGTGTTACAGATGTTTTATATGTATTATAAAAAATAAATATAGTGTATTGTATTGCGTATTTACTAGCAGCATTTTTTATTTATGCATGTACCTACATATTTTTTTTGTCTTATATGTTAGACAAAAAACTCTTATATCAAAATTGTAATTAAAAAATAGTACAACAGACGGTCTTCAATGAATAAAAATTGAAGTGAAGAGAATATCAATAACACCTTATTTCTTATTTGATAATAATAACTATGTTTATAGCATAAAATTTGACTTGTTTAAGTGCTTATTTTGTAAGCCTAAAGAAATAAAGTTATTGATTCTGATTCTGATTCTTCGAACGAAAGAAATATCTGTGATAGATAAGACAAGAAAAATTATATTATTCTAATAAAATCTGGACTGACTGTCTAAGGAATATTCGAATGCTAATTTTAATTGCATACCTAAGCAGTCATCCAAATAGGTTGCTAAAAACTTTTTGTATTTGCTGCTATAAAAAACTTTTATAGCTTATTATTTTAATGCGCAAAACCAAACCAACCACTCAACTTTTTGTGGCAACACCAGGCAACACTGTTTACCAATTTCCCTACAGCGAACTTTAATCTAACCAGAGTCGTCCGTTCGTAATTATAATCTGTGCTGGTGTCAGCTCTATCGGGAACCCTCGGGCCGTCAGAAACAATGGAACTTCGACGCTCTTTGAGCCACGGAATCCTAAATTAATCTCGTAATAATAAGCACTGGGTGGTGCATAGTTTGTGACCTAAAAAGTCTATATTAGACTCAAAAGGAATTAGGTTAAAAATCGCTTAGAGCTGCAATGGGGTCTAAATAGATTAAAGGGTTAAAAACCAAGAGAGTACTGGAAAATGAAGAAATTAATATTTATGAAATTAGGATTAAAGAATAGAAATAAAATAAGAACTTGTATTTACAATTGAAATGGTTCAGCTAACAGAAAACTATTGCAAACAATCTAGAGGTAACTCAAGTTATCCCTAACAATTTCGTTCAATTTTGGTGCACCGACACTGAAGTGACTTTTTGATGGCCAACTAAGTTTTCCCCCTAATAAAGGGGATTTATCAAGGGGAAAAACAGGAATAACCCCTAATTGTTACAAAAAGAAATTGTTACGTTAATAACAATGTAAAATGCTACTAATTGTTATGATCATCATCATCATCATCATCATCATCAGCCCATACACGTCCACTGCTGGACATAGGCCTCCCCCGTACGACGCCACAAATAACGGCCCTGAGCCGCCTCCATTTAATTGTGAAATTATGATATGGTTGCAAAATGTTGCTCTACCATAGAAAACTTTACGCTTCGTTCGGATTTACCTTTTCGAACCCGCTACTTTCTGCAATAGTCGGTAACAGCTGCCACCGTGTCAATGACGTTGTTAAATCCTATCCATATACCAATATTATAAAGGCCATATGTATATATGGCCTTTATAATATTGGTAAATATAGGTCATATAAAAAGCCGTTGCGTTGTAGTGCAGATGTTTGTCCGAAGACAACACCAAAATTTTCGATTTTTTAACATAAATTATAGAGTGTTTCTAAAGGAATGTTTTTAAGTATAATTTAGTATCAGCATTGCACCCGTGCGAAGCCGGGGCGAGTCGCAAGTTATAAATACATATGGTCATTTGTCAGCTATGCCGTGATGTGCATAGATACCCTTTGTTCATCAACTTTTCTCCTGTGGACAGAGAATAATGAAGTGAAAACGAACCTATTGTATATACAGACAAACAAATATATCGTTTACAAACATAGGGACCTATTGTATAAATAAGATAATTGAATAGGTACAGTGCTATTGTTATGTACTTCTCCACCCTCTGAGCTCATATGTCATCATTACACTTACTTACGTCCACTGTTGGACGTGCACCCCAAGGGGGGTCCAATCACCACGCTCTGAAAATATTTATTTTTATAAAGTATGATACACTACATTTCAGACAGGACATACTTTAAAGTATGTATGTAAAACTAGCTAACCCGACAGATGGTGTCCTGTCATACAACTTACAGTCAAACAACTGACAGTTATTTCAAACGTGCTTAGCAAACAGTATATAACGCTGGGGCTAAGGTTACATTAGAAAAGTTTATAACAAACGTTGTCGTTAATTTATCTTAAATTTTCTAAGATTCTGCGCAATTTTTTTAAATATAAGAATCTTCTACCAAGTTTTAGAAAACATTTAAAAAAGATGAATGAAATCGGTAAAGCCTTTCTCAAGTTATAGCATGTCACAATGTTATTTACTGTACTCCTCCGAAACGGCTTTACCGATTTTTACCAAATTTTATATGCTTTTTCAGTAGGTCTGAGAATCGGCTACTATCTATTTTCCATACCCCTAAGTGATAAGGGTTGAAGGCAAAACAACGTTTGGCGGGTCAGATAGATTATATGTATGTATTTGTGCCAGGATGTCCGCTTTCCATACAAATACATAGATTTAACAAATACTTTATTTAATAAATTAATGATTAATGAGTAAGTATTTGACGCCACGAATAGCGGTCCTGAGTCGCCTCGACTATAATGTCGTCGGTCCATCGAGTGAGAGGTCTTCCCACACTCCGTTTCGCAT
This sequence comes from Eupithecia insigniata, assembly GCA_947859395.1. Classification (NCBI taxonomy): domain Eukaryota; kingdom Metazoa; phylum Arthropoda; class Insecta; order Lepidoptera; family Geometridae; genus Eupithecia; species Eupithecia insigniata. The sequence continues at coordinate 12,773,148 of OX402011.1, forward strand.
GGCATCGTGGTCACCATTCGAAAAACTTTACTCCCCAACGGTTATCGGTTCTATTCGTGACATCTTTTGGGTGAGGCCTATGTTCAGCAGTGGACATATACGGGCTGATGATGATTAAGTATTATATAATATAAATAACAATAAAACTAAATTAAAGATTATTATAAAGAAGCCTTGCAGGCGGATTGGTGATCGCAGTAAAGGTGCTAATGAATACACAAAGTAGATGCTGCCTTTTCTCTGATAGATTCCCTTAGTCGACTCGTTGAAGGGGTCGATTCTAACGCCACCACGCCTCCTGAGTTCATAGATTTCAAATTTCAAATAATTTAATTTCAAATTTCAAATAATTTATTTAGGAACGGATTACATGTGAACAATAACTATTGGGTTACGATGATGCCCGCAGTAGTTTTATAGATAGATGTAACTTGGATTTTTTATGATATCCCGTTCGTCCCACCAGCTTTTTCCGATTGTTTACCAGCTAGGTTTACAAACTGTTCCCCACGGTTTCACCCGCGTTACCAGGTCAAAAATTACGCTCCATCCTTTCAACCAACTAACTCTATGCCAAAAATTAAGACGATTGGTTGCTCAGTTAGGGCGTGAACGAAGGACAAACAAACAAAGAAACACACTTTCACTTTTATAACATTATTTAGGATTTTACGATTGTAAATTTAATGTCTTATAATACGTACTTTTAGATTATTGATTCAAATTAAAAAAGCAGAACTAAATTTTGGCTGCCTTGTTATTTATATTTTTACAATAATTAACGCTATAGCAAATAAAAACAAATGATCAATGATGAAAAACAATGATCGTATTGCTTTCCTACCAACATTAAAGTTATAAATATTGTAACAGAACTTCTATCCTGTACAAAAATATTAGTTTTCTAAGACTTGCTCATGAGAATGAAAAAATATTTAGTAACAATTCCGCATATAACCTTCTCTGATAGTATTCATCAAAGTAAGTTGTCTACTAGTTTCGCCTCTCCGAGCTCCGAGGCAACATCACTGGCGGGACTCTGTCGGTGTTGGTTTGCTGACCAATCTCAATGTCAAGGTCGAGTATTGTGGTGTCCTGAAGATGTCTCGTGGAGAGACGAAACTACTTTACTTTACTTTTTTATCAGAGAAAGTTATACGCGGAATTGTTACGAAATATTTTTTCATTCTAATATTGTGCAATGGATTTGCGCAAAGTAACGCCTGAATCTATTATTTAACTTGCTCATGATAAAACAGAACCTTTTGTTCTCCCAGCTGCAGCGCTAACACGCACTTGGCCGTTTTCTAGACCTCATTAAGAGCTGACATTGAACGCTGATCATTCAGTACCCTTAGCATGAGTAGTTATTGTTAAGTTCTCCTTAAAAACTTAAAACATAATATTTCAGCCCTTATTTTTAGAATGAGCACTTTACCTTTTGTAAAACACCCTTAGACCATGTTTTCAACCGATTTCAAAAGGAGGAGGTTCTCAATTCATCTGTATGTTTTTTTTTGTATGTATTTTACGCGATATCTCCGCCACTTACTCGTATCGACCGATTTTGAAAATTCTTTCACTATTGTATAGAAAATGATGCTGAGGAATGATCCCATAAAATTTTTATCCCCAGGGGATTAGTATTTATCCCGCAAAACTTAAAATAAGTGTAAAAGTAAGGGAATTTGAAGCCGGTTTATCGTTTTTTAAAACACGCCATGTTATTATTATCAATAAATATCGCTTTGAATCTCAAATTAAAGAACATAATATAGCTTATTATGTAGTATAGTATTATAAAATCTGTGGCTTAGTGTAATAGATTTTTCGTATAACCAAGTACCTACTGGAACTTATGTAAGAATGTTACCTATGTTTCTGACAAATTCCTAATAAGATTTTATAGGAATTTCAGTTTAGGAGGGTTTTTATGTTTCTTGCATAAACCACAGTCGCTAACATTAGCTGGCTCGTACCAGAGAATATAAAATATATTAAAGATTATTTATCGCGCTAAATACGCGATAAATACCCGATAAATAATCTTTAATATGTTAAACGATCGCGAAAGTTTAAAAAGTTTCTCTCTCATGCTAGCCCCCCACATTATATAAGACGCAGAACCGTGAACAAGTTGATTAGTTTTTAATTGTTTTTAGTGAAGTATGTAGTTAGTGGGTTTGATAACACAATCGTAGTGTTTGTGGCTTGTCGTTAAAGGCTTCGTTTAGTTTACGTCTCTGATAAGGTTACTTTATCTACCACTAGGTGAGGGCTTTGACGTAGCTTTGAGTTTTATCAAACAGTTCAGTAATTGATAAAAATCTTGTAGAGTTATTTAATTTTAAAATATTTAACTTCTCAACACTCTGGGGTATTTTTAATCCTAACTAATATTATAAATGCGAACGTGTGTTTGTTTGTCTCTCCTTCATGCCCTAAGCAACCAAAGGACTGGATTTTTGGCATAGAGTTAGTTGAAAGAATGGAGAGGAATATAGGCTACTTTTGTCCTAGCTAAACATCAAATTCCCATGGGAGATTTACGTGAAAAATACATTTTTATCCCCCTAGTAATGTGAAATTCGAATTTAACGCGGGTGAGATCTCGTTAAATTTCGAATTTCTTTTCTATTTTAATTTATGTGTTTTGTCAAAAAATCTGTTATAGTTCACCACCTGTATCGCACATGTCTTGTTATGTTTTTTTATAAAAATTTCACTTAACGTAGGTAATTTATGTTATTTGCTTAACTACCTGTATTGTAAGGAGTGTGTTCATAGCCAGTGACGCGCTCTACGCTAAGGTGTCACGGAAGACCAGCGCTGCAGTTGCTCCCTGAGCTCCTGCAGCACATGCTGAGTGGCAGCTTTTTGGTCTCACATTGTGTTTTTTTTCTCTATTATCCCTTTTCATTATTGTATTTTTGTTTTGTGAACCAATAAAAATGTTTCTTATCTTATCAATCATGTATTATTTATGACCATTGTTGTTGAAGACTCCAGATGATGTTTTATAGATATTTTATCTGTAATGAGTATCTGTATGAGAGCTCATGTATGAGGTGAAGGCGAAAGTTTGTATGGATGGATTTATGATGTTTGGTACATAGGTACATACATACATACATAATGACGGAGTTATTGAACGGATTATGAGCAGCTACCGATTCGCCCTGACTTTGGTTCTGCACCGAATTGTTCTACTGCATTATAAACAGTCATCATCATCATCATCAGCCCATCCACGTCCACTGCTGGAGATAGGCCTCCCCCGTACGACGCCACAAATAGCGGTCCTGAGCCGCCTCCATCCATCGACTCCCTGCGACCGCTACGATGTCGTCGGTCCATCGAGTGGATGGTCTCCCATGTAGGAGGGATTTGCCATAATCATCACGCTTGGCAGGCGGATTGGTGATCGCAGTGTTGGTGTTTAAAAATACTCAGAAGGAAGCTGCTGCCCTTCCTCTGGTAGGTTCCCTTAGTCGGCTCTTACGACATCCACGGGTTGGGTTGGAGGGGTCGATATTCGTACGCCGCGGCCCCACGGCTTATAAACAGTAGAATGATGAAAAAAATCAGATTCTTTTCGCTACGTTTCATGCCCCATTGTTGGATGGATTTTCTTTTTCAAGCTAAAATCACTGTATAAATAGTGTTGTCATGTATAGAACGAATACCTCAAATTGTACATCATAGGTAAGTTACTATTTCCTAAAAATTCTGTATCTGTGAGTTTTACGTAGATTTTTTTTACACAAATCAAAAACCGTTACTACTACCACTATCTACTATAACAGATGTAATCACTATACCAATCATGATATATACGAGATACTCTGACTCTCTTGAGACGTTGGGAATAGGCGCGTCTCCCGTGCGACACTGGGAATAGTCATGCGTGAGACGTTGGGAATACGCACGTTTCACGTGAGACGTTGGGAACAATTCAATATTATAAATGCGAATGTTCGGATGACTAGAATATTGGACGTTGGTTACCTCTTCACACAAAAATACAGATATGATCGGGCTGAAACTTTACAAACATATAGTTCTACGTTACTTTTTATATGTGTACAGACATCAAAGCTGCGGGCACAAGCTAGTATCCAATAAATCACGTTGTCTACCATGCGGTATTAGTACTATTTTCAAGAACAATCCTTTGACTGCAAACTATTTCCCCAAACAAATAGGGTTCGGTTACATTAATTAGGGGACCTTATGCGTGTTCCGTACAATAAGGCAGGGGAGCTGCTCGTTAACCTAAATGTTTCGCTTCCTGTACCTTTAAAGACTTACCTACCAGGTACATCTACTTATCTACCTTAGATACATAATAAAGCATTGGCGTTCTTAACTAAGGGCTGCCATCTGTAGGGCAAGCACGGGGATTGTTCTCTAGGGTACAATAGACAATAATGACATCACATCTTCATTATTATGTACCTCTACATTATTGAAGTAGGTATGTATTTCAAATAATTTACGCATTCGATGACAAAGTGACGTAACTTTTCTATTCTACCCTAGGCAACAATCCCCGTGCTTGCCGTACAGGAACAGTGTTGGTTTTGACTCTATGCAATCTAAAAAAACTTAGCAATCGAGTGAGTTATGCTGTGTTTTTATGAGTTACTGCTAGCAGTAGACATGATCTAAGAAAACAAGGTATGCTCCTCCGGGAGTGGCACAAGGTGACATCAATGTCCAGTTGCCACTTTATTTCAGCAAAACGTAGAAGTTGGGAAACACATCTGTAAGGGTCAATTTAAAATCCGAATGGCCTGTACAGCATTATATAATAATATAAGGTATGGTCTTCCGACACGATGGTCACGTGAGTGACACTTGCTTACGTTATTATCGCCGTCGTCGAATGAGAAGACAAATCTGTTTTCTCGTGTTACCAGTAGCGTAAAAACGTAAGTCCCGAGATCCTTGTATTCCCTGTATGAATCTGATAAAACTATGTGCTATTGTATTTACCAATTATTTATCACATTGACTCGTGTTTAACTAACGCTGCTTTGACTGATCTAACAAACATAATTGAGGATTGACGTTTTTTTATTGATTTTTAATTGACTCTAATCACATTTGTTTCCCAACTTCTACGTTTTGTTAAAATAAAGTGGCAACTAGACAGTGACGTAAGCAATTGTGACTCCCTGAGGAGCAGACCTTGTTTTCTTGGATCATGCTGTGCAGAATGGGAATCTAATTTTCAGGATTGATCTCCGTTTTCCTATTCAAATTTTCACGATTTTCCTTATACTTTGTTCATAGCATCCAGCGTGAATTCGAACATTTCTTACTGGAGATTGCTACACTATGCCAGCCCCGTCGTCTGCAGTAATTGCTGTCTATTATCACTCTAAAACGTTATTTCATTTCTTGTACAGTTCTTTGTGACCTTTGTGTCGCTCGTCCGGGAAAGTATTGCTGCCAGGAATGCCTATTTCTATTTAGGATATTAAAGGTTCTATGTTATTTCATATTAGTTATATTTGGAAGAGGTTAAGCGAAAACGATCCAATTCACATGAAGTTACTTTTGAGGAATGAAGGATTGAAGTTTGAACGATGTTTCTTTGTTTGTTTGCGTTGATCTACGCGTCATTTTGTATCATAAAGAACATATAATTAACCGACTTCAAAAAAGGAGGAGGTTCTCAATTCGGATGTATGTTTTTTTTGTATGTTACGCGATATCTCCGCCAATTATGAACCAATTTTGAAAATTATTTCACTATTGTATAGAAAATTATTTTTATCCCCATGTGATTAGTTTTTATCCCGAAAAACTTAAAATAAGTGTAAAAGTAAGGGAATTTGAAGTTGGTCTATTGTTTATTAAAACACGCCATATTAGGTACTTATGTGATTTAACTACGTATGACTATGAACGTACACAAATTATATCCTTGATTGCTCAACCTGGCTTAAATAAGCAAAGAATTTCACCATGATTAAAGGTGAATATACAATTTTGAAACCAATTTATACATCTACGTGATATTTAATGAAAATGGAGCAAACAAATCCAATTTCGTAACGAAAAATGCTTTGAAGCTACATTAGACTGTACAGTCAGCAACGAAAAGTATTCACATGAAAACATACATTTAAAACTTACAGCACCAACCTAAAGTATTACTACCTCATCAGCACACAATATACGTCCACTGCTGAACGTGCCCCCCTCCCTCTAACAAGTGGGGCTAGGCCACAATTACCACGCGTGGCCGGCTGCCCCGGAAGCTGTATTAAAGCATGTTCTAAGAAGGATATTTATTCTTCTCAGAACATGCTTTAATATCATAGCCGTAACTTTTTGGGTTTCGGCTTCGTCGCCATTTTGTAGAATTCTGTAAAGGATCTAGAGCGGCTTTTCTTACTAAAATATTAACTTGTAAGACCTGCAACGTACGGTTTTGTTGTTCTTATGTGAAAGATTTTTTTTTTAATTAAACACAAATAAAAATCTAAGTAAGTACTTCATTTCTCTAAGACCGTTTGGACTTTAAGACAATATGACAAATATTTCAAATCAGTAGAATCACAAAACAGATCAAAAAAGAAATATTTGAATACATTTTCATAATCAGCAACTCATCGTGGCCTAATCTTAGACTATCTAACCAGTCTACAGAGCGTAGTAGTAGTAGTAGACACACGCACATTGATATGTATGAGATATCCTTTTCGATCCTCTGCAGGTTTTTCTTAGCTCTCCTAATGATATCAACCCACAAAAGTCCACCGCTGGACATAGCGCCTCCTCCTTGCAACGTCACAAAGCAGTCCAGAGCCGTCTCCATCCATCGACTCCCATCACATATAATTAGGTCTATTTACAAATAAAAATACAAAAAAACAAAAGAATTTATTTACGTTATGTATTTTGCTTTTCGTAGCGGTCGCACGGAGTCGATGGATGGCGGCGGCTCAGGACCGCTATTTGTGGCGTCCTATGGGGGAGGCCTATGTCCAGCAGTGGACGTGTGTGGGCTGATATGATGATGATGTATTTTGTTAATATGATTTAGTAGCAGACCGTACTTACTTATTACTGAAGGGTAAACTAATTACAGCGTTCAGTCGAGACGGTGAAGGCAGAACGTAGGCAACAATATAATCGCAGGTTTCGCAAACTGACGCCGCGCCAACACCGTTTGTAATCGAGTTAGTGTCGGTTCAAAACACTGCATACCCACCCTACCACCAAGCCTACTTCGTGGTAGGCTGGGATAAAACTCTACCACCATAATAATGCTGTCCTAGACTACTAGGGTAGCATAAATATGGAGGAACTATGTACAAAAATTGATTTTTCAAGAAAGAAATGCTTATATTTTGTTCCAAATCTCTAGTCAACTTTTGCTCTCCTGGTACTTTGGGCATGAATAAAAATCTACTCTACTCATTTACCATAGGGCTTACGAAGGGCCATTTATGACGCCACTTGATACATTTATGTATGTACAAACTTATTCATCCCTGAAGTCGAGGCGTTCATAGTTCGCCAATAACCCTAACAGCTGTTTCTTACAATTAGCTTGTTCGGGCTATGCAGGTACTTGCTCGGATGAATGCTGCGTTTTTGTATCAGTGCTCCGCACAGTTGGCTTCCCAGCAAAAACAATCACACAATCAATCAATAATGCGAAAGTTTCGCTGTTTTTTATCTCTTCAATCCAAAAATACTGGACGGATCGGGCTGAAATTTTGGCATAGATATAGGTATGTAGTTGTAAACCTAGAACAACACTTATGCAACTTTTTATCTCGGAAAACCGCGTGCGAAGTGGCGGGCGGAAGCTAGTTAACTTATATTTTTAAACCGTAAATACCCATAACTAATACTTCAATATTAGTTTTGGAAACCATTTTGCTTTAAAGTAGGTACTCGCAAATCTAATTAGTAATTATCAATCTCAAGAATCGAGCTGTTTGTATAAACCCGAGTTTGCTTACCTCTCGATTGGATTATTGCATTGATGGAGTATTTACTTATCAAATGACTACTCTGCTTACTTGCTCTACTAATACATAAGCAGATAACGATAATGTCCGCCAAACCGAATTTCGGCCACGGTGTCCAGCCTCAACGGAGAATAGTCATGTGCGCAGGACATTTGTGCACAAGTGTGTGCCGCAAGATCAGGTGCATTCTCTATTCTCTATTCAGACCGAGGAGATATTTATGATCATAGACATAATGTCTATGCAGTGTGAGTGATAGATGACCTTTATGCAGGAGATTTCGCTGTGTTTTCTAGCCCTGATTCAAGCAGAGTTATGGTAACTAAAATGTCTATAATACTACATGAATACTACTAAAAAAAAAAAATATTATTCTTTCTGACCGGCACAAAGTATGTTTGCAGGTCATAAAAACATTTGTCATGCGGTAGGAAGCATATCCGAATACTAGTGTGTTTCTGAAAAACATTTTTTTTCTAGAAGGAAATTTGATGAAATCTAGCGAATACTTTTTTTGTTTGTTATGTTTTACATTAATTACTTATGTATAATTTTATAGCTAACTTAAACCGTAAAAAATCGGTAGGTATGTATGTCCGTAAGCCTGTCTCTATGGTAGCTAAAAAATATTTGAATGCTCGTTCCCTTTTCTATACTAAAATCCAGCTTTATTTCTTCTACTACCCAAATTAGCTGAATCCATCAACCTCAACTAATATAATCCAAGTGTGTAATTAAGTGGAGCAAAGATAAGATAAGAATAATAATGTTGGACAATCCACTCAGCATCATCAGCCCCAAGCTAAGCAGAGCTTGTGTTATGGGTACTAGATGACTGATATACATAATACAATATATTACATTGATAGATATTTATTATAATACATAGAAAATACCCAGAACACCCAACACAAATATTTGCAGATCGCACAAACATTTGTCCCAAGGCGAGAATGGAACCCGCAACGTCCTGTGTCGCAGGCGGACCTTCGCCCGTCGCGCCACAAAGGTCGTCAATCCAATATCATCAAAGTGCGTAATTAAGTGGAGCAATGTTACAAGAGTCGGTACTTACAGTAGAATTCTACTCGTATTGCATACTCAATGAGATGCTACATACACTCGGGATTTGACTGATGTGAATTACTAATTAACATGTTATTGAAGAGGAGGCTTTATTGAACTGTGTAATGGATATCCAATCCTTTGTGTAAGTCAGGGTTGTATATAACGGAGCTCAGAGATCATGAGCAGACAAAACTCGTTCATAAGCTCAGAGTCGTTCAGCGGGCTATGGAGAGTTATGCTTGAAGTTTCTCTACGTCATAAAATCCTGAATACAGAAATCCGTAGAAGAACCAAAGTCACCGACAAATCTCTCGGAATTAGTAAGCTGAGGTGGCAGTGGGCAGGTCATATAGCTCGCAGAACTGTTAACCGCTGGGGAGTAAAGGTTCTCAAGTGGCGGGCACGATGCAACGCAAAACGGAGTGTATGGAGACCATTCACTCGATGGAACGACGACATCGTAGCGGTCGCAGGGAGTCGATGGATGGAGGTGGCTCAGGACCGCTATTTGTGGCGTCGTATGAGGGAGGCCATTATCATGCAATGCTTACTTGTGTTAGTTAGTACCTATCTAATATTCATCTTGAATACTTTCTATGTGTTATCTATTATTTTTTATATACTAAATATGTTTCTTTCTACCACCAATCCGTCTGCCAAGCATGGTGACAAAAGCTGTAGGAGTGTTCAGCAATGGACATGCGTATCTATGTGGAGATGTATAGCATCAAGTCAGCGGAACCATGCAATAGGGTACATATTTTACGAACCTACTGGTTACTGTTTTACTGCATTCATCACTGCATTTAAGCAGTAAAACAGTAACCTTTGTCCAACAGCTGTGTTGCCTTCAAGGTCTATTGCATGTTGAATCGTTTTATGACAAAGTTTACTAAATGACCCTGCAAATTGAAGGTTTCAATTAAATGCAGTAAGCGAAAGAATTACAGATTGAGTCCGATAATAATTACGAAAAAAATTATGATGACAAAAACTCATATTTATTCCTTGAATGTCGAATTCGTTGCCTTTCGCACATATACCTATTCAAAATGAAAAAATATATCATAGATATTTTTTATTTGGATGTAAAAGATCAACTTGAAAATTCGGTGTCAAAAAGCCCTAAAACTAAAACCTCAACAAAGACAAACTCTTATTTTATTCCTTCGAATCAAATTCGTTTCATTACATACTAATTACGGTTAATAACAGTTCTGAGCTTAAGTTTGTCGATCCACCTGAAAAATCCAGTGTCAAAAAGTCCTAAAACCTCATTACCGGTCGAATAAAGGTCATCGAGTAAAAGCTTGAGGGTAGAGCTTATCGGGAACACCCTTTGAACAGCGCATAAATTTGCAAATGATTGGCGATTTTTACATTTTCCCCTTTTTGTTGGTGTTTAGAGGACGCTTTGAACGAGCCTTGACTTTCGATGTAGTGCCTCTTGAAATGAAGTTGATCGGTCGCTTTTATAATTCTATCATGAAGAGTTGTATCTTACTTCAATGTAACATAAAAGAGAGGATTAACAGAGATTTAAACACAAGAGATTGTTTATGAGTTTGTGTATTTTTGTAAAAGGAATAAACCTTCGTTAATACATTACGAAGATTTGGAAGACACATTCACTCTTATCTTGGACAGAGAGAGAGAGAGAGAGTTGTAGCAGTTGTTTCAAGTTTTTTCAAATTGCTTGAATATTCAAAACTTTGTCGGATCTTAGGTAGACGTAGTTGCGGTACTTTTTCAGATTTTGTCTAGGCATTTGTTTCCAAGTAACCTACATTTATAAGTAAAATATTTTTTTCCAACAAAGTTTTCTATAAAGCCAGAAAGCAACAATCGAAATCGGGCGCTATGTAAATGTTAGGACCAAAATATGTTTGATGTGTGATACTGATAACAAGTAAGTCGTTGAGGATTTTAGTTGCTTCTAGAAAATTCTTTAATAAAAAGGGGTTATATTTCAATGTTATTTTGTTATTATTTTTATCTAACAAGTCAAGTACTTACGAGTCTCAGATCACGTAAGATGTTCATTGTTTATCGAACAATATGCTATTATGCCAAATAGTAAGATAAGCATGACATGAAGGATAGCCCGAGTGGCTTTCGACTGTGGCCTGTCAATGGACTGGATAAGACATTCCGGTATAGGTATTGAGTCTAGTCTTGTTTTGGAATGCTAAAAGCAATAGTAGGTATTTCGGGAATTTGGTATTTTGTCGTTAAGGGGTTTACTGTCCTGGCTCTACGCCGACACGCATCTACCGACATACTTAGATTATTGAAGACTCGCTGTCACTGTCTTAAAAGTCGATGATTTACCTGGTAGGTACATAAAGCTTCTAACCCATAAAATGTTCTTATTCCCGTAAGCTTTTAAAGTAAAGTAAACCAAAATCACACAATCTCGTTAACCTTAATTTGAGATCGCAAACGTTAACATTATTAATTAAGTTTGTTGTTTGTTTAGGGGATTTGTTTATCATCAAGCTTTATCGATTTAATTTCAATCATGGTATAAGAAAACAAGGTATTTCGCTTTTTTGATTGATCTTACAAACATTATTGACGTTTGATTTTTTTATAGATTTCTCAATTGACCCTCATCACATTTGTTTCCTCCATCCTACCTTTTGTTGAAATAAAGTGACAACTGGACAGTGATATCACATGGAGACGCTCCCGGAAGAGCAGACCTGTTTTCTTTGATCATAGTTTCAATATGAAACTATTAAGAGCAGTGTTTTTATCCATTGATAACTCCTTAATAACGAATAATAATGCATAATGATATAAACGTTTATAAAAATTGCGTCTACGCAAATATACATTATTTCTTGATCTACATTTACCTACGCTCTGACATAATTCTGCTCTCTACGAATTAAAATTAATCTTCGGGCGTTTTCGCAATTGGTGTACAATTGAACAAGGTAGGAAAAAAACGCAAAATCTAGTTACAATAACGAACAATCTGGCATAATTCGAAACCATCACGTACTGCGCCACATATTGGGCGATAAAATGCAAATGCAGCCCGCAGGCGATGAAATTAGTTCCGCCTATAAATCATATTCGATAGAAGTTTCATATTGTTCCTCGCGTTGTTGTATGACGTGTTCGACAAGGTTATTCTGATCAAGACTATTGATCAGAATATTTGCTTTTGGAGACCTAGTGAGAACCTAAAGTTAGGTCTTTTGGGCGCGTCAAATATTACGTAGGTAGTGATTTATTGAAAAGGCTAAACTTGTTTCATTTTTGGTAGTTTAAGCTCAGTTTTATTAAATATGAAATACTCACCAAGTTTCTATCCTATGTGCCAAGCTTCCAGGACTGTTATAGGGTTGCGGGTTCTGGTCCCGTCGACGGCAAAATTTGAGAGACTTTAATACGACATACATACCTACAAATCAAACATCGAAAAGCAGCTTATCATAAATTCTTTATTGTACACACAAAATAAAACATACATAAACTCTAATGGACACGTAAAATGACACTACATGTACTTCAACTTCTTGGTTCATGGCTCTGCTTTTGGATTGACGCAATTCTGCCAGTGTCTGTTTAGATGTACTTAACTTAAAAGATTTTTCTTACAGCAGACCTACGGTATGCTTTATGTGGGGTATTTAATTTTCTATACTACGAAAAAATCTAAAATGAATTAGTGGAATAATTCGTCAGATATTTTTCACTGGCAACGGAAAAAGCTTGACTCAAGGCAGGTATTTCTCATTAAATTGAACGATTCTTCCGCACAAGGAAAAGACGTAGAACTACGACAGACCACCCAATTATCTGCAGTCACAAAGGAATTGTCCCCTTACACATGCCTGCTCCTTAGGGGACTTGAGATAGTTTCTGTATTGCCAGTTCAATTATATCAATCCAGCTTTATGTTGTTGTTTAAATACACAAAGAAACTGAGAACCAATAGTGACAATTATTATAAAAAAATATACATAATGTACAAAACAAATGAAGTACATATATCTTATCATATCCAAATAGGTACACATGGAATTGTTAGGCTACCTGCAGATTGTTGCAAACAATCTAGAAGTAGCTTAGCTGATCAAAGCACAATAATTCTAGGTCGCATTCTAGAACTACTTTAGTTTTAGATATAGTAATAGTTTGTTAAAATACGGGACTGACTCATTCCCAAATTTTTACAAATGACGCCACGCCGCCGACTCCGAGAGGCCGAGAGTTGTAGCTGTGCCTATCTAGGCTGCTACACCGCAATCAGCTGGTCACCTTCTTCCACATTCGGCGGGCGTGTAATCCGCCCGCAATCAGAATGAGATGGAACCGTTTCAAACTGAAACGAACGGACGTATGTATAGGTAGGTACTTTGAGACTTTTTGACAATGCGCGGATTTTATGAAAAATGTTATGTAACATATGACAAGGTTCCGTCCCATTCAGATCGCGCTCTCACTAGGTTTTCAGTTTAATTTTTTTTATGATCCTTCGATATATGTATGTACATTACATACTTCCTACATTTCGATCGAATAGAAAGTAGGTGGTATAAATATACCTCTATTTTCAACTAGCTGCTTCCCGCGCTTTCGTCCGCATTTTATCAGCATAAAAAATTGCCCATTATGTTATTCCAGGTCCCAAATTATACCCATTCCAAAAATCAGACCAATCAGTTAGGCAGTTTTTGCGTGAAAGAGGAACAAACATCCATAGATCCATATCTATGGATGTTTGTTCCTCTTTCACGCAAAAACTGGCTAAACTGATTGGTCTGATTTTTGGAACACTCACAAACTTTGACATTTATAATATTAGTAGGATTCCCTAAACTTCAGTTTGTCCCAGTTATTCTGTCGGGTTATTTATAGAAGGCAAGATACAAGGTGAGCAGGTCGTTTGAACAAAAGCCTGTCATAACATTTCATTCTCGTTAGAGCTGATACATTTTTGATGAGAGTTTGTCCGTAATATCAGTCCCCAGCCATCAATTACACGTGGTGACGTTTCAAAATCCAACCCTTGCGGTACAGTCAGCGTGAGACGCTGTGTGACAAGTTGATGGACGCGCGGTGATGGGGAAAAGGGGATTTATTTGCACACAATTCGCGTTTGTATGAATTTGGCGTACAAATTTATTCGAAGCTTTTATTTTCTACTGAACTCGTCTACTTGAACTAACAAAGAAAATTACAATAACAGAATAAAACAATTAAAACTAGTATTATACTTACATCAATTTCCTTTAAATCTAAGCCGTCACCCGAGAGCAGCGTGCCCAGAATGCTGGCAGCATTGCCACGTAAATGGCAATGCTAATTCGTCGACTGAATTATAAGCCAGCATTCCGAGCACCTGTGTGCTCTTTTCTACTCAAAGATTCAATTCAGTGACGAAGGAAATCTTTTGGTCATGTAAAATTAAGCTAATGTCAAAAAAGTCACTTTTCCACCGACTCAGCTGAGAATCGAGTTCGATGGGTGACCTTATCCTTACAATGACCTCTTCCGGGCAACATATAGGAGGGACTAGCTAGATATGAATATATGAGAGATATACGAAATATTTTCATTTCAAGTCTCATACAATGTTTCCTACAATATTCCACTGCAAAGAATGTGTCGTTTGTATAACGAAGTAACTAAATCCAATAAACATAGATATTTTTGATACTAACCATTTTAGATGCGGTGCATAAGAAGAATCTTGATATTTTATTAATCTTTATCTTTATCTTTTTTTTTTCAATTCAGTAACAATGTTTGTTAATGTCTGTCTCTTCTTTACGTCTTAGGGTAATTTAAATCTACTGCATGCAACACTATTTTTCCATGTTCACATAATTGATTTCAATCTAGATCAAAATTGTAAAAGTACTAAGTTTATATATAATTCGATTGTTATCTGATTTGGGAATGAATAAATAAATATGACGAATCAAACAATATATTGGCGATTTTAAAGTTGAGTGCAAGATTGCAAAAGTATAATAATCTTAAAAATGTATAAAAAAAAAATGCTCTTAACGTAGTTCGACCAGGCTGAAAAGAAGGCGCTATGACTTTGGCTCTGTCAAATTAAAAGATCCGCGTTATTTAAGGAGTTCTTATATAAATAGGGTTTTTTATCGGAATACACCTCACCAAGGTAAATCCTACTAAATCAAGCGCTTGGTCCCACCAAGCGCTTGATTTAGTAGGATTTACCTTCCCAATACCACGTTGACAGTACTATTTATACGCTGTATATTATACCTATATTATATACCTTGGACCCTGTGTATTATATACCTCGGGCCTTGAGGTAGGGACCCGACCTGTGTGGGTTGAATGAAACGACACTGTTATGAAAGGAGTCATTTTCATTGAGATGTTATAGGGTTGCTCTGATTAGGCGTGTTATTTTGAATTGGGCTGTCTTAGATAGAACAATGGTGGTATTTTTAGCGAAACAAACAAGTGTAAATAAAACAGAATATCTTATACAACTAAAAGGAGGTCGCAGGTACTTAATAATTTTACTTCTACCCTAACAGCCATCCTGATTACACGCTTTATTGTAATCAGGATGGCTGTTAGGGTAGAAGTAAAATTATTAAGTATTTGCTATTCTCTTGTCCAACGAGTGCTGGTATTTGAGATTTCTGAGTATTGTCAGGGAACCAGGTTTGTTTTTATAGAGTTCGTATAGAGATTGTAGTATGCCCTGAGTTCCATCATTAATTAACGTCATATTGTTAGGACTAGGCTGTATGACTGGATGGCAGTCTGCATCAAAATAAATCTTACCCGTTATTATGTCTTGATGAACTCTTGCTGGATGATCACATTCTTGAATTTGTTGAGAATTGTTGATAACGTGCAGTTTTTTTATCGTATCTGAGTTTTTATTTAAATTGCCAACAGCCATGCTCAAAATAATTCTTGCTCTGCCAAAAAATAATTATGCACTTATCAATGCATATCATAAATTGTTATATTGGGCGCAAAATTAAACGTAGTGGTGTGCGTATTTTCTGTCAAAACTAACAATTTATTTATCTATCCGTGATAAAGATAAATTAATTTGGAAATATAAAAATATGAAGCAACCTAACAATTTCAAAGTGGTTGACGATAACCGATAATTGTATGAACGTAAACCTCTAACAAGTACATTTTATTTTCAAGTAATTTAATTTTATGATAATATTTTACCTATAAATCGTACAAATGTACAAACCATCCAGTTTAGCTGTAAATAAATTATCATTACCTCTATAATAATTTAATTCAAAAAGTAGATATTTTTAAATATGGCTTTGATTTATTTCCTAGTGAAATGCAAAATGTACGTTTTCCAAAATATGGCACTGTTGCAGTAATAATTCTGAATGTTCGTACTTGAAATTGGAATGCAAAACGGATGCATTCCGAATTGTGGCCCCTTTGCATGGAACACTGAAATCGATTTTGGGTATTTTTCTGAATTGTGGCCGTTTTGTATTCAATGAGCGAAATATTTGTGTCGGGTGTTCTGGGTATTTTCTATGCATAATAAACAAATCTATCTATTTATTACATTATATTATGAATATCAGTCATCTAGTACCCAGGCTCTGCTTAGCTTGGTGCTAGGTGATAATTATTGTGTTGATTGTTCAAGATGAAAAAATAAAATATCTGACTTGACTTCGTCGTCGGTCGTGTCCCGTAGTACAGAGGCGAGATCGTGTGCGGGCACTTAACACTCTACCTACACTGTGATACGTCCGCTGATAAAATAGTACTGTTGGGAACAACAATAAAGCTCAGAGTCCAACAATGGGCTGTATTAGAAACATAAAGGGACAGGTATGTCGCAATGGGCACATCCTGCGGGACCATCTACGAGTGGCGTAGTTGACTAGCGGGAGCGGGCAACACTTGATATAAATACCTCAGTGAAAACTTTTTAGAAAAGGGATGTTAGATAATTACCTATAGTCAATAGTCAATCATAAATTTTATTCTGTAATGTTACAGAGGGGTTTATCTCGTGCAATGACCCATCTGGTTACAGTATATGATATGAAGAGAGAGGAGGACCTACTTTTCATTCAAACAGAATATCTAGGCTCTTCTAGAAGGTGAGTGCTGGAAATGAAATCAGTTGTAGATAATAAACCTATTATTTTAAGTTCGTGTTAGGTATCAACAAATCGGTCTGATTTCTCTTTTATTTTTAAATCATGTTTGTTTATGTTGATTGAGTTACAAATAAATATTCTAATTCATTCATATTATTTCACTGTGACTCCTTTGGCCGCTGATGTATGATTTAACATAATTGTTAAATTAAAAAACTTTTCATGATTTTTCAAAATCTCAGAGCTGTCTATGTGCATTGCCGATTTCGGCATAACATAATAATAAAAACTAAGAATGTTAAAAATAAAGCTCAGGACTAAGTTAATTATGTTTAGTTAGTATTAGTAAAAACTTAGAACCATCCAATTTCACTTAACAAACACAGACAAAAAAATTGCCTAGCCAATTTTCTTTACACAAAACAAATTTTTAACTCTCGTCTTAATTTGACAGTGGTATCTGTTATAAAAACTGTAAGTCAGGCTTGATTTATGACCTGGCCATTATCACCAAGCACCCCCACCCCCTGCACCCCTCTTGGACCCCCTTGCATCCCCAGGGGCGTCGGTGACGCGGCCCCTACAGAATTCTTCAATGTAATTAAAAACGCGAGTAAAAATTCTTAGACTAATACTTCGGAGTTTGGAAGTTACTGGTATGTAATTTAGTGAGTTAACGGCATAAAAAGCACTATAAGAAACGCGAATAAAATTATTTTGAGAAGAGGTTTTTTTTCAAAGGTTGATGAAATTCTGCTTGCTTTTTACCTGGTTGTTTGTTGCCTGAAATTCGGCCAAGTAGAGCAGCTATCGATTTCATATACACTACACACAGAAATCATTTTACCGTGTTTTCGAACGCACCCCCAGTGTTGCCACAATGCCACAAATAACGGAAAGGTGTTAAAACCAACCAAACCCAAGTCCCAGAATAGCCTCCGAGGTTCAGCCACTATTTACGAGATCCCAATAAAGTGGGTTCAGGGAGGCTGCAATGTACTGTTATTGATTCTGTGCTATAACGAGCACGCTGCCATTACAAACTATTGGTAAACAATGACTAGTGAGGTGACGGTAGCCTTATTGCATCAGATCATAGCCAGGAACATAAAACTGTAATTCTCACTTATGATCACTATGGAAACCAGCGCTATGGCATGATTTGCTCTGTATAATTTTATTCTACTTTAGTTTAAAAAAAAAATCTTTTATATTTTACATTTTATTCCCTTTTATTCTACTTGCCCTGTAGTTTGTGTGGGATAAATCTTGCAACTGAATTTTAGACCAGTTATCCTCTTAAATTTGGCATAAGTTCGGTGACAATGCAATATTATGGAACTACTAAACGAAACGACTTAACCAGGTCGAGTTTGGGCTCGTTGGATTTGCCAAGCACCACCCAAAAACTTTGGTCCTACATGATATATACAAGCAGGTTTTTATTAAAAAGTTTTTTTATAAATAATAAATAATTATGTAACACATGCTGAGAGGTGACCGAAAGATCATTATTTTTATTTAAATCTTTGTGCCTAAATTCTATTTTATTAGACAACCTAAACTATTCTGAAAAAACAACAGCGGTACACAAAGAAGCAAATAACACAATGGGTGATTTTACTGTTCGTGCCTCTAAACAATTTTCATCTACTATCCGTAAGAGATTTTCAATGTAAATTTTTGTGATTTCCATTGTTGGAAAATCCGGAGATTAATTATTTTAAATGGTTATTCGGTCAATTATTTCATTTACAATCCAAGGAATTGAATACTAAGTTACGTTAGTATAAAAATTCCTTGGTACAATCTGAAATTAACACAAATATTTCATAGAGAAAGCAAAGCAAAGAATTTTGCATTACAGGTTTGATATTTCATAGAGAAAGCAAAGCAAATAATTTTGCGTTACAGGTTTTAATTTACCCTTAGATTAAGCTCAGAAAACTCAAATTGTACTTTAGATCAAATTAACACTCGTATTATCCCTTTTATACTCGGTTAGAAGCAATTTTATAAAAGGAGTTAAAAAGAGTTCAAAATCGTTTTACCGCGTCAAGCTATGTAGGTCTTTCCATTGTAGCCTTGGAAAATATTTACCGCATAAAGAGTTTGGTGGCCTCTGATTGCAGGATGGAAAACCACAGTTGTTAGACTAAGAATGCTAGAGCTACCAACAACGATAGAGAGCACAACCGTGGCCAGATTAAGAATGGTAGAGTTACCAACAATGATAGAGAGAACAACCGTGGCCAGATTAAGAATGGTAGAGTTACCAACAATGATAGAGAGAACAACCGTGGCCAGATTAAGTATGGTAGAGTAACAATGATAGAGAGAACAACCGTGGCCAGATTAAGAATGGTAGAGTTACCAACAATGATTGTAATTGTATTGTATTGTAATTCTTGTGATTCTTGTGATTCTTGTGATTCTTTATTGTTCACAGTAACACGTTACATCAACTTATCTAAAAAGGTTTGTATGTACATAGGCGAGCTTAACCCTGAAAAAGAGTTTTCTTCCAGCAAACCTTGGAGCTTTATGAGAGGCGATGAAACAGGTGATGAAACAGGCAATGATGAGGGAAAACTATACTGGCCAGATTTAGAACAACACTAGGCTACACGTTATGCCGTTACTGGTTCTTGGCAGTGCAGTTTTATTACGCTCAGCCAATAAAACAGGGTATTTGTCATTTTGCTGCGCTTAATGGCCTGTACGGTATAATAAGTTGTAAAAACTGTTGTAAACAATACGTTATTCTAGTGGCAGTTCTCTGCTGGAACCTGGACTTAAGATCGTAAATTGTCCAGCATGAAGGTTTCTGTTGTTTTATTAAAGGTCCGTTTTGATATGTGGGACATCGAAACAAAACTGTTAAAAATAACATTGGCAAGTATCACGGACTTATCTCCTAAAAAATTACTTAACACGAGCTGTTCATGGAGAGAAAATAATTAAGGAGTTAGAACTTATGTATATATCATGATTCGTTGGCACAAAACTTTATTCAATAAAGCAGTTGCAACAGATCAATGATCCATTGGAAACTTTTTATGTGATCAGTTAGTTGTCATAATACTTTATTCAATAAAGCAGTTGCAACAGATCAATGATCCATTGGAAACTTTTTATGTGAACAGATGCAACCACAAACTGATCATTATGATCTGATGGGAACAAACATGTTTTTGCTATTATAGTGCGTAAGCTTCACACTGGGGGTAATTGCTAAGAAACTTAATAATATCCTAAAAATTGCTCACATTTTTTTCTTTAAAACTTTTCATCTTTGTAACATTACAAGAACATTCAGATATTTTCCATTTTCTTTCATATGAATTGTCTTCAAACTCTGGGACTACAATAGAGACTACCCCGATTGATGACGGTGTTTTTTAGCACTCTGACACTGTGACCAACTAATAGTTGAGCACGCTACACCCACATATCTCATAGCTGGCTTCAAAATGGAGACCAAAACTCATCGATTTCACACCTGTCCGAAAGCCCGGTCGACGTAACTGATTCGCTTTCAGCTCCGTTTTTTTCTAAAAGCTGTGATTGCATTTTACTTCAGCTTGAGTTTACTGATGTTATGTTTGTAAGCTAGTTACAATTAAATCAGCAAGATGTTTCAGATGCAGTCTTGTGGATAATGAGTGAAACATGCTTCTGATTAACGGTCAAAGTCAAGATAAAATGCTTAAAAAAAAAGGTTTTCTCAAAAATGTTTGTGATAGGTCCTGATACCTACCAATTACCTACCAATGGGTATTATGTTAGTAGGCACCTAAATCTGAATTTTGAACCATAAAAATTAATTACTTTGTTTTTGGGCTTTATACTATATAACTTTATCAGTGGAATTGGGATGCACGAATCTTGGTAAAATTTATGCTCGGTACTTTTGAACGGAACGGATAGCCTTAGCCCCCATACAAACGTAATTTCCGCTTCATTTGGAAACTATGTCCACAATCTCATTGAAATTTTCCATACGTAATCGAATGAAAAAAAGCTATGTGTGTTGCGGTTTAGTTTTTCAAAAAACATAATGATCTTTAAATGAGAGCGAAACTAATTTTGACCACCAAATCGAGTAATTTTCAAGCGATTTTTTATGAATGATAGACACCTTTATTCGAAAATCTGTCGCGTTGTAAACATCTTAAATATATTCAACATTATAAATAATCAAAAATATTTCTGAAAACAATCGTTTATTCAAAATAAATCGGAAAGTACGAAAAATATCAAAAATTGGTGCCGACACCGAGCACACACACAGCCACATGACAGCTTCGTATTCGATGGTTAGACGCGGTTTCTCACTAATAGCGCGCCCCAATTAATAGGACGTGAAACAAGAACAAATCCGCATGGGCCGATCCGTTTCCGTTTGGGAGAGGTTCGTAGCCTTCTTAAGTAGTCTAGACTAGAGTGTATTTTTACAGTAAAAATATTTGCTTACTTTAAATACTTACACCAATCGGTTTATTGTAACGTATAAAATATCAAAAGATCTTAATTTCCATTAGTAGAAGAGAATTAGAAGTTGCCTGTTGTACTTGCTCCTTTAAGTTATAAACCTTGGCATTCTTAACCGTGGCCAGCAATGAGCTCACTCCGCTTGCGGTGCTAACGTTAAGATCGCTGCGGTTGCATTGCAACGTCTTGTTTTGCGCAGGGTTATTTTCGAATTAGCAATAAGTAGGGTCTTGCTGTCATTGCGGCTTGTTTAGTTGGGAAGTGGCAGGTTGACAGTGGAAACGTGGTACACTGCCCTTGGGAAATGGTTGGGAACTTACGCCGTTTCCACTGAAGTTGGGAGAGTAGAGTAGAGGAGAGTAGAAATGTGGGAAATTGCCATCAGTCCATCTACTGTTTTAATGTATCAGAATCAGAATCAATAACTTTATTTCTTTAGGCTTACAAAATAAGCACTTAGGCAAGTAAAATTTTATACTATAAACATAGTTATTATTATCAAATAAGAAATAAGTTATTGATATTCTCTTCACTTCAATTTTTTGTCCACTTGTGGAAGAAGTGAAAAATCATATCCGTCGAGATGGTCAGAGAACGCAATTGTGACAATATACTATGGTTTCTTGTACTTTGTACTGCTGATATGCATATTATACCTTTTTCGACGCTCATTGGCTGCATTTTCATATGATAGGACCATATCGAAATCAAAATGAAGCCTGCAGATCTTTGTTTTAGTAGAAGCTGGCTCATACATCCATTTCCAAAAAAGAGATTAAAAAAGATTTTATACTCAAATTCCCCAATAATATAAAAAGGTAGGTAGCTACTACCTTTGTGGCACGTAAAGTGACGACCTCTGTGGCGCGGCGGGCGAAGGTCCGCTTGCAATGCAGGAGGTTGCGGGTTCGATTCCCGCTTCGGGACAAATGTTTGTACAATCTGCAAATATTTGTTCCGGGTGTTCGGGATATTTTATATGTATAAAGTAAAGTAAAGTAAAGTAAAGTATAATATAAAATATCTATCAATGAAGTTTATTATTAAGTATATCAATTATCTAGTAGTTTTAGTACCCATAACACAAGCTCTGCTTAGCTTGAGGCTAGATAATGATGTGTGAATTGTCCAACATTATATATTTATTTATTTATTTACACAAAAAGAGCTCAACTCCTATATTTAGTAGGTATTTAGATCCTTTGTTTAGGAACGTATAATTTCCTTAAAAGTCTTCAGAATAATATATTTTTATATTAACCTCCGTACACGTATTTATCTAAGATGCAGTCACCGCTTGACTATAATCATAATACAAACTGTCTCACGTCGCCTCCGCTCAAATATTAACACATCCTCAATTGAGTTGAGCTCGTCCACCGATGCACTTGCTAGGATCTCACGTCTTGACTCGATTTTCATTCCCAAGGATATGTATATTATTTGGAGTTTCTTGTGGATGATAACGTGATGTTTTTTTTTACCTATATGAGCCTTGTAGGTTGTTTGCCTGTTAGACTGGAAGTGGAAACCCTATTACAGCTGGCTGTTCGTACGCTGATCATCTCTATAACTTATCAATGAACAATGATCAAATCAACAACAATGACAACGTTGTCGACCTCATGTCTTCAATAGTTTTTTTAAAACAAATATTTGATTAGTTAATCGACGTACGAACCAACCACTACTTTTAAATGTTAAATGTACTTTATACATAATAAATGTTAAATGTACTTTATACATAATAATAATAAATAATAAAGGGCTTAAAGTATCTTTACTTTTAAAAGCAGCAATAGCAACTTGTATGTTTTTGTTCTGCCTTCTTGACTTATGTCAGGATAAGTAAGAAAAACACAGCTTAGCCGGTTGCCAAATATTTATGTACAACATTCTTCCTACTCTGAAAATCCGTATTTTTTGCCAAAAGAGCCTGATCTTTTTTACATTGAATAGAAAAAGTTGAAAAATCATTATTTGTGGAAAAAGAACCCGGTACTATCAGCCTCCACGCTTGGCTAAGCCAAGAGTATTTTAGGTTCTCTAATTTAGTAAAAAAAAAACCAAAAATCTTTGCAACAATAAAAATGGTCCACACTAACATAAAATTCGTTTTAAACTTTCAGCTAAATTCCAACGTAGAGCAAATTATATGTTGTAACCTAAACATGTTTTATCTCTGTCTACCTTCATAAACAAAGCCCGGGTACGAAGTGTTGCCATTAAGTATAAGCTACGTAAAATTTAGAATAGACGGACTTTTTTCCGGAAACTAATTCTCATTCTACGCTTTTATCAACGTTTGTCTACTCAGCGTTGTTATGGTTGAACTTATATTCGAATATGATTGCATTTCTTTCATAAATAAGTTCTCTTAACAGTTCTGTAGAAAGTTCAAAAATAGACTAACGAAACTCATTTTGGTGGAAACATCAGACTCTCCGTTAAGAAAATATAAGTAATGGTCGCGCAAAGAAGAACTAGAAGTTAGGTTTGAGTTTTCTTGTTTCAGCGTGCAATATATAATATCCGAATAAATCGTCACAATCATTGAACGTAGACGCACCTACATATATTTAAGTGACATTACAGCAGAGTATTTGAATTGGATATTTCATATTTTGCTAGTTATTTTAACTCTTACAATTTGATAATAAAACCATATTATACCTAGTTTTTGTACAAAGTAGTAAGTATGTATGCGTAGGTAAAGCCCCAAACCAAAAAAGCCTACAGAAAGTCCGGCTTTTTAATCAGGCGCGTCAATGCCATTTTCTCTACAATGTTGAGTCGAGTGTAGAAGGGTTATCGTGTAAGCCTTGCCAATGCCGTTTGCACCGTAATTTATAAACGGGGGTTAAAGTAGGATTAGTTTAGTTCCGTTTAGCTTAATGGACCGAATGTATTGATCAAAGCTTGAGAACGTGTCTATTGCATTTTAATCTAAGTTTGCCTATCACGGTTATGAAATCGTCGGACCCTTGGGATGTGTTCATTCAGAAGGATCGTGTTTGGACTCTTCAGTGTGCTTGTCGTTTGAAGATTGAAGATTTTTGTGTGGAGGGTAACATCCAATTTCCATTTTTCTATATCGCGGCGCACGATGAATGAAAATAATATTTTTGTATAGCATAAAGAAATAATAAATGCTACAAAACATAATGTCATAATATTTTTTCATACCGCATCTAAGAAACCTGACGTTATAGGAAAATATTTTTTATTTGTATACATTTCGTCTATCCAAATTATAACTATCATATCTATGTAAGATAAAACATATGTATATCTTAAGATACTGTAGTGTAATAATTAGCTTTAATGTGATTTTCACGTAGGATGCCCTTTTTGAATAAATAAAAAAAACATTGAGCGCCGCGATTTAAAAAAAAACAGTGTGATATAACGACGTCGCGTGTCGTCGTCGGGGCCAAGATCGTCAAACCCCTTTTCCAAAAAAGCAACTTACAACCGGTTGTTCGTATGACCATTTAAACAATCAACTATTTAAAAGCTAATTAATTAAATTGACTGTTTTTTCGTTAACGAAACGAAATGGTTATAACGTTAACGAAACGGTTATTTCGTTAACGAAACGAAACGGTTATATATAAACGCTCTATAAGTTGAAAAACCGTTGTTGTCGTTGTTACCTAGTGCGTAGAAACGTAAACTTTACCTAGTAGAAGGATGCCTTAAACGTTCGGTTTAAAGAATTTATTCTCATTACTTAACAGTTTCCTTATAATGAGACTTCTTAAGGTTACTTATATCTAATTTGTTTGGCTAGCGCCCAAGCATTATTATTACAATTTTAATATTTACTAACGCTAAGATGACATGCCAGTAGTTAAAAAATGTAAAACCAACTCGCTAACTGAATGTAGTTATTCCTTTAAAATCTCGTTTTTTAATCTAATCTGTAATCTATCCGTGTGTTTCGTTCGCTTATTTTGTTGAATAAATTAACCAGTTGATATAATCAACTAGTTTTGCGGTAAAAAAGAAAACCGTGGACTCGTTAACTATAGAAAAACTGTTTAAAAAACGGTTCGTTATAAATATTTTGTGTAAGGTACTAATTTGACAAGAGATTTGATAATTAATAAACTTATCAGCGTAGGTACCAAGAGCTGGCTTTGTTCATTTTTCAAACGATTTTTCAAAAATATGGTAGTGCATTTTTTTTTTAATATTTTTCTGATTATACATTAAACATACGACACATGGCCGTGGGGCCGCGGCGTACGAATATCGACCCCTCCAACTTAACCCGAGGATGTCGTAACAGCCGACTAAGGGAACCTACCAGAGGAAGGGCAGCAGCATACTTCTGAGTATTTTTCAACACCAACACTGCGATCACCAATCCGCCTACTAAGCGTGGTGAATATGGCAAAACTCCCCCTACATGGGAGAACATCCACTCGATGGACCGACGACATCAATGCGGTCGCAGGGAGTTAATGGATGGAAGCAGCTCAGGACCGCTATTTGTGGCGTCGTATGGGGGAGGCCTATGTCCAGGCGTGAACGTGTATGGGCTGATATGATGATTATGATGGCAATAAACATTTTTTAATCGATATAAAAAAACATGTCCGCCTGCCCTCTAAGGTATTTATGTCCAAACATATTCCAAAGCGTATAATAAAATTTTTTATTTGTTTATAAAAGTTTGTATTGTTATGCGCTACTTCGTATATTGACTATCATCATCAGCCCGTATACGCCCACTGCTGAACATAGGCCTCACCCAAACGACGCCATGAATAGCGGTCCTGAGCCGCCTCCATCCAACGACTCTATGCTACGATGTCGTCGGTCCATCGAGTGGTCTATCCACACTCCGTTTCGCATTGCATCCCGGTCGTCACTCGAGAACCTTTACCCCCAACGGTTCTCAGTTCTACGGGCTATATGGCCTGTCCATCGCCAATTCAGCCTACTAATTCTGAGAGCTATGTCGGTGACTTTGGTTCTTCTTGTATATTGACTATCGTTAGGAAAACCACCTTGTTTGCCTATGACTGACCGATAGAAGGCTGTTATAACAGGTCAATGTTCTCGTTTGGCAAACCTGTTGAAACTTGGCCTAAACCTGTCCACATTGAAAACGACCTGAACTTATTAGAGCTAGTTTTTGTTGTTAAATTAAAAAATAATCTTTAATGACAAAGAAAATAACAACCAATTAATATAAACAAATTAAACTAGTATTTACTATTGAAACAATTGAACTAACTGAAGACTGTTGCAAAAAATCTACAGATAGCTCAACTGGTCCATATCAGTACCAGTAGGAAGCATTCCCGAGACGCTGGCTGCATTGCATCGATGTAGTAATTTAAAAACTCGAATATCAGTTATCTAGTTCCCATCAGAACATTTATAGGGAACTAGCTGCTGCCCGCGGCTTTGCACGCGCTTTTCATGTACGTCCTCGGAATACCACCTACTTCCCTGCCAAATTTCATTAAGATCCGTTTAGGCGTGAAAAGGTAACAGACAGACAGAATTACTTTCAAATTTATAATATTATATAAATAAGTAGGGATTTTATCAATGAGCATTCTACAGCAGCTAAAAGAAATGTTTTAACTATAATAGGTTGTTTTATATACAGCTTATATAAACAGATTTCTCTATATTTATTCATCATATCAGCCCATACACGTCCACTGCTGGACATAGGCCTCCCCCATACGACGCCACAAATAGCGGTCCTGAGCCGCTTCCATCCATCGACTCCCTGCGACCGCTACAAAGTCGTCGGTCCATCGAGTGGATGGTATCCCATGTAGGGGGATTTACCATAATCACCACGCTTGGCAGGTGGATTGGTGATCGCAGTGTTGGTGTTGAAAAATACTCAGAAGGAAGCTGCTGCCCTTCCTCTGGTAGGTTCCCTTAGTCGGCTCTTACGACATCCACGGGTTGAGTTCGAGGGGCCGATATTCGTAAGCCACGGCCCCACGGCCATGGCGGCTATATTTATTACTAAACTCGTAAAATATTTATAAATAGAACGGATTCATGTTGTATTGAATTGTTCATTCGCGACAATGGTCTCATTATTATGTGAAAAAAAAAAACTTTTTGCCAATGTTATTTATTTGTCCTTCCTTCATCCTTAGCTAAACAACCAATCTACTAGATTTTTAGAGCATAGAGTTAGTTGAAAGGATGGAGAGTAACATAGGTTACTTTCTGTCCTGGTAAAACATCACATTCCCATGGGATATTCACGGGAAAAAATACCTTTATATCCCTCTAGAAATGTGAAATCGAAATTTTATGCGGGTGAAAACGTAGGGAACAGCTAGCACTATAGTATATACAATACATACATATATAAATAAATAATAAATAATGTTGGAAAATCCATACAACATCATCTAGCCCCAAGCTAAGCGGAGCTTGTAATGGGTAGGTACTAGATGACTGATATAAGTACCTAATACAATATATATATTAAATAGATAGATATTTTTTATTATACATAGAAATACCCAGAACACCCGAAACAAATATTTGCAGATCGTAAAAACATTTGTCCCAAGGCGGGAGTCGAATCCACAACCTCCTGCGTCGCAGGTGGACCTTCGCCTGCCGCGCCACATCAGTCGTCATTACGTACATAGGTACATAAAGTAAAAATGCAAAATTTTTGTTGTTGTTAAGTGCGCTAGAACTATTGAACGGATCGGGCAGAAATTTAAGGAATTTAAGTATAATTTTGAATAGAAGTAGTTATAGAACATTTTATCCCTTAAATCAGTTCTCATGGGATAGAGATAACGTTTGTTTCACGTCGAATGAAATGGGGCGCGCTATGAGTGAGAAAGCGCGTCTAACCATCAAATCAGAATCAATAATTTTATTTCTTTAGGCTTACAAAATAAGCACTTAGACAAGTCAAATTATATACTATAAACTTAGTTATTATTATCAAATAAGAAATAAGGTGTTATTGATATTCTCTTCACTTAAATTTTTTGTCCACTAGTGGAAGAAGTGAAAAAGAAACCACTAGCACATTTATAATATCACTTATGTGTTTAATACATGTTTATTTTGCCTATCTAAATCTACATATATTTAATGCGATTTAGATACATGTCAATATTTCTATACAAATACAAATACAAAAATCTTTATTAGGAACATTACAATATGGGTGTGGTTACAATTGTGGGCTGACTACCGCAAAAGTTATAAACTGTGTAGCGGAGTCAGCGCCCTCCTCCGCAAACAAAATAATTATTTGCTCCATCCTAACTATAAAAAAGAAATAACTATAAAGCTAAACAGAACATTGAATTTCTTACATACTACTGACAGTGCGGAACGGAGCGACATCTGGCCAAGCATTAACATCATTGATGTAATCATCTATGGAAATACTAAATACGAAGCTGTAATGTGGCTGTGTGCGTGTGCTTGGTGTTGGCACCATTTTTTGATTTCGTACTTTCCGATTAATTTTAAATAAACGATTGATTTCAGAAATATTTTTGATTATTTATAATGCTGAATATATTTAGAATGTTTGCAGCGCGACAAATTTTCGAATAAAAGTTTCTATCATGCATAAAAAATCGCTTGAAAATGACTCAATTTTGTGGTCAAAATTAGTTTCGCTCTCATTTAAAGATCACTATGATTGAAAAACTAAACCGCTACAAAAATATTATATATTTTTCATCCGATTACGTATGGAAAATTTCAATAAGATCGGTGACATAGTTTCCAAATGAAAAGGAAAGTACGTTTGTATGGAGGCTAAGGCTATCCATTCCGTTCTTAACCGTTTCCATAGAAACAACGCGTACGAAGCCACGGGCAGCAACAAGTTCCTCAAACATGAGAAAGCGCTTACGATCCTAAAATAATAATTTCATAGAAATACTCAGAATTTTATTATAACTTTAACCCTGTTTTTGTTTTATTTTCCAGGTACATAAAACAAACGCGAAGTGCCAAGGTGTGTACAACCTTCTTCACGTTAAATTATGTCATAGCCTCATAGGTAGGTGTCAAAATGTGAACCTAGTTGATAAGTGCCTATTTAACTCATTTGCTCTTTCTATTACCGGGGACTATATAGGTTACGTCACGTATTATTTTACATTCTCTGACGTACCTTATTAAACTATGTTAACCTCTACGGTTGTCATGTGCAACCACTGAATATCCGACTTTTTTTTTAGCAGTGTACCGGCAACCTACACGTCTTATTCTTTCTTTCTAGCCTTTTTTCGACCAGTAGACTAGTGTAGGCCTCCTTCAAACTCTTCCATTTCCTTCTACTTTGGACAGTTAATGTCCAGTTGCTGCCCGCTATCTTCTTGATGTCGTCCTTCCATCTCATTTGTGGCCGTCCCACCGTTCTATGTTTCCCCCATGGTCTCCACTCCAAGAGTTTCTTGCACCAGGATGTCTCTTTGCGGGCTATGTGATTATTGAGTAAAGCAGACTTATGACAGATTTCATAAGAAGTATCGTCAGCGCGCGACTCTAAATACCGATCACCATATCAGCCCGTTGATTGACCCACTGCTGGCCTCTTCTTTTGCACGCCAGGTTCCCTGGTCCTGAAAACGCACAGTTCAGTAAAAATACCGCCAATTATCTCTTCTACTGTTTGGGTATGAGCAACTATTCTCTACCTCTTCACGCCTCATTCACAGTCTTCGGCCGGACGTACGTAGTATCCTTTATAAGGGACTTCAAAAAAGTTGGTGGTTCTTTGTTCGGCTATATGTGCGTTTCCGATTTCTACGTCAACCGATTTTGATGATTCTTTGGCTTTAGTATGTAAAATGAATTATTTAGTGTGAATTTTAGTTTAATTATGGTAATATTCAATAAATTTCCTAGTTATTTAAGTTAAATATTGTATTTCCGTAATTGACGGACAAACCGTTGTTTCCAACTTATTGTTTAAGATCTTTTTGTACACAGTTTTGAAATAAATATCTGTATATTTTTTATCTTTTTAAATGTCCCTGACGTCCCTTCACTTTATGCCCGAGGGATTTGTCTTGCATAACTTAAAAAAACAGTGAAAAAAGAAAAGAATGCGTAATAAAGTAATTCGACGTTGGTTTTTAGTTTCTACCATGTTTCTTCAAAATAATCACTTGGAAGCACTGACCAGCATCATATATTTATTTATCGGATCGGTGTTAATGCTTAATCATGTATTTTTAGCTAACCAGTCAATAACCAGGCCATGAATTAATGCATCACTGATGAAGATGATCTGGGTCATCACGGCAATTGTAGCCGTCATCTGAAGGTTGCTGTTGCAATAATGTCAACCAACCGATTACCCGGCCGCAAATTGAGCGCCCATTTGACAGGCAACTGAGTGGTTAAACTATAATAGGTGTATTAAGGACGTAGCTCATCTCGGCCGCACCGCTACCGCACATAACAACGTGATGTCCCGTTCGTCCCACCAGCTTCGCCCCACCGAAGAAACAGTGGGACGAATGAGATATTAATAGTCTGAATTAAAATTATATCCCGTTCGTCACACCAATGTAGGCAGCGGGACGAACGGGACATCAAAGACTTTAAAATATTATTGTCCCATTCGTCCCACCATTATGAGCACACGCTACTTTTTGTCCTGGCAAAACATTAAATTCTCATGGGAGATTTACGGGAATAAGAAAAAGATAGGTATAGGTTTTCGCGTTCATTGGAGCGGGACAGAGCAGAGCGTCATAATCATTCTTTTGTTTTTTTAAGGTAAACATAATAGTAATTTTGAAAATCTAAAACATACCCGTATACCGTCTGCTTTATATTCTGTTTGTTTACCGTACAAAGTATCAGGGCTTACTTTAAACTATTTATTGTATAGCGACGATTTATTCTACAGTTTAGAGCGAATTTTGTTTTTTTTCTACCGAGAATTTTTTTGAAAATATGTTTTCAAATCATATGAAGGATAGATTAAGTTCTGAACTTTACCATATATAGATTTCAAAGTAAAATATTCAGTAGTTTGAAAGATATGAACATCCGGCGAAGTTGAAAATAAGCAATTTGACTCTCTTTATTTGAGGTACTCTCTTTATTGAGGTACTCTCTTTATTTGAGGTATTCTCTTATTTCAGGTACACTCTTAAGAGGGATTCGTCTTGCGGCGCTTGCAAATTCGTTCTTCTTTATGGATTGCAAATTATATCAATACGAAGCCATCAAAGTTCAGAAAGCCCTTATTTACCTTCCAAACAAGCACAATGAAATTCTGTTTAAATTCGCGCCCAGCGGAAACTTCCCTATTGTGTCCTAACAACCTGACACCGCATATTTGGAAGTTACTGACTTTTCTAAAGAGAGGAAATTACTTAACTCCTCTTTGTTACGGAAACAGATTGAATACAATGTATACGTACCTACCTACAGTCAGGGATGGAACGTTATGTTACTAATTTTTAACCGACTTCAAAAAGAGGACGTTCTCTATTCGTCTCTAAGTTTTTTGTATCTACATATGTTACGCGATATCTCCGCCAGTTATGGACCGATTTTGAAAATTCTTTCACTATTGTATAGGAAATGATCCTTTTTTATCCCCAAGGGATTAGTATTTATTCTGCCAAACTTAAAAACACCGTAAAAGTAAGGGATTCGAAGTCGTTATCACAATGACTGATAACAATTAGTTTACATGGCAACGGGCGTACTAAACAAGAGGTCTACTTTGAAAACAAATTTAAAGTTGATTTATCGTTTTTAAAACACGTCAAATTATCGTCAGAATTATGTTATTTAATTACCATTTACAACCGTGAACAGAATTCCACGGCCGCCGCCGCCGCCGCACCAGTGTAAAAACATTTAATGATGTCCGCATCGAGGAACCATTCTAAGCGGATGGTAGATTCGCTGCTTTTTGCTAGAGTTTTTGGCGCAAATGCGTGTCTGTTTTGTTATGCGAGCCTTGAAATACTATTGATACGCTTTGGAGCCGGGTGAATGAAGGGCTAAGAATGCCGTTGCTGAAAGCTGCCTGAAAGCTGTCAAAAATTCGCTCACACTTCTGCGCTCCCAAAGAACCACGCGCTGAGACATTGGGAACGAATAAACGTCGCTTTTATTCTTCTTCGGGGAACACATACAAAAACTAAACATAGGTCTTATGAGTAAAGACAGTTTGGGTTTATTAACATCACTCAGAATGGGTACATAGTCCGAATCCATGGCTCAATTTAGAAATAGAGTACTAGATAGCTCTCTATTCTAATTCTAATTCTAAGTGGGGGAACTGGGATCTGCACTGACATCTCGCATAGGAGTGTATTGTGCATTGTAGCTCTCTATTGAACCACAACATAATTGTAATTAAAAGTTAAAAGAAAATAACCATATACCTAAGTGTTAAAAAGCTTTTCTATCTCTACAATCTGTACTGCTTGTGTATTTGAGTGTTTATACATAGTTCTATGTTTTCTTTTTTTTGCTGTGTCTAGTGGGAAATCATAATTTTTGACCAAGATTTTGAGCTTTACCCTATTAAGAAAGAGGTCTCAAAGGTTATAAAAGTTAATCAGATCAAGTTAGTTGGACATCAAACGGCGATAGCGTAGCCGCGCGGAAATTAGTGAACTATTCCAGATAGCGGAAGGCACCCGCCTAATTTGTAGATGGGAGATTGTATGGGTGACTGGGCTCGCTTCCTAGTTTGGCTTGGAACTGGACTTAAGACGGGGTCTATTGAGAAAACTTCCAAAACTAGAAGACCGTGTCATCATCATTACGACGACCTCTGTGGCGCGGTGAGTGAAGGACGCAGGAGGTTGCGGGTTCGATTCCCGCCTCGAGACGAATATTTGTACGATCTGCAGATATTTGTTCCGGGTGTTCTGGATGTTGTCTATGTATAATAAAAAATATCTACCTATGTAGTCTATTATATTAAGTATATCAGTTATCTAGTACCCATAACACAAGCTCTGCTTAGCTTGGGGCTAGATAATACTGTGTGTATTGTCCAGCATTATTTGTTTGTTATTAACAGCCACACCAGCCCCTCACCTAATTGCCTTATTGGCTCTTATTATTAGGGGGTATTTCCAATACTTACATTTCAACTGTCCACGTATTACGCCCGCTGAAAGACGGACAGACAGGCAGAGGAAGCTTAGTAAGTAATAGTCCTGTTGGCAACATTTGGGTACGGAACGCTAAAAATCATCATTAATAAACTTACATTTTTTTTAGTTTTTTGGGGCTTCTTGTTTTGGGATATCCATTCTTCAGTTCGGTTCACAAGAAATGTATTATAAATGTGAAATGCTTACCGAGTGCACATAATGCGTACAATACTGCTAACAAGCCTCGGTAATGCGTAGATTCATACCTCCAACTTACGCAACGAGCACAATGCTTCCGATACTGATTAAATGCCGTGCAAGTGATAAGAACATGCGTTTCATAAAAGTCTGTACAAGTATCTACGCGGTTTTCGCTACTCAGTCCGGAGCCTATTCATATATACGCGATATTCGCTTCCCAGGGGGCCAATTCTGCGTATCACGTGATATTTTATCAAGTGATATTCATTATCACGGGATAAAAATATCATGTGATAAATATCGATTACCGCCTAAAACTGCATTCTCGTGCGACTTATAGAGCACCGAACCAAAGAAAAACCCTCGATAAATATCAAATTGCAGATTTTGAGAATAAGCATAGTTCTCACTCGATATTTTGACAGTTCTTGCCATATTTATCGAGTTGATATATTGCCATCAATAGCGGCAAGTGTCGCTTGGATTCGGTTCGACTTGGTCCGCGGTTTTCCGCTGGGAAGATTAGTGACAGTACTGAATACCGCATAAGTATGCACTCGGATTTCGATACCGGGCTGGGTAGCCAATACCGTAAAGGGTTAATTTAAACAGGCCTTAACGGATTTTAGCTATATGTTTATGTTTTTGTCTTTGATACCACGTCATGCCATGTGTTATTTAACATATAAAATCTTTACTCTTGTTCAAAAATGCATTAATATAGAAAACTACCATATTAAAACTTACTTGCTTACTTACAATCTCAAAACTTAATAAAATTGTCCAAAGGCATCTTCTATTGGATACTTTGAAAAACGGCATTATTATTCATTATCGACCGGAATCTCCCACAGCTGGGTTAAGTAAGGTCTCTTTTCGCTTCTGCCAGCACGCTGTATGTGAAAGGGTCTCAGAAACAGAATCAATAACTTTATTTCTTTAGGCTTACAAAATAAGCACTTAGACAAGTCAAATTTTATACTATAAACATAGTTATTAATATCAAATAAGAAATAAGGTGTTATTGATATTCTCTTCACTTTAATTTTTTGTTCACTAGTGGAAGAAGTGAAAAAGAAATCACTAGCACATTTATAATATCACTTAAGTGTCTAATACATTGTTATTTTGCCTATCTAAATCTTAATTTAATGCGATTTAGATACAGGTCAATATTTCTATAAAGCTAAAAAGAACATTGAATTTCTTACATACTATTGACAGTGCCGAACGGAGCGACACCTGGCCAAGCATTAACATCATTGATGTAATCATCTATGGAGTAAAAGGCCTTCCTGATAAGATTTTGTTTAATGTACTGTTTAAATTTACGAATAGGGATTTCAGTTGCTTATTATAGAAGCGCACGCAATTGCCCATAAATGATTTCCCTACTTTTCGTAATCTATATGCTGGGATGTGTAATTTGTTCTTGTTTCTTGTATTTCTATTGTGAACATCACAATTTTTCAAAAAGCTATCTCTATTCTTGTGCGTATACATTAAATTTTCATAGATTAGATTCTCATAAGAAGAAAGAAAAACGTAGCATATTTTCGAGAATAGATATGGGAAATACATTGTC
Organism: Eupithecia insigniata; assembly: GCA_947859395.1. Lineage (NCBI taxonomy): Eukaryota > Metazoa > Arthropoda > Insecta > Lepidoptera > Geometridae > Eupithecia > Eupithecia insigniata. The sequence goes on from OX402011.1 coordinate 12,808,723, forward strand.
CTTGCCGTTGTATACATCATTTATGGGATGAAAAAGTATGCAGTTAATTTATAATAAATAAATGAATATTAATTGCACCAAATTCCTATATCTTGTACCACACAATTAATTAAGTCCAAAGAAAGTGTACCATTTGGGCGAGCGCTGCGCTCCTCACTGTCTAACATGTCGCGTGCATGTGGTATTACGTAATTATGTTTCGTGGACACTGCTTTATTCGTGCAGAACAATTCTGTGAAATAAGGCTATCAATATCACACAATCAGAGTAACCTACACCGTCACAGAAAGGAGATAATCTGGAGTAAGTTAAACTATTATGGTTTTTATCACTTTCAAAGGACATAGAATAGAATTATTTATTCACGTAAAAAAAACAACATTATGTACATTTTTGTTACAAGTGCCTTAAAGCCTATGTAGGGTTTAACTAGAAACAGAGTTCTGACCTGTTTCGTAATAGGTAGATAGGTTAGGTACATTAATTGGATATGATGGGATATTACAACACAAGATTGGAATTGGAACCTACTGCTGTTTCCCGGCCAAGTACAATCTGGATTTCATTAAGAGAATAATGAATATGTGTCTTCTAGACCTTCGTGATACACCGTAACTTTCCATCAGGTGAGATAGTGGTCAAACGAAGGTCTAATGATATGAAAAAAATTAGATGCATCTTAGGATGTAGACTCATTACCATTAGACACTTCCACCCAAGTGTCTAATGGCGTAATAACGAGGAAACCCGCTCACGTGTCTTTGTGATGGTGAAATCGGGGCCGCACCTCTCGACACCCTTTAGTCGTTTGCACCGATGTTGTTCCTTTACCGGCATTTACGCCAACATTTTGAGGAACCCATCCAGCATTCGGCAAGCCACCGTCTGCCGCTTGTAACAGTATTGAGAGTGTGTTTATAGCAGGCGTCCATAGTTTCCCCATAGCCCAATTACCCAGTCCATTCACCACAATAACATGGCTTTTTTTGTTATTTTCATTTTCCTTTGCAAAAGTCTCTACACCTGGCGGATATCATCTTCGGGTGTATCATCCTTGGTTGCACAATATGATACACCCGAAGATGATATCCAGGCCTCTGTGCTGTTGGCTTCGGTTCCACGCATGCCTCCCAAAGGACCGGGTCACTATATGGCCCGTGATCATGGCCAAAAAATAACATATAAAACAAAAAAAAAATATTCCGTTGTCTGAATTAAATCTAAGCCGCATTACTCCACTCACTTGGCTAAGCAGGTCGTTCCATAGAACACTGAATACGTTGCTATAGTCTCAGATATTCTGATCGAATAGATGATGTAGAGTCGCCTATCAGTGCGGTGACGCGGTTTGATGCCTGCTTACTCAGCCAGAATAATGTTTAGGCATATACAATTGCTAGATAAGGTATTTTACCTTTATCGAAACCCACCTGTGCCCGTGGCTTCGCCCGCGTAGAGTCCACGATTTTGTGAGTTTAATTTATTTATATTTTTTTGCGGGACGAAACAATCGGATTAATGCTATTATCGCCATGCTTTCTGTACGTCAAACAATCCGTATGTATTGATGGTCTCAGTGTAGGTGTTGAAAATACACAGAAAAAAACAACCATCGACTCTATCGACATTCACGGGCTTTAATTGAGAGGTCAACGCTTACCTTCATGGACGATGAGGTCAAATGCTCCTCCGATTTTGCATGAAAAATCGGAAACTATTCCTTTTCAATCACCTATCAGTGTCAGTAAAGCCAGCCAAGGATCAAGTATCCTCGCGTCAGTGTCGCTACAATCACGTCATTCCGTGAAATGAAATGACGCGTGATGGACATACTCGTACCTCCGGAATCGTCATAGCACCGTCACGCTGTCGCTTTGTGAAAGGTGGCAGGCATTCACGATATCTCGATGGATGGAACCCTGCAGGTTCTATCCATCGAGATTTCTTGAATTGAAGTGCATCTCTCTAAAATTGAACTTCTCACTCATAGATTACTACTAATAAACGAGTTCTCACTGACCTTTGGCGACAATCATGGTCACTATAAAATCACTTTTATCACAAAATATAATCATGATAGTATTCTCACTTCCGTATCCGTTGTTTGGGGATAAAAATTTGCCTAATCGTCCAGTTCATCAGTTTCAGCTTCAGTTTATTTATTATACCATAGGAACATACAGAACACTTGGAATAGAAGAACACATCCAGGTCTAATAGTAGGTAATTTCAGTTCCATCTAGTCAGTACTTTTAGCGTAAAGAAATAATATCTAGTCAATCTAAACTTTGGCCTTCAAAATATTATGTTTGTACTGTGTATTTCATGACTGACTTTATCTGGCGTGGATGAATATCATGTGATTTTTGAAGCTTTTCAGTTCACGTTTCGTTTTATAATTGACTAGCTAGGTTGCCTACGTTTTATCGGGATAAAAATAACCTATATGTTACTCCAAGTCCCAAACTATACTCATACCAAATTTCAGACCAATCAGTTCAGTAGTTTTGGCGTGAAAGACACATCCATACATTGCATGCGCTTTTTCGGGATATACCTACGTATAATGTTATTCTAGGCTAAGAGCTATACAAACGCCTGATTGCAGCCCAATCCTTCCAGTAGGTTTGTTGTGAAGAAGAAATATCCATCCATCCAAACTTTCGTATTTTTATTGTGTGATACCTACCCAATGTAATTTCTTAACTACTACAACAAAATCCTAAGAAACCTTAAAAATGCTGACTCCAGCTAAAACCGAGCCGACAAAAGATACCTAAGAAAAACATCTGCAATCAGTCAATCAGAGTAACCCTGAATCAGCACTAGTAATGAGCCCTTGGGGTCTCTGATTAGGCCCTTTCCATTCCTTGCCCTTTAATTTGCTAGCTCAATCATACTTTCCCGTTTGCTAGACTTGAATTTATTTCTTTTGTTTCTCTGCAGACCTGTATTTAATGGGCATTCAGTGTTTTTCGGAACATATTTAGATCAAATCAATAGCGATTATGAAAAAGAAATACTTATGAACTTATTTATGCTGAGATATGGACCGTTTTCTGACTAAAGTCAACTGTTTTCTTGTATATTTTCCTTTTTTTATACTTTTGCTTGAGTTAATAGTTTAGGCATCAACTCCGCAAACAGTAGCGATGTATTCGACAGCTGTAAAATTACAGATATATGTATACAAACAGATGTCATCTTTTCGCACGTAGGGTACTTTTTATTGTCAACACTTGGTGATAGTAATCCAAATCGAATGTCAATTTTCATTTCAAGCATTCAAGCGTACTCAAGGTACTGCATATGTATTGCTTGAAAATAATAAATGTAAGATGTTTGTTGTTCTATAACTTCATGCCAAATGTGTGGCAACTCGTTGTAAACACAGACACTAAACCAACCTTCTCTGGTTTAGAGTGTCTGAATAGCTATAAGAATAAATTAAGTTTAATTAATAAAGAAAATACAAATAAATCTATCATTTATGAACTAAACGAGCTTTCCTGTTCTGAAGGAAACGAAAACGCAGCAGGTACCTAGTACCTGCTGCTGTAATTTTAAACAACTTTTCTACTGGGCATTTCCTCCCTTTGAGACAAACGCGACTCAAATCATTCGAAACAACTTCAACTCACAATTAAATATACGCTCCACCAATCACAACTCGGCACAAAACACAGAAAAATATATCTTCCTCGCTTTTCTTACAATTAGATCATAAAATGTGGAAATGCTAACGTCGCTAGGTTACCACCATCCATTTTCTTCGGTGTAATAAGCAAGCAATAACGTGGGGGACGTTGGTCACCCTGCAGGACCTACGTTCGACTATAAAATTGTATTTGCTGGTCGCACAGGCAGTTAAAAAGCTGGGTCACTTGGCCAGATTGGTGATTAGTACGTGACGATGATTTAATTCAAACGATATAGGTATAGTAGCATAGTTGACAAAGTTTATCGGAGGTAACGATGCTATGTACCTAGGTACAGTTACTTTTACGGATGTTTTAGGTCAAAGGCCAAAAATTACTTACCATATAAAAACATATTGGATCCTACTATAGAGATTCGCCTAGTTTAGGTTTAGTACTCTTTCTCTGCTTTATGCTACACAAGTCTATATCTCTCTTTCACGAAAAAGGTATGACCGCCGTCTTCCAAGAAATTGAGTTGTAATAGCTACATTGTTATAACAATTATAGTAATTTAAGTACCTGTCTGGACTACCCATGAATTCTTCTATTGTTTTGGTAGAAAGTGACTCAGCTGCCTGTCTTCGTCTACGGCACCATTACCCGCACTAGCGGTTTACGAGGTTCATTCGGAAATTGGCGGGAATCCGGCAATGGCGGCGACAACTATTTTTATTGTTCGTTGTTCGCTGCGTTTTACAGCTGATTTACTGTTTGTTGTTGTTGCTTATTGATTTGTTTGGCACAAACGCGCTAAATTTGATAGATTATTCTGCTTTGTTACATTATCGTCATTATTTGCTTTTCGCATCAATTGCCACAATGTAGTGTGTTTTCATTTAGTACAATAAAAATTACAGTTTCAATAAAAATAACATATCAAATTCATATTCCGAGCAGACTTAGGTGCATCTCACAAAACTAACAAGTGGGTTACGACAAATGAAAAGAAATATACATCTGTAGAGTCTTGGCTCGTTTGAGATGCTGTATGAAAGATAATAGAGATAAAATGCGGAATATATTTGATAGTTTCCACGACTTAGATTTCGATACCTAGTAATAATTTTGACGCATAGCAAATTCTAGAAAGAATCATACCTATACATTATTTTTATATGATCTTATGAACGTTTGCTATATGAACGTTGTTGGAGCAAATGACCAGCTAGGGGTGGGCTTATGATAATTTCCAAATAATAAGAATACCGCGTAAATGTTCCATAGTCCTTATCTATCTCCTGAGCATAATTTCTTTCGGTGAGATCTGCTGTTCTTGTTTTTTCTATCCACTTCGCTCTATCCAACACTATAAAAGTTAAAGTAAAGTAAAAAAACCATTTATTTGACACAAATACAAGTTACAAATATATAAAATGAATCCATAGGCTCCCGGACTAGTTATAAACTGTGTTTCAGGAGCCCGCGGCTTCTCCCATTTTGTAAAAATTGATACATGTTGTGTCGATACAAAGAAAAATATAAATATAGGTACTCAAAATAAAAACATTAACTTTAAAATAAAATAAATAACCTTTCAAAAGATTATAAAAAAATAAAATCTAGAGTCGAAAATTTCTAAGTCTTCGATGTCTTCGTAATCAAACTCTTTCAACCACGTCAGTATGCATTTTTTTAACTCATAAGTTGTTGTATTACTTACTTTATACTTTACTTGTTATGTATTTCGAAACATCGATGTTCCTTTTCGATTACGTTATGGTACATCCAAACATCTAATATCTGTTCTCGCTCCTCACAGAAAACACAGCCAGAAGGTGTATATTGCCATCAAAGACAAACTAAACCGTGAACAAACATGACCACACGTTCAAAGTAAAGGCTCAGACACACTCATCCGTTAATTAAAGACGCCTGCTCCCTGACCTGGATACGGACACGTCTTTAAACTTATAAAGAAGGTTTAAGAAGGCTCTACGTTCAGATTTTGCTCCGGACTTGCCTCGGGCTATCTTATCCTTCGTTATTTTTGCCTTGAACTCTGCTTGCGATTTTCTATAGGTATTTTTTCGGGTTTTATAACAACAGGAGCAAATTTTCAATTCAGAGCGTGTTTAACTTTCATTTTTAGTTGACGACTTTACTTAAAGGTTTAAAAAAAATTCATTAAAATCAGACTCTATAAAGAAAAAAATATTTGGACAAGTCAGTGATATCACCCATTATATTACAAACTACAATGTATATATATATATTTTGTAGTTTGTAAATATTTGGACAAGTCAGTGATATCACCCATTATATTACAAAGTTGTAGTTTGTAATATAATGGGTGATATCACTGACTTACTGACCATTATATTACAAACTACAATATATATATATATGTATATATATGGGTGAAATCACTGACTTGTCCAAATATCGAAAAAAAATTTTTTTTTTTTTACGTCGCATGTTACCTAACCCCTTATTAAATGAAAAAATAAACCTGTGGTGAAAAGTGGTGAGAGGTCTTAGTAGATCTTACCTACTCAGATCATCTTAACTCGTTATCTAAGTAATTAAATAATTAAAAGTAAAAAATATTTATTACAACAAAATAGAAAATAGATATTTACATTAGGTGCACATTCGAAACTATTATTAAAACAAGTTATGTAATACAGAAAAATAAGAGAAAAGCAACTAAATAAATATGTAAATTGCAGACAGCTATAATTACCTATTACTGTACTTGTTTGTTGATTGCTTCACTAGGCTAAGCCTGTATCGAAGAAATCATGAGAGAATTTAAAACATTCGATTATTTCAATTTCAATCATTTATTTCAGACATAGTAGGTAAAACGTTACATACACAGTCCATATCGACACACAATTTTAAAAACACACAATGAAAACATTACAAGACACTTAACACATTAGAATTCAACATGAACCTTCGTCCAGAGCTGCATGAAGGGAGAGGCTGTGTCCAGCCTTCCTGCAATGACCTGCAGGTAACTGTTGGCGCTGCCGCGCACCCTGCGCATCAGCGACGCCGTTCTCTTGCGTAGGATCGCAGCGAATCCGTCGACCCGCGCCTCCGCGAACATGCCTGATGCGCTGCAGAAGTGCGGCAGCCCCATCAGCCACCTGAAGGCATTGTTATATTGGACGCGAAGGGCGTTCCAGGTCTTCTGCGTATGTCTAATCCATAGGCTGCACGTGTAGAAAGACTGGCAGTACGCTCTAAACAGTGTCGTCTTTACCTGCGAACTGCAACGTGCAAACCTACGGGACAACATATTAGCTCGGACCGTTAACGCCCTCCGCTCCCTCTCCATGTCTACATCATCTGCGAGTGCCTCGGTGACCCAGTGGCCCAAGTACTTAAACTCTGACACACACTTCAGCTGTTTGCCGTCGAGTGTAACCGATGGGACTGTGGCGTAAGTTTTAGAACCCGCCCTGAAAGCCATCAGTTCACTCTTGCCCGCATTGTACTTGAGCCCATGGGCCTCCGCATAACACTCGCAGATGCCTACCAGCCTTCTGAGGGTACTGATCGATGGGCTCAGCAGCACCATATCATCAGCGTAGCTGATATTGTTCACGGTGACGCCATCGATTGAACACCCGATCTGGGTGTTGCTGAGCTCACGGATCAGGCGGTCTATGTATAGGCAGAAAAGCCTCGGTGAAGTCCCTCCACCTTGCCTCACGCCGCACTCCTAATATATATAGCCTATATACATCCGATATGATCCTAGCTATGGAAAATTTACTGTGAAAGTGACAGAATAAAAAAATGAGAACAATCAGGTAAGGTAAATCAGGTAATTAATAATCAAATAATCATTTATTTCGTCGATTTCAGGAATAACAAGTCACATTTGTTTTAATTACGTACAGTCACATAATTCAATAATGAAAAATTCAAATAATTCAATTAATAAATGAAATTAATTTTTCAATAAAAATATAAAAGTCAATAAAAAATATAATACCTCCCTAAGCTGAATCGTTTGAGCAGCATTCTTGACATGATTCAGTAGCAAACAAACTTCCAAACTTTCTTCAAATTGATATTATCGGTGGCGTCGAAAGGGTTGAGCTCCCTGTGAGGGGAAGCGTTTAAGGAAATTGGAATAGCTACCGATTGCGACAGCTTGTCTATGACGTGTCTTAGGGGCTTAAATTAAATTCCTCGGTAACGCATGATTTCACGAAGTGACAGAGTTTTGGAGCTAAAATATGGAAGCAAACACACATCTAGAAGGTTCCTATATTTCTCGGTTGACATGTATGTAATCAATGAGTTTCATAACTTAGTAACTACCTATCCTACTAATATTATAAATGTCAAAGTTTGTAAGGATGGATGGATGTATGGATATTTGTTACTCATTCACGCATAAACTACTGAACTGATTAGGCTGTTTGGTATGGGTATAGTTTGGGACCTGGAATAACATATAGTCTGTTTTTTTAACCCGCTAAAATTCGCGAAGGCGCGGGCAGCAGCTAGTGTATAATACTTCATTGCCTGAAATTCTGAATTGATTCTCAATCGGTTTCTGCAATTCCTGTCAATTTAACAAGAGACTCCATTTTAGGTTAAATTTAACTTAAATCATCTCTTCACTTTCTCAAGTGTGATGGTGGTCAGATGCGTAAGTTCGTTCATCCCATCACCGATATTGATAGAACAAACGGGATGTCATTTTAAATCAGCCATTTATTTTCGACGCATGGCATATCACGTTTACAATCATTATGCTGTACTTTGATAAATTCACAGAAAATAATCTCAATGACGACAGCAATCGGTTGTCAATAAAACCAGCATGTATGAAGCAATATGAGGCTCGTGAGAGGTTAAGGCTGGTGTCTCCTTACTGTGCGTAAAGAGTTCAAGTGCAAAGTAAGTCACTAGAGGTTTTATGACGAGTTTCATTGCCTATTTTTACCCGACTACCGAAGGGCGAGGGTTATGATGTAATTATGACGCGATGATAACGCTACAAGAGACGATTGTGTCGGGCCGAAGACACGAATCATGCCGGGTGTTGGGTTTAGGTACATATACCTTCCTAAAGAATTTTGGCCACCGGCTTGTTTCAACGTCTTTTTAACCGATTTCGAAAAAATGAGGAGGTTCTATCTTCGGCTGTATGTAGGTATGTTTTTTTATGTTTGTCTGTCGATTTCTCCTATATTTATGGACAGATTTGGATGATTATTTTGCAGTTGAATAGAGAATCATTCCGAGGTGGTCCTTTATGATAAAGATAAGAGATAAAGATTATTTATTGTCAAAACTGTGAACAAAGACATTTTAAACAATAAGGTGGAAACAACAGTTTGTCCGTTAATTACGTACAATATTTAATTATCCTGGGGGCCTACTCGGAAAAGGAAAATCGAAGTTTCTTTTTCGTGTTCGTGCAAAACCAACTCTTATGTCCATTGCATAAGATTAGCGTTTGCACGAAAAAAGAATCAGAAACTTCGATTTCGTTTTTAAGAGTACGGGCCCAGGACTGCTATTTGTGGCGTCGTATGGGGCAGCCTATGTCCAGTAGTGGACGTGTATGAGCTGATATGATGATGATGATTATGAATATTTAACTTCAATAACTAAGAAATTGACTGAACATTCCAATAATTTTTTTACTTCGAGAATGATCCCGAGGAAGTCCCCTAAAAATTGTATTCCCGAAGGATTAATATTTGTTCTGCAAAAGGAACAATCGGTGAACGTTTATGCCCGACTTTTGCGTAGTCGGGTTTTAGTTTTTAACTATTGTATGTTCATCATCATCATCATCAGCCCATACAAGTCCACTGCTGGACATAGGCCTCCCCCGTACGACGCCACAAATAGCGGTCCTGAGCCGCCTCCGTCCATCGACTCCCTGCGACCGGTACGATGTCGTCGGTCCATCGAGTGGATGGTCTCCCATGTAGGGGGGGATTTGCCATAATCACCACGCTTGGCAGGCGGATTGGTGATCGCAGTGTTGGTGTTTAAAAATACTCAGAAGGAAGCTGCTGCCCTTCCTCTGGTAGGTTCCCTTAGCCGGCTTTTACGACATCCACGGGTTGAGTTGGAGGGATCGATATTCGTACGCCGCGACCCCACGGCTTTATTATATATTGTATGTTACAAGCTTTTACTTAACTTGCAATGTACATATGTACGTAACTGTTTGTTCGGGTGGAATCTTGCAACTCAATTTTAGACCAGTTTTCCTCAACCGATTGAGATGCCATTTGGCATAGGTACTTATTTAAGTTCTACTTATTACTACTACTTATTAAAGTTCGGTGATGTGATAACGCAATGTCATGGTACCATCGAGCTGGTCTGATGACGGAAACCGAAGGTGGCCATCGGAACTTCTAAACGAATAGACTTAACCACGTCGAGTTTGGGTTCGTTTGACTCCCCAAGCACTTTGGTCTTAGAAGATATATAAAAGCTTGTATTTAATATTTTTCTTAAATATTAAATATTAATTGGTCGCTTATTCGAGTTAGTAGGGACTGTATGTTTAAATACGACATAACGATAATGGCGACCTCTGAGGCGCGGCGGGCGAAGGTCCACCTGCAACGCAGGAGGTGGTGGGTTCGATTCCCGCCACGGGATAAATGTTTATACGATCTTCAAATATTTGTTCAGGGTGTTGTGGATGTTTTCTATGTATAGTAAAAAATATCTATCTATATAGTGTATTATATTATGTATATCAGTTATCTAGTACCATAACACAAGCTCTGCTTAGCTTGGGGCTAGATGATGTTGTGGGGATTGTCCAGCATTATTTATTTATTATTTATATATACGTTTTTGACATTAGGGTCTATCTCAAATATCACCCCAAAATGATAATAATAGTCGATGGATGGTGGCGGTTCAGGACCGCTATTTGTGGCGTCGTATGGAGGTCTATGTCCAGCAGTGGACGTGTATGGGCTGATATGATGATGAATGATATTTTAGTGGGCCGTCTCCACAACTCCCAAACCTCAATAGATTAGTAATCGGCGGTTATTCGGACATAATAGAGGATGATAATAAACAGCGGATATTATGAGAGCAGAGATTTATGAGGAAGATGACACCGGTCCATCTCTGAACAATAATATTGGATGTTCTTCCGGCTTCATTGTTCTGTGCCAAACGACCTGTTATATCTAGTTACCTCACCTTCTTACTGAGGTACTGTTTTTAAAAGAGCCTTTGGTCTTTATCTGAACTAATAATCGAATTCGAGTCCCTTCATCATCATCATCATCATTTCAGCCCATACACGTCCACTGCTGAACATAGGCCTCCCCTATACGACGGCACAAATAGCGGTCCTGAGCCGTCTCCATCCATCGACTCCCTGCGACCGCTACGATGTCGTCGTACGAGTCTTACTTTTACACTATTTTTGGTTTGGTGGTTTTGCGGGATAAATACTAAATCCCCTGGGGATAACATTTTATGGGACGACCTAGGAATCATGTTTTGTACAATAGTGAAAGAATTTTCAAAATCGGTCCATAATTGGTGGAAAGATCGCGTAAGAAATATCCAAAAAAATTACATACATATCTATAGTCGAATTGAGAACCTCCTCCTTTTTTGAAGTCGGTTAATTAACTTGCTTCGTGAGGTTTTCTTTCAAAGCGATCAGAAATCAGCTTTTACCCACCTTTGCTCACCACTGAAAAAAGGTAGTCGAAATAATATGGCGTGTTTTAAAAAACGACTTCGAATTCCCTTACTTTTAAACTTATTTTAACGTTTGCGGGATAAATACGAATCCCCTGGGGATAAAAATATTATGGGACCCCTTCGGGATCATTTTCTATACAATAGTGGAAGAATTTTCAAAATCGGTTAAACGGAGATATCGCGTAACATACATACAAAAAAAAAACAGACAAATTGATAACCTCCTTCTTTTGAAGTCGGTTAAAAATTAACTAGTTTACAAAAAACTAAACTACGTTTATACCTTTTATTAAAGAAGTTTGTGATTGTTTTGTTCAGGAAATATATTTTTTTATTACTTTCTTCTGTCTAAGACAGAATTAGAAAAAATACTGCCTAGCAGAACGAAGGTTCGTTTCACCGATTCGGAAAATACTTAATTTTTACCATCGGACATGCATTTCCGGAGATTTACCCATTGCACGAAGTTAAAGCGCATAGTGATGCGACACTAGCGCCACTCTTTATTTTTTCTTGTATTATCGTTATGGAAAAGAATTACCAAAAGTGCTCGACGCCAATGTATATACACAGTATAAACTATTTTTAATACACAGTATAACCACTGTAATAGTTTTGTTTTGTATCGACTAAACATAAAATGGGTTTGGCCACCAAACGCAATAAACCATTTTCTGCTAATACTTCGATACCTCTGTAATAGTTTTGTTTCATTTAGTATTAGCAGAAAATGGTTTATTGCGTTCGTACGCCACCAAAGTTAAACCCCATTTTCTGTTTAATCGAAATACAACAAAATTACTACAGTGGTATTAAAAATAGCTTACTTACAGTAGGTATTATCCATTGACGTCGAGAACTTTTGGTAATTCTTTTCCATAACGATAATACAATATAAAATAAAGGTGGCGCTAGTGTCACATCGCTATGCGCCTTAAGAGAGGTTTATTTCTAAGAGGATTAGTTCGTAAGTTCCCAATTACGAAGTTTTAATTGACATTCCCTTATATTAAAACAAAACAAAGAGGTACTAACAACGTCGTAATAGTCGGAACAAAATAGATTAAAAACCTTTTAAGGGATATCGAAGGCCCCCAACAATTTATCCAGTATCTAAATCATTTAAGCAACAACGCTATGGCGGTCAAAGGGTTAACTAGTTAAATTTTCAAAGGAAGTAAATTATAGAATCTATGTAGTTTATTATTTACTAGTTTATGTCCGAGGCTTCGCACGCATTCTTTCCTATGGAAACGTTTAAAGGTTTTATTGTCCCATGGGAACTAATTTATGGGAAAAATGACAGCCATTGTGTTACAGGTTGACAACAACAAATACGCAAAATCTCAGCCCGATCGTTTCAGTAGTTATATTTTTATTTATAGACCAACAGTCATAATGTTTACTAATAGTTTCTTACACTTAAACAGGGGGCCTACTCTACAAACCAAAAAGCGAAGTTTCTTTTTCGTTTTCGTGCAAATCGTACTCTATGTGCCTTCGTTTTTACTTTCAAACGAAATAAGTATACCACGAATGAAATATTTTGACAATCGACGTCGTAATTGGTACTCCGGCAGCACTAAAAACGAAACGTTTTATAGAATATGACAGCGAAACTTGTGACAAAACGTTGCTTACAGCTCTTTCAAAATATGTTAGGAACACAATTACGCAATTATCTGTATCAAATGTATTTACATTACCAAGAAAAATTTAAATGCTTACTTAATGCAACTTATGTGTCTTTTTCACGCCAAAGTTTATCGTGAACAATATAAGTTGAAGAAGTAACATACATCTATCCATCTAAACTTTCGCATTTATAATATTAGTGTTGTATTGTGAATTTTATATAGCCACGACTTCGTTCACATGATAAATAAAGTAAAGAATGTCACAAAAAGAGTGCACTTTTTAAATCTGGTATAATTTGTTTTTGTACATGTTCCTACTCTGAAATTTGACAGCAGTCACCTATGATTATTCCGATTAATAAAAATGAACGTTACACAAAAGAAGAACGTGTTACTGTTGTGAAATCTTATTACAAAAATGGAGAAAGTTATGCTGAGATCGCCCGTAAACTCGCAAATTAAGGTATTCGTGTAACCTCAACTGGATGGCTTGGATCTGGATGACATATGGTTTCAACAGAACGCCACCTACCACATCGCCCATGAAACAATCAATTTATTACAACAACAATTTCAAAACCAATCATCTAAAGATATTCAGATGTCAGCCGGCCGCCAAGATCGTGTGATTTCTTTCTTTAAGAAAACCTACATTCGAACCCAGAACCTACTCTTTTTTCAAAGTCGGTTAAAAAGATATTTCATATTATTGTGGTAAAGATAAGTCGTCGCCTTAAGTGGTATCCGACCTTTAAAATGCATGTACCTAACGTTTACATAATGCAAAGTAATGAATATTGTATTAAATAATGAATAATTAAAGTAACCTTGCACGACCGACTGAGAAAAATATCAACAATGAATACCTACATAACTTCTTCCGACTTCACCATTAGGCCGGGTCCTGGAGGTCTACTCGTAAAAACGAAAATCGATTCCTGATTCGTTGTTGCGAAAACGTTATCTTAGGTAGGTGAAATAAGAGTAGGTTTTGCTTGAAACCGAAAAAGAAACTTCGATTTTTATTTTCTGAGTAGACCCCCTGACTGGTGTTACGTGGCGTATTGTACCATTCGCAGCGAGTATGATACGTTGCGCCGTGTGCTAAAATCCGTCTCGGTGCTCGTTGCGAGCGCCTTTCTGATTGAGAGAGAGAGAGAGAGGAGAGAGAGTAGATAATTTAGGCTACGTACAAAATTTCTGTTTTCTTCGATTAGATTAAGACCATCACAGACGTAGCTATAATATTTAGTAATATACCTACCGTGCTATAAAGCAAGCAATACAAGCAATTAAGTATTAACGGCTTCTAAGAATGAAGTCCCAGTGTTTTTCGAATTCTACGTCACATGACCTCGTAGCGTAATTGGTAGCGCATCCCGTACTGAGGGAGGATTACGGGTTCAAGTCCCATCGAACTCGAAAAAATTCAGGGGCAATACCAATAACAATACCTTGAGCGATGATAAGAGCTAATAGATAAATTAGAATTTTCATAATATAATTTCATTCACGTATACATTTTGTTTATGGTTTCGAGGTAATGTTATGAGATCTTCAGAGTTGTTATGGGTTTCACGTTCAAGAGCATAGGTTTTCATAAGATAAAAGAATAGCTGAGAATAACATTTATTGGAAAAAAAAACAACTTCTAACGAATACATAATTGTTCCAAACTAGAATAAGCCTTGTGAATGAGAAATCAAATAGGGAAACGTCCGACACTCCAAAAATCAGACGCCCTATGTGGCGTAGCGGGCAAAGTTCCGTCTGCGATTCAGAAGATTTCTTCCTCGGGACAAATATTTGTAAAGAATCAGAATCAAAATGTGGATTTTCAAGAATTATTTATTTATAAATATTCCCAGCTAGTTAGGTTATTATAAATTAGGTTTTTATTATACGCTTATTATAAATGTGTGAACAGCTTTTTTTATTTGACAAATTTATTCAATACAATCATGCAAATTCAGAGTCATAAGCTTTTAACACAATGTTTTCAGCTGTAAAGCTGTTAAAATTATGAAAATTTACATTTTTGGCGGCAATGCGACGGTCCCGCTGATTGGTCCTTTTGAAAGGTAAATACACGTGATGATTTCAATTGCTATGCCTGCGTTTATTTTTTGCTTGATTGGGAACAGTTTTATTTTATGAATCCAGGTGTGACGGATGGTTTGGCAACGATTTGAAATGAAATGAAATAGTTTATTTGACACGTCATATTACAATTGATAAAAATCACGAAATTGTTGCAGACCTTAAGATTTACAGAGTAGATAGGTACCTAGTAACTTCCGGACCCTGCTTGGGTCTTGATTACAGATTTCAATAACTTTATTTCTTTAGACTTACAAAATAAGCACTTAGACAAGTCTAATTTTATACTATAAACAGCTATAAATACATATATGTAATTATTAACAAGAACAAATTACACATCCCAGCATATAGATTACGAAAGGTAGGGAAATCATTTATGGGCAATTGCGTGCGCTTCTATAATAAGCTTCCATCTGAAGCAACTGAACTCCCTATTCGTAAATTTAAACAGTACATTAAACAAAATCTTATCAGGAAGGCCTTTTACTCCATAGATGATTACATCAATGATGTTAATGCTTGGCCAGGTGTCGCTCCGTTCCGCACTGTCAGTAGTATGTAAGAAATTCAATGTTCTGTTTAGCTTTAAAGAAATATTGACATGTATCTAAATTGCATTAAATTTATATTTAGATAGGCAAAATAAACATGTATTAGACACATAAGTGATATTATAATGTGCTAGTGGTTTCTTTTTCACTTCTTCCACTAGTGGACAAAAAATTGAAGTGAAGAGAATATCAATAACACCTTATTTCTTATTTGATAATAATAACTATGTTTATAGTATACAATTTGACTTGTCTAAGTGCTTATTTTGTAAGCCTAAAGAAATAAAGTTATTGATTTTGATTCTATCAAATAAGAAATAAGGTGTTATTTTCTCTTCGCTTCAATTTTTTGTACACTGGTGGAAGAAGAACGATCACTTCATGTCGGTGACAAAATGCCTGCACTTCATTTCTACCTACATTTTATATCAAAATGTGACTTTTTTATAGTACTTTTTACAAAAACCATAAACCGACTCCGAGTTTCTTTATATCTTCACTGTTCTATTAATTTTGTAGGGCAAATAAGAATCCTTCATTACCAGACCATTTTTTCACGACTATTTTATATAGTTTTTTTTATAGAAAAACGACAGAGAAATGTTTATAAAAAACTTACATCGGCTGTATGTAAGTTGTTTATGTACATTCTCATATAACCAGCATAGAACCTCCTCCTTTTTTCATATTCAGTTAAAAATACGTTTGTATCACATTGTCAAAATTCATGTCGTAAAATTTTATCCCTAATTAGGTAAATTGTTGCGTTCGTTATAATTCGACTTACCGTGTCAAAGCCTCTACATTTAACTTTTCAATTAAGCCCAGTGGTAGGTATAATTAGCTCAAAACACGTACCCTCAGATAAATCTCAATTCCGCACCGAAAGTGTCCATTACCATCCAGGTGGGCGCTATTGATCTGCACCGGATGCTGAGCGATGAGCCATTGTTGCAGCTTCCTGTGCCGGTACTGGTAACATTTTATCTAATCTGTGACGGTAATTTCAAGGCTGGTAGATATCTGTATACATATTAAACTTACTTTTTTAGATAATTAGCATCCGTTGTAAACAATTTTTAATGGCTTTAATTAGTAAAAAAGGAGTGAGTGCGGAGATGACAACTGATAAAAGCGAGTGGAAGAAGAAAACCAGGGGGCCAATTCTGCGTATCACGTGATACTTTATCGAGTGATACTTATTATCTAGGAATAAAAAAATCATGAGATAAATATCGAGTACCGCTAAAACCGCATTCTAGTGCGACTTTTCGAAAAACTCATCAAAGAAAAACCCTTGATAATTATCGAATTGCAGATTTTGACAATCATCATCATCATCATCGTCATATCCCTTATTTTTACATTGCTTTTCAGTATTACAGGCGAAATAATAATCCCTCGGGAATATTTTTTTTTTACGAGACCACCTTGGCGTCTGTCTCTATACAAAAACAATAAAAAACCAAATCGGTCCCTAATTTAACGAATATACATTCAGCCGAACATAAAAACTTTTCCTTTTCCCGAAGTCGGTTAAAAAAGTAACAGCACGTTGACTCACATTTTTACATTCTATGTTGGGTGTACACGATAATATTACAAATAGGAAAGATTTGATTGTTTGTTTGCATTGAATACGCTCCGAAACTACTGAACCGATTTGTAAAATTATTTCACTGTTGGGAAGCTAAACTATCCCCGGGTGACTTAAGCTTATTATATTTTCAAAATATTAAGGAATCTTGAAATTTTTGTCAAATACCCGTGCGAAGCCGGGGCGGTCCGCTAGTACCTGATAAAGTGGCCAGGAAAGTAAAGGTAAGAGATAGCTGAAATTACGGTGCTATAAACTGCAGACTAATGTCTTCAGGTCATGCTACCGCTGTACAGAAGCTCTGGGTCTAAGTGCAGACAAAATGCACGAAAACTTGATTTTGCTTCATGTGTCGATTTATCTCTTTCACAAATATTAAAAAGTAGATTCAATTAAAGAGATCCGATTAAAAATTAATATAAAAACATTCGAGTTGATAATTCAGCCAGTGTCTTTGGGACGCTTCCGACTGGTATTGTATTGATATGGTACAGTTGAGTTACCGGTACCATTGTTTATAACAGTCTGCAGTTACCTCAAGTGTTTCAATTATAAATACTAGTTCTAATTTCTTTTCTATTAATTTATTGTAATTTTCTTTGTTTTCTAGAATTTAATATTTTGCGAATACAAATACAACATAATATGTTATTTTGAGAAAAAGTAATATTTTGAGATCTTCTGGGTGGCACAGCAAAATATGTATATATGTATAGCTGTTTATAGTTTTAAATTTGACGTGTCTAAGTGTTTATTTTGTAAGCCTAAAGAAATAAAGTTATTGAAAACTGAAAATCAACAAATCGTATTCGTTCTAACAAAAAGAAAAATGTGAAGTCCTTGATCCATTTGAGGTTCTGTACGCGCATTCTTCAGACATTCTCAGACGATGAACTCCAAATTCCTGAAAATAGACGAATAAGTTACCGCTCGCTTTGATGCGTTTCGTTCGTCCAATAAAGTGTAACAATAACTAAGTAACGTTTCATATCGAACTGTAGTTTCGCCTGCACTCAGACCACAGCCTGTTCGTGACTGTAGGTCATATTGCCATCCAACTCGACGTTCAATGAGCCACTGTCGCGTGGCGTGAGCCAATCACAGCTAATTAGCTGTCTCGGTTCCAGCTGGTATTGACTGCGATATTAATGTACAGATTGGCTCTATGGACACCCATGGATGATATAAAGCATTTACTAAGTTCGGTCCAGCTTTATGGACGTATCGAATAGTATGCCGTTACCAGTATTGGCTTGCTTGCATCCATAGTGCGTAATTTGTGTAACTTCCTGACTTAAAAAACTTTTTATTTATCTGCAATACAACTGTTCAGTCTAAGTAAAATTTTCTATTTTACTTAGACTGAGTCTTTATACGTAATACCGGATCTAGTTTTTATTATTTTAAGGGTGAGTGATATTTATTGACAAAGAAAATAACAATCAAATAATATATACAAATTAAACTTGTATTTACTTTTAATTGAAAGCGTGGAGAACATCCACTCGATGGACCGACGACATCGTAGGGGTCGCAGTGACTCGATGGATGGAGGCAGCTCAGGACTGCTATTTGTGGCGTCGTATGGGGGAGGCCTATGTGCAGCAGTGCACGTGTATGGACTGATATGATGATGATAACAATTGAATAATTGAGCTAACTGCAGACTGTTGCAATGGGAGAGTGAAATAATAAAATTGCACGTCATCTGAAATAATTTGGACCGCAAGAAGTTGCATCGCGCGAGCTCCAGTGAACATTCAATATAAATCAATATTTCTAGAAGATCTTCGGCCCACTCGTCGATTGTTTTAAAATTCAGCTTGATTTTTTTACAGTTGCCACCCAAATATTATTGAGAGTTATTGAAAGGCTGTGTATTAAGGAAAGGTGTTGTTAAAACAGTAATGGAGCATGTTAAAATTCAAGAGTAAAGTTACCTTTCTAATAAAGTATCCTACAAAACAGAACGTAAAACACAAAATGTGTTCAAACAGGCATAATTGCAAAGTTTTCGGAAAGTATCAAAGGGTGAAGAGTGGCCAAGGGGAAACTTCGAGCCACTTTTATTGAGAAAGTTTCGCTTTTCAACTTTTTTTACAGTTGACTCTCTTTTACGGCTTTATTTGTTGTTAGACATTTTCATTTAAAAAGCCTGTGTTGACAAGGTGTAGCCATAATTTTACAATGAAAAACTATTTAGTAACAATTCCGCGTATAACCTTCTCTGATAGTATTAATCAAAGTAAGTCGTCTACTAGTTTCGTCTCTCCACGAGACATCTTCAGGACACCACAATACTCGATCTTGACATTGAGATTGGTCACCACAGCAACACCGACAGAGTCCAGCCAGTAACGTTGCCTACCAAGTGTTAGTGCGAGGAACTCGGGGAGGCAATCTCAATGTCAAGATCGAGTATTGTGGTGTCCTCAAGATGTCTCGTGGAGAAACGAAACTAGTAGACGACTTACTTTGATTAATGCTATCAGAGAAGGTTATAAGCGGAATTGTTACTAAATAAATTTTCATTCTATTATAATATTATGCAGAGGATGTTCGCAAAGTGACGCCTGAATCTATTATGTAAGGTGGAGCCATCACTTTTGGTATAATTTTTTATTGTCTACTGCTGGAGAGTCCTCGCACAAGAGCTAGTCCGTCACCTTTACCTAAATAGGTAGGAAGTGAAACCAAATACATTATTGATGATGATGACTAATTAAAAATATGCACACTAATTTTGTTTTTATAAGCAGCCAGTATTTTTTTCTCCTCAGTCTTCCTCTCGTCGCTCGCAAGCCGGAGGAAAAAGCTCTCGAGCACTTCTCAAAAATTACGACAGGCAATCCTTGCAGAAATTCTTACGAATCTATAGGACCCACGCGTGTAATAATTTTTACCTGTATGTCTACAAGGCTCAATATCCAACCACCTCAAGCCACACAGCTTTCAATGCCTTTGTTATAGGCACCTAGGGAGATAAACAGGAGAACAAAGCAATTACAACCGTAAATCCAATCAATTGGCGCGATGCCAGCGCCTATTGGCAACCAGCTGTTGTGCTGGCTATCTGTACAAGATGCATGGCATCCTTCCTTGTTGAAGATAGGCTGGTAATTGATAAACATGTCAAGGCTATAAACTGCAGAGCAGAGAGCTAGTCACCTCCTATGTGGAAATGTAAGTGCGCGTCCTTACGAAATATGCACGCTCGCAGTCATTCATTTCGTATTTTCCCTAAGTTGCTAATATTTGTTTATCTACGTGTTTCCTAGCTTAGATCAAATCTATCTATCTTAGCTTTTAGATCAAAATGAATAACTTTTTTCTAGTTACTTAAAAACAAATAACAGTACGTTATGGGTAAAGTGTTCAAAAATTGTTGACTGTGATTGCATCATAAAGGATTTGAATTCTGTTATTCTTTATTATACACAGTAATACATTGTATCAATTTATCGAATAAGATTATGTACATAGGCGAGCTGAACCCTCAAAAAGAGTTTTCAATGATTCCAATATACTGGAGACATAATAAAAAGCTCCAACTTACCCCCGTTATGATAAGATTACATAAACCTACATAGGTACATAATTTATATCTCCAATAAGAAGGTTTCACTGTGACATCTACAACCAATTTGGAGAAAAAACGACACTTATAAGCCTATAAATGATGGCCCGCCCGCCCTTGGCTGGACTCCTTGGGCGGGCGGAAAATAACCCAATTTCTATAACTCAGTATCGCTTTTATAGACTTTTGTGTCTTGTATAAAATATTGAATAAATATTTACTTAGTTGCTAAATATTGTACAGAAAAATAACCCTTTTCTTAGTAACCACTTAGCGAAGTTATATAGCATACTAATATTATAAATGCGAGAGTTTCGATGTTTGAATGTATGTTTTTTACATCTACACGCCAAAATTATGGAACAGATGGGACTGGCTGAAATTTTGCAAACAATTAATTCTAGGCCTGTAATCAAACTAAGCATACTTTTTATCCCATATGTACTAATTAATGGGATTAAAAAGTAGCCTATGTTTGGGATATAAATCTATGGGAGCTGTCCCATGGTATAGAAATCACCTTTAAATGTTTCAATAGGAACAACACTTGCGAACCCGCAGGCAAAAACTATGCTACCAATATTATAAATTTCAAAGTTGTAAGAATGGATGGATGTCCATACATCCACCAAATACATCCATATGTATTTTCCTCTTTCACGCAAAAACTACTGAACTGATTGAGCTGAAATTTGGTATGGGTATAGTTTGGGACCTGGAATAACATATAGGTTACTTTTTATCCCGATAAAACGCGGGCGAAGGTACGAACAGCAGCTAGTAAAAATATAAACAAATAAAATGGATTCCTCGTTAGAATTAATAACCGCTGCTGAGTAAAGGTTCTCGGGTGGTTTTGGAAAAACTTCCGAATGGATATGAGTGATTCATATGAGAATAGTATGAGTTGAATATATTCAAATAAGTATTTAATTTACGTTGTCGAGTATCCTAGTCGTATAGTCGCTGTCAAAAAAAGTTAAATTTTCTCAAGTATTAACGTGAAACGTCTCATCATATCAGCCCATACACGTCCACTGCTGGACATAGGCCTCCTCCATACGCCACAAATAGCGGTCCTGAGCAGCCTCCATCCATCGACTCCCTGCGACCGCTACGTTGTCGTCGGTCCATCATCGATTGGACGGTGTCCCATGTAGGGAGGGTTTGGCCATATTCACCACGGCGGCAGGCTGATTGGTGATCGCAGTGTTGGTGTTGTAAAATACTCAGAAGGAAGCTGCTGCCCTTCCTCTGGTAGTTTCCCTTAGTCGGCTCTTACGACATCCACGGGTTGAGTTGGAGGGGTCAAAATTCGTACGCCGCGGCCACTCGGCCAACGTGAAACGTCTACCTGAATATTATTGAGAAAAATTACAACTGCACATATTCCGATATGGAAAACCACAAAAGATAAAATAAATAAATACCGAGGTTTTCATCGCTCTTTGTTAACAATTACGTTTTATATAACCTGCCTGACACGTGTACAATGTGTACATGATGCAATAGCCTTCCTCATAGTTGTGTTGTGCGCAGGGTTGGCAGACAACCGACTTCACTCAGAGATGTACAAAGGCCATAAAAGGCCTTTGTACATCTCTGAGTGAAGCTTTTTAACCGACTTCGTAAAAAGGAGTAGGTTAGTGTGTTAGGCTGTTTGTATGTCTTTTTTGTGTATTTTTGCTGATTTCTCTTCCAATGATTTTAATGATTCTTATGGTTTGTATAGAGAATGGACCCATTAAAGGAATTACTATTTGTCCCACAAATTAGAAAAACAATCCATATATACTATAAAAGCGAAGTAACTCTGTTTGTCTGTCTGTTGCCTTTTCACTAAACGGCTGAACGGATGTTAATGAAATTTGGTAGGGAGGTAAACAATAGATCGGGGACCAACATAGGCTACTTGAAAAGCGCGTGCAAAACCGCGGCCTGAAAGAATTCGTAGAAGATTTTAAGTGTTTTAAAAAACTTTGATTTATAGACGAGCAAAATTCAGATAAAAAATAGGTACAATATTCGCAAAGTCGTAAAAGATAAAATTTGCAAGATTTCCTTGGCCGAAGGTCTTCCTATTCTTTATACTCTTTCAAAAATTACAATTGCGCGTAATTATAGAGTTTGCCAACGATTTTTAGCTGTGCAATAATTTTATACAGGGTTATTAAAAATACTAACAAAAAATATAAAAGTTTGCGGTGTTTATAAATAAGATGTAGGTGTAGGTAAGACGAAGGGCAGCAGCTTCCTTCTGAGTATTTTTCAACACCAACACTGCGATCACCAATCCGCCTGCCCAGCGTGGTGATTATGACAAAACCCCCCCTACATGGGAGACCATCCACTCGATGGACCCACGACATCGTAGCGGGCGCAGGGAGTCGATGGATGGAGGCGATGGAGCGATGGGGGAGGCCTATGTCCATCTGTGGACGTGTATGGGCTGATATGATTAGGTGTAGGTATTTAACCAACATACTTAGTACGTTGATTTTTAATCTAGATATCTAGACAGATAGAAAATTGCACACTTTAGAAAATAATTTACAAATAATTTCGTACAAAATATGTGACAATTGGCGGTCTTATCGCTCACGAGCGATCTCTACTAGACAACCTTGGATTGATAAGATCGTTGAATTGAACACGGGATCTGTGTGCATTGTTATAATAAGCTAATACAGATTACAAAAATATAATATTTAAGAAATCTTACATAAATACATATTTACTAACTTAAAATAATATTGCAGAGAAAATTTATAATAATAATAAGTGTCTTCGTGATGGTGAAATCGGGGCCGCACCTCTCGACACCCCTTAGCCGTTTGCACCGATGTTGTTCCTTTACCGGCATTTACGCCAACATTTGGAGGAACCCATCCAGCATTCGGCAAGCCACCGTCTGCCGCTTGTAACAGTATTGAGAGTACGTTTATGGCAGGCGTCCATAGTTTCCCCCATAGCCCAATTACCCAGTCCATCCACCACAATAACATGGCTTTTTTTGTAATTTTCATTTTCCTTTGCAATAGTCTCTACACCTGGCGGATATCATCTTCGGGTGTATCATATTGTGCAACTAAGGATGATACCCGCTATGTGTAGCTCTCGCCTTTAGATTAATTCTCATAAAGGGCCTCTGTGCTGTTGGCTTCGGCTCCACGCATGCCTCCCAAAGGACCGGGTCACTATATGGCCCGTGATCATGGAAATGAGAAACAGAATAATAATAACACGATTGAGCCTAGATTCTCGGCCGGTTCTATACTGTAGTATTTTTCACTGTTTAATAAGATCTTATTGTATTTTCTATACCTAGTAAAAAAATATTTTATAACGAGATTTTAAATAATAGTGAAGTGTTTAATAAATAACATGTGTTTTGTAAAGACAACGCATTCGTCAATAACTTTACAAATGACTTAGTGCGTTATCTATCATACGACCATTCCAATAAGGAAGCCCTAGGCATTTGCAGTTTTTGCGCTTCCATGCAAACAAGTATGGAGATGTGGACTCCATGTCGAACCATGAATATTGATGTCATCAATCACTCGCTTTGTTTACCCGAGGGCCAAGGGCCTTGCTACTGCGATATCAAATGTATTACCTTGTAACTCGGTTTCTAATACCATAACACTATAGTTCAAGAAGAAGGCATAGTTCAATTATTTATTTGTGATACACAGGTACAGGGATGTTGACATAAAATCGAAACGGAATGTGGGAAGACCTCCAACTCGATGGACCGACGACATCGTAGCGGTCGCAGAGAGTCTTTGGGTGGAGGCAGCTCAGGACGGCTATTCATGGCGTCGTTTGGGGGAAGCTGATGATGATGACGTAAAATTAAGAGCTCTATGATCTGTCATGCTTAATGTTCGATTAAAAGACAGGGTAAAACTGGAAACACTAAGAAACCAAACAAAAATAAAAGATGTAACATACCACATAAGAAAACTAAAATGGAGATGGGCAGGACATAAGATGAGGAATAAGAAAAAAAAATGGGCTAAGGACGTAACAGAATGGTGTACAAGACAAAACAAAAGAAGGAAAGGGAGACAACGTCTTAGATGCGAGGAGGATATCCAAACACTAGCTGGATTACTTGGAGAAGGATATCCCATAACAGGAGGGAATGGCAAGCTTTAGGGGAGGCCTATGCGTGAACGCAAGACAATACCGGTGTCAAATAATTACACATAGTTGTTATTTTCATATGATTGATTAAGTAGGATTGTTAAATAAAGGCTATTATTATTATTATGATCTGCCATTAGGCGTACAAATTGTACATAATATAGTTATAGAACAAAATCTAAAATAATAATAGCTTATAAAGGAAGGATCAGTCTATTCGTGCTAGTTTCCTTTGAAATTTACTGCATCGGATTTTGGTGGAAAATGCTATAATATGCTTTCTTTTCCGCAGGTGTTGAACAATCTTCGGCTGTGGATCATTAAGTCAATATTGTAAGTGTTTGTTGATTAATTGCGTAAAATGTGCGTAGCCGAACACGCACATTATGTATTTCATATGTACATATAGCAATATAATATACATAAAAACAGTAAAGATCATTGCATATTATCCCGTGGGAAAGCGTGTAAATGGTAAATATGATAAATGGATTTCCTAGGGATTCTTAGTTCTTTACTATCTAAGTAAATCTGTTCCTTTTTTTTCTCAGATCGATGGTTCTTTATTATTATTTTCATTCGAAGTAATCAAAAACTACTGTAGACATCATTTACTTCCATTATAACTAATTGAAGTACTTTCCGTACGAACCATGTACTTTGTTCTGAAATGAAAATTGTTCCAAAATGGAAATTATAGACACCCGTAGGTAATAATAACTGTCTAAAATAACTAATATACTACGTCTACAAATACATAAACTGATGGAACGCTCAGGAAAAGGGTTAGTATATATAGTTCAGGTTCAGATATAGTTTTTAGTTATTCTCCTTGATCCAAGAAAACAAGGTCTGCTCTTCCGTGAGTGGCTCAAGGTGACGTCATTGTCCGCTTGCCACTTTATTTCAACAAAATGTAGAAGCTGGGAAACAAATATAATATCAAATATCAAAGTGCTTTATTTCCTTTAGACCTTACAGGACTCTTGGACACGTCATAAAATTAAAATTACATAAGTAAAACAGGGAAATAAAGTGATCACTTTGATTTTTTGTTCACTTCAATCTTTTTAAGGTAAAGTAAAGAAGCGAACAAGAAACCTTTACCTTGTTAGGTTGTTAGTTTTCGAGTTGAAGCAAAAGTCGTCCCATGCTTTTTTATCCTCTAGAGATAATCTGATATTTTGTAATAAGCCTTTTTACAAAGGATATGTTTGATAGTTTGTTTGAATTTATTTATTGATAATTTTTGCAACTCACACGGAGTTTTGTTGTAGAAGCTTATACATTGCCCTTTAAACGATACACTAATCTTGTGCAGCCGAGTTTTGGGCAAAGCGAGTTTGTTCTTATTTCTAGTATTTACATTATGTATGTCGCAATTTTTAGGGAATCGATTGATATTTCTATGAGTGTACAATAAGTTTTCATAAATATATTGATATGGTACGGTCATTATATTTATTTCTTTGAATTTATCACGCAGGGATTCTCAAGTTCCCCCACAGTAATATACCATAAGACATAATACTATGGAAGTAGCTGAAATAGACAAGTCTAGAAGTATCAACGTCTGTAAGATGACGGATTTTTTTGACTGCATATGCTGCAGAACTATTCTCTTCGATAGTTTATCTATGTGTGGGCCCCATTGAAGTTTACTGTCTAAAGTTATTCCTATGAATACGGTTCTGTCTACAATGTCTAAAGTTTCTCCTTTTACGTTTATATCAGCCTTTACTTGTTTTACATTTGGTAGAATAAATCTAATACATTTAGTTTTGTTTTCGTTAAGTAAAAGATTATTGACACTAAACCAATGGACTATTTTTGATATTGCATTGTTTACATCGTTATAACTTGTGTTTTGTCTAATCATCTTGAAAATTAAAGAAGTATCATCAGCAAACAATACAATCTCGTGATTATTTTTTACGAGATCAGGCAGGTCGTTAATATAAACCAAAAATAGGAAAGGACCGAGGATAGATCCCTGCGGTACACCCATTGTAACTACAGATCCCGAAGACCGTTTCCCATTAATGTCAACTCTTTGTATCCTGTCACTCAACTAAGAAGTAAGAAGATCCAAAGAGGTGTCATTTATTCCATAGTGATGTAGTTTCCTGATTAATGTTCCATGGTGTACACAATCGAATGCTTTTGACAAGTCGCAAAAAACACCTAAAGCATCTTGCGACTTCTCCCAAGCATCAAAAATATGCGATACTAACTCTACACCGGCATCAGTAGTTGACCTGCCGCGAGTAAACCCGAATTGCTTACGATGTAGCAGGTCATTGCCATTGAAATGCCTAAGCAATTGATGTAAAATAAGTTTTTCAAAAACTTTGCTGAATGTAGGCAGTACTGATATCGGTCTAAAGTTAGTGGGGTCAGACCTACTACCCGATTTAAATAGTGGGATTATCTTACTATGTTTCATCAGATCAGGAAAAAAGCCACAATCAATAGATTCATTGAAAATAAAAGCTAGATCTGGTGCAATAGTATCAATCAATGGTTTTATAATTTTAACGGAAATGCCCCAGAGATGCAGATGCTGCAGTTTTCTTTATATTTAAAAGTTTAAATGCTTTTTCAATATCTTTTTCATCGACATGATGGAAGTTAAATATATTTTCGCATGCAGGTACATTTTTATAATTAAAGATTATTTATCGGGTATTTATCGCGTACCTTTTGTTATATTTTCCCCTAATCTTTAATTATGTCAACAAATCGCGAGAGTTTAAAAAGTCAGGTACATTTTCTTTTAGTAAAGACTCAGCGATTAATTGAGAAGAGTTCAGATACTTTGTAGTAGAGATTGGAATGTCAGTAAAAAAGTTTTCAAATGCTTGGGCTACTTCAACGTCATTTTTGACGGAGCAATCTTTAAATTGTAATCATTAATGTAGATACTGACCTTTCCAGTCTCACTGTTTATTATTTTCCACGTTGATTTTATTACATTTTCACTGTTTCTAATTTTTGAGCTAATATAATTTGATTTTGCTACTTGAAAAACTTTTCTAAATATTTTTGAGTAATTTTTTACTTTGTCTTTGAACTCCAGGCTAAAATTGTATTGTTTTTCACTATACAGTTCATACAATTTTTGTCTACTCTTATGTATACCCACTGTTGCCCACTCACTAAAGTTAAGTTTTTCTGAGACCATGGTCGATTTGGATGTGAATATAGAATTGAATGCATTGGTGAATTTGGTAAAAAAACTGCAATAGGAGTCATTTGGGTTGTTATGAGAGTAATTAGGTGATGGTACAATCCCAATCCAATTTAAACCGTTCAAATCGACTTTTGGTCACAGGTATGTATGTTATTCTCTTTTTACAGTTATTATTTTTTACCTGAATTTCTAATTTAATTAGTTGACCTAAGTGATCTGATTTTAAATTGCTTATTACATTTTTACTAATAATTTTATTATTTTGGCAAACAAATATATTATCTATACATTTTGCTGAGGTTTCAGTTATTCTAGTAGGTTCCATAAATAATGGCCTTAAATTATAAGAATTAAATAAATTAGTTAATCTACTACTAAGGGAGTACATTTCTAAGAGATCAATATTAAAGTCTCCACATACCATGAGGTTTTTATTTGATTTGTATATTTTAAATAAGATATCATCCATATTTTTTTCAAATACTTCAAAAGAAGCTGATGGTGGGCTATATACGCTTACTACAATACTTTGCTCCAACTCTACACATGCTACTTCAATGTGGCCTTCAACGGATAAGCATATTATGTCCTTACGTTCTTTCAATTTTATGAGTTTATTTAGTATTATTAAAGAGCCTCCACGAATAGCATGTGATCTGCAAAAAGAACTACCAACCTGGTGGTTACTGAAGTTAAACATGAGCTCATAGCTTTTCAGCCAGTGTTCTGTTAAACAGATGATGTCAATATCAAATGAGTTCATGTACAATTCCAATTCTAATAATTTACTTTTCAATCCTTGAATATTCTGGTGCACCAAGTTAGTAAACTTTGCATTTATTTTACAATCTTGTTTTCTTAGTTTTTTCTTGTGATTAATATTATCTGACTGTTTGGGGCTAGAGACTTCCTCTATTGTCGTTATTTCTAATTTAAATGACTTGGAATAACTTCCAATGTCTTGTTTTTTAAAATAGTACTCTGCTCAAAAGAAGCAGTTTGTTTAGCCAAATTTATGGCTGATATGTTAAAAAAATAGGATAGCGAAATTGCTATCTGTCTTTTGTAAAAATTACATAGGTAATAATTACCTCGAGTCAAATAGTATTAATAATGTGAAAAGGGTCAATTGAAAAATCTATAAAAAATTACAATCGTCAATTATGTTTGTTAAATCAGTCAAAACAGCGTTAGTTAAACACCATCAGATTCAATGTGATAAATAATTGGTAAATACAAAACCACATAGTTTTATCAGATTCATATAGGAGCTCGGGGAGTTACGATTTTACGTCACTGGTATCACCAGGAAATAGATTCGTCTTCTCATTCGCCGATGGCGTCGATGACGTAGCCTTGAGCCACCCACGTGACCATCGTGTCTCGGAAGAGCATACCTTGTTTTCTTATACCATGTTATTCCCAACTTCTCACGAGAGACATGCTCATTCTTAACCTCTCACGAAAAGTAATCCCAACGTCTCACGAAAGTCAGAGCATCGTGATTTATAATCTACATATTATCTAAATATACCTATTACGTAATGTAATTTTCAACTAATTCTTCGGTTTGAAATAATATCTATAATTGGAACCGGTTTTAACTAGGACTATGTATAGGTTATTAATACAGCAAAAACGTATGCAAAACGATAATTTCGTAAAGTAGGTTATTGGGAACCATGACGAGGTCAACCTCGGTCAATAACGCCTCTCGAGACGAAGGTCGGAGATGAGATGACCTTCGACTGTTGCTTGAGCTGGGAACTTCTCAATGGGTTCTCTCAACTGGCTTATATCGGATTTTACGATTTGTTCGATACATAGAGATTATTTAGTTTCAAGTTTTGTAACAAAGTGTTCTACAAAAAACGTATCGAATTTTAGGATAAGAGTACCTATAGAATTTTAGCATGAAAATTTTAGAGTTGATTGAAATCGCATGATATTTTGCACGCGTCTTGTGCGCTAAGTGAGACGGATCTTAGAAATTATATAGACAAAAAATACGAATCGAAACCAACAAATTTTGTTGGTATCGATTCGTATTTTTCGTCTCCCTCGGCTCCCAAAAGAACGCACGGACTTCGGAAAAAATCTGATGTCGATAGAATTGGACAAACTCAGACGCAATCACTTTGTCACTAACCACCTTGGCTTAACCCGGAGAAGGAATTAAAGTTCTCGTGAAAATCATTCCCTAAGGGTGTTACCACACCAATCGATCGATCGTCGAACGATGGCATCGATCGTTGGTCCATTCCGGATTAGTCGACGTCGATCGATTGTTTTTATTCTACCACACCTCTGGCATCAATCGAATCGATCGACGAACCAATCGATTCAATAGAGAACCGGTGTCCGTCGATGAACCCAAGCTACAACACGAATCCATCGACGTGGATCAACGTCGATCGATGTTATCGTTCGACGATCGATTAATTGATGTGGTAATACCCTCAGCCAACAACGGCTTTTAATAAAGACTGAATTGAATGTAAAATTATTGTCGAAGAGAACAAAATAAGTCTAATTTAATAAAATTCATAATTTAAGTTAATAATTTCAGTGTATGTTTTTTTTGTATGTGTGTTACGCGATCATTCCGCCAATTATGGGTAGATTTTGAAAATTCTTTCACCATTGTATAGAAAATGATTCCAAGGCGGTCCCATACAAATGTTATCCCCAGGGGATTAGTATTTATCCCGGAAAACATAAAAACAGTGTAAAACTAAGGGATTCGAAGTCGATTATGTAGATTTTTTTTCAAATTATCTCACTAAACTATCACGGTAACAATAATTTTCCATGACAACGGGCGTAAACAAGATGTAGGTTCAGGAATTTGAAGTCGCTTTATCGTTTTTGCCACATTATAATTTAACGTGATCGGTAGACTTTCCAAGCCGTGGGGTCGCGGCGTACGAATATCGACCCCTCCGACTCAACCCGTGGATGTCGTAAAAGCCGACTAAGGGAACCAGAGGAAGGGCAGCAGTTTCCTTCTGAGTATTTTTAAACACCAAAACTGCGATCACCAATCCGCCTGCCAAGCGTGGTGATTATGGCAAATCCCCCCCTACATGGGAGACCACCCACTCGATGGACCGACGACATCGTAGCGGTCGCAAGGAGTCGTTGGATAGAGGCGGCTCAGGACCGCTATTCGTGGCGTCGTATGGGGGAGGCCTATGTCCAGCAGTGGACGTGTATGGGCTGATGATGATGATGATGATGGTAGACTTTAGGATATACTAACAGACGTATCTTACAATCTTACAAAGATATCTATCTATTTACATACCTACGTCATAGTTACAAATATAATGATCCAATCCAAGCTTCAAAAAAACTCCCAAGGTTTATGAGGCAATAAAAACATAATCGTACAACGCTCCTATGCGGTAGTAGCCGAACATTACCGAATATCAATATGTACTATCTATACACCATCAAAAATAATAAAATTAGTGTGAATATGTGTATCCTTCATATGTTTTCAGTTTCACGAATAAATATTTACGAGTTGGGCCATATTTGAAATCAATAAATAAGGGTTGCCAGATACCTATACAGCAGCACTTTTAAATACCCTTTAATTTAATCATTATTTATTTTACTTTGAACAATTATTCTTATTTGATTTTTGACCTCTTAAAGCCAACAAATTGTTATTTTGTACATTTAAAGCACGAAGTGTCATGTTTGTCTGTTTTTTCTTTGTACTATAACCATAAGGTGTTTCCTATGTGAAAGGTTTGTGTGAATATTATAAGATAGATAGAATTAACGACATCAAGTGTAACAAGTGTAGCAATCCCAGATGGGATTGCTATGTGGTGTATGGCAAATCCCGATTTGCCCGGTCTATTCTGAATTCATCGTATTGTAATAGGTAATCTTAATTTTAGTAAAACAGGGTCACATACACCATCGCCCTACTCGTTATTTATAACCAGTTACCACAGCTTCAAAATACGGTGGATTCCCTCCACTCGTTCCAAGCGGTTTTCCTCCACCTTCATCATTCGCACCACTAAGGAATGGAACTCGCTGCCTGCTTCAGTTTTTTCGGTGAATTACAATTTGGGTCTCATCAAGACAAGAGTGAATAGATGTCTTCTAGTCTAGACCTTCGTGATACAACCTCGGCCACATCGTCACTTTCCATCAGGTGACAATGTAGTCAAACTTTATTTTTTAAATTTATACCATTTAAAAAAAAACTAAAATAAAAAACAAATAAGCACTGGTACAGTGAGCGGGCTGAAATGCTCAAATATTAGGTTATTTGAGAAGGTACTCAAAAAGTCTCATTGAATACAAAACGGCCACAAATCAAAAAATTTTGAAAATCGTTTTTTTGCAAAATTGGGGTCTAAAGCCACTATATTTAACATTTTGCTGAAGACACCCATCATTTTCGCTCATTTTGATGCCAAACTGATCAACCGCCTTTTTTGAATTAGGCCATCTTACGCGCCAACTTCAGATCAAAACCGCCATTTTGTCAGTTGTGAGCCAGAACTTTGAGGAAACGCATGTCAATTTCATACAAAACGGCCACAATTCAGAAGAATACCCAACATCGATTTCAGTGTTCCATGCAAAGGGGCCACAATTCGGAATGCATCCGTTTTGCATTCCAATTTCAAGTAAGAACATTCAGTATTATTACTGCAACAGTGCCATATTTTGGAAAACGTACATTTTGCATTTCACTATGAAATTAATCAAAGCCATATTTAAAAATATCTACTTTTTGAATTAAATTATTATAGAGGTAATGATAATCTATTTACAGCTAAACTGGATGGTTTGGAAATTTGTACATTTTATAGGTAAAATATTATCATAAAATTAAATTACTTGAAAATAAAATATACTTGTTAGAGGTTTACGTTCATACAATTATCGGTTATCGTCAACCACTTTGAAATTGTTAGGTTGCTTCATATTTTTTTATTTCCAAATTAATTTATCTTTATCACCGATAGATAAATAAATTGTTAGTTTTGAAAGAAAATACGCACACCACTACATTTAATTTTGCGCCCAATATAACAATTTATGAAATGCATTGATAAGTGCATAATTATTTTTTTGCCAGAGCAAAAATTACTTTGAGCATGGCTGTTGGCAATTTAAATAAAAACTCAGATACGATAAAAAAACTGCACGTTATCAACAACTCTCAACAAATTCAAGAATGTGATCATCCAGCAAGAGTTCATCAAGACATAATAACGGGTAAGATTTATTTTGATGCAGACTGCCATCCAGTCAGTCAGCCTAGTCCTAACAATTTGACGTTAATTAATTATGGAACTCAGGGCATACTACAATCTCTATACGAACTCTATAAAAACAAACCTGGTTCCCCGACAATACTCAGAAATCTCAAATACCAGCACTCGTTGGACAAGAGAATAGCAAATACTTAATAATTTTACTTCTACCCTAACAGCCATCCTGATTACAATAAAGCGTTGCTATGTGATGATAAAGAGAGCTTAATAACTTTTGGAAAAACGAATAAATGTATTTCCACCTAGCGACTCATCTGATAGTGACTCTGACAGTGACACGAATAGTTCTACGTCATCTAGTTCATTTAATCAGATTTTTTCTCGGACGATAGTGGAAACGATCCTGATTTTCGAACTGAGAAACAGAGAGACAAAACAATCTGGACCTTCCAGGGCAAATCACGAATCCAACTACATGGAAATGCAGCCTCAAACACAGACACTGAGCCGCCTATCTTAGAGATTGAACCACCACAACCACCCAGTATTAACCATCCAGCCCCCTAGCATTGATATACAACCCCAAACCTAGTATTGACCCCAGCCCCCTATTATTGCCACGCAACCATCAAGCGTGAAACCTGAACTGCTATCCTATCGTATCTTACCTACTACTAATTTCATATCTTGATGCATATTATTATAATGTCAAACTTTCAGAAATTGTATATAAGGATATGCAAAATACTCGTTTATATAAATTTTCTCGTTTAATTATATATACATTGTATCTAAGGATTTTTTTGACCTGATGTCCGTTTAAAAATGTTCAAAAATGATACGTTTCGATTTAAAAAGAGGTTCTTTATTTTGTTTTTTAATATTTACTTCGTAAAATATTAAAGCATGTTTAATTTTTTGAGATAATTGTATTAACATTGGTTAAAATTTTGAATGCAAAAAGGGCTTTTGTGGTTTTTTATCAGTTTGGGTGAAAGCTATCACAGCGGTCATTATTTTAAAAGATAGAGCAAATAATTAGAAAATCAATTATGTATTAACATCATAACATTAAAATATAAAAACAATATATTTTTCAAAAAATCGATTTTTAAATTTTGCTTTGGCTCTCCTGTAAAAAGTGTGGTTTTTGGTTTGTGGCCGTTTTGCATTCAATGAGCGATGTGTAATTTTTGTCTTTATTAACAAAGAAAATTACAATGAAATAATAGAAACAAATTAGAACTAGTATCTACAATTGAACTAACTGCAGACTGTTACAAACAATCTACAGGTAGCACAACTGGTCCATATCAATACCAGGCGGAAGCGTGTCTAAGACACTGGCTGCGTAGTTTTTTATAATTCAACATAAGCAGGGATGATGTGATGTTATAATAACATTTATTAGATCAACCCTCCCAAAGTTAGAAATTTATTAAGTTAATGGATATTAACGACCAACTCGAAAACGCCCTAATGCGCTAAAATGCACTTTAACTTAGCGAGCCAAGATAGGTTTATAACTAAATTAAAAGCCTTTTAGGCGGTTAGCCTGTACTTTAAAATAAATTGGTAAATGAACCTAAGGTACCTGTTGAAACGTCGGGAAAAATAGGTGAATATTTAATAATAATTGGTAAATGGTTTTTGACCGACTTCGAAAAAAGGAGGAAGTTCTATATTCGGCTGTAGGTATGTTTATTGTATTTTCGACGATTTCTCCATTAATTATGGACCGATTTATTTCGCTATTGTTAAAAAATAATCCCGAGGTGGTACCATACAAAGTTATTCTCCAGGGATTCACCTATTTATCCCGCAAAACCTAAAAACAGTATGAAATTATATCGATGCGAAGTCGGTTTTCAGTTTATTCGCAAATAAATACATTTTGTGTTGGAATATTCACACTTATAATAATTGAATGCAATCAAATAATCACCTATATCACAATAGGTACAAACCTTAAAATAAATAAAAAGTTTCAACAGAAACGCAGAAAACAAAAAAATTAATTAAACCTAACACAAATTATTAAAAACACAAATAAAACAAACAACCTACCAAACATTGGTTTAAATTTATAGGTTACCTATGTTTATTGTCTGGGCTAGGTGTATTTGGTTATTACATTCTAACAATCGTCAATTATTTGCACTTTTCGAATAAGAAAGGAGTAGTTGTAATTTTCTAATAAGAAAAAAGTAGTTGTACTTTTCTAATAAGAAAGGAGTATTTGTACTTTTCTAATAAGAAAGGAGTAGTTGTACTTTTCTAATAAGAAAAAGTAGTTGTACTTTTCTAATAAGAAAGGAGTAGTTGTACTTTTCTAATAAGAAAGGAGTAGTTATACTTTTCTAATAGGAAATGCTTCAAATGCTTTCCAAACTTCATTGGACAGTATATATGTAGTTTTAAAGACTATTGGAAGCTTATTATAAAGTTTAACAGCCTGGTATCCAACACAGTGCTGTACAACGTAGAAAGTTACTTTTAATGTCTACTTTTTCTCCCTAAGCGACCTGTATTCCATACTTTCATATCTATTGATATTTTTTACGAAATTTATTAAGATGACTGAGATGTACAGACCTGGCACGGTTAGGATACCGAGAATAACAAAATATTCCAACAATCTGGTTGCTGTATACGTACTATAGTTTTTTTTATTATCATTTTGTATCTTATTGTACCTAGTTTTACTTTGACAATGCCTCTATACCTACAGCAGCTTTCATGACATTTCTTGAAATGTAATACATATATTTCATTTATAAAATTTCTGACATAACTTTATTAAATAAAGTAATTTTATAAATAGGTACCTACTTAGACCCTTTTATAGGCCAACTCTTATATAATTTTAATTTTAGTGTAATTAAGATTTGACTGTCTGTCTGTTTTCTTTCTGTATACAATCCCTTATGGTGTTTCCTTTTTCCTGTTTTGATTATAAATTGTGTATTAATGTTATAGGATAGGAGTCATATTTTAGAAATTAACGATATCAAGTGTATATTATGAAATACCTGCGGTGGAAATAAATTAAATGAAAAGTTCTAATAGCTCTCTTTTGTAATAAAACACATTATTTGTGTTGTATGCATAGCTGTTCCCCAAACCATGATACAATAGCGAAGCTTAGATTCAACCAGTGCAAATAAACGAGTCCTAGTTATGCTACTGTTACTTCGTCTTTCAAATGAATAAATAAATAAAGGAAAGATTACAGTATAGTAGGTACATGAAGTATCTTAAGATCCAAGGCCGTATCCTGCAATTGGCGGTTTTATCCCTTGATTTCTTCCAGACGACCATTATTCAAGCCACCTTATTATTTAAACTATGAGCTAGCTAGTTGTAGCTAGTGCTCAGACTTCTGATAGCGTAGCATTTGGAACTTATGGAGCTTTCAATTGAGCTCAATGCATTTTTAACCGACTTCAAAAAGAGGAGGTTATCAATTCGTCTGTATGTTTCTTTTGTATGTATGTTACGCGATATCTCCGCCATTTATGGACCGATTTTGAAAATTCTTACACTATTGTATAGAAAATGATACCCATAATGTTTATCCCCAGGGGATTAGTATTTATCCCGCAAAACTTAAAATAAGTGCAAAAGTAAGGGAATTTGAAGACGGTAAAACGCCATATTATTCCAATTTAAGAGACTGTGAATATATACATACATATACCTAGAAACCAACTACATGCGATGAATCAAAATATTATAGGTTACCATCCCATCCTCTCAGATTATAAATAAGCAGTTTTGTATAGCGATGGTATTGGGCCTCTTTAGACAATGCCTATCAACTAGTACCCAAATCAAAACAATGTGTGGATAGAGCAGTGTGTCAGACACTTAAGAGGCACCCTTGTTGACAGCTACCCGATTAGGGATCCGCACCATATTTTAGTCGATACAAACAGGACTACGGACGACATCGGACTACTGATACTAGGTCCAGGTCATAGCTCATAATATCAATGAGTTATTAACATTATATTACCTGGACCTAGTATCAGTAGTCCGATGATTTAATCCGATGAACGGACTGATGAGACTTTTTAGTTACATCAGTCCGATGATGCTGATCAATTCAGATCATAGGACTATTGTGCCTTTTAGTCGGATATTTACAAATTTCGACTTTCCAAAAAAAATGCATTTATTTCAGTTGTGATTTCTCACTTAATTCTCAGGTATATATTATACTTTATATACCTGAGAATAGCTCATGTCCTTCTCCGAAATGCCATCTACCTCTGCCGAATTTCATTAAGATCCGTTCAGCCGATTAGAAGTGAAAACGTCTCTTTCGTTTCAGACAGAGAAACAGTATTACATTCGCCTTATAATATGAGTATGGAAGTATAGATTTGGATTGAGCAAATAGTTTATCTCTTCGTATATAAAGTTTATATATGATATCAAATTACTGTTGAGATAGAAGTATGGAAGTAATTCCACTTTCAGCACCAAGTTGTTCGACCATTATTTTCCCCAGATACGAATATCTCCTTCCCATCTTAAACTGTGTGCCGCGCATATTAACCCATCAAATCAAATAAAAGTTTTGAACACCGCCGCAAGGTTGATTGTCTCTCGATCTTTTATAGGGTATATTTCGGAGAATGCTCCCAGGAACTTCATAACCTGATTCCATCATCTGTCTTCCACTCCAGGATAAGCAGACGGACAGACGGACCTACCATCTTTATCTGGTGAACATACGTCCATGAGTGGATAGCATCCACTCGTTCTAAGATGTTTTCCTCCACCTTCATCATTCGCACCGCTAGCGCATGGACTCGCTGCCTGCTTCTGTTTTTTTACAATTTGGGTCACTTCTAGACCTTCACGATACACCGTCGGCCACATAGCCACAATCCATCAAGTAAGATTGTGGTCAAACGAAGGTCTATCGACTATAAAATAAACTTGTTTTGCATCCCATCTGCTGGTGAATAATTTTTATAACTCCTACACCGGTACCACAAACCCTAAAGCCTGTCCTTACAAGTAGCGGCACGTAAGTCTAGCGCTGAGCGATACGTGGAGGGGATAGCTGCGCATGGGTAATATACCGCCCAGGTACCTTATTTTAACTTCTGCGCAATAACGGTCAGCGCTAAAGTTACGTGCCGCTATGTAGGTATACCACAAACATGTCTGCGGTACCCGTTCGTGTGTACCCTTAAAACAAACAATCAGCTCGCCAAATAATTAAAATTCAATCTGCGGCGATGCAATCAAGCAATAACAATAAATCGATTATTCAGATGAGTGTCAAGTGAACTGTGCTAAGGACGTCGGGTCGTCTTCTAGTAGCGAGGCTGTTGTACCATAGGTGAGCGTTTATGGTCTTGTGTATTTTTATGACATAGCTGGCGTTGCTGATAAAACATACTTTGGTGCCGCGGAAAATTTGATTTTACAATGTAGCCGGTTGCATCAGAAAAGGGCGTGCGGAGCGACGAGCACAAGGTAGAATATAAAACACTAGGTTCAGACCGCGTCGCATGCGTTTTTTATGATGAAAAAGTGAATCCTGGTCTAGCACTGCAGCTGAGTAATTCCGTGTTCGTCCCACTAGCTTCGGCCTAAAGTAGTCCGCAGAACAATCAAATTCAGTGGTGATTTCATTCCGTATTCGTTCCATTTTGAGATTTAAATTTTTCACAGAACATTCTAACAGAAAAGTAGCCAATGTACTGTCAACCGCATACTTCTAGTGTCAGTATTGTTTCCGTAGGTTTTTTTGACTACCTTTATTTTATCAATATACCAGGATTATGCAAAATTTAAGCCCGATTCATTCTTTAGTTTTATCGTGACGGACAAACATCCGAATATTATAATAAAGTAGAATAGAATAGAATAGAAAGAACAACAAAGTAGAGTGTGAATGTGAAAAGAAGGTATTATATTAAAGAAAAATGAGGTTTGACTGTGGAGGTCGGTCAGACCAGAGACCAAGATTTTATTATTTTACGCGTCAGACTACATCGTCAAAATAGCAAGGAACGGTCACGGAGCGAGTAGATGGGTAAGTATAGGATAAAAACATAAGTTCTCAATAATCTTATTAGATTATTTTTAACAATAAATAATGTAGTATAAAGTCCGCGTGACAAGGAAACGTTTTTATGCGCGCGCGCAGGTGTCGAGGAATCACGCATCCTTATACTCATGAGTCATGACTCATATAATGCTGTAAAAAATAACGAAGTGTTACTTACCTTGTGATTTATTCAAGTTCTTTTGAGTTTATGATCTCATCGATCTATATTTTTGATGATATACCTACCTACTTTTTCTTTTTTTATTTTATTTGTTTCGTTTTTTACTTCAAGAACGGAACGGATAGCCCTATTCCCCATACAAACGTACTTTCCGCTTCATTTGGAAACTATGTATGTCCCCGATCTTATGGAAATTTTCCATACGTAATCAGATGAAAAAAAAAGCTATGTTTAGTTTTTGAAAAAACATAATGATATTTAAATAAGAGCGAAACTAATTTTAACTAGCAAATCCAGACCAATCTTCAAGCGCTTTTTTATGCATGATAGACACCTTTATTCGAAAATCTGTCGCGCTGCAAACATCCTAAATATATTCAACGTTATAAATAATCAAAAATATTTTTGAAATCAATCGTTTACTCAAAATTAATCGGAAAGTACGAAAAAATATCAAAAATGGTGCCAACACCAAGCACACGCACACAGCCACATGACAGCTTCGTATTAGATGGTTAGACGCGCTTTCTCACTCATAGCGCGCCCCATTTCATTCTACGTGAAACAACAACAACTCCGCCTGGGAAAATCGGTTTCCGTTTGGGAGAGGTTCGTAACCTTCTTGGGTAATTTTAAGTAGAGATAAGAGTTGTTAGAAAAATGTGAGAGCTACTCACATATCAATAAATTGTAACGATTCAACTGACTCGGTACATAAAAGTACCTGTGCGACCGATGTGGCGCAGCGGGCGAAGTTCCGCCTGCGACGCAAAAGGTTGCGGGTTCGATTCTCACCTTGGGACAAATGTTTGTACGATCTGCAAATATTTGTCTCGGGTGTTCTGGGTATTTTCTATGTATAATAAAAAATATCTATCTATGTAATATATTATATTATGTATATCAGTCATCTAGTACCCATAACACAAGCTCTGCTTAGCTTGGGGCTACATGATGTTGTGTGCACTGTCCAACATTATTTATGTAATTTCATACGATTTTATACCACGAATTCTAAAACTTGAGTTTATAGTCCTCTCGTTGTGATTGACTTGGAAAGATACTTATAAGGCTTAATACATTTATTTTCTCTCACAAAGAAGCTTATTGCTAGAATACATTGGTGCATGTAGTATAATTAATTACACATATATATTATAGCTAACATTGTGAGAGACTGTTGCCTGTTTTAGGTTCATAAGAACCTGTATTACTGGTCACGAGTTCCACTCTGTGCGCTTAAATATAAAAAAATTAAAATATAGATAGATAGAAAATACTTTATTGCACACATAACAAAACAGTTTACAAACAATTTCATACAAAAAAGAAATGTGACAATTGGCGGTTTTATCGCTCACGAGCGATCTCTACTAGACAACCTTGATTACAGCTACTAAACAAAAATAACTTAAAAATAATATTATACCTGTGTGTCCGGCATAGAGTGGGCGATTGTTATGTTATGTTGAGTGTGATGATTGATGGGGGGTCGGTACTCCTGCTGAGGACAGGTCTCCTAGTAGTCTGAATTTACTATCTATTACATATAATTTTTATGTAATTATATATATATATATATTTTTCAAGGACATCCGAGAGGGCTGGTTCGGCGGCAGATTTGGCCGAGGATCTCAAGAGGCGCAAATATGCAGGTCTCGACAGAGCCTACGCATTTGCTCCCCTTGGAGTCGAGACCCTAGGTCCGTGGGGTACCGAGGCTCTCCGGGTTTTCAAAAAATTATCTGAGCGCCTGGTCGAAGCGACGCGTGACCCGAGAGCTGGTGAGTATCTGGCGCAGCGCATTAGCATTGCCATACAGCGGGGCAATGCAGCCAGCGTCTTGGGGACGCTTCCGACTGGTATTGATATGGACCAGTTGAGCTATCTGTAGATTGTTTGCAACAGTCTGCAGTTAGCTCAATTGTTTCAATTGTAAATACTAGTTTAATTTCTTTATATTATTTGATTGTTATTTTCTTTGTCAATAAAGAAAAAGTTAAATTTTATCATATCTTATTTTGTTGTGCCGACCCCACCTAGTGTGGGATAAGGGCAGGAAGAAGAAGATATATTTACTATCTTATAAATGAAAATTCTGCACTACACCTCTATTTTTTATATAACCTAGGTGAGTCTAAGTACTCAAGGAAAATCTCCGCATCAATCAATATAAAAAACAAAGCACAATGAGTCGTTGACAAATTATTCCGTAGAGGGATAACCTTCGTCTAAAAAGGGCATCTTAAGGTGCTGGCGTGCAGGCGATGGCTATGTCGTAACATCAAGGTCAATGGGTACCTGTGTAATAGATGTGTTTATTAATATATATAGTACTTATTGGTATATTTAGTTTGTTATTGTGCATAAACTGAATGGTGAGAGATATGGTCGTAGCCCCTTCGGCCGCGTACGAAACCGTAGGTTCGTAAGTTGCGACTAAAAACTTTTTGTATTCTTACGAAACCGCGGTGTAGCGATGGTAACACAAAACAAGAGTGAAACAGCGAACCAACAAAATCATTTTCCTAAATGCTCCAAAAATACCAATGAACAGAAGTTAGTTATTTCATAAGTTAAAACGTTTCCTGTGCGTGACCCACCGGTGGTGCATTTTAAGGTTCTCATCTCATCGTACTGCATGACCCACATCATGGGGCATGAGCCCTTAATACAAGTTTAAAGGCTTTATACATGTACACGCGTGACCTTATCCACTTTTATTGGCATACACAGGCGATGAAATAAAATAAATTGACAAGACTTTGGTCGGTCAGGTGGTCGATATTATAAAATCTTACAATTGCACAGGGAACGTGTTAATATAAAATTATTAACAATTTGCACCAAATTACTTTACCGCTAGTTTAAAAACGCAAAATGAATTAAAAACCACAAATAAATCGGAATCTCGCGCCAACCCTAAAAGCGCTCGCCCACGACGATCATCCATCGCGACTGTATCGATGCAAACGTGATAGTAGCAGTGTTCCCCAGATGTCTCTAAAGAAGGTCGCGCGTTTGCATCGATACAAAAAGTCGCCGTGGGCGCGCGCTCTAAGGGAACCTACCAGAAAGGCAGCAGCTTCCTTCTGTACAGTGTTGACACCTTTACTGCGACCACTCAACTTGTGATTGTTCAACCGCTGATAATGAGGTCGTGGGTTCAAATTCCGGGTTGGGCAATAGTTATTATTGGAGTTATTCTAGCTAATAACAAGAGAAAACATAAGGCCAACATAGAGGAATAGATTTGGTAGAGTTAAAAAGGATAACGTTCCGAAAAGCCTATTTCTATCTTCTAATGAGTTTCTATTATTTGATTTTAATTTTCTTTATTAATACATTCATCATCATCATCATCATCAACCCATACACGTCCACTGCTGGACATAGGCCTCCCCCATACGACGCCACGAATAGCGGTCCTGAGCCGCCTCTATCCAACGACTCCTTGCGACCGCTACGATGTCGTCGGTCCATCGAGTGGGTGGTCTCCCATTTAGGGGGGGGATTTGCCATAATCACCACGCTTGGCAGGCGGATTGGTGATCGCGGTGTTGGTGTTTAAAAATACTCAGAAAGAAGCTGCTGCCCTTCCTCTGGTAGGTTCCCTTAGTCGGCTTTTACGACATCCACGGGTTGAGTTGGAGGGGTCGATATTCGTACGCCGCGACCCCACGGCTTTAATAATTTTAAAAAAATAACGCAAACTCTCGTTTTCATATTTGTACTCGGGAGCTAAAAAAATCCATATGGGCATACGAGCTTTTCAGAACTGCACCTGTTAAAAATAGAGAAATTGTACTTAGAAAAAAAATCAGAATCGTATTAATAATTCTAAGAATAAATTATTCCCCCAGTTAGGCTTATGCACTATAATAGCAATAATCTTTAAATCGTACTTATTTTTATTCTGTGATTCAAAGGTTCTTAACGATGTTTTTAATAGCAAAAAAAATTTGAAACGACTTTTATATCTCAAACAAAACTATAATGGACCACAACACCAAAATGTCGAAATTAATTAAGATAAATAAAATTAACCTAATAAATATATTTTATGCTTTTATTTAAACATCTGGTCGAGGTGATTAGCATCAGACTTTAAACATAGGTTAGTGACCTAAGCCGTGCGGTCGCGGCGTACGAATATCGACCCCTCCAACTCAACCCGTGGATGTCGTAAAAGCCGACTAAGGGAACCTACCAGAGGAAGGGCAGCAGCTTCCTTCTGAGTATTTTTAAACACCAACACTGCGATCACCAATCTGCCTGCCAAGCGTGGTGATTATGGCAAATCCCCCCCTACATGGGAGACCATCCACTCGATGGACCGACGACATCGTAGCGGTCGCAGGGAGTCGATGGATGGAGGCGGCTCAGGACCGCTATTTGTGACGTCGTATGGGGGAGGCCTATGTCCAGCAGTGGACGTGTATGGGCTGATGATGATAGTAACCTAAAGTCCTAGGTTATCATGTTTTTTCTAGTATTTATTATTACTTATTTTTTTGACTATTAATGTGTCAATCAATAGAATCAACTTGTATAATAAGAACTTATGAAAAGTATTTATTAGTTTTAGAAGATACTCTGGCACATACACGATACCCTTCACGAATACGAGACTGAAGCTTTAGCTACAGTTGACAACGAAATTATAATCATCATCAGTCATCATCACCTTATTATATCGGCCTACAAATGTCCACCGGTGGTCATACGCCTCCCCATACCACGCCACATATAGCTATCCTGAAATGACGTCATTCTACACTAAAATTAGTTATATCCATTCTGTAATTAAACGTATTGAAATTTATTCTAATTGCATATGATTCTGGATAGTCCACACAGCATCATCTACCCCCAAGCTAAGCAGAGCTTGTGTTATGAGTACTAGATGACTGATTTAA
Source organism: Eupithecia insigniata (assembly GCA_947859395.1). NCBI lineage: Eukaryota > Metazoa > Arthropoda > Insecta > Lepidoptera > Geometridae > Eupithecia > Eupithecia insigniata. Next base: position 12,853,333 of record OX402011.1, read on the forward strand.
TTCTAGATAATTTACTATACATAGAAAACACCCAGAACACTCGGAACAAATATTTGGAGATAGTACAAACTAAGGCGATAATCGAACTCGCAAACTCCTGCGTCGCAGGCGGACCCTCGCCTGTCGCGCGCCACATCGCTCATCGACGTATAGTAAGTTTTTGATTCAATCACAAACAAGCAAGGTTAAGAGATCAACGACGGTAGCCATAATTACCTAATAGAAGGTAAAGAATTTTCAGACTACAAACTTTGTTCTGTTTCTCAATAACATTGTAAAAAGTTCAGTGTACGCAGCATTTTTGCTTATATACACGGCTGTATATGACGGTACAATTAAAATTGAAATAGTTACAGTCACCTGATCTGAAACGTTGGTGTTCTTATAACAGAAAAAGGGTTTGTAGTTAACCCGCCTGCACTCATATGAATTCAACTGAACTGAACTGAAACATAAAAGGTACAACAAAAGTCATAGTAATTGAAGAAGCGAACTCCACAGTACAGAAATAACCACGGTTCAGATCGCTGATGATGGTCTGCCTGTTCTACAAAACATGCTAGTTAGTATGTTTCGTTTGAGTATTAAGTTGGTAAATAAAAAACGGTATTCTCTTATCTGGGGCTTTTCTCGTGATCTCAACACTTATTACGGCAGAAATATTACGAGACGAGAGTTGGCATAATGTTAACGTTAATGTTTTAGTACGGATCAGTTACTCCTCTGGACTTTTTTTATAACCATAACCTACCACCCATAAGAAAATGTTATTGGACCAAATTGATCAATCAGGCATAGCAAACTCATGAAGTAACTATAGCGATCGACACACGGTACTCTACTAAAAGCCGCAATCTAGAACGTGCAACATGCATCGGCACATCAAGTCATGTTTTGATAACGATGTTAGTATTAGAAAAAAAAAAGCTTCGCTTGGTACTCTACTGAAGTGGACCAAATTTCCGACCGTGTATCCAGCTCTTGGACATTAGTGGTGACCTTTAGAACTAGTTTGCTGTCAGGTGACGGACCCATTTATAGCACTGGTCATCAAATGAGACGAAATAGGTGCAATGTCATCAAACTGCGCATTTTAGACCATTTATTGACTTTGCGTTTATTTTTACTGAGGATTTGTTTTGAAAACAGATTTCATCATCAGCCACTGTCATCTGAACTGTGTGATATATTCATGAAAATTGACGCATCTATGGAGATAAATCTTATTTACAAAAGGAATATTGCTAACGCCACTGCCGAATATCAATCCGAATTGAAGGACCTTTTAAAAGCAGCAAAACAAGAGAAAATTACATAGTTTTTAAACTTTTGTCTAAGCCACATAATAAGTACTAGGTCTTGTTAAATAAACGGGTTTACGTTATGTGATTAAATAGATTTTTAGTATGATTTTTTCTTTTATTTTGAGATTTTGGAACTTCTCCTCTACATTCCTATACAAATTTCCGTTCCGTATCCAAGGTTTCTGTATACGCAGCATATTAATGGAACGTATACCCCGCGAATAAGGAGCTGTTACTGCACTCTTTTCTTCCCACAAGCTTCAAACGAGTGGCGATTGGTCTGTAGGTATAGCAGGACATCTATTTAGCAAAAAGCCATTTTTAAAATGTGTACTCTCAGGATATAAATTAAGCCATTTTGACTTGGCAGCCTGATATGCAAGTCTCCTTCTTTAAGGTCTGTTTGAACAATATTTTTACTATCTTGTGAAAGGGATGCGGTTCTTCCTTTCGAAAGTATTATGAGCATTTTATAAAGAATTAAATTAATTTTGATTCCTTCGATTCTATCAGACGCTTTCTGTTCTGATAGAGATCTATCAGAAATCGTTCAGCTTATACAAGTCACGTTTCGCACAACTAAATGGTCGACAGCAAGTAAACAGCGTACTGTTGCAATACTGATGTCACAGTAAACATGTGTTCCTCATGCAATGTTTGGTAACGTCCGTTCCAATGTGTACCTGCCCTACTGACAAGATATTATGACAAGATATAAGTAAATTGATTTCTGTTTATTAGTATCCTAAAATACATCATCATCATCAGCCCGTATACCTCCACTGCTGAACATAGGTCTCCCCCCAAACGACGCCACGGTTAGGAGGCCACGGCCTGAGCCGCCTCCATTCAACGAGCGACCGCTACAATATCGTCGGCCTATCGAGTGGGAGGTCTTCCCACACTCCGTTTCGCATTGTGTTGTGATAAAAAAACAGTACAATTTGGAATACTTACACTGTTGTTTATTATTTTTAACTCAGTTTTGACAAGGTATTCATTTATTAATCACGTTGCATTGTGCCGCTTTCCGCAGCGTATTGCGACCCGATCAATAGATCAACTTCACGCAAATCATCAGAGAATTAGACTGAACATTACGCATATACGCACATAACACGTTCACCTTCGATGATCATCATTCGCTACATCTGACGACCTGAATAGGTACCTACGCCAAGATGGACCCTAATAACTTTGTTAGCCCAACCTCGATTCATTTGAGCCCTTTATTCAATATTGCAGAGAATAATAATGATCTCCTTCTAGCCGAATTTCGGCCACGTCGGCTTGTTTCATTGGAGATACGCCATGATGCAATTCAACTTCAATTTATTTATTTGAATTTAAATAGCATATATTTACAATTCACTTAGAATAGTCAAATAACAATTCCTACTTAATATTATAAATTTGAAAGTAACTCTGTCTATCTATTACCTTTTCATGTCTAAACGGCTGAACGGATCTGAATGAAATTTGGTATCCCAGGGACGGACATAGGGTACATGAAAAGCGCGTGTGAAGCCGCGGGCAGCAGCTAGTAATAAATATAATAAACACTCCTTAAATAATATTTAATAATGTTTCCAAGCAGCTTTATCTGAAAGGAAATCTTTTACACAATAATTTGCTTTTTCCTGTAGCGTGTTTTAATTAAGAGTTTGAACATTCTTTCGTTTAATTTAGTTACTTTCTCCGGCAAAGTATTATAAAATCCTACTAATATTATAAACGTTAAAGTTTGTTTGGATGGATGTATGGATATTGGTTACTCTTTCACGCAAAAGCTACTGAACTGATTAGGCTGAAATTTGGTATGGGTATACTTTGGGACCTGGAATAACATAGCCTATTTTTTATCCCGATAAAACGCGGGCGAAGGCGCGGGCAGCAGCTAGTTTAACATAATTCACCACAATCGATCTGTTACCCTCCGTAAAAATGCCCAGGACCTGCTATTATAGTAAACATAGGTGCACTCTCTATTCCTTCGCTCTCATAATCCGATGGGACGGCAGACTGTAAGAACGGGGAGAGGTCAGGAGCAGGACCAACGACTTAACGTGCTCGAAGCATGGGGGTGTAAGTAATATCACCAATGTACTGCTTCAGTGCATTTTTGTTCCTAGAAAAATAAAACGCAAAGAATAACCGACCCTATTAACCCTGTAGGTCATAACCACGAAAACAACAAATAAAGCGTAAAGGGCGTAATCCGAAAAAAGCTCGTAATATTGAAAAAGCCCACCTTCCGCCATCAACGCGAAAATATCTTTATTGTTTCCGAGATAGCCTCCGATTTGAGGAGCCCAATCACGAGTAACGATCCAATAGATTTTATACTATTGCTAGCTTTCACATGCGGTTTCGAACGCGATTTTCCGGGTGTAAAAAGTAGCCTATTTCCGATCCCGGGATATCATCTACCTCCCTGACAAATTTCATTAGGATCCGTTCAGCCTTTGAGGCGTCAAAAGGTACCTAACAGAAAAAACATAATTGTTTTTGCTTTTATAATTGAGGTAGAGCTTCTGTACGCGTCTTTTCAAGCCTTAGATTAAGTTATAAGTTATGTGAGGAGTTGACTTGTCTAAGTGCTTATATTTGACTTGTCTAAGTGCTTATATTATATTTTACTTGTCTAAGTGCTTATTATGTAAACCTAAAGAAATAAAGTTATTGATTCTGATGCTGTTTAATCCTCTTTTTGTCGTTAAAGGAGAGGAAAAGGTAACCGACTGACAGAATTTCTTTCGCTTTTAATAATATTAGTATGGATAGTATCGTCAGTATAGTAGATTAGATACTAGAGTACATAGAGACCATCAACGATTGTTGATGGGAAAGCTGCCGTATTCTTCGGAGAAATATTTAAAATAAGTAAAGCTTCAATTCAAATTTTGTCAATAATAATAAACATGAATATCTTATGTTTTCACATAAGGTTAGTAGCTAATGGAGTGATAAATGTTTCCTAGGTAGGAACTGTGTTTGAACTCAGCTATAGCTTTTATTTTTTTCAAAGGCTGCCTCGCCGCCTGTTGATTTTGAGATGGCAATTCTAAAATACTCATACGTTAAAAAATGTTTGTGTTCTTGCTAGTTTGTGACATAACGTTACCCTGTTTTATTCCCGATAGATCCCCTTATATCCGTTTCATCTTGCCTTTTGTACGAATATGTCCATTCATCGCTAAGGTTTTCACCCCTTTTGTTTTTCGAATGAAAGCTTTCAGTTTTGTTTTACTTTTGTCTAACACGCGTGACCATGCCTATTTTAGAACAGAATTCCAAATTCAAATCGAACGAGCTATTGAAATTTTTGAATATTGAATACGATCCATGATTGCTCTTTTTACAAAAAGTCTTGTCTGAAAATGGGTTTTCGTTTTTTTAAGAAATAATATTATTTATCGCAAAAGGGGGAAGGGGGTTACCAACACGTAAATATTGTTTTGAGATTAAATAAATGCCTCTTTATGTAATACTAGGTAGCTATATCATTATAGTGGTGTCCGTCATCGTGTTAAATTACCTGAGATACCTACTTTGGGAATAATCTGATATTTTACCTCACAAGGTAACAATATAAAGCTACTCGTATCTGGTATACGGCCTCGTGCATAAAATATGCAAGAACTGTGGACTCTGATTGGATCTACGGCTAATTCAACCGGCATCCTTATGTAAGGGACTGCAGAGAATTCGTATTCAAACTTTTTAAATGTAGAACGATTTTATGAGGCAGGTCAAAGAGTTATGCAAACTCTTTTCTTCTAACCTCTTCATATGAAAATCAATGACAAAGGATTAAAAAGTTTACTGTTACCTTTTTACTGGTAGTTTGTTATTTTGAATTGTTTTATTTGATCTGAATTTTATTCTAACTTTTTATTTGAATTTAATGTTAAAAGAAATCCTTTTGAATGTTATTTAATAATTTATTCTCAAGCTTCCTATAATTTGATATTTGTAACTTTTTATTATTATTTTATATTGATTAGGCTGAAATTTGGTATGGGTATAGTTTGGGACCTGGAATAATATATACGCCATTTTTTATCCCGATAAAACGCGGGCGAAGGCGCGGGCAGCAGCTAGTATAAATATATAAGACACAAATACTCCTAGCCCTTTCAGTATAGGGTTAGTAGGTGAATGCAATCTAATTTCGTAAGCATAATAATCTTCAAAGCGTATTGTGTTGCGAATTACATAGAGTTGGGAAAAATATCCAGCCGTAAACCGAATAACTGCATTAAGGTTGCTGAGAATAACTCATAATATGCAAAGACTGAGTGCGGGATTCGTCCTTATATTTCGATTGAAATAATAAAAAAAGAAATATAATACAGATATTGCACAATCCACACGGCATCATCTAGCCCCAAGCTGAGCAGAGCTTATGTAATGGGTACAAGTTGACTGATATACATACATAATACTATACATACATAGATGTATTTTTTGATCAACAAATATTTGCAGATCGTGCTAACTTTCGTCCCAAGGCGGGAATCGAAACCGCAACCTCCTGCGCCGCAGGCGGACCTTCGCCCACCGCGTCGCATCGGTCGTCAATTTATTAATTGAAGTTCTTGATTTTGCTGTTGTCGTTGATGGCGTAGAGTTTAGAAGTAGAAAATGTTTACAGTGAAGGCGGGAGTGAATGAAAATTGAATGAATTGTTTAATGTTTGAATAATATGTATTTACTTAAACCGCGATTGTAATATTTGTAATATAATTTGTCATAAATATGATTGTCTAATAATAAACAAAAATGTAGTAAGTAATAATAAACAAATTACTATTTAGGTATGTAATCCTAGAGTAAGTATTTATTATCAAGGTAATTTTTGACATTTACTGTCATTTTTACATTCGCAAAAATTCACTGGCTGACTTTGCAATTCGAAATATAAATTTTTGTGCTCAGAACAACTGAGACAACTTTTGTCCCTGTAGTCTAGTATACAGAACAACTGGTACAAAATTGACCCAGTTGTTCTGTACAGCACAACTGGGAATAAGCGTCTAGAACTACAGGTATCAGTAGAGATTTCGAAACTTAAGTAATTATGAATATTGCTGTTCAATTCAACGCATTTATTTCAGCTTAAAATACAATGCATATTTCAGCCATAGCTTAATTAATTAGAAACATCTGAAATTAAAGGGTATCCAATCTGAACGAGTGTACAAACGCATGACATTATGTGTGCGCGTCCAGTGCTTCATGCAAGTGTCCAAGTCACCATCCTCCCAGCTATAAGCTGTACATGTCAAATAAAACTCTTGTGTTTACCTACAAAATTAGTTTTGCTGATTGAGCACACTGTACGTTCACTGCTGAACATCCCTCCCCCAAAAAAGGGGTTTGGTCATAATCATCACGTTTGGCAGGCAGATTGGTGATCGCAAAGGAGGTGTTAAATAATACACAAAAAAAAGCAGCTGCCCTTCCTCTGGTAGGTTTTCTTAGTCAGCTCACATGATATCCATTGGCTGAGTTGGATAGGTCGACTCTACGCCGCAAGACACCACGGTCACGGTTATGATTTAAAATATTTCATGCTAACCGGGACAAATTTTGTCCCGGTTAGCATGAAATATTTTAAACCGAAGCCGAAAAACCCTGAAACCGAATCGAGATCTCAAGACGTGTGTAGTTGACAGCACCACAGATTACGCAACAGGACCAGCACCCTCGTCAAGAACTGCGAATAAAGTTCCCGCTAGGGAGCGCGCAAATATGCGATTAAATTACTGTTGTGTTAGTTTAGAGTAATTAAGATTTCATAGTCAGGGCTTGATGAGTGTAGTTATCATCACCGAACGAAAGAAGCATGTAAAATATTCTGAAGACTTTAAGGGGGCTAAATATTTTTGTAACAATTATTACATTAAATACAATAATAATATAGCCCCAAAAAGAACACATTTTTGTAAAGCGCCTTGTAAAATAATAGGAGCGAATTTATGTTTTTCCAATACAATTTCAACCTTATCGGTGATATTGGTCATATTTTGTAACATCCTTCATTAAACAGATTAGATTCGTTTTAGATAAATATTTTAAGGGTGCGGACAGAATTGGATTGTCTTAAGCCACTGGTTTTGTTCGCGCTTTTGCCAGATATAAAGTTGCTGAGAATGATGATACCTACGATCTATCTCCTAGCCAGATTTCGTTAAAATTCGTTCAGCCTTTTCGAAGTGAAAAGGTACCTAACAGCAGATAGACCGATAAATGGAATGATTTTCACAGTTATACCTAAAAATAGTATATTATATAATTTCAGAGGCTTATTTAATACAATCGGTTAAAACTAAACAAGACAAACGCGTTGTTACTTTAGTAATATTTCAGTGAGTGCGTTCAAAAGGATCTACACCCCGAAATTTTGAAAAAAGAATAATTATTCTTAGAACGAAACCGGTTTCGAAAGAAGAAATATTATTCTTATTTAGAAACCCGTTTCAAACGTTGTTTTTGAATGTGGCTTTGGGAATTGTGTTTGAATGTCATGCAAAAACTGACTTCAGTCACATTCAGATGTTCAAAAAGTACAGCGAAAATAAAAACACGCATTTGACATTCTTTAAAAATACAAATGCACTGAACTCGGAACAAATTCTACCTCGAACAGTCAGTATCAAGTTCCCTTCATCCCTGGTGCCATAATCGTAGTCATCTCGGGTCACATTACTTTATACATCCTCTCCCCTAGCTCCAGTGGGACCAGCTAACAACGGGATAGCTTGCAAGGGAATTTCTGCTTTATTGCATACAATGGCTGAATACTGGTTGGTTGAGGGAAAATTGTGACTTTTGTGAAAACATTGGTCTATTGTTACATTTTGAGACTTGTCCCAACGCTTTGGTCGAAAAATAACAACACAAAAATGTTACTGGAAAATTATGAGATTGTATGCGTTGTAGGTTAAGGTAATGGTTTTTTATTTGTTTTTAATTTGTCATAGGATACTTTACCCCTCTTGTTTGGGGGTGGTAATGCAACTATATGTTAGCTGGCGAGGTGTAGATTTTTGTTTGAATAATATTCAAAGAAACATAAACAAAGATATTATCTTAAAAAAAAACACTATGAAGTAGTGTGAAAAATAATAGAATTCATTAAAAAAAATTGACGGATTTTTTTGTAGATTAACCATTTCGGAGATTATAGCGGAAGGAGATACCGACTCATCATGGTCATCATCAGCCCGTACACGTCCACTGCTGAACAGGCCTCCCCCAAACGACGCCACGAATAGCGGTCCTGAGCCGCCTCCATCAAGATACCGACTACAATAGATTATTTCACAATTCGGACTATTAATATCTAAGAATATTGCTCATAGTGCAACAGACTATAAGAGTACCTACAGATTTCAGATTTCAATAACTTTCTTTCTTTATTAGTTGCTGCCCGTGCCTTCGCCCGCGTTTTATCGGGATACAAAATAGCCTATATGTGTCCCAAACTACACAAATTTCAACCTAACCGGTTCAGTAGTTTTTGCGTGAAAAAGTAACAAATATCCATCCATACATCTATCCTTACAAACTTTGATATTTATAATATTATATATATTCTCCTTCTGAGTATTTTTTAAACACCAACACTGCGATCACCAATCCGCCTGCCAAGCGTGGTGATTATGGCAAATCCCCCCCTACATGGGAGACCATCCACTTGATGGACCGACGACATCGTAGCGGTCGCAGGGAGTCGATGGATGGAGGCGGCTCAGGACCGCTATTTGTAGCGTCGTACGGGGGAGGCCTATGTCCAGCAGTGGACGTGTATGGGCTGATGATGATGATGATATATATAGTAGGACGCTTACAAAATAAGCACTAATAATGTCAAATTTTATACTATAAACATCAGCTATCTATTATTCTCTAATGTTACTACTGCCTCACCAAAATATAGAATGCTGGTAACCTTTAATTACCCGACTACCGGAGGGTTATGATTTTAGCACCCTATGTATGTATGTATGTATGTATGTAGCCAATTTCTTTGTTCCCACGTAGCGCTGAAACTACTACTTCGATTTCAACAAGTGAGGTATCGATTGATTCGTCTCATTACCCCGATGGTTATAGGCTATATGGTGTCCGACAAAACTGTGGGTCTTAAGAGATAGCTGGGTCTAAATTACACCTGGAACACTTCGATAGCGCGATAAAATTTTGCAAGAGACGACATGAGTTTGATGTGATGAGTGAAGGATGACACACCTTTTGCCATGGAGACCTCTTGTTTATTTATTACCATGGCAACGGGTCATCTAGGGATGGGCAAATGAAAAAATGTATCGATATATTGTACATATATTGTATCGATATATGTATGGTAAAAAAATATATAGTTAAAAACTAAAACCCGACTACATATTCAAGTCTTAAACAAGCGTTCACCTATTGTCCATAGCATTTTCTTTTGATACTTAGGTAGTCGGAGGCCTTTGTTACTAATTGTACCCTAGGTATACGGGATGGGAGCCTCCGACTACCTAAGTATCAAAAGAAAATGCTATGGACAATAGATGAACGCTTGTTTAAGAATTTTATGTAGTCGGGTTTTAGTTTTTAACTATATTTTCTTTTTAATCTACCTTTCAGCGAAGGCCTAAACTCACAAAAACAATGATTAAAATTGTATGTACTCGTTAAACACGCCTTAATAATACACATACGTGGAAAACATTGCGGCTTAGTATTTCTTCAGAATTAGCTTGGAAAACAGTTGAATGAAATAGACACAAACAAAGGTATAATATTATAGAAAGTAGATTATTAACGATGTTGAGACGACTTTGAGTTTGAGACAATTTGAAATTTTTTCACATTTATAAAATGTATCTCAATTTGATAAAAGTATCACACTTTTAAAGTTATTGAGTGTTTTATTGGTCTAGACATTCTTCATAAGTTATTAGTTCTAAAGTTCTAATATATCACTGGCTGTTTGGTTTTATAAATACTGAATATAAAAGTAAAATTTATGAAAGTTCCAATGCGCATTTTGGTAGAGTTTGTAGATGTTTGCGTTATATTTAGAATGTTAAAAATAGCCTAGTTTTAGATATATTCGCGCACTTAGAGTTTTATCATCGTTTCATTATAAGTACCTACGCGATAGCCCCAACAGCATCCTACAAACTGAGCTGGCAGGATTACGTCGCCGACATGGCAGCACTTTTTGCGAAAAGCAATAATAACCTGATTAATTTTAATTAATTTTTATTTCAATGATTTAATCTGATGTATTATTTGATTTGATTGCTTTAATTTTAATTCGATTCGATTTTATGTAATTTAATTTGTTTTGATTTAATATGATCGAATTTAATCTAACGTTTATGCTACTAACAAATTATGGATCGTAGTTATCTACAATAGAAGAGTTGATATTTTAACTATTATTTTGTTGTGGTAAAACCCTAGTGTAGTAGCCAGAATTCTGTGAAATATTTGATCCTATCCTCTTCTACCTATTTAACGTTATAGAGATAGAAACCTGTTACAGACAGGTAGACAGATATCGGTAGACAGACAGACAACCGGCAGGGGTTTAATAAAAGGATCCGTTAGCACCCTTTGGGAACCCTAAAATCATATTATACTTTGGTGAGAGAAAACTAACAGCGAAAATAAAAACTAAATGCTTATAGAGATGCTAGGTAGAGTAAAACCGAGACGGTTTTATTCAAGTACTCGTAGGTATGACAATAGGTACCTACACGGTTGTCACTGTTACTATCACAGGACAAATTGAATCTGAATGTAAATCAGAGGTGGTTGAACTCTTTGTTTGATTGTCATTATCAATGTTAAAAAAAAAGTTAAACTAGTTTAGGGCAGATGAGATTCGTTTACGGCGGACAGTGGAAGTGATATCGAGGGGGGAACGAGGGTCCGGACTTTTGACTTAAAAATTATGTTAATGCTGTTTTTTTTTTGCATTAATTTATGGCGCTCGCAACAGGTTTGATTTCCGAAAATCTACGAAAGTCTAAACGACTAGGTTTTCGACAACTATGGCAGTTGAGTATGAAATTATTACAATAAATAAGCTGAAAAATTTGGGTCAATTATGGTAGATACTAAATAAATAAGTCTTTTACCATCTGAAAACACTGTGCGGGTTTGATTCTGACCTAGGGACATTTTTTTGTACAATATTCAGATATTTATTTCATTTCATTTATTTATAAAAACAAAAAAAAACATTGTGTGTAGAAAATTTAAAACTAAAACTTCTGAAGCACACAAATAACTAATTGGACAAACAAGTACATTCGTGTGGATGTTTTCTATGTATAGTAAACAATATCAATCTATGTAGTGTATTGGACAGTTATCTAGTACCCCTATGTTTACTAGATAACTGTGCTGTGCTTAGCTTGGGGTTAGTTATTGCTGTGTGAAATGTCCAGCATTATTTATTTAATCAAAATCTCTCTCGCTGTCGATGGAAAATAATATAGTTTGATCTAGTTTAAAGTATTTACTAATAACGACAATACGATGCCTCTATCGTAAAAGTGGCTTTAGTTTTAGGGTGGATTTAAGGATTGTGAAGGAATAAAGATTTACGTAACTGCGTTTGATGTTTTTTTGACAGCTTTTTTACAAATGTAAACATTGTAAAAAGTGTAACATCGTTTGCAGAGCCAGGACTATTATTAACACCAGCTTACGTACATACATACTGTAATATTGCATGTAATCATCATCATGATCATATCAGCCCGTACACGTCCACTGCTGGACATAGGCCTCCACCATACGACGCCACAAATAGCGGTCCTGAGCCGCCTCCATCCATTGACTCCCTGCGAACGCTACGATGTCGTCGGTCATATAGCACTGCATGTTTTAATGAAGAAATTTTAAATTAATAGAACTACGTTTGATTTTTTTTGGGCTTTCATCCCTTCCTCACTGTCTTACCTACGTTTAGTCAAGTTAAACTTATTCCGTGTTTTCGATGAAATTGGCATTTAATTATTGAATATTGTAACCCTACTGTCATCGACTGATTCCGGTGGTTTCACTGGTCTGAATGACCCTGGGAACTGAGACCCGGGACTGATTGACCCGGGTCTGACTGACCGCAGGTCTGAGTGACGGCACGGGTTTCCCGATTTATTTCAATTACATTTCACCCGGAAAATATTTCTCATAGGTCAAGCTAAGGGGCTGTAGTTATTCACACTAACGCCACTAAGTACAAATTTATCAAATCCATTTTTAAGTTACAATTCTACTTAAATCAAAATCAAGAAAACTACTCACTATCATCATCATTGGCCTTTCACGTCCATATTATGAAGGATGGTTTTTGTAATATTAATTTGCTGGCATCATCTACGTAAGATGACTAAAGAAAACTATACAGAGGCATTTAAAATCGCACTTTGGTTCACAGAAAATCACCAAAGCATTTAAAAAAAAAATCTTTCATGAATGTGATAATTTACAACACAAAACTCAAAGTACTTTATTTCCTTTAGACCTTACAGGACTCTTGGACACGTCACAGACACACACACACACACACACACATATATAAAATTAAATAAGAAAAATATAACTCTCCCTCTAGTTGGTTAAAAATAGATTGCGGCGCTAGTGTGAAGAGCTACAGAGCCTTATGGACGATTGCGATCTTTTTATAGTTCGCACTTCATTGAATTGCGTTTTCTTTCTTGGTAGGCATATTAGGCCGATAAAAAGATAAAAGTAAAAGATTCAAAGATATATAATATATGCGATTGTATTTTTACGCTGGAACGATGTATTGAGATACCATAATAGAAATAAAAGAAATGGAAGATAATAAGCTAAAAATAAAACTACGAAGACTTGTAATTTTTTTATTATTAATGCTTGTAATTTTTTTTGAATTAATGTCGTTCCAGGTGAATTAACGGACAATTGATATTTTCAAGCATCAAACTACTGAGACTAGACATTAGTCCGATCATCGGACTTTTTAATCGGACAACTGATACAAGACCTCCTTATGAGGATTTATTACCGTCTGCCCCCACAAACGGCCCCCACGCAGTGGCATACGGTAACACTTATGGCTATCGGCCCTCACAGGGGTGGTTGACAATAATGTTCCAGAATGTATTACTGTCTGCCCCCATTATCAACCTATGCAGTGGCAAACGGTAACTTTTATTGGCTATCGGCCCCCACGAGAGCCAAATGGTGGCAAATAGGAATACAAAAGATAGTTTCTATTTCTATCTGCCCCCACAACTAAATCTTGTAATGAGCACACATGAGTTCACTGCTGAACAAGCCTGCCCAAATACTTCCCTTACTCAGGGCCCGTACTCGCAAAAACGAAATCGAAGTTTTCGATTCGTTTTCGTGCAAATTGTTATCTTATGCAAGCGACATAAGAGTTGGTTTTGCTCGAAAACTAATCGGAAACTTCGATATTCCTTTTCCGAGTAGGCCCCCGTTCTAAATGTCATTATCACCATATGGTATCCCAGTAGATATAGGTAGGTTATCAAATATACCGAACGAACCATCCTCTGGTAGGGGCCCTTAGTCGGTTCTTACGATACCCATGAGCTGTGTTGGAGGCTTCTGAAAGGGATCGTTTCTTACGCCGCATTTTCAACAAGTTGTAAAACAACGGATTATTTGTTCTTCCCATAGCTACCTACGTTCCTAATATAATAACTGCTCAACGGACGACAAAACCCAATAACCACAATAACGAACCAACCCAAGTTAAGAATACTATCTATTACAAAGGAGTTCCGATAAAAAATGCGAACTAGTTCAATAAGCAGCGGTTGCCAACTTGGGACCGCAGGCGCTCGCCTCCGCTCCGTGTCACTCAAGTAATGCGACCCACAAGTTTGAAAGTTCTCAAAACTTTATCTTTTTGTTTAGAAGTTTGTTGTTTCTTTTTTATTGGGCAGACACAAGGTCTCTTGTTAGGGGATTCCTGGAAATGTACTTCAGTATGTTACAGGACGAATTAAGTTTTTATGAACTAAATTTAATATGTGGCTTTCATGGTAGGAATACTATCTTAACGACAACATTAAAATAGGAGGATGCTCTTAATTTGACAGTTTTTTTAATTAATCTTACTTACAACTAATATTATTAACTAACCGATTTCCAAACTTTTTGACTGAAATAGAAATATGTTTATTAGCATTAGCTTGAAAAAATTACTATAATCCTTATTTATAAAAAGCTTGAAAGTAACAGTAATATATAAAAGAACAAGCGATTTTCTAAACGACAACGCCCAGACAAAACCGCTGAATCTAGAAAGCTGAAACTTAGTAGGTACCTTTTACTACATACATTTCCGCTTAGAAGGGATTTTTGGAAATTCTACCTCTAACGGGGTGAAAAGAGGTTGTAAGGTTTTTTTGGTATTTTTTGTAACTCTTTAACCAGTTGCCCGATTTGCTTGAAACTTACGGATATAAAACTATTGAACATGTGTTTCAAGATTTTTCAAAATATCGGTAAAACGGGTTATCAAAATTTGAGATTCGTAGTTTGCCTCCGACTATATAAGGCTGTAACTTTTTAATGTATAACGCTATTGACCTGAAATTTTATGAATATATTTAGCTGATCTCGAGAAGCTTTTTACCCTAAAGCCACGCGAACGAAATCGCGAGTGGGTCAGCTAGTTTTACATAAAAGAAATTACTTATCAAAATATATATCCTCTATCGACATAAAGACATTTCTTCATATATCTAAATCAACATAAATATCCGCTTACAGCTTGTCATAAACCCTAAACATTAAACATTTTGCCCTACATCATTCCTTATTCCAGACAACTAGATATCTATTGATAAATAGCAGTAACAGCGGTTGAAAACTTTGGCCCGGTTGACAGCGACCCTGTCTCTGGGTAGCTGCGACCCGCAACTTGATTTCAAACTTTGAAACTAGTTTTTTGCGTTTGTAGCTTATTTTTATGTGTCCTCCGTGAATTGGTTTCGCACACGGTGTGTGTTTCAAATTACTTTCTGATTGTAATTTTTATCTAAACGATTATTTTTCTATTGCTACAGGTTCTTGCATGAAACCGGAAAGCTAGTCGACAGGACAAACCTGGACCAAACTATCGCCAAAGGTAATAAAAAATTCACTACAATACACATACCACAATACAATATAATGTTTATGTCGCCGTAGAATAAGCCCGTTTTTCGGATGGCTAGGCAGTATAAAACGCGGCACCATTGAATTAAATGCCAACGCTGATTTTTGCATTCAACAATATGGCTAACCGTCACTTGTCGAATGAAGCCATCTTGTCGAATAAAGAATGAAAAAATGAGAAATAGCTTGCCCATCAAATCAGCGTTCGTTTTGTAAACTGCATAACCATTTTACAAACAGTTTGAATTTATGATCCGACGGCGGCATTTAGGTAGATTCATATTTTTACATGCTTTCAATTCAAGCCTACATTGTTTTGTTTAAGCTTTACAACCTTACCACTCAAAAAATTTAAGTGATGAGAAAATCAATAACACACACAATATATTATTTGATAATAATTTATGGTAGGTAAGTATAAAATTTGACTTGTCTAAGCGCATATTTTGTAAGCCTAAAGAAATAAAGTTATTGAAGTCTGAAATCATCAATCATCATCAATAAATGATTTGAAAGTATGGAAACCATGGAAAGGCACAGGACAGAGGAAGCTAGCAAAGCACCCAGCAGCGGGTGTCATAGGTTTTGTGATGATGGCCAATGTTGGCCAACTTCGATAACGATGTTAGCCAACGAATCCAACTCGGGCAGCGTTCGGGAAACTTCGCAATATCTTCTCGTCAAAGAGACTCAAGACGAAAGTCTTTGACCAATGTGTGTTATACCAGTGATGACTTACGGATCCGAGACGTGGTCGCTCACTATAGGCCTTGTGCATAAGCTCAAAGTCACCGTCAGTATGGAGAGAGCTATGCTCGGAGTTTCTCTACGCGATAGGGTCCGGAATAAGGAAATCCGTAGAAGAACCAAAGTTACCAACATAGCTCTCAGAATTAGCAGGCTGGAGTGGCGATATAGCCCGTAGAACCGATAAACGTTGGGGAGTAAAGGTCTCGAGTGGCGACCGCGATGCAATGCGAAACGAAGTGTGGGAAGACCTCCCACTCGATGAACCGACGACATCGTAGCGGTCGCAGGGAATCGTTGGATGGAGGCGGCTCAGGACCGCTATTCGTGGCGTCGTTTGGGGGAGGCCTATGTTCAGCAGTAGATGTATACGGGCTGATGATGATGATGATGATGAAGAAAAATCATCTCTAAGGTTTGAACACCTATTCAAGAACTAACCCTTTATCCCCAAAATTCGGGAGCCTAGCAAAACCGGCTCACAAATAAATGTGTGTTAGTGTACATATGACGTAAAAGCACTAAGCTTTTTATTCCCTAAAGAGGAATGTGAGAAAAACCTCGAACACCCGGGAAAATAATGACAAAGCGAAATCTTTTCGCCGGCGCCATTTGTAGAAACGTAGTAGAAACAAATAAATATTCGTGTATAAGAAAGAACACACGAGGATTTGAGCTACACTGCGCTACCCTGAGCTACGCTTAGCCAGCATAAATCAGTCAGGGTAGCTTTGCGTTGAAGGGAAAACTCAAATAAAACGGAAAGTCTTGTGTACAACGTGAAGCTTGAGTCAAAGTTGGTTGAGGGTTCCACATTCCACACGTTTTGACAATGTCACATTTATTTATTTAGGGAAGAGAGACTCGAAGACCTAGGTCATTTTCTGTCTCAATGAAAAAATTGTGAGAAGCGTTACCTTCCCACCCGTTGTATTAAATTATGTTCACCAAGCTTAAACTCGCTGTGCCCAAAACTAGGCTACACAATATTATTGTATCTTTCAAAGGGCTCGCTTCTACGACAAATATCCAAGCGAGTTGCAAAAATTATCAACAAATAAATTCAAACAAATTGTGAAACATATCCTTTGTAAAACAGGCGTATTACAAAATATCAGATTATAGCTAGAAGATAAAAAAGCTTGGGACGAGTTTTGCTCCAACTCGATAAATAACACCTAACAGGCTAATAGTTTCTTCGTCGCTTCTTTACTTTAGTCTACATACCGAAGCGACCGAAATCAAAAATATCACTCTATTTCCATGTCAATGTCTAATTTTAAGAATTTAACTTTTTCTAAGTGTACATTTATTGTCATAAAGAATTTTGACTTTGACTTAGGAGTCTAGTGATGAATTTTGCAACTATTAGCCCGCATTAGGTATTTTCGGTAGACAGCAAGAGCGAAAGTGACACCCGATTAAAAGGTGCATCTTATTGAACAGTCATATAAGCTCATGACGAGGCCGCGATGATGTTAAAAATCTGTTCTCTCGCGTTTCAATGAACTCGCACCCTATGACAGGGCAGAAAAGGCAACGTAGGCTTTATACAAGATTTATAGGATCGTGTTGGCACTTCCGATACGGAACCCTAACCTAACGGAGCAATTGAATAAACAGGCAAAGTAAGAGTTATGTGAACTAGACCAGAGTTTCTTAGGCATGGTTGCTTGCACAGTCAATAGTCATGCATGCCATAGTAGATCAAGCTTTATAGGCTAAGCAACACATTGATTTTATTTAGGCTAACCATGAGACCATTAAATAAGTTGATGACTTTTAGGAACCTGACACCTTTTATTCCTAGCTACTGATATTATAAGCAACTAGCTTCCGTCCGCGGCTTCGTACGCGTATTTTCGGTATAATAAAAGTAGCGTTTTATCTAAGTTAGGCTATGTTCTATAGCATATACAAAATTTCTTCTTTATCTATTCAGTAGTTTTGGATATCCTAGGTAACAAAATAAAATATATAACTAAGTCGAAAGTTCACAAACTTTAGACTTATATTATATTAGGATAAATTAATGAATCACGTTACTGATAATAACCAAAAAGATAAATTGATTATCTTATTTGTTAAGGGTACTTAAGATCCAATTTGTCTAAATATAAAATTATTTTTATACCTCAGTATGTATTATTGTAGATATTAGCATTGTATTTATATTTATCATGACTTTGCATACTGATAAGCTGATCACGTTTGTGCTCATTTTATTTCAATTCAACATCCCTGTAAAAAAATGAATTTTGACATGAATTAACTCCCGAAATTCGAGGAACCTACCTAATAAGCGAACTCGCGGCAGAATCTAGTTTAATGTAAACCGCACGTACCTAATTCAATCGATAAGTCTACACTTACTCCTTGTTAGCTTACAACATTGAACGTGATGGAATACAGAAGAATAGTTGGAAATGTGGAATACAACGATGGAAAGCCAGAGGGTGATTGTATTTATTCACTCGCCCCTACCATATTTCACCCTAGGTACACTCCCTCTGAATTATTTATATTTATCGTGATTGAAATAAATATATTTTGTTATCTTATAGTGCAGGAGGGGGGGTGGTTAATATAGTGATTGTTTGGCCTTGATTTTCGGTTGAGGGTTGATATAAACTGAGAATTTCTTCGAATAAAGTATGAAATTAGCCTGATATTTATTCTTTATTTTCAAACTGAGTTATTCTGTATAGAATGTTTTTTTAGATACTCAAATAGCGACCACAATTTATTTCAGGCATCACAAGCAAGTACATACTAGGGCCCTAGTAACTTAACTAGGGCCCATATCATAAATACCTTAAAGACTAACATACATACATAATTATAAAAAAAAAAACTTAAAAAGAATCGTGTCATTGGCACTGGGTCGATGACCTGCGCGCGGTGTCGCGTATCAGCCTTCCAAAGAACTTCCTGAACACGACACCCTTCGGCCAACATCCATAAATAATATAAATATAAATTAATAATATAACTTGAATAAAACTTTGATATTAAAAAAGTCACAACCATAAGCGTTTTCACTTACGAATGCGAACGACTGTAAAGAAAACTCGCACTACGACTAATACGAGAAAAATAGTGGTAGATATCGTATTTCGCAAGACGATGTCTCCCGCCCCTAACTTCACTTAGGTATTGTATCGACTTATTGGCGGATGGTGTCAGTTCGTTAGCTTTACAGAACGTAACAAGAATACCTATATATCAGTTAGGTCTTATTGGAATGAAATGAACTTAGTCGTAGAACACGTCAAAATGTCTGCTGAAGAAGGGAACTTTCTAGCATTTCAAGTCTTCACGGAAGACCAACCCTTAGGTATGATCTGCTCTACCATAGCATATGCTGAGTGGACACCGATTTTGTGAGTTTTTCTGTTTATTTAAGATTTATTTACTCTACTTACAAATATGTATGTATTATTCGTCTGGCAAAATAAAAATCTTTTTAGTTTTACAATTGGTTTCGTACCTACAATACAACTCTCTGGGCGGCTCAGGATCTCTAGGCGGCTCAGGACCGCTATTCGTGGTGTCGTTTGTGGGAGGCCTATGTTTAGCAGTGGACGTATACGGGCTGATGATGATGGATACAACTATGTTATGACTATTTTATGATATTATTGGTTTTTTAATTTCTGACACGGAACATACATTGTATGATAGAGTTAAATTAAAACCATAAAGCTAATTTAACTTTTAAACCGTTTCTACATTTCCTGTAATCACTAAGAATATAGTAGGGTATAGGATATCCCAATACTCGATATTTAAGAGTACGGCGCTTGAATAAGGCGCTTTATATGGGAGGACTTTGATTCATCATCATCATCATCATCAGCCCATACACGTCCACTGCTGGACATAGGCCTCCCCCGTACGACGCCACAAATAGCGGTCCTGAGCCGCCTCCATCCATCGACTCCCTGCAACCGCTACGATGTCGGTCCAGAGTGGATGGTCTCCCATGTAGGGGGGGATTTGCCATAATCACCACGCTTGGCAGGCGGTTTGGTGATCGCAGTGTTGGTGTTTAAAAATACTCAGAAGGAAGCTGCTGCCCTTCCTCTGGTAGGTTCCCTCAGTCGGCTCTTACGACATCCACGGGTTGAGTTGGAGTGGACTTTGATTAACCTCTTGAAAATACCCGTGAAAATATAATCAAATATATCACACATCTCCAGCCCATACTAGTCGAATATTGGTCCTCAACATTCGACTAGTATGGGCCGGAGATGTGTGATATGATGTGAGATTTAGTCAGATTGAAATTTAATTACGATATGGACTAGTTGAGCTATCTGTAGATTGTTTGCAAAAGTCTGCAGTTAGCTCAATTGTTTCAATTGTAAACACTAGTTTAATTTATTTATATTATTTGATTGTTATTTCCATTACGCTCCAAAATGATATATTATCACGGGTATTTTCAAGAGGTTACTCTTTTGTTTTGCGCTGAGTTATTCCCGAAACATAGCAACTATTAGTATGAGTGTGCACAATACCAAAATGAAAAATGTTTTTGTTTAATAAAGCTGATTTGTCAAAGTTGTCAAAATTATACTGCTAAAATGCAACAAATCAAGTGTTTTGTTACAAAATCATCCGAAAACTATAATCGAGTTCGTAATAAAATATTACGGCCATCCAATAGTTACTACTATGTATATATGTATGTATAACTACACCTACTTACGAACTCGATTATAGAAGAAAGTATTGGATGGCCGTCATATTTTATTACGAAGAGTATTTAGGGGAAGAAGGTGAAATTCCCCCTAAATAGGAACACAGGGGGGCCTGTGCCGGGCCGACCCATCTGGTCCACTGGTCCTCCATTTGGTCCACATGCCTGGTGGACCGACAGATGATGTTTGGGGTTCTTTATCTGTTAGGTGGTGCTGAATACACCGGTTATACGATAGAGAATTTTCGTTAGAATCTTTTTGCCTTTCAAAGTTTTGATATTGCAAATTCAGATTAAGAAGTTTTGCCTTAGCGTAATTTAGCAAAATTGCTCTGAAATACTTAGGTAGGTAGTTATTAGCTTCAGGTTTTGCCGATTTTTCTCCCTTAGCGCCTCAATTACCTAAGGTTTTACCTTTGTAGTTCGACGATGTTGGTTAAGAGGTCGCTACGAGTTACGAAATATTTATGCTATTGATTGGTTTAAAATACTGTTAATTTGATGTAATTATTAATTTAAAACCTTTATTTTAGTTTAAATAATTTCTGCTGTAATAATTTTACTTTAAGCCCCATTAGTATATCTTAATTTGTTACTTAAATATTTTTATTTTATTATTGGTAAGAGCGGGGTCTCCTAACACAAGCAAATTTTGCTTAAAAGGTGACCCCAGAAACTGTATTTATAGTTGTTTTTTTTTTACGAGTAGATACTTTCTACTCGACAAGGACGCTGCAGGGCACTTAAACTCCCTATGTAAGCTGATGAACTTTTACTTTTCGTAAACTATGCAAAACTCATTCTATGGGTTCCAATGAGTCAAAACCAACCATCGCCTATAAAAAACCTTACGTAAAACTCCAACGCAATGAAATAGATATGAATGTATTCCATTGGTACTTCAGAGCTCTTCTACTTCCAAAGCATTGTAGTGGCGAGTAATGTACCGAACAAAAGGTAAAGAGCTTCAAATGCATTGTTGCATCCATCTACAGATAGTGGAGGATAAGCACCTCGGCTTTCCAGACCAGCATACACAATGCTGAGAGAAATATGGCTGCTTCAAAGAGTGCCCACTGGCTACCCTATCAAGACGTTGAAAAATGCTGGGGTGTTATAAGCACCATAGTGCTTATGTTGTTTTCTGGTGGTTTGAACTTAATGTATGTCAGTCATCATCATCATCATCAGCCCGTACACGTCCACTGCTGAACATAGGCCTCCCCCAAATGTATATAAGTACTACTCATTAACTTCAGAGGAAAATGTTATGCCTAGTTTATTTCTGTGTGAGAAATAAACTGCCCAGGCTTTCAAGTACGAGCAACTTCTTCGTGCTTTGGTCAAAGAAGTATTAAAGATACTTTATCTTTGGCATTTAATGTATTGTTATAATATAATTGAAGCGTTGTTTACTTTATATTTTAACTACCTGTTCCCCGCGGTTTCACGCGCGTTAAATTCGAATTTCACATTTCTAGGGGATAAAAAGGTATTTTTTTTTACCGTAAATCTCCCATGGGAATCTGATGTTTTACCAGGACAAAAGCCTATGTAACTCTCCATCCTTTCAACTAACTCTATGCCAAAAATCAAGTCGATTGGTTGCTTAGTTAAGGCGTGGAGGAAAGACAAATAAACGAACAAACACATTTTCGCATTTATAATATTAAAAGATAGAATGTGACAAAATTAATGTCTTTTTAATTAAAAGTAGGAACTTTATTCATTCATATAATGTAGAAAAAGCAACGTCACAGTATATTATATGCATGTGGATTTAAGTAATTGATTACTAATTATACTTTACCTCTTTTGGTACAACACATTTTAATTGATAGGTAAGTTCCGCGATGCTCAAATATATATTTGAGCATCGCGGAACTTACCTATAAAAATAAGAAAGAAAATATATTTATTTCGCCATACATACTAAACATAACACAACACATTACAGATAGTCGGAAAGTATAGGAAACTTAAACATACATGAAGAAAATAGATAGGAACAGTGTTACTTACATAAGGGGCCAAAAAGGTCCCTGTCTCAGCACTATACCGCTACAAGCCAATATCCTACTAATATTTTAAATGTTAAAGTTTGTATGGATGGATGTATGGATGTATGGATATTTGTTACTCTTTCACGCAAAAACTACTGAACCGATTAGGCTGAAATATGAGGGTAAAGTAAATGGTATTGGTATAGTATGGGACCTGGAACAACATATAGGCAGAAAAAACATATATTTTTTAACCCGATAAAACGCGAGCGAAGGCGCGGGCAGCAGCTAGTACAATATATATGTATTTCTGTTATCTGTACAATATACGATAAATCGTTTATCATTTCGCAGACAAGCCTTCATGAAGAAGCTCATAAATTTAATAGACAAATTATCGAAGAGCAAAATTAATACATTATCAGAAACGTGTGTGCAGACGCGTAAGGAAAACACAGAATTTGTCGATAATTACGGGTAAGTTAATTAAAAGTATATTTACTGATGTAGGCGTTCGTTATCATTAATTTAAAAAGCTGAGTAAGTATTTAAGTGGTAGTGAGGGTAGAAAGCAGGGGAAAGTTTTGCCAACATTAAGAATTATCTGAGTTAGCTGCAAGGGAGACCTTCCACTCAATTGGCCGACGACATCGTGGCGGTCACAGGGAGTCGATGGATGGAGGCGGCTCAGGACCGCTGTTTGTGGCGTCGTATCGAGGAGGCCTCTGTCCAGTAGTGGACTTGTATGGGCTGATATGATGATGATAAAGTTAGCTGCATCAATTTCATAAATTTAATTCTTTAACGCGGTTCCCAACTTTAAGTGCTTACAGATGTAGAAAAAAAAATGGTACAATTATTTGCTTATCCTATTAAATAAATAATACACCATAATATAAGTTTAATTCACTTATACATATAAACGCTTTACAAATATAAGTAAACATAATCTATGATAAATAAATAATAATAAATAAACACTATTTTTGTTCAAGAACGTTACTAATAGCTAATACATTCTTTACGATAAACTTAATCCTAGACTATTATAATATAAAATTAAACTAAACACTATGGTGATAGGGTTATCATAAGTAACTAAGAGTAAGAATTGATGAGATTTTGAGCAAATTTATATAATTTTATTATAGAAATTTACTTTAAATCTCAATACATACTTATCTGAGTAAATGGCAATAAGTATGATACTGTTATGGAATATATTACAACTATTGATTATGGATGATAACCGAAATTCGACTAGGTAATTCGACTAGGTAATTCGACTAGGTAATTCGACTAGGTAATTCGACTAGGTAATTCGACTAGGTAATTCGACTAGGTAATTCGACTAGGTAATTCGACTAGGTAATTCGACTAGGTAATTCGACTAGGTAATTCGACTAGGTAATTCGACTAGGTAATTCGACTAGGTAATTCGACTAGGTAATTCGACTAGGTAATTCGACTAGGTAATTCGACTAGGTAATTCGACTAGGTAATTCGACTAGGTAATTTCGGTCACGGCTGCCTGAATAGCCATTGGAAACACTATTAGAATAATGACAAAAAAGTAAGTCTCAAGGTAACAGTTTACATTGTAAATGCGGCTTGTGGCTTAACTGACAGGTTTGATGAATTTACACAAAATTAAAGTGTTCACGCTGGCTGGTGTCAGCAGCCATCGCCTCAGCTAATTACAAACAACTAGCTCTAGCTTTTATACTTATGTGATGTAATTGTAGGTGCTATATACCTACATATATTATTTGGGAATTTAAATCTAGCAAAAGCACCAGTTGTCTCCGTTTCTATAATACCTGCTTATTTATATAATACGGGGTTTATTCTCCTAATATTATAAATGTCAAAGTTTATAAGGATGTATGGATATGGTACTACTAAGTTAAACTGATTGGGCGGAAATTTGGTATGGGTGGGTATAGTTTAGGACCTGGAATAACGTAGGCTAATTTTATCCCGGTAAAACGCGGGTGAAACCAAAGTAGGTGCTTTTTAAAAAGGTTACGGAGGTGAATTATTGTCACGTTTTGATAGGTTTTCCCCGCTCGCGTTATTTTCTTTAAAAAGCTGTCAAAAATCCGGTGCTGCTGTCTGCGAAAATGCAGTGCATTTTGTTAATTAAAGGCACTAAGCATTGGGATATTCACCATGATAACCGAATAAGTGTTGTAGCAACCGGGCCACATTCGGATACCGTCGTCAGTGAAGTCTGTCGTGCTTGATCGAGTTGCTTTCGATAATGAAACCGGTAGTAGTGGTAATTTTCGTAGCAATAGACAAAGAATGAGGGTAGGTAACGAACTCAACTAAAACGTAACTCATTCGCAGTGACTTCAGTCATTCCGTGATCATGTCGCATGCAACTGTGCCGAAATATTGGAAAACTCAAAATAACACAACATGAAAACGGTCGTACTTGGGGATTGTGGTAGATGGTGCTGATTCCCAAACAGCTCTTTGAGATTAGTATTTGTTGTAGTATGTGTTGTATTGGTTGTTGGTCAAGGAAAGTCACTGTTATGATATGGTACGGACTATATTCGCAAGACACAATTTATTTATGGTTAATTAAACTACTGCCGCCAACTTATGGCGAAACCATTGAAACCTATGAAACCATTTATTGATTGTGGTATATAGTGAATGTGGAATGTGGTATATAGTGAATGTGGAATGTGATACATCAGGTCTTAAGTATAATTTTTGGTCCACACAATCTATTCTTTCGAGCGTAAAAAGATTTCAAAATTTGAAAATGGTTAGGTGGGAAATGATAATAATAGTGGTTTGAACCCGCGACGATGGCGGTCGACCGCGGACTGAGTAAGTTTAGGTAAACGTGAGCAAATATGCATTCAAATGCAACCGCAGCTAAATGCATATCTGCTGCGTTGGTCGGATTACCCAAACACAAAAGATGGTAAATACCTTTAGTAACTAGAATTTTTATTCTAGATTGTAAATCAGTAAAAATCATAGAAATAGACCTAGCGATTCTTCAGATTTAAGCATTTTGGTGCTTTAGGTCAGAAATATCTTAGGGATCCTTGAGGAATGTTCTAGATTTTGAAAAGAATCTTTGACAGTTTAATAACCACCTTATTCTTATTCTGTAAAAAGTTTCTATTCTTTCAATACATTATTATACTCTCGTTGATAACAAATATCTATTTCCGACAAGACCGTGGCAATTGTTGACAATCGCCCCTTCCCTGGCCTACCTTCAGCCTAACCGAATTTTGATTAATAATAAAAACAATCGAATACATATTTAACTTATCCATGAGGGAATAGACCATCGAATTCACAGAATTGCCGATTTCATTAACAATTCAGGACATTTCAACAAAATATTCCAATAAGGACCTTTTGTTCAAGAATTAACTGTTAAAATCAACCGTTCAGAGATTTCAACCACAGGACGCTTTTCAAGGAAAATTTCATTTACGTTAAATGTCTGAGGTTTCGGTATAGTACGTACTTGGAGATAGTCTAAATATTCAGTCTATACTCTGTCTTCAATAACATGGATAATTTTTGTATACAAAGGGGTGTCAAAAGACAAGGAATATTGGTGGAAAATATTTAACGACATTGGTATCATCGAAGCAAAGCACAGAAGCTTGTAACATTTTTTGGTTTTAAAAGCTTTCATTCATCATTTAATTGATCTCTCGTTCGTTTTCGAATTCAAATATAAACATTTTTAATACACATGCGATATTAAGCGTTTTTGATGTTCTTGTTTTAGTTTTTAGTGATAACTTTGCTGTTAGATCGTTGTTTTCTGTTTTTGTTATCAGTTATCATTCAGAAATGTAATTGTCGACATAAAATATATTGGATCCTAAATCGAAGTATAGATTCAATTTTTCCAGGAGAGTTAAATAAATATTAGCAATAATGGGAACTTATTGTTTAAGATATAATTGTTGAAATAAGATAAATAATAGATTAAGGTATTACTTTGTGGAAATCCATTGCAAAATATAATATAGTTGGCGCGCGGAGAGGCAACTTCACTGATGAGACTCAGGTGTTGTTGCTAGGCGCTCTCGTAAGGGTCGGTCGAGTATTGTTGTGTCCGTTTTGTGGAGACATCACCATCTACTTTGATAGATTTTTTCATTGTGCAGGTGTGGTTCTTTCTTCTACAAATAGGTTGTGTATGCGTCAATTTGTGTGAAGGCGGCTTGTAAGCTACATTTAGGTTAGGTTAGGTTAGTACCTACTTGTAAAAGGGTATCGAATAAAATAAATGAATTCTGACGATTCGCTACACTCGGCGCGGCAAAGGTTTCATAAGTAAGAAAATTTTCATGCAAACAATCCTGAAATTCGATTCTTTCGTCTTCGCATCGGCGCAATCGGTTAAGAATTATTAACTTGCGCAACTACCCCTCATTTTTCACTCAACTCGTTAAGATCTAGAGGCAACTTTGCCCCGGCACGGTGGCGATACATCATCTACGCCCTCTATCGAACGCGCAGGCAAACTTGCCCGCGGTTTATACATGAATAATTAACGTGAGCAAATTACGATCTCGCGGTAACGGTGTAAATTCGCTCGGATAGCTTAGGTGAAGTGTTGGGCGGAAAAGCCGGATTTTACGGGTGTTATAGTTTAAGATGGATGAGACTGGTAATAATCTCGAGATTACTGTTAATAATCTCGAGATTACCTACCGGCAAATTAAGTTCAGATAAATAAATAAATAATGCTGGATAATCCACACAGCATCATCTAGCCCCGAAATAAGCAGAGCTTGTGTCTGATATTATACTTAATAGATATATAGATTTTTTTTATATACACAGATAAAACCCAGAATACCCGGAACAAATATTTGTAGTTCGTGCAAATATTTGCTCTCATCCAAGGCGGGAATTGAAACCGCAACCTCCTGCGTCGAAGGCGGACCTTCGTCTGCCCCGCCACATCGGTAGTCAATGCAATCGACATAGATTTCTGGTCATCTAATTTAAATGTTGTCTCTCGTTAACCTCGGTAACCTAGTATTAAATATTTTAGAGTTATTTTGTGGAAGTTCGTGGTAAATAAATAACTTTCATTCAATTTGGTTTAGTTTTATTTTCCCTAAGACAACTAACATAGGTTAGCGTGCTTATATAGATAGGTGTTTCCACAGGAAGCCATCGCCAACCTTTTGCCCTAGTTATTATTGTGCCTACGCCATCTGTCTATCTGTCCGTCTGTCAGTCACTGGCCTCAATACCTGCAGCAGCATTAAGTAGGTATAGTTTTTTAAAAGAATACGTTTAATTAAGGATAGTGAATAAAAATAACAGTTTTACTAGCATCTTTTCATATTATCAAACTAAAATCATACAAGGAAAGCCATGCCATTCTCCAAGCGGATGGTGCCGTCGAATATTTTCTTCTCACTGAGAGAACTAGGTCTATGGAGAATACATATTCTCCATAGACCTAATACTAACCTACCTAACTTGATAACATTATCAAATTGAAATCACCTATAAAGGCTAAAATTTCTTCATAACACTGAATGAATCTGTTGTTGGTCCTGGGCGAAGAATCAGGTCAGTAGCTTGTCCGGTTTTGGGCGTTGTCGCTGATTTTCTATAACGATGCGCATTGTTGCTTCCCAAAAGTTGACATACAAATGAAATTCCGCGCAAATTATCGATCATTTATTTCATTTTTGCGTAATTGTTACTCAATAGGTACTGAAAGATATAAAGATATATAAGTCAGTTGAAATATCCTTATACTTTGCAAAGGATTTCCACAAAGTAATATATTATTTATTTACGTTGGCATCCAATGATCACAGATTTACCGCTGGCAACGAGCAACGACATCGTTGGCAACAACGAAAACTGACATCGTTGGTCAACAACGGTGTTAGAATAAAGTTACCATTTCTACATGTCATAAAGTCGGATATCACCGCCCTAGGCCTAGTCCGCCCTAGCCCGCCCTAGCGCTAGGCGGAATGTAATTGTGGCTTGTTTGACTCGGTCGGATCGTTATTGCGTTACTGAAGGCTAAATGGTGGTTGATTATCAAATTAATGCCGCAAACACTGCCATTTGCAGAGAAACCGAAGTTTTCTTTAAAATGATAAGCTTTCTAAAGATATTGGAAATAAAAATAGTTAATAGATGGGTAGATTGCAGGAGGCAATATTGAGTAAAATCTAAGTTGGTAATCAATGGTGATGAAAGGCAAATTATATTTTTGAAAAACAGATGGCGTGGATACTACTGCTTAAAACTCAAATGGGCAACGAATACTAGATGAACAAATCTGACTTCACACATATATTTTGTACTAGCTGATCCCCGCGGTTCCACCGGCGTTAAATTCAAATTAGACAATACTACAAGGACAAAAAGGTCTAAAAAATACGTATATTCCCGTAAGTCTTACATGGGAATTTGATGTTTTACCAGGACAAAAAGTAGCCTATGTTACTCTCCATCCTTTCAAGTGGCTTTGTGCCAAAAATCAAGTCGATTTGTTGCTTAGTTAGGGCGCGGAGTGATGGAAGGACAAACAAACAAACAAACTTTCGCATTAATAATCTTAGTTAGGATGGCGATTAGTTGCGCGTGATAAGATACGGTCCAGTTTTCTAAATTTCTAGAATGTACAAATACAAATAGAGTCCAGTGAACTTTTTACCTATTTGGTACATTATTACCTAAATCCAACTCAAATATTCTCATTTTGGAGGAAAAAATATCTGAAGCAGAAAAAGTGAAAAGGCGGCAACCGAGTCTATTTTTCATAGTTTTCAATTAGTTAGTTGTACAAATGCTAGAAGTCATTCAGCAAACATTTCTGAAACTAACTGAGCAGTTCAAAGCTCGCCTGAATGTTTCAACCTCGCTAAAAATACTGAAATATACCTTTAGTATTTCAAATGGCACAGAACTAAAATAACCTCCGTATAATTGTATCCTTCATTAAGAACTCAAACGCGACTCAAAAATGCAGTCGACTTTAAATACAAGGAAACAAATTCCGGGTGAAGTCGTTAACATGCCCCGAGAAACCCCCTTAGACGCCCGCTACCCCTTTTGGGGGTCAAGTGGTTAATAACCGGGAAAGTGAACCATTCTTTACGAACGAAATGCGAAGAACTCCACTATTTCTGCTAAAAATTCGTTTAAAACATTTTATTTTTATGCGGAACTTTATCCCTGGAAAATATCATGATTTTAAAAACTTACGGAATTGCCCAGTAATAATATTTATTACGTTATTTTATAGCACTTTCACTGCCCATGTCGCAAATATCCATATTCGGTGGAGCTGCGGCGCGGCGCGCCCCTTCGCGCTCCGGATCCGCACTACAGAGGGTGTGCAGTAAATGCCTTATGTTGTATTTTATCGAACAATAAAAAAATAATCTATTTGTTAGTGACTCAATTTCTAAACTATCTAAAAATTGTGGTCAACCTAGAAAGGTCCGTAAAACTGTGAAAAAAATACCCTTTTGTTAGTCACTCAAGTTTGAAACTATCTCAAAAGTGTGGTCAACCTAAAAAGGTCTCTGAAAAAAATATCCGAAAAACCTGCTCACCATTTTAGAAGTTTTTTTTACGCCGCCGCCGCGCCGGTGCTACCGGCACCTATTCATGAAATCTGAAATCAATCACCGCTCTGTATCGGGTTAGCCCGCCGTCAAAAATATTCCGCCCGCCCTCGGAAATTGTTTAAAAATTTATTCGGAACAAAGAACAAAAAAGTACTTAATTAAAATTACGTAGCTTTGCGTAGCAGTTTAGGGTGTATCGTAGCGGCTACGTTGTTGTAGCCCGTAGGATTCGTAGCAAATACAAATACAGAAATTGTGTTCTTTATCTCGAATTAAACCGATCGAATTAAAATACATATTTATGCATTTATTAGATTTGCTGTTTATAAAACAAATTACAACTAGTAACAGTAATAATGAGCCACAGAGGATCAGCGTTGCAAATGCTCCCCGAGCTCCTGCAGCACATCAGCACTGAGTGGCAACCTTTTGGTCTCACATTGTTTTTTCTCTTTATTTACAAGCTCTTATTCTACTTGCCCTGTTAGTTTGTGTGGCCCGTAAGAATAGCTGTACAACTAGTACATGTTTATAAATAATAAATATATACCTACGGTGGAATAAATGAAATGGAATACGTTTTTCTTTTATATAAAACATTACCCCATACACCCTTGCCTTTCTAAAATTGAAAATTTTCTATCCATCCTAAGGTTGCCTGGAAGAAATCGCTTCTAAGCGATAAGGCCGCCCATTGTACTTGTTTATGTTAATGTCTATGTGTTTTATTTGTCTTTGTGGTGTACAATAAAGAATTTTGTATTGTATTGTATTTATCACATAGTATTTTCTTGTGTCTTTTGAACCAAGAAAAAATATCTTATCAATTATCTAATTTGTTTTGTCTTGTTCCAGATGAGAGCGGTGTCGACGGGTATATCGCTATTGGCGCTGTTCGTGGTCACCCTAGCTGACACCACTGAAGGTAACTTACAGTATTATGAACTAGCTTCTACCCTCGGCTTCACTCACGAAGGATCTGGATTATTTATTTAGTAGCTGCCGCCCACGGCTTCGCACGCGCTTTTCAAGTACCCTATGTCTATCCCCGGGATACCATCTACCTCCCTGCCAAACATTAAGATCCGTTCAGCCATTAACCTTATAGTACCGTAGCTTTTTTAGCCCAACCTGTACGAGTACATAAATAATTGTTAATTTTCTATCCATCCAAAAGTTGCCTGGAAGAAATCGCTTCGGAGTGATAAGGCCGCCCATTGTACTTGTTCATGTTAATATCTATGTGTTTTAATTGTCTTTATGGTGTACAATAAATAGTTTTGTAATTGTTAATAACTAAGTTCCATGATAGAGATGCACTATCGTCTCGCAAGGGAGCTCCTTACTCATGTTATTAAGAAACCGTTCCGCTAACTAAAAACCTGAAACGCTTTGGAGAACATGTTTTTCTTTGAGCTCCAAAACTTCAGTTCCGTTGACTGAGCACAGCGCAGTCTGGAAAGTACAAAGCTAGTGGTTTCCTCTAATGAGATTGGCTTTATCTACTCGTACATTATACCTACCTACAAGTACCCACCGGGTAAAGTCACTTTGAATCGATTGAACCGACTTCTACGTCAACAAAAACAGACAGGAAGTTATATAATATACAGTGTGATTTTTTGAGAAGGGCGGTAATGGTCAGGTCTTTAACCACGAGGAAAGAAGTCATGCCCTCAATTTATGAGAAAACAATAACTGTATATTTAGTTTTTACTTTCGCGATCGTGGTTTCGGATTTGGCCATCATGGCCCTTCTCAAAAATCACCCTGTATAATCTGATGTTTTCATACAAAAAATAAAAAACTGACTTCGAATTCCTATAAATGTACACTTTTTTGTAGGGTTCTGTAGCTTAAAAGGATAAATGGAACCCTTACAGGATCAGTTTGTTGTCCCTCTGTCCTGCGTTTGTCCGTCTGTCAAACCCCATTTCTCAGGAACGCGTGGAGGTTTCGAGTTGAAATTAATATCAGATACTCAATCCCGTAACCTCTTGGAGCCGTGAAGCCGTTTATGTTCGAACATTTTGAAATTTCCAAGGGAATAAAATGCACAAAAAACCTATAGGGTACTTCTCGTTGACCTAGAACCATAATTAAATTTGGCTGTCGGCGACGCCCGCGAGCCCGATTGAGATAGACTGAGTATTTTGTTTAACGTGAAGGCTAATATCGCGACCTTGAGCCGGTCCGGGGCGGAAGTTTCCGCTCCACTGTGTTCTTGTCTAGTCATAGGATAGCTGAGAGGGTAAACAACGAGCCGACGCCAGCCATTATCATTTATTATTGACAAGCGCCCGCCCCCGCTTTCTCCGCCCTACCTGCGATTAAATCTTGTATGGGCCTACGTAAACCATGGCAACGGAACACAATTATAGTAATAACTTCTACTAATTTAACAGCCGGTTTGTAAAACGATCAAAAAATTACATTTTCTTGCTGAATAGATCTTTATAAACCATTCACACAGTATCAGCCTTAAAGTAAGCAAAGCTTGTGGTATGGGTACTAGGTGTCTGATACAATAAATAAATACATTGCGTGTATATTTTTATATGCATTATGCATAGAAAACACCCAGATTACCCGGAAAAATATAAACAGATCGTACAAACATTTGTCCCAATGCGGGATCGAACCAGCAACCTCCTGCGTCGCAGGCGAACCTTTGCCCGCCGCGCCACATCGGTCGTCAATAATTTATTTCTTTGGTTCGATTCCCACAATGGATGAAATTTTAAATTAATTCTATATTAACAAAGAAAATTACAATTAAATAACAAAACAAGAACTAGTATTTACTATTGCAATTAAAGAAAATCAAAAAATGAAAGGTGAAATATTTGTAAGATTTTCAATTATCTGGGACGGGGAGTTGTCTATAACCAAAACATGCGTTTGAACCGCGCGTCTAGTGCGTACAGCCTCTATTTGTGCGGAATATTAACTTTTTGAGGGTCTAAAGTTAATATTATTCATCAAAGTATTCACCATAATAAGTCCATTTAAAATCTATGCAAGTCGGAAAGTCCGTCGAATAGGAATTTATATTTTATGCCGGATCGAGAATCTCCGATTCAATACATTATTAAGTTCAGCCCACGCCGCCGCGCCGCCGCCGCGCCGCCGCCGCGCCGGTCTGTTAAACTTAAGAATATGGTTTTATTACTTGGAATTTCTTATCTAGATAGTAAGCGCGAAATTGTTTTTTGAAAATGGTAGGAACCGCAGCAGACATCCTGTTTCTATTGCCTATAAAAAAAAATTTAACCGTTCATTTCGACTGTAGCAATTTATATGGGCATTAATAGCTGCTGCTCGCGCCTTCGTCCGCGTTTTATTGGGATAAAAAATTGTCTATTTATTATTCGACGTTCAAAACTATACCCCTACCAAATTACAGCCTAATCGGTTTAGTCGTTTTTGCGTGAAAGAGTAATAAATATCCATCTATACATTCATCCCCACAAACTTAGAAATTTATAATATTAGTAGAAATTATGACCTCTTGTATAGTATAGCCAGCAGGACCAGGCAGACAAAGGACCTGCCAGACTTGGATTTATCTTTCAGGAGATCTAACTGGTCAGTGGCAGGAATACTTACGTATGTAGGTTTTACCTGGCCTAATCCATCTTAGGAAGACTCGGGCAAAGCTAGTACAATATATATTGTTTATCAAATAGTAGAAAATTATTTGGAAAATAAGCTCACAAAGCATCCGTTGAGGATAAAATCACCCAAAAGTATTATATTTTTCAATGGGACTAACGTCCCGCGGGCAATACTAACGTTTTTCCCAACCTCGATCGGTTTGGTTACTTGGAAGATTTTGCAAAAAGCCCTCTCGCCTCAGGCATCAAACGGAAGTCAAAAAACGGTGGTCAATACGAAATTTTCGGAGTTAATATTGAATGGTTAAGAATTGTTAACCCGAGAAGGGTTCATGGAAAATCCTCCTGTTCAAATATGTAGTCGGGACTTAATTGCGTATTTTGTAGGCTTAGAGACGGGTAGCTACCCTTCTCTACAAAAACACCGGAAGGGGTTCTTGCTTATAATTCATTAAATATAGCTGGCTACCTTTGCCCATTAGCTGCCAATCCGCCTGCCAAGCGTGGTGATTATGGCAAATCCCCCCCTACATGGGAGACCATCCACTCGATGGACCGACGACATCGTAGCGGTCGCAGGGAGTCGATGGATGGAGGCGGCTCAGGACCGCTATTTGTGGCGTCGTACGGGGGAGGCCTATGTCCAGCAGTGGACGTGTATGGGCTGATGATGATGATGATGATGCCAGAAAGGATCAAAGATGCGTTAGGTCCAATTGTCTAAATTTCAAAGGGAAAATTCAAAATCAATTTTTATAGTAAGAAGTGAAGAAAAATATTTTATTTTTAACCGATTTCAAAGTA
Organism: Eupithecia insigniata; assembly: GCA_947859395.1. Lineage (NCBI taxonomy): Eukaryota > Metazoa > Arthropoda > Insecta > Lepidoptera > Geometridae > Eupithecia > Eupithecia insigniata. The sequence goes on from OX402011.1 coordinate 12,888,322, forward strand.
TTCAGTAGTAAGGGGTTCTCTATTCGTCTGTTTGTTGTTTTTTTTTTGTTATATTTAATTAACAAATGTCATTTTATTAACTCTTATAACTAGCACTGTCGTGACTGATCTAACAAATATAATTGATTGTCAATTTTGTATTGATTTTTCAATAGACTCTTATCACGTTTGTTTGTGTCAGACCTCGTTTTTTTTGATCATGCCATAGCCTACTTTGGTTTTTATAGGCGCTGGTTTCAGTTGATTCTAATATTGATCAAGGTCACCAAGGTCCCCAATGTGATACACCACAGTGTACATTTACTCTCACACATGATACATAAAAAAAACACCCATTTAAAGAATCTTTAACTGAAACGGTACTATTAGAAAATCGTACAAATTGTGCGTAATGAAGTACAATACTTATTCAGAGGGGATAGAAACACCCCACTGGTATTAGTAATGAGTGGACCATCAGGAACATTTGTCTTCCCCTGTCATTCCACAAGTAGGTACAATCTCAGTGATAAGTGTAATTGATGGCCCATCCGAGTCTGATTTTGTAGGAATTTTAAAGTGAATTGGCGTAATTAGCGTTTTTCGTTTTAACAGCTCGTGTTTTGACGGTCAGTTGATTTATATCCCTGTTAACTGCATGTGGGTGGACGTGGTTAGCACTTTGTACAATTTGCAATTAATCCAGCCAGTGTGCTGACAATTTTCCAGAGAAACTACCCTGTCAGGTACAAACCTATCAGCTCTCATACGTCCACAGCTGACCGTGCTTCGCTCAAACAAGGGGGTTTTGCATCCGGATTGGCGATTGCAGTAGAGGTGTTAAATAAAAATCGTTTATATCAGGCACATACTTAATACAAAATTAAGAACCCATATCAGAATACACAAAAATTAATAAACTACAATACACACAAAATTTTAAATTCACAGAATAAAATTTAAAACACAATATTAAAGTTAGTCAGTACCCAGCGCATAATGCTACCCAGTCTGCTCTGCGACCGCCACGGCTAAGGAATTACTATGGTACCAAAACGTTCAATTATCAATTTCCATTGGCCCACAATTTGACTCTCGACGTTTGCGATTGATTGTCCCATTGTTGGATTTGAATGGAATTTTATGAAACACAATATAGAATTGGTTCGATTTCTTACCAATTTGGAACCAATGAGAAGCATTTTGTGAGGTTGGAATTAGGATTGAGCTTTCAATTAGAAAGGCTAGTAAAAATTTAAAAGCATGATGATCTGTTATTTATCGAAAGAATTTTTTATACACTGATTTAATTATTTCATATTAGTTTGGTAACTCCATCAGTAATGTCCTTATACGTACTTCTTGATTCTATTATGCATATATAGCAGAAGATAAAACATACTGTTCAGAAACTTAGACAGGTGTGTGCCTCTGCATTTAAACTGAAGGATGTCCAAACAACCCCACCTCAAGTTTCTCACCTTCATCATTGAAAGCCCAACTGTCAGGGCATCACTAAAAAAGGCTTACCACATCAGCCGACCGTTCTAAGCCGTTTTCCTTTGATAAAATAAACGCCAGCTTTGTTTGCCTGACGTGGAGGCTGAATACCAAACTAGTTAATGCGTCTGGTGTTATTCAGAGCACAGGGCATGTTTGAAGGAAATACAGGACTTGTGTTTATGTTGCCAACGGATCGTAGAATAATCCCGATTGTAGAATGGCTAGGTAGTTGACAAAATGGCGCCATTCAATTATATGCCTAAGACGATTGTTGAATGATCGGATTAGTATCAATTCGGACCACAAACAGTTGAATCGCGTAAAAATTCGAATAAACTATTTCTAAACGTCACTTCGTTAGACATAAGTCTCGTAACTCTCGTAGAATGAAATCAAGTAGATGGTCCCAAAAAATCTACGCTCGTTTTGTACACGGCCTAGCCATTCTACAAATGGGCTGATTCTACGATTCCGCGGCGATATGTACAGGGCACTTAACAGAAGGGACGGAAATATACAGGACTTGGTGTTTGCAGGGCACGTGTTTGCAGGAAACAAAGGGCTAGTGGTTTCTAGATCGTAGGGATTGGAGAAGTTGAAATGAGGCGCCATTTATGCGTGGTCTCGTCTAGTCTAGTACAAATATATTTCATCTATTTATCTAGCCTGCTGGACCTTCTCGTACTGAGATAATGCCCGGTCTGGGTAACTTTGGCGAATCTGAAACAAAAATGTTATGTAGGACGCTGGGTAAGTTGCTTCTCACTGCCATTGTCTACCACCCCTAATCGTACAAAATATTAGAAAAAAACTGCGAGAAATATTAAGAATATCTTTTGTACAAACTTATAAAACATTACTTTATTTCTATTTTCGTCCATGATAGTACTAAGACTAAATACAGAGTTATTAATGCAAAATTATCTCAATAAAATCGCAACAAAGGCTTTACTTCCCGTGCCAGTTTACACTTATACTCGTAACTGTAAGAGCTCAGGACTACTATTCGTGACGTCGTTTGGGGGAGGCCTATGTTCAGCAGTGGACGTATACGGGCTGATGATGATGGTGATGATGACAAGTGATACAATAATAAAGATACAGTTGATTGTGTAAAGTAAATATCCAAAAACGCGCAAGAAATACGTGTGCATTCTGAAATTAAAAAGTGTGTTCATATATTCTTTGTATTTTTTATTTATTTCGTTGGAAACAAACGGCTTTTATGAGTAAAAACAGTGGTATAACTTAAGCTTAATAACTTTTGCTTCTTTCTCCTTTTTCTTTCACACACATGCATTTTGTCCGTATTTTAGTAAGTTAGTGCGTGATATCACATCCTTATTTACTTTAAACCTACCTCTGAATTCGCCTCTATAAGCCAACGTTAACAAGCACCAGAGAGGACATTGTTTGGGGACTGGCGAGCTGCTCTCGGCGCCTGAAATTACTGGTTAGGCTGCTCTTAGCTTGTCTGGGTTTCTATCTCTCGTTGGTAGGAAATAGATACCTTCTGGCTTTCAATTTGAGTTAATATGCTGGGCCGTGCGTACCTAGAAATGTACTTAAATATTTTACAAACAAACAGGGTTAGTCACCACCGTGTATGCGTAAAATACATATGTATAATGTGAATGGAAGATTTTGGCGAGGGTCAGACTGCAAAAAAACAACACAGGCGGTTTTGTGTAGCTAACAGAAACATTCTGGAAAAGTATCACTATAAACGATTTTTTTTTTATTTTGATATTTTGTTTTTCGTAGTTTGCTTAGGTAGCAAGCTGTAGGTATTATTTATTTGCAAGCTTTTATTCTACTTGCCCTGTTAGTTTGTGTGGGACAAATCTTGAAACTGAATGTTACAAGATTTGTCAAGATCAGTTAACCTCACGTGATTTGAATTATAGCATACTTAAGTAGGTTCGTTGACAATGCAATGTTACCCAACTTACATTTCGTACTAGAACCACATCGAGCTGGTCTGATGATGGAGACTGAAGGTGGCCATAGAAACTCCTAAACGAAACGACAGAACCACGTCGAGTTTGGGTTCGTTGGATTTGTCTTCCCTAGCACTTGGTCCCAGATGATAAAAAAACTCATTTTTTAAAAAGTTCTTAGATAATATATCAAATTATTCTCGCTCCCATCCTTTACTGTGCCAGACTATACTTAGATATTCCCCACGATATGAGTAAATAAATAATGTACAACATCATCTAGCCCCAAGCTAAGCAGAGGTTGTGTTATGGGTACTAGATGACTGATATACTTTATACAATTATATTTCATAGATAGATAATTTTTATCATACATAGAAAATACCCAGAACACCCGAAACAAATATTTGCAGATCGTGCAAACATTTGACCCAAGGCGGGAATCGAACCCGCAACCTTCTGTCTGTCTTTCTACCTTCGCTGGCCGCGCCACATCGGTCGTCAGTATTCTGACTGTAAATATCATCTCCACGCGAGGAATCCTCACTCAGGACAAAAGATGATCCCGTTAGCTTATTCTCTCGTACAGTGCCTATCTAGCCATCCGGCTTGAAACAGAGCTCAACTAATTTGTTAGATATCCAATAATTCCGATCCAGCCAGAGGCCATTAAAGCACAAATAAATCCATTACGTCGATCGGACTTCATTATCGGCTGCCATTGACGATTGGATTGCAATTGACGCTCGTTTGCCTCGGCATACTGGCGGGTTGGCCAGAGTCAATGAAGATTATGGAATAAATCTGATTTCAATAACTACACATAGGTAGGAAAGCTAATAAAATATATGTTTATATTTTTATAGGTTAGGTTAGGATCTCCAGCTTTTTTAAAGCTCACGTCAAAGATTTTTTTTTCGGAAAAGTAAATATTGGTACTTATTTATCTTGCTCTTGGTATTTCTTTATTTATTACATACATAATATATTTGCTACTTTATGTACATTATTGTATAATTTTTTTGTATTAATGATGTATTCACCCTTACCTTTCTTAAATTGTAATGTCGCCCTTATTCTATCACCTTAAGGGAATGCGAAGGGTGACGGTTGACACATCTGGCCACGTAGCCATGATAACTGGACAAGCTGATAGCTATAGTAAAAGTATATTGTAGATAGAAAATACATTTATTCAATTTCTTACAAAGAAAATTGTGCTATTAATCTCTTTTTCCACCGTGTACTGTATTTTACAAGATCAAACTACTTTTCGCTCCGTATATTGAGGTACTTACAAAGGTGTTATCTTTTTTACTAGAAAATACTGATCAAGAAGTGGGCCTAAAGCATTTAACATATCAGCTCAGACAGACGCCAGTGTTGAGAAAAGCCACTTACAACTAATTTACTATTTTCTTCCAATGCTCTTTTATTTGACTGCACCATAAAATTGGGCACAAACATCACGACAATGTCGCTGGCCAAATGAAATCTTGTAACAATACATCATTCGGATCCCGATATCTGACCTCCTTCTGCCGATGTCGGCAAATAAAGTTAATGGAACACTGTATTTGGGACACACGGATTAAAAGTTTTTGCACTTACTCGATGGGAACACCATAATATATTAGTATTTACCACGCTATGAAATTTATAACTAGACGATAAAATTTCGTCCTCGGCGAGACTTGAACCAATAACCATCAGTATGGGATTTGCTACCCATTGCGCAAGATTACCTAAGTGTGTGGGGTAAGCATTATAAAAACCCATCAAAAATCATATTCACCACCTTACATCTAGGGGTACCTAGATGTTAGAGTAAGATTTTTCTTACTACTAGTCCTGACTCCTAATTTCTACTAGTAGTAGTAATAGAAGTGACTACGGCAGCGCGTGAAGTTGCTGAAACGTCACGAGAGAAGATAACGCAAACTTAGACAAATTTTTGAAAGTTGATTTTTTAAAGAATAGCTTAGCTTTTTATGCTGCCCATTCCTAACGGGTTTACCTAAGGTAAAATCTTGTTGTTAAATAAATTATTTATTAGTTTTAGTTCAAATATAGCGTCAGATACCCCACCGATTTAATTATTGGGTTGATACGTAGTAAACAACGAAATATGTATAAGGTATCTAAAATAAATACTGTGATATAATAAAAACAAATATCAAAAAGTTTTACAGTCTATTAATTCTCAACTTTACGATCGCACAAAATGTTATCAAAACATCAAATAAATTGCTCACAAAGTCTTCAACTAAACCTTTAATTTCAATAACGCAATGAAAACAAACAACGATATTAATTCCAAAACGTGTTTCATAATGCCCTAAACATGTCGAGCACGTACAAAAACAGTTTGAGTTAGTTTTAGTTGAATTTTGTCTACAAACGGCTACATAATAAATTGTTTGCTTTGAGTTAACTGAAATACTTTTGTGGCTATAATTTAGTGCATTCTCTTATTTTGTGAAGTTTTAGCTACTTAATAATATCTGATAGAAACTATTCTGGCTCTTTTCCAAGATATTCTTCATAATGCAAAAAGTTGGAAGAAAAATGTTATCAAGATCCACGACCGACGAGATATGTTAAAGTATTACAAAACTGCTATTTCATATGTTATACAAAACGATTTCTTAACTGAGTTTATTTAAATGCAATCATACATACAAAAACTCAATCCTACTAATATTATAAATATCAAAGGTTGTGCATATGGATGTATGGATGTTTGTATCTCTTTCACCCAAAAACTACTGAACTCATTGGGCTGTGGTATGGTTATAGTTAAGGACCTGGAATAAAATATAGGCTATTTTTTATCCTGATAAAACTTGGGTGAAGGCGCGGGCAGCAGCTAGTACTAAAGTACTAGTCATAAATTCTTAGTCAAATGTTAAAAACTATGATTCTCAAGAGCAGTGTGCCAGCAGCACTAACAAAACGTAGGAAGCAGTGTCGTCAGTAGGAATCTTTCATTTCTTATCGCGGGAGACGAACACTCACAAATATCAAAGCTATAGACCCGTTTAGATTGGGTAAGTTACTGGAAATAGTGATCGGTTTGCTACTAAATAAAAGATAGTGCGTTACGACCTTAATACCTAGGCTTACCTACGCTAAATAGTGACTTCTGTGATAAAGCACCCTCGTAAAATAGCTTTTTGACTTGTTTTTCTTTGCTGTTATAGTCAACTAATTTCATGGATTTTTTTAAATAACTTCAAAAAACGTGGTTCTATGTTCGGCTGTGTGTTCGTCCATTTCTCCGTCAATTATGCACAGACATCGAAAATTCTTTTTCTGTTGGCTTAAATTACCTACTTTGTGCCTACTACTGCATGATATGTCTAACAATGAGTCTTTCTTTGGTAGGTTATTTGTATTTGATTCGACGACCACCATGACTTACCTGTGAAAAGTTATCCGTATTTCTAAGTTCATAAAACTCTATTTTAGCTTTCCAGTTACTATCCTATTGCAAACGCAGCTCCGTCAATATGAGTCGCTTTGTGATTGCGAGGCCTTCGTTGGCAATCTGACAAGAGAGGAAGACCACCGCAGACTATAGCGATAATTGTAAAAACTTCGCAGAGTTTGATTTGTTTTGTTTGATAGACTTATCATTAGTCATTCATCAGTCATTATCATCAGTATCAATCTACTGACTAGCACAGAGCAGACTATTTTTCGTGCTAATTGCCTGCATTCTTAATACCCGGAGAAAAATAATCCTAATATTATTCCTATGCTTGATTAACCTACCACAGGTAAAAGTAGCAGTTTTCTTCTGTGTATATTTAACACCGGCTATGTGATCCCCAACCTGTCAGCCCAGCGTGGGGGTTATGGTAGTACCCCTAATAATAAAAACCAATTATAAAACATAATATGGCGCTTACAGGAGAGGCTTATATTCAACTGTGAACTAACTATAAGCTGATGGTGTGATGTGAACCACTTTATTCGTAAAGAAAGCGCCCTTATTCTTAAAACCATTTTTAATGTAACACAGAAAAGTTTTAATAATGTAACGTAATGGAGAGTCCAATATGTTACATTCTCTGAACAGCCGAACCCGCCGAAACGGCCCGTGTTGGTATGACATTTTTGTGTGAATAATGTAGAGAATCGTCAGTGTTTTTTTAAAAATTTCGGCGGCCAGCCCTCGATGGTGTGTAGACTCATGAGCTGGGAACTGACTATGGAGGGCAATTGTTGCAATATATCTACTCGATAAATATGGCTAGGACTGTCAAAATATCGAGTGATAAACAAGCGTATTCTCAAAATATGCAATTCATTATTTATCGAGGGTTTTTCTTTGATGAATTGCTCGATAAGTCGCACGAGAATGCAATTTTTGGCGGTACTCGATTTTTATCACATGATATTTTTATCCCCTGATAATTAGTATCACTCGATAAAGTATATACGCAGAATTGGCCCTCTGGTGTTACGGGGCGTAATGTAACATTCGCAGCGAGTATGATACGTTACGCCGCCGTGTGCTAAAATCCATCTCGTTACTCGTTGCGAGCGCCTCCTTTGTACTTACAGAGGAGTCGCTCGCAACGAGTATGCTTTTTCTCCGGGTATTAAGAATGCAGGCAATTAGCACGAAAAATAGTCTGTTCTTAGTTGGCAGAAAGTAAAGTTTGTAGACTCCAACCAAACATATTGTATAGCTACGTCGCGTAAAGTTATTTGTTATACAGTGAGCGTTCATACTCGTTGCGAGCGCCTCCTCTGTAAGTACAAAGGAGGCGCTCGCAACGAGTATGAACGCTCACTGTATAACAAATAACTTTACGCGACGTAGCTATACAATATGTTTGGTTGGAGTCTACAAACTTTACTTTCTGCCAACTAAGAACAAAAGTTTGAGACGGTTTATCTGTTTCATTCGATCTTTTCATTAACAATAAATTAATTTACGACATTGAAACCATTCTGAAACAAAGTTTCATTATTTTCTTAGAAAAACTTTCTGGGCTTAAGAAAATCTGGTGACTGAATTTGGCAAAGTATCGCTTCTATTCAGCATATTTTTACGATATCCATTGTCTATTGGTATTCTGTAGTAAGAATAAAGATAAATTCGTTATGAACACTTTTATTACAATTTTATTTGATGGTATTATTGTCTATTATTTATTACCAGATTTTAGTCACGTAGTATATATACATCACTAAAATCTGGTATAATATACAACAACTCATTTGAGTGTTGTATAATATTACATTATAGTATCTATGATATACATAAAAATTGATTGCAATTTTAGGGTCTTACATTCTTTTTGGAACGGATTTATTTTATTTATTATCTTGTTTATTGTTTTAATCTCGCAACCAAAAAACTTTTCTAGTTTGCGTTTCTTTTTATCTGTCTTTAACGATGCCTGATCTTCTTTTTACTTAACATACATATGTGTGTAAGTGGGGGTAAGTAAGAGTAAGTAAGGTTCTCTAAATGTATTTCTGTTTGTCTGTTTTATGGCTTTCAATTAATTTATAATAAGTATCTCTAATTGTAAACTGTTGTAAATTGACTTATCCAAGTGTGCCCAGTGCACAGTGCTCCTACGGCGAATAAATGAGGTTAGTAATTTTATGCTCATAATTAAATTGACTCTGCAATATTATAAATATGCTGTAAAAGTAAAATGTAATCTGTGAGTGTAACTAACACAACATCATCAAAAATATATATAATATTTTTTGAGTTTATAAATAATAACATGGGCTTATTATATTACTCCAAAACAGCAACATATGAGTAACAGCAACACTCAACAACGACAAACAACAATAAACATAATATTGAAGTTGTATTATATGCAGGTAACCTTCATTTTATCCCAGTCTCGGACTTTCCAACGTAATATGCAGAATTAATCATGCACCGATGCATCTTTTGCTATTGTGACAGTAATCCGCCGACGGCCCAGTTGGGCGGCAAGCGCCGCCGCCCGCCTACGGACTTGGCCTTTTTGTTCCCATTCCAATAATGCATTCGTTGATTTGTTCTACTGGACTGTTCCATTTTTTTTTTCACAAATTACTGGTATATTATAATGTCTGAAATTAAATTCTAACAAAAACTATTGTGTGATTTCAAATTAGAGAGCGTAAAATATTTCGTTTCGTAGATGGTTATGGTTTTCCAGGAATATCAAATTAAAACTTTATTGCTCACGTCAGATAAATTCACGCTGCTCATTCCAAACTTCAGTAATTACTACTAAACCATTACTAACAGCAAGCGAAAAATCCTTTGTCCGAAATAAGGCTGAACGAAATTCCGTCGAGTCCATAATTACAATTGAAGTATTTAAGCTCAAACATGGCCGTCTAATTCTGCGTAATTTCCGGCTTGTATAAAAATGTGGAAGGAACTCAGTTTTATTAAAGCATTTAATGAAACCCGAGCGTTCTCCATAATTTACATACGGAGCGTAGAGCTATGAGTCTAGCAGAGCTGGCATGCTTGAGTGCTATAGTGTAAATAGAGAGTATTTACACTACTTCTTATTACAATGAATAGTTTCATTAATTGATTTTATTGGTGTAGTTGATACTTCAATCAACATTATCATTTCAATTTCTCGCGGAAAAAGATAAGGTATTTAATTTACCACCATTTTGATTCCATACGGTGTGTCTTCAAGCTTATCATTATAAATTCTTCTATTTCATTTGCCATACTGATAAATAACCTCTAATCTTGTATCTATTTCATACTCTCATTTTGTACACTTAATTTTTAGTACATTCTTGAAAAAATGCTTAATATGACACCCTCGCAATGCAAATAATATATAATATCTGAATGTTCACAAACAAGTACAAATCTAACGAAAATGTATCTTTGTGAAACTACCCAATAAATTATCTCTAGCACCTTGAAAGTCCCTGAACTGTCTAATGTTAAAGTTAGTAACTCTACGTCAAGGGTTAATAAGAGTGGAATCTCACGTAGATATACGGCTCTTAGATTATCGCTACTATCATCGTAACGGCGCTAGGTACCTACCAAGGTACGCGTTTTATGGATATTACCACCTCGTGGAGGCTGTTAAATTAACAAACTGAAATGTGCTAGTGCTTTATATTGGAATTGCTTCACATTAATTTCATCCGGTCGTACCTTGAAATTCGTTTTCAAATAACCAAAAATTCACTCTGGAATTGGGGGACATACAAACCATTGTACGCAACGATGCAATAACTGTTTTTTTTAACCTCGTTAAACTCTGTTTGGCTCCTTCCTTCAATTCGGAATTACCGTTATTTATTGATGGTATCTCCAAACTCGACAATTTTTAATTTGTTTTTATGAATTAGTTGTAATTTTCTTTGTTCATGAATATAACTTTGATTCCTAAAGGATTTTTGACGCAATTCTAGACCAAGCATGCGAAAATTCAGGAAAGACAAATTAAAATTTCGGAAACAATTTTTCCAGCATACAAAAAAGTCAGTCACTCCCACCACAACCCTCCAAAATTGTAATATGTCTTTCCTGAATTTTCGCCCGACTCTGGAAATATAAAATACATTTGAAACGTTCCGGAAAGTTGGCCAAAGATATCAAAGGCACATAAATAAAACAGGCACTCGCGAATATTAAATGAAGTGGGATCAAACCAAACTTCAAAACTTTAGACTAAATAAATACTAGCGGAACGCAAAAAATTGAGGCAAACCTCTCCACTTTAAGGCTCTCTTGCAACAGGACTCCGGATCGTCTCCATACTTTAGTTCTTCCATCAACTGCCTTCTGACAGAATCTGGAGTCATTAGAAAGAGTAGGTACTTCTCCACAATCATCATTAATAATTAAGATGCGAACGAGCAAAGCTGGGCCGAGCTACTCGATGACATGTGGTGAGCAATGGGCCTCTGGCCAGCAAGAATGCCTTTAGACCAGCCCTTAGATAGTTTTGGTGCTATGCTAAATTTTACACTTGTTGGACTTTCTGTAGCTTTTTTCATACCCGAAGCGACACATAGAAGCGAAAACTGCTTACAATAAATCTGCCGTACCTCTCTGTTGTTCCTCTTTTGCGAGCATGTCCTGTACGTCTGATATACTCTAGTCTGTGGGTATAGATAAACATTGCAAAAAATCACAGACTTGGGAATAAGAAAATATTTTATGTCGTTCTACCTTATTTTTGCGTTCCTCTAAATTTGTCCATAGGTGTAGTAAAAGCTTTTATACCAACTTTAACAAAAGTGGTTCATCTGTTCCGACCGTCAAACTTTATTTTCCTCTGTCCTATTCGAGCTAACTTCAAACCTCTTTTAATTTCCTTTTCTGTCAATTCGCTCTATCCTATACGTCGACGTCTAAGCTTGACATTCTCCCACACTTCGGAAAAATTATACTACCTTCCCAAATTAACCATCATTCTGGGATGGAAAGTTATAGTGTTGAATTTCCTTCGCAAGCTAAATTTTAAACCATAAAACGAATAAAAATAGAATCCACGTGTGTCCATTTCGATTATGTTTCCCAATATCCGAGAGTAAACTCTTGACGACTGTGAAATGAACGAAAATTAAACCAGTGGGTAAAGGTAGGGACTACATAATTTAACTTCTACTTTATGAGCTTCAGTTACTATAGTTTTTTTTTTTTTCTTTGAGGGTAAATACAAACATAGCTACTCATTATTTATTCAACTAAGTACCTACCTATTTAATATAAAAAATATTGCAACCACATCCAATAATTCCTTTCCTACTAATATTATAAAGCTGAAAGTTTGTGCAATGTGAATTTTATTTTGTTATCTATGACACATACATATACATATAAAAATACTATAACCTAAGATCTCCAAAACTACTGAACAAATTAAGATGAAATTTAGCATACCTTTAAAACATAGCCTAACTTAGATAATAGGCAACTTTTTATACCAAAACTACGCATGCAAAGCCGAGGGCAGAAGCTAGTTTAAAATAAATTATGAACAGTCAGTCTTACATTTGTAGGTAGGGATCGCAAGAGAAAGATTTTTGCAAAGTATTTGGCCGTTTATTGACTTTCAAACCTACGAAATTGTTATATTTATTTTAGTTTTTCACCAGTTAGCTTTTCTTCAGGTATTTTTATTTCTTGTCACTTTATGACATTTTTCTTTTACTTTTTTCGTTTCAAAAGAGTTTGTATGCCGGTTGGCTATGTCTCCGCCACACATTAGATCCATCTCGACTTCTACTGAAATAGAGACAGAAATGTAAGAGACAATATAAATGCTGCATATAACAGCCATTTCAACAAAGCGCTTTAATTTTGCCGGCAAAAAGTAATGAACTAGCGTGGTGCTATCTAAGTGCACCTAGATTCGTATTAGCTCACAAGTGCTTGCAATTGTGAGCTAATCCAGGCGTGAGCTAAAAGATATGGAGCTCTCTATATATTCCACTAACTTTAGCTCGTAGTTTTGCTAGTATTTTTCTGGGATAAAAAGTTGCTAACGTCCTTTGCATAGCTCCTTGCCTTCCAGTAGGTACAGATATAATATACTATACCAGAACTTTCAGTAAGTTGATTAATTTTGTGACGTCTCCAAGAATCCTGTAAGGTCTAAAGGAAATAAAGCACTTTGATATTTGAAGATCAGTTAAGCCGTAAAACATGATGAGGAATAATTGCAACCACATCCAATAATTCCTTTCCTACTAATATTATAAAGCTGAAAGTTTGTGAAATGTGAAACATGATGAGGATAACCTCCTAGCGTAGGACATTATTTTAGTGCACAGATGTGCGTGCAAACACAGATGCACTCTCCATTCCTTTACTCTAATTTTCTGATGGGACAGTAGACGCACGGCCACTGGACCAAAACCTGAACGTAAAAACATTCTTATCATAATAATGTAAATGTAAAAAAAAATACAAAATCGAATAGCAAATGGTCCACGCACGAGGGAAAAAAAGAAAATGGCTGACCAGTAAAGACCACAAAACTAAAGAAAATAAAACTAACGTAAGACAAGGTAATATGGCTAATAACGCTATCGCCTAAGTAAAAAAAAAGGTCCAGGCACAAGAAAAAATTACATAAAATAAGATACAAATATAGTGCGAAATGTCATAACTTCAGTACACTAGTTTTCCTACACTAGATCGTAAAGATAGACTCGTCTTCTTCACACAAGTGAAGCAGCCGGCGACAGCTAGTTAACACAGAATGTTGGTCGGAGATAGTAAGTATAGGATGTTAGTGAACGATGTTTACTTAGGTTTAGCATTGCGGAGTGGAAACGCGAAACTTTGGAGAGTTTCGCGGTTAGGTTTTTTAGTAAATTAGTTAAGAGCAGTTATTTAAAAATAGCAATGCTGTTTAATAGATATGAAACGTAAATAGTTGATAGCTTTAAAAACACATCGTAGATAATGAAATTATACAGTGTCAGCAATTTTTAAGTTATGCATACGCAAGGCATACATTACGTACAGTACTATGCTGTCAAATTGGAATCTGAAATATTAGAAATCTGTAGTATTGTTTTTCTGTAGAAGTGGGAACAAACCTTCTAAATTAAATACTTTCTATATTCTAGTTATACTAAAAAAGTAGGTACTTAATACTTAACAAAGTGTAACAGACCCATTGGTTTTGTAGCTCTTAAAGTGCGTCCAGATTAGCTACACTTTATTCATGAAACATGTTCTTTATCAAGAAATATAGATAATCCTGCTAGGAAGATTTGTTTTCTTTTAGTATTTATTGAAAAGAACAGTTTACTATAAAACTTTCGTAGTTTGAAGAATTCATTATGAATGTAAACGACACGACACAAACTAGGTTCGTAGTTAACCCGCTTACATTCATAATGAAAGGAATATGTCAACCATATTACATTTTAAGTACTTATATATAATTTCTAGATTGTATCTATATGTATTGAAGTTACTGTTCTACTCAATTTACAAACAACTTGTGTAGCAATAGATGAAATTCACCGCCTTTGGGTACCGTTAATAAAGTCTCCAATAAGACACCATACTTGCATCTTAACTATACCTACGTTATAGTATGGAAAGCTTGCGACTTTGTCCGGATACTTTTTACCATGGATCATTTTTAAAGGTAATCCTTTAAAAATTATAAGATAAAAGGAAGGACAGGAAATGATAATTCATTTCCTGTGCTTTCTTTTCTTAATCTTCTTGACATGGGGCAGTCACATTTGCGTTCATGTGGTTTTTACCTAGTGAGTATGAGTAGACAATATGGCTGCGCGCGTCTGTATGTGTGTCTGATCAATTCAAAAACTACCGAGTCGTAGGAAAACAATATTTAATTGAATTAAACTTATAATTTTTTTATGCTACGCTTCCGAAAGAGAAAAGGGTTGCTAGTGATTTCTTAACTTTTTCATTTATGTCCATCAAAACTCTAGCTACCTTTGTGTTTTTGTATAACTGATCTTTACTGTAAAATTTTTGTTGATATCAAAGTTTATTTATTTTACCTTGTATATTATTTTCATATCATCGTGTCATCACACGAAGTATTGGGTTATAGTTCAACTTATCGAAGTTATGGGAAGGTATTTCCGTGGAAAAGTCATTTTCTAGTCTACACCTGGTCAAATCATGCTAGCCTATTCGTTACGCTCATAATTTACAAGACAACAAACAACAAACTCTTCAACAACATTCTCTGTTAAACAACCAAACATACAGTCAAACCATCTTGTTATGCACCGCACACGCTCCGACAACATACCGCATCAAGATGTGAGCAAAGTACCAACTTTATGCGCTCCAAACTCAACTCAAATAACGTTTAGTAAATTACGTTTTACGTACTATACCAATATCAACGTTACGTGAACGTTGGATTAAAATTTGTAGTCGAGGAGCTCGGCAAATGAAATGGGGGTAGATTAAAACGTACGGATGTGTACCGATCTACAGTAAATAGTTATTTTCTTGGAAGGATTGTAGTAGAAGCATAGACTTAGAATTTTTTTACCAACTACCAAGCCTATGAATAGAAATTATGGTACCAATCGGCTATTAATTGTTAACTTGAAACTTCTCGTCAACTTTAAGCGATAATTAATAGGCATTTCTTTTCATCCGATGACATGGGTCCGCTAATTAAATACAATCAATGATCAAGCCTTATTGCTCTTGGTGATGAGGCCGCCTTTTTCACTACTTGTCAAATGGTTATTTAGAAAATACTTTTGATTTAAGTTAATTTCACGATGGTACAACAAAATGTTCATTTATTCATGCCGAATTGGCGTTGATAAGAGATTTTAACAATGATTAGTTCAGATAAACAGATGGTCAATCCCTTAAAATAAATAAATAATGTTAGACAATGCACACAACATCATCTAGCCCCAAGCTAAGCAGAGCTTGTGTTATGGGTACTAGATGACTGATATGTTTATTTAACAATATATTACATACATAGATATTTTTTATTATACATAGAAAATACCCAGAACACCCGAAACAAATATTTGCAGATCGTACATTTGTCCCAAGGCGGGAATCGAACCCGCAACCTTCTGCGTCTCAGGCAGACAGCCCGCCGCGCCACATCGGTCGTCAAAAGTCTATGATAGACCTTAGTTTAAAACCCTGTGAACTCAATAAAACATCATAGATTTTTCTCAACTGCTGTAGAGTTTAGACCAATCGCCCGATTAGCAATCAGAGAATCCCAAGGGTTCCCTACAAAATTAACCGTGAAACGAGCTAGTAAGTATTCTATAAATTCCTTAGTATTCTTCATCCCCCCTTACCCCCCAACCATACCTACGGGATCCTGAATTCAGAACTCTGAGGAATGATTTCGTTCGATATCGGAAAGATATCGATACGACGATAGCAATGGATACGTCACAAATTTCGTTGCGTGTAGTATGAGTATCGTTATTTCAAAATGATAAAAGGGAGCTCGAGATTTTTACTGGCCTATTCTTGTGTTACCAATAATAACACCTAAATCATGCTGGTCTATTCAGATGTACTTACATTCGTGTGTGTATCACTTAGGTATACTATTTTCGTCGCTCGTTGGCAATTTTTTTTTTTGTTTATCATAGCTAAACGAAATTCCGCCCATAAGCGGCAAAAATAGTACCAGTGACAGCTCGTTCCCACTTATCGTCTGTCGGGTCCGGATTTTAATCGGATGATTAAGTGGCCGAACATTTTATATGAACCTATTCACATTTGTTGGAAACCGATTTTGTGACGGCGCCGACAAGAACTGCAATTTTGTCAGCCCTCGGAAAAAAATCATGTCGGATCTTGCTCGCCTATGAGTACGTAGAGCTGTTCAGATTGATCAGATGTCGGATCCGACAACCCTCTACCCGCTCTTCTTTCTTCAGTACAAATGCAGTCTCTAAATCTTGTAATTGGTAAAAGAAGCTCACTGTTATTCGTGCCAAGATTGTTGAATGTATTTATCGACACTCAATTCAATTATTAAGTTCTGAAATGTCTCCAAAATATTTTTTTCCTTCTGGGTTGGGTGCCCCAAAATTTTCTCTCCTTGGTTTTTTTCTTTATTTTCTACTCAATTAATACATGACCACAAAATCTTCGTACGGACTAATATGATTTGAGGTCAATTCAGGACCTCAAATCTGACGTCTTCAGTTAAGTACTGATGTACGATATTATCTGATAAATCGTCGCTACATAACAAAAATGGCAACGATTTATTTATTTTATTATTACGATATAGGTAATATCGCATTAAAAATGGGGGCCCAAATAAAATTCCTCCTGCAAATTCTGTTGTGGAGATAATGCGCTATTTGGTAAAGCCTGGAATTTTTCCCGCCACTTCCATTCTCATCATAAATACTGGAGCTCCCAAATAACTCAGTTAATTTCTGTCGCGGAAAAGTTTTCCTCTTTCGTGTGATACTTTTTAGCTTTCGTAATTAAAATGCAAGAAAATTTTAATTTATTTTCGCATGTAAAGGGTAGTTCCATTAGTTCTAGACGACTTCAAAGATAACTTTATTGGACCAATGTTCTTTGACATGAACTAATATTTAGGTCAAAGAAGAGACTTTGTCAGGACGTCTATACATATTCCAACCAATATTAACTAAAACTTATTGAGTAAACATTAGAAGTAATTCCAGGCCTACTTGGAAACATAGTCTTAAATTAGGTGCCTATAACTCATGTCATTATTCTCTCAATTACTCTAGAAGTAAAACTAAGTAAGTACATATTTGCTAACAAAAGGAAAGTAGTTTAAAAAGCACAAAATAACTTAAATTAAATCACGACTGTGAATTTCAATGTTGATCGTCCCTTTTATAGCCAGCCGAATGAACGGTTAAAAATAAACCGCGCAATATATTACCCCTATTACTATTCAGGAGCCTACTTCCAGATCTGATGGGGACAGATTCCATTAAACCGAAATTCACTTTGAATCCTTGCGGTGTCCGAAAACCTTCACATAAATATTTACTGCCGAAACTTTGCGGAGAAAATTATACTTTGCGGTCGTGAGGGCAAAGTTCGGATTGGTGTACGGTTTTTTACACGTTTTTTGGATAGAGTTACCGGTCGGCGATAAATGGGGCATGCGGCCTTTTGGTTCTGGTTGTAGAATCAAGAGGTCTGCTGTCTAGTTTGATTCTATTCATTTCCAATGTTACTTTGATTATTTCAACGGATTTACAAATTTTACATCAAGGAACTTCATTTTAGCCGCGTCTTCCCCAAATACTCAAACACAACTCAGATTTAAGTGAGAATATTTTGACATATTTTCATTGAAAACTGGCGGCCGTAAATCTAAAGTGATAAATCTCTAACCACAAATCATTTACTCTGCCAATATTTGGACGAGCTATCCTATTTAAAGTAATCCAATTTGGTTGATTTATTCACTAGGTACCTACCTAATGAACTACACTCGACAGCAAATAAACCGGGCCACCCACCACCTTAGGACTTGATTAAATTTTCTCAAAAAGTATAAACCTTAGGACGATGTACATCAGATAGCCCTACAGAAAGTGCGGTTCATGATCATTAAAATGAATGGAAATTCATTGGGATTAATCAATTTATTAAGTGTCTATTAAGAATTTTACAAGGAAGAGCAATTTTTCAGTCTTGTTAATCAGTCGAGAAAATACACGCGTCTCAGCAAACGATAGACAAAAGCTAAAGAAATTATAAAAAATATCCGACTACCATCATTGTAGAAAAAAGAACGCTAAATGAGAACTCTAGTCAAGGCAGTATAAATCGTTATTATTGCTTTTGTTACTTGATTACAGTGTCAGTTGACGGTACTTTAGAATAAATGTATAGTAATTTTAATCAGCATGAAACATAAATACTTACTGTAGGTATAACTTTCATAGTTATAAGTTTTATACTTTTTGAGAAAATTTAATCAAGTCCGAAGGTGGCGGATGACCCGGTTTATTTGTTGTCGAATGTAGTTTAAAATACTTCATGATAAACAGGAAGAATAAACCTGAAATAAAATGCATGTAATAAAACGGTGTGGGAAATAAATCCTATAATAATTTATATCATGAAGAGAAGACAATGTTACAAGCAATCAAGAAAATTTATTGTGATTGTTGTTGCTTCATACTAATTGCTGGATGACAGGAAATTACTGATTGCAATAAAAAATACATCAATTATAAATTTCTCTGGTACACGCCATCAAGAAAAACTACGTAAAAAGCTGCTGTGAAGCAACTTACGCTGGAGATGGGATGGGATGGGGCTGGAGCGCTTTTTGCTTGATGAAACACCAAAAATCTAATTAAAGTTATGTATACGAAAGCTTAGCAAAAAGTTATGTGAGTAGAGAGCGCGAGATTATTACTGTTTTTTAAAGGATTGAAATTTTTGCTGTTTTTAACTGACTTCAAAAAAAGGAGGAGGTTTTCAATTCTACTGTGTATGTTTTATAACAGGAAGACATTCCATTGAAAACTGTCAAACATTTGGTCTCGCAGTAAGGGCCCTATCCAAGGAATTTATATACTAACGTGCGTAGTATATAAATTCCTTGGCCCTATCTCACCGGGATGCCACGGCGACGTCACTGTCATCGTATCCAAACTAGTGTGACAAACCATGTTACAAAAACGTCGCCATGTGAGTTAGCTGCCATCAAGGAATTTATATATTATATAAATTCCTTGGCTGTCATACAGTGCAGAGTGAATGAGTTGGATGCGTTGTCAGCCACGTCATCGCAGGGACGCCCTGAGGTAGGGCTTTTACCGAAATTACAAGAACAGAGCCCGCAGTTCTCTTACTCGACAGTATCGAGGGGAGGACGATATCCTCTCAAAATGAAGTCATAGTGACGTCTCATTTTGAGAGGAACTGTACCAAATCCCATAAAAAAAAATTACCTCACGGTCACGTCTCCAATCTATCGTCAAACCGAACATGAAGCCTTCCTCGAGATTATACATACCTATATATGCGACATAAACAAAAGACATGTTTATGTCGCAAAATAATACATATGTACGATGCCTACCAAATATTATATAATGCGAAAGTGTGTGCGTTTGTTTGTCCTTCCTTCACGCCCTAACGAAGCAACCAATCGACTTATATTTTGACATAGAGTTAGTTGAAAGGATGGAGTAACATAGGCTACTTGTTCTGGTAAAACATCAAATTCCCATGGGAGATTTACGGGAATATTCTTTTTTTTTTATACGAAAATTTGTCTTTCTAAATGACTGAAGGGGAAGAAAGAACTTTTTATCCCCCTAGAAATGTG
This sequence comes from Eupithecia insigniata, assembly GCA_947859395.1. Taxonomy (NCBI): domain Eukaryota; kingdom Metazoa; phylum Arthropoda; class Insecta; order Lepidoptera; family Geometridae; genus Eupithecia; species Eupithecia insigniata. The sequence continues at coordinate 12,908,555 of OX402011.1, forward strand.
AAACTCGAATTTAACGCGGTTGAAGCCGCGGGGAAGAGCTAGTGCAGCTATAAACGGAAACAAAAAAAATCAAGTCATCACAAATATTCAGCCGTAAAGTCATCGTACGACTCATGAATATAACGACTGCGCCAACAAGTGTGGTATACAAAGAACACTTTTCTTTTTTAATAACCTCCCCGGGGCAAAACAATCGGCTTTTCAGGAATAAATAAATAAATAAGGAGCTCGGGTTGGTTACATTGTATTTACACGAGACGATATTTGGATTAATATTATTGTACCTCAACGTTAGGGTCTCACCGTATTAATCAATGGAAATCGACGTATGCCGACATTATCAGATAGGTTTGTAAATGAATATTAATGTGTATTTTATCTTGATAAGTTGTAGATTTGCATTATCCATGTTAAATTTTATGATTTCTAAATGCCCTGTATGAATCGGTCACCATCGGTGCTTAACGATTTAATAAATTTTTTTTTTTAATTAGGAACACAATAAAATACTCAGTTTTCAATAAGTTTTGAGACACAGCTCTGTGACTTAAGAAATTCTTTGTTCACTGTGTGGGATACAATTAATTTAATTTTTGCATTTTGTCATCATTCATCTGAAAGCGTTGCGTCGCGCGTCTTCGTGTTGTCCAAGCCGAGCCGATGCGAGGGTTCCCAAACAAAAAAAAAACAAATTTATTTATATATTATTTTCCATAGATAATGCAAACAAATCTTTATTTCTACATAGATTTAAACAATATGAACATTAGCTGTGACCCCACTCTAAGAGAAACCTGGGTCGCGAGTCGCTGTATGCACATACTCGTACATTCTATTCATATTTATCAGACCGAGATTAACCAAATCACCCCTAAAACTAAGTTGCTGCACAGGTTAACTGTTTACAATATTTATAAGAATATCGTGTCGCATAATGTAAAAAGGTTAAAACCAGATTGACGTGCCTCTGCCAACTCTCATCGGCTTTGATTATGGACACAGTCAGAGGAAGACGCTAGAATACTTTTACTTCGCCCTGTTTAATCAATTTCCATTTTTATTTGCTGATTTTATAAATACAATTAATAACGTGAACCATGAATTACTAAATAAAAACATCTTGGTAATTACCATGGAAAATGATTACGTACTTACTTAGTTTTTACATTGTTTTTTTACCTAGATAAGTTATTTTGATAAGTTGATGTTTATGTGCAACACGTAAGAAAATGTTCTTATTAATAAATGAAATGAACTGAACAGCAACTTTAATTTTGTTTCAGTTCAGCTTGTTAAGTCGTATCACAGAGGTCTATGTAGTTTAATTATAACTTTAAACGGTAGTTATACAATTACTATTACAAAATTCTTTATTGTACACCACGAAGAAAACATTAAAAATAGACATTACATAAAACATGTACAATGGGCGGCCTTATCGCTTAGATCTCTTCCAGGCAACCTTTATACTTTAAATATAAAGAGTTTATTTGATTTCATAGGAATCTTTGAGATTTTTTTATGATGTAACCAGCTGTTTAAAACCCTGTGGCGTTGCCTGATGCCCTCTTCGACAATAATGAGATTCCGTTCTGTAATAAAACAATGATTAGCGGAACTTCAATGTCCGATGAGGCACTTTGAGCTTTCATTTTGAATTTTCATGAAGATATCTTTAATGAAACAAAGATATTATTTCAGGGGCTGTGATAAAGATTACAGCTGGAGAAGATATTCGAGTTGGTATTTCGTTATTAGGTATTTTAATAACTAGCTTCTAGCAGACGGCTTCCAACGCGTTTTTTCTATGTTACTCGTATAGGATACTTCTTTCCTGTTTTTTTTTCCCTTTCAGTATTTTTTACCATAAGAGGTAAAATCAGCACACGTCCATCTAATGATGATGATGTGGACGTATGCTGGACGTGTACGGGCTGATGCCAGTACACGTCCACTGCTGAACATAGGCCTCCCCCAAACGACGCCACGAATAGCGGTCTTGAGCCGCCTCCATCCAACGACTCCCTGCGACCGCTACGATGTCGTCGGTCCATCGACTGGGAGGTCTTCCCACACTCCGTTTCGCATTGCATCGCGGTCGCCACTCGAGAACCTTTACTCCCCAACGGTTATCGATTCTACGAGCTATATGGCCTGCTCATCGCCACTTCAGCCTGCTAATTCTGAGAGATATGTCGGTAACTTTGGTTCTTCTACGGATTTCCGTATTCCGGACCCTATCATTATCGTTATACGTCCACTGTTGACCATGTTTCCCCCAAACAAAGGGGGAGGGGGTTGCCTTAATCAACACATTCAACAAACTTCCCAGGCGGATTGGTGATCGCAGCGAAGGTGTTTATTAAGTCGGCTCTTACGACATCCACGGGCTAAGTTGTAGAGGCCAATTCTTACGCCTCGCCCGCCACAGCCAATTATTATTACCTGAAATAATTCAAATTATTATCAATAAATAAATTAATGCGATTTCATACACCACAACTTACCCCTAACAATAAGAATATACTTTATGTCATGGGTAGGTACAGGAACAAACTATCCCTCAAAACAAAACACCTAGCAACCTATTTGTCAACAAAAGTCACCATAAAAAAAGATTTAAAAGGCATCTTGGTCCGTATTTCCTTGCGAAGGAGTTACGCACCTGGGCTCACTTAGTTATGCCGGTATTGCGGGCGTGCTTTGGCATTATACTCCCTTGAACCATCTTCGAACACACGGTTCAATTCGATGGAGGAGGTACAAAAGTAGAATAAAAAGACCCTTCGATAAACGAGAAAGAACGAAAATATCACAGACACACTAGCAAAAAAACTCGATTACGGTACTGGCTAAAACAGCTTTAGGCTGCCTGGGTATTGACGCGGAAAGGAGAGGAGCGGAGCGGATCTGTGCCAATATTAACCAATGGAATTGCATTACTTTGCCTTCCGTAATCATCATATCAGCCCATACACGTCCACTGCTGGACATAGGCCTACACCATATGACGCCACAAATAGCGGTCCTGAGCCGCCTCCATCCATCGACTCCCTGCGACCGCTACGATGTCGTCGGTCCATCTAGTTGATGGTCTCCCATGTAGGGTAGTTTTGCCATAATCACCACGCTTGGCAGGCGGATTGGTGATCGCAGTGTTGGTGTTTAAAAATACTCAGAAGGAAGCTGCCCTTCCTCTGGTAGATTCCCTTATTCGGCTCTTACGACATCCACGGGTTGAGTTATTGCCTTCCGTAATACAGCTTTATAACTAGCACGGAAGATACGAGACATGCACTCATAGAAGTATTAAACTGGTAATCGTAAGTCGTATAGCCCATTAGTATGTATACCTTTATAATGTGTTTGTACTAACTTATCGTTAAATTTAATTTATGAAATGAAAATCAAAAGAAATGAAATAAAAATTATTTATTTCTCATAACCACAATAAACAATAAAGCCAGAAGTTGAAAATTAAACTACTTAGAACTAAAGAATACTTAATTTAAATTTATTTAGTAGGTATAAATAGCTATAATTAACTACAAAAAAAAACATTCTTAATATTATTACATCTTCACTCCACGTCAGTGGACAGGGGTTTACAAAACAGTTTAAAAATTCGTATAAAACCGGGAAGCGGAGCGAAGAATCTCAGCGGAATTCATACAAAAGCGGGGAACTCCGCGTCAATGTACAGACACAGTCCGCAAATCAGCTCCGCATTACTCCCTCGCTCCGCTCCGCTCCGCTGCCTCGCTCCGCGTCAATGGACTAGCAGCCTTATTAACTATATTTTCGATTAGCAAATAACCATTCATTATTTTTAGTGTTCGACCATTTTAGTAACTTCGGCTGTAGACAGGAATTTCTTACACCTGTTGGGCATCCCCTCCCCTCATAGCTTTTATACTCTAATTTGAGAAATGTCTAGGTACACCCTTTCCGCCTCACAAGATTATTATCTTCCCAAGTATTCTTCCGACCCTTGTGTCTCACAATATCTCAAGGTAAGCATGAGCACTCAAGGGATGTATCCAGTCACGTACCTTTGAGCCCCTCTCCACGCACCCTGTATTGTGCTTATTTTGAACTTATCTCCAGTTGCGCACAGCGTGTATTATGCTTGTACAAATACGCATGCAATTCCTTAGCCATGACGCGTTGAGCTTGAGAACTTCGGGATATCTTAGGAGTGTATATCGCTTTTATAATATCTAACAAGCGTAATAATATATATTCTCAACAAGTTTTCTTGGAATGTGTATTTTCAGAGGCGGAAGGATTATTATAGAAAATGTACCTGAAATGTCCCATAAAACAAATATTCTTGAGGGGTTCTCCCGAGGAATTAGTACTTATTTGTCCCGCAAAACTTCAAAACAGTGTAAAATTAGACCCAATTAGTTAATCCTTAGGTAATACACATAATCACATTTATATATTTTTTGACAATCAAGTAATATAAACAAATTAAACCAGTATTTACAATTAAAACAATTGAGCTAACTGCAAACTGGGGCAAACAATCTACAGGTAGCTCAACTGGGTTTGAAAATCACATTTAAATACACATTACAATCATACAATTCCAACTTTTGACTTCTAATTTCCGCACACAAAAATCCCCTGATGTACTGGCCGTTTTGGATCTAAAACGCGTACACTCGACCTGCATAGCTAACAAGCTACAAACACATGCACAAGCAATTCTAGCTGGTCAAAGAGCACAGTCATGCGGCATATTGTTTGGTTAGACGACGGTGGTAGCGAGTGGGCAATTTGCGTTGATTTCTTTATCCGGGAGCCGCGACGTGACCGCTCCAGAGTGAATCAGAATGAGGTGAAGGTATGGTTCGATTTACAGCGGGATAGTTAGTAACCGGAAAACGAATAAAACATTTTATTTATCATGGAATAACGGCCAACTTGCAGCATAATAATCAAAACCTTTTAAAAAATCTCGTGCCACAGTGCTTGGAACGAAACTCTTCCGAAACGGCTTGACCGGTTTTACAAAAACCGGTCAAGCCGGATTTACCGAATATACATTTTGTGTGTATATTCGGTAAATATAAGAATAGGTTGTTAACTATTGTTTTAAGGGCTCCCAAATTTTTTTTATCGGATTTTTTTTTTATTTTATGATTTATATATTAAAAATACATTTAACCCTCAATTTTCACCTTTCTAAACACCAACCCCCATTTTTTTATAGTGATATTGTCAGTACTGTTATAATCTTCAACCCTCAGTCGATGGCAAAACAACGTTCGCCGGGTCAGATAGTTTATTTATAAAAATATCTCATAGAAAATGTATTGTCCAGGTTCCTTCTTACTTGTGTCTTTTCACGCGTCCCGGTCCGTGTAGCCGGTGGCGAATTGTATGAAAATAATACCTGTACGTGCGAAAGCTATCGTACCCACTCATACACTTGGCCGCCCATACACCCGACAATGGCTACCCGGAATCCGGGACGTTTGAAAGTACCAAGTAGAATTTTGATAGTGCCACGGAAGCATTTTTTACTACTAAAAGTAATAAAGAAAAAATAAATATAGCCCACTGCACGAATGTCGTACCTTTATGCATCTACTTTCAAATTGCTCGTATGCAACTTTTCCGATAATTTCAGTTAATTTTCGTTATTCAGTCCATATCTCCAAAACTACAGCCCCACCCCAAATCTCTTTCTACATTTACATTCGCGTTTCCCCCGCTGCCCCGGGCTGACCTTTTTATCAGCGGCTAAGGTCTGTACGACCCGCAAATCTTCAAGGGACGGCCATCAACCATAGTCTGATCGCTAAAATGCTCTACCCAACGATTCCACTTCAATAATACAAAATCCTAAATGGGATCGCATAAAATCAAATTGAATAGGGTTTTATAGTTTCGAATCATAGGTATCTATTATATCTAGTACGTAAATCTAAATTTTATAGTCGTATTTTATGTAGATGGGTCAAGAAATTACCAGACGACCGGAATTTTATATGAGGTCGACTATTAAGGGCGAACTGATTTATAATTTACTAGCTGACCCGACAGACGTTGTTCTGTCATTCAAGATTCAAGTCAAACAACTGACAGTTATTTCAAACGTGCTTAGCAAAGAGTATATAACACTGGAAATAATGGTTATTGTGTGTGGTAAAGGTTACATTAAAAAAGTTTATAATAAAGGTAGTCGTTAAGTTTTCTTAAATTTTCTAATTATCTGCGCTATTTTTGAATTTTTTTAATGTAACCTTCTACCAAGTTTTAGAAAACATTTTAAAAAAGATGAATGAAATCGGTAAAGCCGTTTCAAGTTATAGCCGGACCAGGATAAACAGGGGTTCATTTATATATATATATATATATATTAATTTATTACATATGGATGCGGGCAGCGCAAAATCGGTCATTGTGGAGAACCTTAGGGGAGGCCTATGTCCAGCAGTGGACGTCAATCGGCTGATATGATGATGATGATGATGATGATGACACGTATTAAACATCGTGTGTTTTTATTTGAAGTTGGTATAGTAACAATTAAATGAAAATAGCTTCGAAATTAGCTTCGAAATACTTTATGACGTAACTAGCTGCACGGTTTTCTTAGCCCTGAACGAACGTGACACAATGACGTATTGGTGTGATCGCTTAAGTAATATTGGCTAAATCTTTATTACAAAGCACCGTTCGTAACAAAGATTACTAGTTCGTAACAATTTGACTTATCTCGTGAATGAAACACACATATAGTTAACTAGCTTCTGCCGGCGCCTTCGCCCGCGTTTTATCGGATTAAACAATAGCTGCCTGATATGTTATTCCAGGTCCCAAACTATATCCGTACCAAATTTCAGCCTAATCGGTTCGGTAGTTTTTGCGTGAAAGAGTTACAAATATCCATACATCCATCCATACAAACTTTGACATTTATAATATTAGTAGGATATATCTATTGAACACCTATAGCTGACCTATTAGGTTCATTCATAATTTTCCCGAATTTTCAGATTTTCCGGACAACCAAGAAATTATTACAAAAGATATCAAATCAATAAATTATGAAGTCATTTGAGTAATTTCTCTAATGATGTGCTTACTGGCAGTCCACTTTTAGCTATTTACATCTATGTAGGAACTTAAGTAGATTCATTAATATTGACCATTCTTCAACAGATTTCAAAAGCGAGTTATCCGACACCGCTAGCACCTCGACCGGCAGCTCCCTCGAAGATGAGGAGCCCAAAGAGACCTGGATGCGAGCTCCGGCCGGTGGAGTCGCCGTGAGGAGCGGGGAGGACGCCTTGCTGACCTGCGTGGTGCTAGGCGCGAGGTACTGTCTTGAAAGAGTCAACTACATGCTTAGTCCATCTTACCCACATTACATGAATACAACCAGGGACGAGGTAAAATCCCTCGTCCCTGAATACAACTCTCATCACAGATAAATAATAAGCAAACTTGACTCTCATCCATGATGTTGTTCAAACTTCTACCATTCTACTGATTCTACTATGTTATTTGAATTTGGAACGTTGTGGTCAATGAAAAAAATACTTGAGCTGAAATCATTATAACCTATCGAACGAAGTTAAACAACGATCAACCTTCTTGAAGAGTCTATTTTAGTTCATTTATAGTTTGAGAAAGGTTTTATACCTCAAACTCGCATTCCTTACCTCATTGGTTTATGTCCAAAAATAGTTTCATTCCATTCGATCTATTTCGAAAACTCGACAATTATCATAATTTTAACAGAGTGGTTTCTATTATCTTTGATCATAGTGTTTTAGTTGCCAGAATGTTTGTACAAAAGTCCAATTACAATCTACCTAATAACTTGTGCAAAATTTTAGTAACGATATTAATAACAAATGTTTCAAAAAGTCAATAGAATTCAATACAAAATATAAATAAAACAAATAAAAATTACTTGCTTTATCAATAAAATCGAATTAATTTAACTGGACAAGTAAATTTTTTTCAGATATCGTTTTATACTATAAAAATAATTTTCGCGAGTTTCCAATTTAATTTTTGACAGGTTTAGAGGCAATTCTAAAACCTGGCTAAAACTCACCGCATTATTTGTATTTATTATTATTTAATCGTCTTCTGTTTCTGATTCAGGGGGAAACCAGTTCTGTGGAGGAGAGCCAGGGACCTGAACCTGCTGACTGCTGGTGCTGTGAGGGTCACCAGGGACGACAGGATACAAATTTTGCATGATGACTGTAAGTTATAATTTGCATGATGCCGATGAATTTACTTTGAGTATTATCGAAATATTTTCGAATTTAATGAAGTCAATAAAATTATATATAATCATAACTGATGATAACACAAAGCCAAGATGGCTTTGTGTTATCATAACTTCGTTCCTGTAAGACCGTTGGTGCAGGTCACCAGGTTTTGTCATGAGCGAGAATCTTCACATAGTACACAACATTTTCTGACATGGAATGGATAAACCATCATGATCATCAACCAACTTCTATGTGATCCATGTTAGTATTGGGTAAATAAATAACGTAGAATATGAAATTATTTCTCTATCCTTGTAAACATCGCAGGGTATTCCGATACCGAGATATTGTCTTTCCCAACATCAGAAATATAAAACCTCCTATTTCAGCTGAGGAGCCACTGCAAGGTCCCGGCATCAAGAAAGGTGGCGACGTCTGGGCGCTCGTAATCAAAGCTGTGAAGCCTTCCGACGCCGGTCTCTACATGTGCGAACTGAATACAGAACCTCCTGTCCGGAGCTTCCATAGACTCACTGGTAATCCTCTAAATACTAAGTAAAAAATCTTTTAAAAAACATTTTTCCTTTAAAATTACTATTTTAGCACCATAAGGAAACTCCTAGACACCTAAAATCAGTGAGAGGCTACAGAAATCTTACGTACAGACACAGAATAACTATATGGTATGGTACAGACCCATGACTAAGATCAACCCAAAAAGATGAACAAAAAGTTCAGGCGCCTGCTACGCAATGTAAGGTATGATTCAGTTAAGTTATAATAAAAATACCCACCTTTGTAATACTGAGCTCTTGTTGAAGCACACAAAAAGAGATCTACATTGAACCTAAAAAAAAACATGGTTGCAAAAATCCTTTTATTGAAGCACTATGTAAACTGACTCGATCTCTCCTCCAGTAATATCCCGCGGCCTCACACCTCCAGAGAGTGCGAACTCTACCGACAGCTACTCAGCCAATGCACCAGCGTTGTCCACCACAGCACTGGCACACAACTACACCGACTGTTGCGTCGCCTCCAACGTCACCAAGGCCTGCCTCGGCTTTTGCAGCATACAGACAATCTTGGAAGGAACGGGACAAGATCCGGAGACGTGTCAGCCCGACTTTCCTGCTATTGTCAAGTAAGTAGCCTGCGTAAAAGTTTAATTTTCAGAAAACATATCGCGATTGAGACGTCCCCTTTTTAAAAACATATTCAATTGAATTATTTTAATTAAATTGACGTGATCCGTCAAGTCTCATCTTTCGCTGCGCGCATTGTACCAGAATTTCCTGGTCCTTGGCCAGGATACAAGCTTAATAAAGTATACTTACCAAAACTAACAGGATAACACACCCCACTTAGATACCACAATAAATAGACACTATGTGCAACAATCTCTTACAAGCTAGCATAAAAACACGGCCAACCAGAAGCACTTTAATATTTAGCAAGAGAAACCTCTATATGTATCCTCTTTTATCCAGATGCATGGCAGACGGGCGCAACCACGTTCCCTGCTGTGCGCAGGAGCACGTCCCCGATATCTGCCAAGACGTGTGTCGGGGAGAGTTCACGCCGGTCACAGACAACATCAAGACACACTACTCCTGCGCATCCTATATGGAGAAGACGCTGGCTTGTATTGTTGAAGGAATTGGTAAGTGCATCTTATGGATAGAGAGTGATTTTTGAAGTTTATTTAGTATAAAAAGATCTTTTGTGCACACTTGAAAAAATAATTTTATTTAATATTTGATTTATACAGCCAACCATGGGGCTTCAAAGACTTAGAATATGTACTTTATGAACGTAAAAGGTCAGCAACTGCTGTTTTCTAAGGATCCCATTGCGGATTTTGCTCGGGATTGTAGCTATTTTAACATAATATTATCTACATGACTTTTTTTTCTGTCAAGGTCCACCTAATCATCACCCAAAAGATCTATAATTCTGTAAATAAAATTTTTCAAATTAACCCTTTGTCTACAGAACTCCTCCCAAGCCAACCAGAAGACGTAGAAGTAGACCCGCTGAACGAGAAGCAACTGAACGTCTCTTGGAGTCCACCCCTCGAGAACACAGAATCAGTCGTCGAATACGTAGTCAATATCACAACCCTTCGATCATTCGACGCACGCCTTATAGAGCCCACAGAGAGTTCAAAATCCAATGACACAATGCAAGCTACAGTATCCGTCTCGTACAGAGTGCAAAGCAATAAGACGTTCCTGGTGGTGAATGATCTGATGCCGTTCACGATGTATGAGATAACGGTGACATCGTTCAATATACATGGATCCAGTTTGCCAAGCTATGCAATCAGGTTTGTAGTTTGTCTATAGAAGATTATGATGACTTTAAAGGTTTAAGGCTATGATTTAAGACAAATTACATTGGATATACCTAATTTGCGTTGCCTGTAAGAGTTGGAAATAGGCAGAGTCGCTGGATAAAGGGTGGTCTTTTTTTTATTGATAACAGGCATTAACAGACGCCGTCAAACATGCAATATTTCCTAAGCTCTATTTAAAGCTAGATGTTTCCAGGTCACTGACCCTGACACCTGGTAAGCTGAAGCCCAAAGATGTGGCTGCGGCCCCCAAGTTACCTGACGTCAGAACCTGCTGCACTAACGCTGGAGTCACGCATTATGGTTGTGTGGAGAAATTGTGTGATCCTACGAAGACTTTCGAGATTGTAGTAAGTTTTGTGTGTAGATTGAACCATTGGGAAAAACTTATTAAACGACATATGTGCATTGGTTCACCAGCCATCCATCTATACTGGTACCAATAAATGAGGTCTGAGTCATTGCAATTTCGTCACATTATCATGCTCATGCACTGACGAACGTTTTCGTGTTAGCACCCACAAACAGGTAAAACCAAAAATCAATATATCGTATGTGGTTTTTTGGTACACCATAAAATAATAACCGTGATTTCGTATCAATTTTCCATTGCCATAATGTAATTCCTCCAAATATATCTAAAACTATAAAACAAATCAACTTAAAAAAATATATCAACCATCTGAAAAATGCATATCTTTCATTAAAATCGTGTTTAATAACAAAAAACCTCACAAGCACATAGCACCACCCCGAAACCCACTTCAAAATTCACAGCCACAAAACCCTGTGACTTCACCCCCATTTGTGACTAACGCACCTCACTCCAAAAGGGCCCGTTTAACCCGTCAGTTACAGGTGACAGACCTGATGATCTGTGCACCGTGGGCCGGCGTGACGTTCGGCTGCCTTGCAAATGGAATGGACCACACGCCTTGCTGCCGCTCCCGGGGGCTACCAGAGTCGTGTCTGCCGCTATGCAGTGGAAATCTCACCAATTTGGACTTCAATCATTTCAAGTAAGTATTTTGTTATTTACCTTCTTTATTGACCCACTTACATCTGTCATGAATCTTTTAATAACGACTTGCTCACGGAACAGAAGGTAAAGTTCGGCTAATTATTTTTTACAATTTCCTGACATTTGCTAGATTTACAAGTTACGCATAGCAAAATGATTTTCCACATTTCTTCCGACTTACCTACATTCTTCTTTGGATAGAATAGAATAGAAGTATTCTTTCCGTATACCAGTCTCGTCTACTTCTATGCAGTTAACGTTGTTCGTCACTACTATCTGCATTTCTTTGTAGTGCTTTATTTGTTATTTTCTACTTCTACTGTCCTTACTTTGCAAAGGCCCGCCTTTTTTCCTCCCACTCTCCCTAAGTCATGCTGTTCTTGAAGAGTAATATGAAATTAAATCTAATTTTATTCCACCAGGTGTCTCCGGTACATGAGTTCCTACACCAACTGCCTGCTCCAAGGCTACGGCGTGCTCCCAGGCGCCCCCGCGCGTCTCTACCTCACCAACATCGACACTGACTACGCAGTGGTGCACTGGTCCCCACCCGCGGCCTTGGCTGACACCGTCCAGCATTACAACCTGCACTACAAGACGCTGCAAGCTGGAGATGACTACAAGGCGATAGAGAAGGTGAGCGACGGATGTGTGGCAATTTTGTTTGTTAGGGAGGAATACCTACACCTTCAGTCTCCCAAAGCTTTGTCTTTCATGCACTGGCGTGTGGTTTTATTTTCTCTTCAAGACAAATTTGAATAGGTGTCTTCTAGATCTTCGTGATACACCGTCGGCCACATCGTCACTCTTCATAAGATGGGATTGTGGTCAAACGAAGCCCTATTGACTATTAAAAAACTGGGTACAGCCAGCAGCATCCGCTGATACCGTCTAGCATGAAAACCTTGATTTCAAGACAGTGAAGGCTGGAGATGACTACACAGGGCTAATAGAAAATATAACGAAAAGGTTTTGTAGTCACTCATTGTCAGTGATCTATTACCACAATGTGGAAACAGAGGGTGACCACACCGTTTTTGGACTTAGGGAAAACTTTTGCAATTCATTGAGTTCATCCTTGTTTATCGCAAAAAGTTTCCATACAATTGGTAAATACGTATAGTTCACTCCCCTGTGGTTCATCATAACATGGACGAAATAAACTAGTGGTCTTTCACCTATGATCATAATGACCACGCTGTATACACTATGAAATTGCCGTTTTTTATTAAATAAGTAATTTGTACTATTTATTTCCTATTAATCAAAGTAATTAGCCGTGCAATCGATGCATCATTACCAACGCAGTGGTAGTTTATTGATGCCCTTCTTGAAGAAATCAGCTGGACGGGGTGGCAAATTCAAAGGCATTTTATATTGCCTCTCGGATATTGTTTTTTTTCCTGCCAAAAATTTATATTTTTATATTTAATTTCAAGCTCCTTTCTAACATTCAGGATGCCTCTAAAAATATTGAATAGGGAATCAGTCAGAATCGAAAGGTTGAGTAAAGCTCACAATCAGTTGAGTGTTTGACTGCTCGTCCTATTTTTTACGCGCAAGGGCAGGTTATGTTTTTCTAGTGTTTCGATGTGGTTATCTTGTACTCTTCAACCGAAGCATCTAAACCGCAAGCGATGTTGATAAATGAGGAAGGTATAAAAATATTCGTCTGAACTCATATACAGTTCTTAGCTACCTTAGCCTTTTCGCAAAATGAGAAGATAATTGTGCGAAAAATTGTGAAAAGCATGGATCGCATTTTTTTTTATAATTTACACTTAATGATTTATACAGCTTCAATAAATTATGCTTTTCTGACTTGTCATTCAAACATAACATGTTCCCGTTATCATTCAACAATGTTCCCTTAATGTAATCTAAAGATAACAATAGTGGAACTCAGCCTCAGGGCCCTTAGTAAACCAAACCATCCCTCAACGTGCAACGACCATAAAGTAATTGTATTTTATCACAGTACGCCAACACTATTCGCATGAGCATGAATAATGCAAAGCACAAGTTATTCAAACAACGTTGAATAAATTCCCTTGTACAAACACTTCCTTCCCGCTTTACATACTGTAATGGGGCAGAGCATTGCCTATTCTAAAGATGAGATAAACGAGAACTCCGCGTCAATTGAGTTAAACACTAACATAACTATGTACTTAACTATGTAATTATTATTCGGCCCCACGCATGCCTCCCAAAGGACTGGGTTACTAAATATGTCTCGTGATCATGGAAATTATTATTGTTCGTCCGAAAGGATAAACTGTTGAACAAATTTTTATGCACATAGTTCATAAGACCAACTAAGTAACACAGTGGAAACCATATATTATTTTATTATTTTTAACATCTCGATTCTTAGACATTCACAAAAATCTATTATAACCACTGAAGTTATTGTTTTGCACGGTAAGTCCAGAGTGAAAAAGATCCTTCTTGGAAAACGTGCTACATCTCAGACCAAATCTCCATTTACATAAGTGAGATGTGGCCAAACGCTTGACTATCACTACTTAATATAAAACCAAGTCCTCCACCGCCTCTGTCTGTCTGTCTGTTTGCGATAAACACAAAAACTACTGAATGAAACAGTTTTAATAAATAGATTGAGTGATTCATGAGAAAGGTTTATGTACATAATTTGTCAAGATTTTGTGTAAGTTGGTTGAAATATAACGATAAATGTGTCGGAAAAAGTTGATTATTATCATTCTATTTCTCGTTTCCATGATCACGGGCCATATAGTGACCCAGTCCTTTTGGGAGGCATGCGTGAAACCGAAGCCAACAGCAAAGAGGCCCTTTATGAGAATTAATGTAAAGGCGAGAGCTACACATAGCGGGTATCATCCTTGGTTGCACAATATGATACACCCGAAGATGATATCCGCCTGGCGTAGAGACTATTGCAAAGGAAAATGAAAATAACAAAAAAACGCCATGTTATTGTGGTGAATGGATGGACTGGGTAATTGGGCTATGGGGGAAACTATGGACGCCTGCCATAAACATACTCTCAATACTGTTACAAGCGGCAGACGGTGGCTTGCCGAATGCTGGATGGGTTCCTCTAAATGTTGGCGTAAATGCCGGTAAAGGAACAACATCGGTGCAAACGACTAAGGGGTGTATGAGGTTATTCTGATTATTATTATTCCTCTTTTATAGATTCTAATCTATCTAACCTTTCCTCTATCTTTATTCTTAACATAGTCGACGCGGGCGTAACCGCGGGAGGGTCAGCTAGTTAGCAATAAAAATTTTAACAATCTCAATGTACCTTTGTCATCATCTAAAAGAAGCTTCAGAGGAAAAGACCTGTCGCTCGCCGATCCCATAAAGCTGCTAAGAAGGTTCGTTAACGTCTACCACCGAGGTCAAAGACTTGAATTGTAATAAATTCATTATGAGGGTAATATCCGACTCGACACGGTCAAATATCCGAGATTTCATACGGTTTCATAAAACAAATTGTATTATATCTCACAACAGCTCGAAACGTTTGAAAAATTAATTTTGCTTAAAACCCCTGTCACCTTCTGATAGCAGAGAATATCAAATATTGCTACTATTAAAGTTACTTGTGATTTTGCCTACCCTAGACGGCATTAGAAATTAAATCTTAGTTTTTGACATTGTTTTTAAAATTATAGCTATATTCCAATTCAAAAATCTGTATAATGTATACAAATGAGTAACCAAACCCAAGGAATATTGGTGGAAAATATTTAACAACATTGGTATCATCGAAGCAAAGCCCGAAAAATTTTTGGTTTTGAAGGCTTTCTCATTGATCTTTCGTTCATTCTCGAATTCAAATTTAATCATTTTTTGCTACACATGTTAGATTAAGCATTATTGAACTGTGTGTTTTATACATTTTAGTGATAACTTTCCTGCTATCTTGTTGTTTTCTGTTATTGTTATCAGTTTTTGGTAAGTTTTCATTCAAAAATTTATTTGTTGTCATAAAATATCTTGGATTCTCAATCGGAGTATAGGATTGTTTAATTTTAATTAAGATTGACATGCATGATCATGAAGTAGGTAACTTCACTTTGAATGAACTACTTGATATTTCTATCTATACCTATCTAAATATTTTAATTTGGATTAAATTTTCTCATTTTATATAAATTCCTTTGCTGTGCCCTACAGGGTGCATGTACTATTGACCTAACTAAGCTAATATTAAGACCTAAGTTGTATACATGTACATGAGAGCAAAAAAAATAATAAATAAAATAATACTTCACTTCACACACAATCGCAGTCCTTTTCCGCCCCGTGGTTCACCATTCCAATTAGCTTCGTTAAACAACATCGAGTTGTACTGGAGGATATACAGCAACAAGTGAGGAAGTGGACTCACTTGGCTCCTTGCCACAAGGAAGTATCGGATGTCTTCTTGTAGGGTACTTGTAATAGAGCCATATTGTGTGGGTAAAAAATTGTTATTCGTGCGAATATTAGATTTTTCAAATAGAAAATTTGTATGAGATAGGTAGGTATAACTTTTCCTCTCTATGGAGTTTGATCAGAAAAATCTATTAAAAATAGTTCAACCAATTAAAATAGTTCTAGAGACCACTCTAGAAAAGTGGTTGTTAACCGTTGGTTTGCGGGCCACTGGTGGTCCCTGGAACCATTTGAAGTGGTCTGCGAAGCACCAGAAGTAAAAGAAAGAAATAAAGTTATTTACTAGACACAACACAATACACGAACAATGAAATAGAAGAGAACTTAGAACCTAGTAGATAACACCAAGACAAAACACAGATTAACAATAAATGATCAGCAGCGCTATACTAAGCATAACTGTTGAATAGGTAATTATCCTATCGCCTCGTGGTTATCGCAAAAAACTTCATGGGTACATTTCTTCTGCAGGTCCATTCCCCGTACATTTTGGAAGACTTGGAATCTAACACGGATTACGAAATCTACGTGGAGGCAGTTAACGAGCATGGCGTGGGAGACCCGTCGCCGCGGCTCATCTTCAGGACCCAGAGTCAGGTAAGAAGCAACATACAGAACAAGGCTTTTTCTTCAGTCAGAGAAAATTGAATACCTTTAGCTGATTTTTTGTTTGGGAACCTTTGCAGCTTACGGTTTTTAGAGAAGATCGATAACTTAAAATCGTGCACGAACGGTATTCTGTATTTCAAAAATAATAATCAATCAATAATTTTGTATTATTTCACCTTTAATCTGGCCTACCGATAGGCAAAGATAGCTATCCAGGACCATAACATGAAATCCTTTTAAAATGTGTTTACGTTACCAGGTGATAGAAGAAGAAGAAGTAGAAGCCAACAACTACAACGTGACCGCGTGCTGCGAGCGCGTGCAGCTCGCCGGCGTCTGCATGCCTCTCTGCTCCTACGACGCCAAAATGTCGGACCTGAGGATGCTGGCACCGCTCTGTGCGCAGGAGTTTCACAAGCTGCTTAGATGCGGCGCTGGAGGTATCTAGAACTCTAGATAATACTGTTAAAACTATCATGGTTATTCACAACACTAAAGTTATTTAAAATATGATTTGATATATTTAATATGATTTGAGCTCTCCGATATTTCGGCACAGTTTCATGCGCCATGATCACGGAAGAACTGAAGTCACTGCGAGTTAGTTTTTATTGGCAGACATATCGATCTACCCTCATTCTTTGTATTTTGCTATGAATGTTAACAGTGAATTCAGTTGTTCCGTGATCATGGCACACGAAAATGTACCAAAATATTGGAGGGCGCAAAACTGAAATCATAAGTAAATATCCCGATATAAATAACTTTAGGATTGGAACTCTGGATTTATTTACATTGGACGAAGGACCCCCAACGGGGCTGTTGTGTATGTAGGTGCAATATGAATTTACTGATATCAAAAGCTCAGTTTGCTCGCTTACTCTGGGGATCATCGTCATCTTCATAGATGACCTGTGTGAAAATTTCAGCAATTTTTATTTCCATCCCTTTGTCCCTAGAGTGAGTGAGATCCCCTGATCGTCTACACATTCAAGGGCAATTAGAAGGGAATTAGAACTGTCACATAGCAAAATGTTGCTCTTATAGTGCTTTCAGTATCCGATACTATATACTATGGACCCTAGATTTTCATCATATCAACCCACAAACTTAACCACTATTTTTCCTCCAGGTCGCAACCACGAAGCTTGTTGCATGCGTCGCGGCGTGCCCCCGTCGTGCCGCGGCGTGTGTACGGGCGCGTTCACAGGCGGGGTCAACTCCTGCGTCCCGTATATAGGGAACATTGTGCAGTGCTTTGAAGAAGGTTAGTTTTTTATGCACAAAATTGTAGGATGACGGAAACCCAGCAACATATTGAACATAATTCCTCGTCTGCATCGCATACGTCTTATGGCATGTTAATTTTCTTATTCAACTTCAATAATTTACAACAGATTCGATTTCTGGCAACCTGTCAATGTCGAGCGGTTGTTTGAAAAGAACAGCTGTCATCGTGGATAAACTGTTTTCTTCTTGGACATGCTTAGTCCAAGATCACTATCTATCTTCTTTATAGATATACATAAGTTATGTTTTGATATGATATGTAACTTACAGTTTAACTTCAGGCAATAAATAATTATTATATCTATTCATCTATATTCAAGAGGCTGGCTCCGCTTGTGAGTTATCTATAGCTTCCGCGACATAGAACACTATATTATTCCCTTAGTTAATAATCTGCTACGACTATCCCCAGGAACCGGTCTCCTCCCCGGGCCGCCGCGCGAGCTCCACGCAACCGTGACTGGCGACCGAGTGCGTCTGGAGTGGACGCCTCCAACTGATGGGGCAAACTCCTCCTCTTACGTGGTGCACTGGCAGAAGATCGACAACAACACGCTGCCGTATAGCTACAACCAGATGCAGGCCAGTTATAATGTGAGTGGTATTTAGTAACTCAGAGCAACTTCAAAGTACTGCTATGTTCAGCAGTAGACGTAGACTCTATACGAGCTGATGATGATGATTTAGTAACTCTACATTTCGTATCCCAGGATTCTCACACTGAAGCATGGTCCACGCTTTCTGACACCAAATTATCTACAAATACCTACATATTTTTTTCGCCACTTCTGCTCAAACTATCGCGCTGAGTTCAGTTCTTAGACGATAGTATCAGAATACCATCGCGTCATCTCATTTATGTATACAATTTACGTAGTTCGATACCCCTACGCTGGAGGCGTTTACCAAATCACATATAAAAATAAGACGTCACGATGACTTCTAAATACTATCCTCAAACTGAACTCAAGGCCTTGTCTCTGCTGCTCAAATCTTGATCATTCTCTCGTGAACACAAATCCCTTACTAGATCCTCATCTCACATTTACAGGGCACGAGCGAGTAACTCTAAATTCGACAGTGTTTTCAACTGAGCAGACGAAATTCTAAATTATATCATGAAATTCCTATAAACTGACCTCTCTCCCCAGCACCTGAACGTGTCAGAGACCAGCGTCCACCTGGAAGCCATGGAGGCCAACAGCACGTACCACGTGTTCGTGGTGGCCGTCAACCAGCACGGCGAGTCGCTGCCCTCCAGCATGCTGCTCTTCAACATCACTGATGAGGGTACTTCAACACCTCGATAATACTTTATTCTATGTCCTAGGGGGGCTACTAAGCAGACGAAAACAGAAATGTCTGATTAATTTTTATGCAAAACCCAGTCTTATGTCACCTACATAAAATTTTAGGCATTTGCACGATAGCAAATACATTTTCGTTTAACGAGTACGGGCCAAGGCAATGTATTGGCCTTCGAAGGCGCCATTTTGGCTTATCCTTTGCAGTTTTATGGCAATATCCTACCAGTTTTCCACTGCAGGGAGCACTTTATCACTATAGAATCAAAGTGTTTTGTAACATTCCAAAGCTCGTAGAAAAGTCGTCATCCTAGACTTATTCTAGACTCATCTAGAACTAGTTGGTGATTGCTTAATATATTTAAGACACTATCTCCATTTAGAAAATGTATTTCTTTTGAAAATATTTATAACTGCAAAACTTTTATATAAATATTGTTTCTGTAACGCCCTGAAACCCTGAAAAAGCTCCATCAATCATTTATAAAACTGACTATAAATAAGTGATCTTAGTTTAGGCTCAATTTAGGAAAGCCTACTGACACGTCAAAAGACAAGTTTATTTATAATTTACAATTCCAACAAACTCTCACGAAGCAGCTGGTTCTCATGTGTTGCCAACTGTAAACTTTTCAGCGCCGTTTACCCAAACTTAACACCCACTTGACACGTTTCCAACTTTACGGGTGTAGGTAGCGATAAGTTTAAGCGTCATTGAGTTGGCAATCTGTGTACCAATAGCGTCTTCTTCCCTATTTAGATATGTTAATTTGTGTTGGTAGCACTGATTGTCTACGTATGACTGTAAGTGTCAAAGTTGTGGTCGATATGTTGCTCTTCCTTCCTTCTTTTTGGGGTCAAAGATCCTACTAACCTACGTTCCGTAGCTTGGGGCTAGTTTTATTTATATATGTCCCAGCTACACGCTCCGTTTTGCCTACACAATGATGATGGCCAAAAATATCGATATATCGAAATATCGATAATTTTTACTATGCATATATCGATACTAATAATAAATATCGATACAATATATACATCGATATATTTTTTTCATTTGCCCATCCCTAATTCCGATCATACTTATTTTCACTCACCCGAAATGGTTCTTAGCCTCCGAAATCACAAATCAATAACTTTTATTTCTTTAGGCTTACAAAATAAGGGCCCTAGATAAGTCAATTTAAAATTATTTGATCAAATAAGAACTAAAGTACCTATTTACTGAGTTTTTTTCTCTTCTATTTATTGTCCTCAAAGTGGCAGAAGATAAAAAGTCACTACTCGTTGTGTCCTGTGACATTTTCCACCAGTCCTCCACATAGCTATCTCGGTTTCGCTTCCACGACGCCTTTTCGATACTATTTACCCAACAATAACCCTAAGCCTTACTAAGTAACACAAAAAATTGTATCCACAGAAGAGAAGAAAATAACAGACATACCGTCTCCCCCACACACTCTCGCCGTGTCGTCACATTCCGCAACATGGCTGACTCTCACTTGGCAGCCTCCCCAGTTCTCCCAACCTGATGAGAAGATCAGCTACACGTAAGTAAACTAAAGCCTCCTTCAAAAAGAGTTGAAATTAAATTCACGCAAATGAACCGAACTCCCTGTTGTGAACTATGTATACTCACAGCAAAAAGTGTTTTAGCCTCAGATTTTGATAGAAACTTTTTTCTGCTTCGGTTAGAGTTTAACAAGGAAGCTACAACCTTTTTAGTAATAAAAAACAACAACTATTATGTATTTTTTAAATATCGAAAATCTATTATTTGTATGTTCTCTTGTTTTTTTTTTAATTTTAAATATTATTCTCATTCTGTCTACAGATTTACATTATTGTTTTGTTATGAGGTTTTGTAATTCATTTCTTACTTTAAAAAAACTGGTTTTGGCGAAGACTTGGTTATTAATTACGTACCAATTTTTTTTATATTTTCTTTTAAAACGAAAAATCGTCTGTACAGGATGTTCTACAAATCCCCAAACTCAATGAACCAAGGCAACGTGACCAACATCACCACGACCGTCCCAGGCCATACATTAGAAAA
The DNA here is from genome assembly GCA_947859395.1 of Eupithecia insigniata. Lineage (NCBI taxonomy): Eukaryota > Metazoa > Arthropoda > Insecta > Lepidoptera > Geometridae > Eupithecia > Eupithecia insigniata. The sequence continues at coordinate 12,929,874 of OX402011.1, forward strand.
GCTGACTCCCAATACTCAGTACGTTGTCTGGGTGAAGGCGCACGCGGCGGCGGGAGACTCACAGCCATCAGAGACTTTGGTGGCATGGACTGACCCTGCCTACCCTGCGTATGTTGAGGTAAGACCGATTTACAGAATTGATAGAATTAAAAAAGGCACGCGATGCCTGTAAGCAAATGGTGTGCAAGCTTTTTCTTGAGAGGATACTCAATTACCTCTACTACGTTCTTGTAATTTTTCTCTCTTCATAAATTATTATATTTGCTTTTTTGTCTCTTGTTTGATGTTTATAATATATATCAGTAGGTATTTACGAGTATATGTTAGAACGCCGACTTTTCTGTAAAACATGTGTTTCTGGTTGGCAGGTAGAAAATGCCTCGGCATTAAGCCCACCCTTTGTAATTTAGTGCAGTAATAACTTACCTACCTGATATGGTAATAATAAAAGACTTTTAGAGAAAACTGTAAAATCAGTCCATAACCTAATTTAATTCAGTCACCCATATTAATCAATATGTTTCCAACGGTACACCTTAATAACTTCTCAATATAAAAGCCTTATCTTTATCTCAACACCGAACTTTATCCATCTTCGAACAAGCGGTAACATTACAAGCGCGATTCCATTCAAGTCTCAAGTCTTGAAGCTCCTCCAATCTTTCCTTCCATCAAAAAATGCAAATGGCTCTTTTGAAGCGCAATAACCGGACGAGGTGCTGAAGAATAGGGGAGGCGCGGTAACAAAGTGTTAGGGTATGTTCTTGGTGGACTGAGAAAGCGTAAGCTGAAGCGGAGTATTTTTTTTTAAGTGGACTTTTAGAGTGAAATATCAAGCGCAGTAAGCAAGGCAAAAGTTGCATTGACAAGATGCTAATCCTAACTTAAATAATATTATAAACGCGAAAGTGTGGTTGTTTTTTGTTTGTCCTTCCTTCGCGCCCTATCGCAGCCAATCGACTTGATTTTTGACATGGCATAGAGTTAGTTAAAAGGATGGAGAGTTACATAGGCTATTTGCCCTGGTAAAACATAATTTCCTGGATTAATTGATTAATACCTTTTATCCCCCTAGAAATGTGAAATTCGAATTTAAAGGGTGAAACCGCGGGAAACAGCTAGTAATTTTATAAAAATATATATCGTCCGCCGATTTTAATTTGAAAGGTACTGAGATGGATATTGTGAATGCAATGATAACGTAACACAGGTCGGCTTTAGGAACAGCTGCACTGATTTTCATCAAACATATAACTTAGAACATTCTCGAGCGAGTCACCTTTCAAACAAAATTATAAATACATAATGTTGATTAATCGACACCGCATGATCTAGCGCCACAGCACAACTATGTACCTACATCAAAATTGGTTCAACCGTTTGGAAACTTCGCTGCCATGCCATAAATAAATACCCAAATACACATTTTAGCCCTTTGTTTGCGTCGGAGCGGAGGTTAAAAACTGTGTTAAATCGCTCCCGCTTAGGCTCACCCACTGAAAACAAACCCCTAAATAAAATTTATTTTTCCGATAAATCCCTTTCTGCACGCGAATTAAAGGTCGTTATTTGAAGAGATAGGGTCATTTGAACACGGATACAGGAAACAATTGCGAGATAACTTATTGAAAAAGTAAAAAAATATAATTGAATTTACTAGGAAGTTACGCTTGGGTCGTTTTTGATTTGGGACTGCTGAACCTATGAATTTTTCTTCAATCCAACAGCCTCCGACGGTGAACCCTGTGAACCTGGTGGTGGAAGGGTCCAGCATGACCATCCTCTGCATCGCAATGGGAACCCCCACGCCCACCATCTCACTCTATATCTCCGGTAAGTGACAATAGCATGCCTGCCTACTGCCTATTCTAAGCCAGAGCACATGTACAGTTCACTTTATCGTTATGTAAAAAAGTAGGTAAGTTCTTAACTAATTTTAACCAACTTCGAAAAAAGGAAGAAGTTCTACATCTGTTCGGTGTATGTTTCTTTATGTATGTCTATCGATTTATCCGTCAATTATGTACAGATTGGGATGATTTTTATGCAATTGTATAGAATACTTCTATTCCGATGATGGTTCCATAAAAATTAAATTCTCGAGGGATTAGTATTTGTCCCGCAGATATTAAAAAAACAGTTTTAAGGGATGTGAAGTCGTATATAAGTTTTTTGAAAACAATCGTTTTATCCACTACTTATCTATCTTTATGATAAGAAGCCCTTTAATACCAGGTAGGTATAATCCATTCAAGCCGTGGGGCCGCGGCGTACGAATATCGACCCCTCCAACTCAACCCGTGGATGTCGTAAAAGCCGACTAAGGGAACCTACCAGAGGAAAGGCAGCAGCTTCCTTCTGAGTATTTTTAAACACCAACACTGCGATCACCGATCCACCTGCCAAGCGTGGTGATTATGGCAAATCCCCCCCTACATGGGAGACCATCCACTCGATGGACCGACGACATCGTAGCGGTCGCAGAAATAAACATTACATAATGCTTAAAATTAATAATTTCCTCCATTACGTAACACACGTAGAGCTAAATGAACAGATTAAATTATATGAATTGATTGAGAGGATGAGATTATCTGATTGATAACGTTCTCGTACCAACCATACTTTCTAACATTCATAATAGATAAAGACCTACATGAAATTTCATTGATTTTGGTCATGTTCAGTTGATTAATTAACAAAGATCACTACATATTATAAAACAAAGTCCTCCGCCGCGTCTGTCTGTCTGTTCGCGATAAACTCAAAAACAACTAAACGGATTTTCATACGTTTTTCACCAATCGATATAGTGATTCATGAGGAAGTTTTAGGTATATAATTTGTCAAGGTTTTGTGTAGATTGGTTGAAATATAACGAATTATCATTAATGGATGGCTTGGAAGTGTCGGAAAACGTCAAGCCTTCTGGGAGCTTTCATCGAAAACGCTGCCTTATCCCTTTGAGATATAACAAAACAATTCAAAGGCATACTACCCGTGTGAACCAGGGCGGATTGCTAGTTTTACGATAGAGAAAAATAGAAATCTTTAATTTCCATACAATTGTAATTATTATAGACAACTAGTATTGACACATTTCACACAGGGCTCCATCGCTGTTCGCTCATTTGGTGGAACGGATGATTTGAATGTCCGTTTTGAGGTTAAATATCGACTAGAGGAAACGCTGGTAGTGATAGTAATTAACACATTTTTAAAATCAACCGTTTTATACATACGACATATCTAGAAAAAGATTAGGAATTAGTAAAAGTGTATAGGACCAAAGTGGTAGAGAATTTTATCAGCTTTCATTATGTATCCTAGTATAACAAAATTTTCTACGACGCATCGTTTACGATATTATGGAAAAACAACAATAAAAAAGGGACCTTCTTTGTATAAAACATTGCAAAAAAATATATAAGTACCTAACTGAGAATTTTCTAATATGAACTTCATACCTGTACATATATGTTTATAAATATTCCACATCGAGTTTGGCTAGTTCATCTACTTTGTATTGGAGTAAAATAACATCCTCTATTTATATAAACAAGTGCGTTAATGGTTTATATGTCTAAATGGCTTATTTGTTTCCCCTTAGGGATGTCTAATAAAAATCTCTTTAATTTTACTTTTATTATTCTTTTTTTTTTTAGTTCTTCAGTGAATGTTCGTCCTCATAGTAATCTTTGACATTGAACTCTGTACGTTCCTACTAGGCACGTATCTACTGGTTATTCTCCGATAAGGCACCAGATACCCTTAAGTAGGTAGGTCCGATAAAATATGTATAAGCCTTTATCATAAATTACGAAAAAAATGATATCACTAATCAACTTTGTTATTTTGGTTCTTATTCGTTAGTTTACCGTGACACGAGTTCGGATAAACATGAGTCTCGCAAACAAAGTGGCCATAGTAACGGGAGCCAGCTCCGGCATCGGCGCGGCTATAGCCGTGAAGTTGGCGGAAGAAGGCGCAAGAGTGGTCATCGTTGGCAGGAACGAAAATAAACTCAAAAATGTTGCCGATATCATAGCAAAACGTGGCGTCAAACCGCTGACCGTTATCGCTGATGTATCAAAGGACGAAGATGCTAAAAAGATAATTGCAGAAACTCTTAATTTCTTCGGAAGACTCGATATATTGATCAACAATGCTGGCATCATTAAAGCATCTACTGTTCTAGAAGATAAGGCTATGGCAGTTTTTGACCAAGTTATCGCTACCAACCTGAGGGCCGCTGTTTATATGACACATCTGGCGGCGAAGCACATCGTCGAGACGAAAGGAAATATCGTCAACATATCAAGTGTTGCTGGTCTGGGTGCGCTGGAAAGGACATCAGCTTACTGCACCTCCAAGGCAGGTTTAGATCATTTCTCGCGGTGCGTCGCTCTAGAACTGGCAGTCCATGGAGTTCGAGTTAACACCGTGAACCCTGGTCCTGTTAAAACTGACATCATCGACAACACTGGATTGCCAAAACAAATGCAAGAGGCAGTTTGGAAATCTATGGAAGATATGACAGCGCTTAAAAGAATCAGTGATTCAGAGGAAATTGCGGATTTGGTGGCATTTTTGGTTAGCGACAAAGCTAGAGGTATCACGGGAGCGGCGTTTGTTACAGATAATGGGTCACTTTTGAAACCTCCAACGACTAATAAATAAGTGCAACGACAAAAAATAATAAAACTGATGACAACAGTAGAGAAATTACTTATCAACTTTTGCAATATTTTTGTCAGTCTAGCACATAAAAAATTAAATCCGCTACAATTTGTGTCATTGTGTTATTATTAATACCTAATAAATAATAGATTCAGGCGATAATAGGTAATTACTTTAATAAGTTATCTTATCAGAGACGGTTTTGCTAGGTGTTTTTAGTAAATTCTTACATTTTTTTCTCTAATCTCACTATTCACGATAGTTCACTTATATAGATTAGATGTTACTTTGTAGGTAAGGTACCTATAATTACTGTTTCGATTAGGTTTGAAGTGCCTATCCGAAAGTACCTATTTATCATTTAATCTATACTATCAACCCACCCCGGCTTCGCATGAGTCTCGAATCCCAAAGGGATTAATTAGGCAGGGTTTACGATGAAATCTCCCAGACGGGTTGACTTTTTCCAACACTTTCAACAATTATTATCGTTATATTTCAATCAATTTACACAAAACCTTGACAATTTATACACTCAAACGTTCCTCATGAATCACTCTATCGATTGGTGAAGACCTCAGGAAAATCCGTTCAGAAGTTTTGTCGAGTTTATCGCGATAACACAGACAGACAGACGCAGCGGAGGACTTTATTTTATAAAATGTTGTGGTTATTTTACCTATTCATCTTTGATCGAGTTACCTTAAACGAGAACACTGCTAACTAAACTCGGGATCCGCTACTAAATAGAAATCAGCGGGGCCTTACAACCGCACTGCCATGTCTTAATATGCCTTAGTATGAGATTTACATAGCTAGTATACGAAAACTGTAAAAGTGTATCTTTTCTTCCATACATTTAGTGCCTTTCAGCCATCTACGCGCTGAGGGTTTCGAGCTTTTGTCAATTAAGTAATCAAATACGAGTATGTACGTAGTAGTGATGAAAATACATACAATATCATATGGATCGTTCTGCAGGCTTTGGAGATAAAGGGGGACTGTTTTCGGATTGTTCCCTTTACTTGTGCTTTTAAGACCTGCTTATTGCCAAATTTCATGATTCAAATATCAAATAAATTTGGAAAGTTCAAGTGGAGGAATTTCGTGCGATCAAGCATAGGGACCAAATCTCATTTGGAGGTAGAGTCGAAGTCGAGGTAAGGACTAAAGATATGGGGGTTAGTTAAAGAATTTCTATGAACTTACGTTAAAAATTTGGTTAAAAGATGCACAAAGTCTAACATGTCTATTATGGTTAAAGAGATACAGCTGTTATAAGGGAACAGAAACAATCGTAAAAAAATCACGTTTCTTGTATGGACTTCACGGGGTACAAGATACAAGAGACGTGATTTTTTTTAATGATTTTGTAAATTCTAGAAATAAAAACAAACTCGCTTTGCCCAAAACTAGGCTGCACAAGATTAGTGTATCTTATAAAGGGCAATATATACGCTTCTACGACAAAACTACGAGTGAGTTGCAAAAATTATCAATAAATAAATTCAAACAAACTATCAAACATATTCTTTGTAAAAAGGCTTATTACTAAATATCAGATTATCTAGACGATAAAAAAGCATGGGACGACTTTTGCTCCAGCTCGAAAACTAACAACCTAACAAGGTAAAGGTTTCTTGTTCGCTTCTTTACTTTACCTTAAAAAGATTGAAGTGAACAAAAAATCAAAGTGATCACTTTATTTCCCTGTTTTACTTATGTAATTTTAATTTTGTAACGTGTCCAAGAGTCATGTAAGATCTAAAGGAAATAAAGCACTTTGATATTTGATTATTGTCTTAACGAACCTTTAATTCAAAGGCACGCTGACAGACGGACGAACAACGGCTTGCAGGCTTACTGATGGGGCCTCGTTAGCGCCTATTGGGAACAGAACTCGAAAATTATTTAAAAAAATAATACAGTTTTTTCATTAAAAAAAAATAATTTAAACAGATTGAGAATGTCTGTCGAATACCGCTGGGTTGTTAATTAAATTTGTCTGGATTCTTTACAGAACCTAAATGTACCTACCTAATATTATTTTATGCTATACAGATTTTTTTCCGTAATTTTGTTCGTGCGCTGTCCGTTAGTGAGGCAATTTATTTTATTATTGAGAAACTTCCTTACAAATGAGTGAACTTCTTTTGTATACGAGACAATTTTCAATCATAAATCTGTAATCGATTTATACAACACAGAAATTTTAAAGCTTTCATTTTCGAAAGAACCTACGGGACACTTAATAAGTCGCATAGATAAAGCTTTACGAAAGCTTTGTTTATCTAAATCAGATATAAATAAGATTTTTTTGTTAGATTATTTTTTAAACTGGCTGTTTCAATTTTATAACGTGCAGTCTAATGTCGTCACATGAGTAATACAACAGGAAACAGCGTTCGCTTCGTAATATCCTTTACAAAAGACTTTTAGATTCTACGTAAGTATCTAACAAGATTTTAGCTCAGAGATTGAGCGGAATATACTCTGAACCTAGGTAATAGAGTTTGTTCTCGCTTGAACGTATACGTCGTTAGCTCGCAGCTTTTTGAAGGAGAGAAGAAAGCTGGGATTTCTACGTGATCGTGGCCGCTTACATTGTGTAGGTAGAGTTTCGTCGACTCTAGTGGTTTAGCTGATTGAAATGGCTCCACTGGACTTGGAGTATCGGAATTCTTTAAACTTTTGCGATTTAATTACATAATTAAAGTTTGTTTGTGGTTTTGTAAAGTAGACGTAAAACGAAAAGGATGAATTTTATTGAATGAAGTTGATGATTTTTCGCTTGACCGCGCTATTTCTAATATTCAAAATTATCTGCCCCGTAATATCGTTGGCCCATAGATTTATTGACTGAATTCCAGCTAGTAGGTATCATATCTGTGCTGAGTTCGTTTAATTTTGTATACGCGTATAAGAAAGGTGGTATTCATATGCCTAATAAATATGCTAGCTTATAGTAAACCAACCCTAAAGGTATTTTACTCTGATTCACCCAAAAGCTGGATTAATTGGATTTTGATAAAATACTAGATATGAATCTGGTTTTATTAGTAAAATGGTCTCTCGTTTAGATTGGGGTAGGTTTTTATCTCATCAACGTAATCTGCTCGTCAGCGTTGATTTCAATCTTTTTAATGATATTTTATTGGTTTTAAAAGCACTTTGATAATTTTAATGATGTACATTTGAAAATGTTTTTGCGTATGATATTCTGATAAATTTCATTTTATTAAGGAAATAAAAGGGCTTTATTATTATTATTATTATTATATTCTGACAGATTGGTTTTTTATCAAAGGTTTTTGTGAATTCTAACTAAAATACATATATTAAATAACTTGCCTTTGTAATAGTTGTAGGATAAAGGTACCATATAAAGGCCGAATTATAATCTGCAGAGTTACTAAGTCACAATGGACGATCGTTTATGATAAATCCTCTACAAATTTGTTAAAAATCCTTCCACATTTTATCATTATTCTTACTTTAGATTTTACGAATTTGTGTAAAATGTTTTATTGTAAGAAGCTTTATGCATACTATTAACGTATGATGTGGAAGAGCGTTGCCTTCTTATACAGGTATTTAATACTTAAAAGGAGTATCACAGTTTAAAGTTTAATGCAATATTTTATTAACGACATAAATAATTTTTATTTGTATTTGAATCGACACCAAGAACCGCAACCTATTTCTACAAACAAAGATTTGTCCTGCGACAGCATTCGAACTCGCATCTCGGGCAAACATTCGCGCACTGTACCAATGTTTCCTATTTTGTCCGATTTCAAAACAATAAGGAGGTCACTATGAATTTAAGCGGGCTAACTACGAACCTGGTTTGTGTTGGAAAATACCAACTTTAAACATAGGCTGCCAATCTCATAATCCTCCTCCGATGGTAGTCTGGTAAAAATAAGGAGCTTCTCAATTCTGAATGCATTGGTTTTTTATGCTACTCAATTATATTAAGTTTCATTGTGGTTACACCTACGGATTTTTTATTTTATTTTGTAGTCTGTGTTTATTTTATAAATTTTTTTGTTATTTTCCACCAGGGCGCCTGGTCCGTCAAGAGGTGACCCGTCACATGGTGACTGTCATCCACAACGTGACCCGTGATATGGACCAGATATCCTGCTACGCTGATAACGGCTACGGAACACCCATGCAGGCCTCCAGGAAGATTAATATCTCACGTGAGTGTATTCTGTTTCACGAAGACCGTATAGAATCAGAATCAGAATCAATTACTTTATTTCTTTAGGCTTACAAAATAAGCATTTAGACAAGCAAACATAGTTATTATTATCAAATAAGAAATAAGGTGTTATTGATATTCTCTTCACTTCAATTTTTTGTCCACTAGTGGAAGAAGTGAAAAAGAAACCACTAGCACATTATAATATCACTTATGTGTCTAATACATATTTATTTTGCCTATCTAAATATAAATTTAATGCAATTTAGATACATGTCAATATTTCTTTAAAGCTAAACAGAACATTGAATTTCTTACATACTACTGACAGTGCGGAACGGAGCGACACCTGGCCAAGCATTAACATCATTGATGTAATCATCTATGGCCTTCCTGATAAGATTTTGTTTAATGTACTGTTTAAATTTACGAATAGGGAGTTCAGTTGCTTCAGATGGAAGCTTATTATAGAAGCGCACGCAATTGCCCATAAATGATTTCCCTACCTTTTGTAATCTATATGCTGGGATGTGTAATTTGTTCTTGTTTCTTGTATTTCTATTGTGAACATCACACTTTTTCAAAAAGCTATCTCTATTTTTGTGCGTATACATAAGATTTTCATAGATGTACTGCGATATTACTGTCAAAATATTTATTTCTTTAAATAATTCTCTCAAAGAGTCGCGTGGCTTTAATTTGTAAATTGCGCGTACCGCTCTTTTCTGGAGAACAAAGATGGTCTGGATGTCAGCTGCCTGTCCCCAAAGCAAAATACCATAAGACATAATACTATGAAAGTACCTGAAATAAACTAATCTAGCTGTATCTTCATCGGTAATATATCTAATTGTTCGAACTGCATAGGCCGCTGAACTAAGTCTGCCTGCGAGAGCATCAATTTGGGGTTTCCATTGAAGAGTGGAATCAATATGTAACCCTAAGAAAACAGTAGTCTACAAAGTCAACAATCTCATTCTTTAGCATTATCTTCGTTGGAAATTCTCTTACATTAGGTAACATGAATTTAATGCATTTGGTTTTTTTAGCATTGAGTAAGAGGTTATTGGTGGTGAACCAATCTAGTACGTGTGAAAGCGCATCATTTACATCGTCATAATTACATTTATTTCTGTCAACTTTAAAAATCAGTGAAGTATCATCCGCAAATAAGACTATATCACACAGATCTTTTGCTAAAAAGGGGAGATCATTTACGTATACTAAAAATAAGATAGTTTCCATGTTGCTTTTATTTTATTATAATATATATAAGGTCTTGTCTAACTAGTGTGGCCAAGTTGGAGATGTCACATCATGTGATCTCGATAGTTTTGAGCTCTATTAGGTTTTTTCTTGTTTTTTTTTTATTGTATATAGACCTTCGTTTGACCACAGTCTCACCTGATGGAAAGTGATGATGTGGCCGACGTTGTATCACGAAGGTCCTAGACACCTGTTCATTCTTGTCTTGAGGTTTGAATTTTAGGCATATTGTTTGAAACTTTTCAGTATCAATCATTATTGCTTGACATATACTACTACGAATACTACGTAATATTTACGTAGTATTAATGTCGGGTAGGGAATCGGGGGTATGACAATAAATAACAGGTTTCCTGTCCCGTGCATCACATATAATTCATTACACAATTTTCGTATCTCATCCGTGACTCATATAATAAAAGCAAAAGTAGTGTCAACTTCAGACCCACTTTACTTGGGACGTGGCGTCGTGATTGTGATTTTGAATACTATGACGTATGAATAGGGAATAATTGTGTAATTAAAAATAAAAAACTAAAAAGTTGTTCTTCTTTTTTATATGTACTAGCCGTGTCATTTTTACCCTGTACCTGGGGGCCAATTCTGCGTATCACGTGATACTTTATCGAGAGATTAATAGTATCACACGATAAAGTATCACGTGATAAAAATATCATGTGATAAATATGGATTACCGCCAAAACTGGATTCTCGTGCGACATAACGAACAACTCATTAAAGAAAAACCCTCGATAAATATCAAATTGCAGATTTGGAGAATACGGTTCTTTATCACTCGATATTTTGACAGTTTCTGTCATATCTATCAAGTACATTGCCAGAATTGCCTTCCTAGACTTGACCTGTAACTAATCGACATCTATTTGTACAGATGTACCAATAATCCAAGCATCCGGCATCACGATGGCAGCAGCGGGAGACGCCGTGATCCTCGAGTGCAGGGTGGAGGCCCTGCCCAAGCCAACTGTGGCCTTCTGGAGAGACCCCAACGGACGGACTCCTGTTATAGACAGCAACAACTATGCGATACAACTGTTGACGGACCCCGAAGTAAGAAATAGGGACCTCAATAACTCTGCAATGACCTATTGGTGGACTTTAATGGACAGAGACCCATTAAAGACATCAACAAAACTTGTTTAAACCTAATAATAGCCTTCTAATTCTATTTTTTATATGATTTTTCGTATTTGCTACTCCTTTTTTCCTTAAATAAATAAACAACTATGCGATAAAACTGATGGCGGACCCAGAGGTAAGGAATATAGGACTGGAGAACTGACGTGATTCATCGTCACCCACCAGCGACGTCACGTATACTCAGTACATCGTCCAGCCGGTGGGCTGGAGCCGAGTGCCTGTACCCGATTCAGCGTCACCGACCCGAGCGTGACAGTCCAGTTTCGTTCACTGAGCGATCAAAATGCGCAAAGTGCGCCATAAGAAGTTTCTAATTCAACGATTCTAGCAGTTCCAATAAAACAAAGAATTCTCTTTAACTTCCCGGAAAATATAAAACGAAATATGTCATAAATCATAAAGGAGCCTCCCTACTTACTGCGGCCATATAAAATAACCCACATTATTTTGTTTCTACTGGAAAGTTAAATTGAGCGCAGTTTATCTTGTAACTTTTGAAAAGCGTTGAGTTATCTCTTCTTTTGGAACATGCGAGTTAATAAAACTTGTAAACAGCACGTTGTTTTTAACAACAATGTTTTAAACCTTTATTTTGCGCATTATTCAGAAGTTTGAAGAACTTCAGATATTTGGGGTAGATAAAGACTGTCTATCTTCTGCAGGTTTCTCAAAACGTCAAATATCTTGTCAAGTGCTTATTAGGTTGATTAGGCAGTCAAATCATTGATTACTTATCACTAAGATCAAGCAGCCTACGTTCATTTATTATCAATGACTAAATTATGCATTTTTCGATCGCCAAATGCATGATTCTATGGCCCAAGTTCTTGTCAAGTCACTGATCAATCAATCAGCTATCGAGGAACGGGCTGTCTACAAGTTGTTAGTTTTTTTCCATATAGATAAAACCTCTTTCTATATATTTCCAATGTATTAATCTATATATACATAAAAAAATTAAACCCCTTTTCTCCTGGAACGGCTATAACTTGAGAACGGCTTCATTAACGATTTCATTCATTTTTTTAATGTTTTCTAATACATTGTAGAAGGTTCTGACACTAAAAAAATAAGGAAATTGCGCATAATTAGAAAATTTAAGAGAACTTAACGACTGCCTTTATTATAAACTTTTTTAATGTAACCTTAGCCCCAGCGTTATACATTTGTATATACATACCTACTCTTTGCTAAGCACGTTTGAAATAACTGTAAGTAGTTTGACTTGAATGACAGTACAACGTCCGTCAGGTCAGCAAGTATTGCAATAAAAATACCTAAATACCATAATTCATTATAATGTATTTTTATGTATTTATTCGCATTTGTCACGAGCCCGCTGTTGACAGTAAAGGAGTGTCCTCATATTTTAATGAAGAAATAAGCTTTGATATGAATAACGAATTTATATAAACACGAATTTCACATTTGTGAATGAAACGTGATTGCTTTCAAAGCTTTGCCGTTGTATGATGCGAATTTTCAACAGAGGTATAATTACGTAGTAAGTAAATACAGATATTTAGAGGGACAAAGCTTTGTGCAAAGATATTGGAGAATTGAAAAATAAAATAAGTTACAAGTTGTTGTAACTGCAACAATTTGTAACTTATTTTATTTTTCAATTCTCCTCTAGCATAAAAGTTTTTTCTTATGCATTTAACTAAATGCATAAGAAAAAACTTTAAGCTAGATTAATAAGACACTAATAAATGGAACTGGAGAACTCAAAACTCAAATTATAGTGAATATCCCGTTATTCACTTTAAATACGACTAATACTTTGTAAATACGAGTAACCACGATAGTTTCCAAAGTTTTATATAAATATCCTGAAACTAATGGTCCTAGTATTTTGTTTCAGGTTACGTTCCGTAGTCTAAAACAAAATACTATGCTAAAATAATAATTTCATAAAAGTTAAATCCGCTGTATGTTCATATTTTATAATTACCTGCCTACGATGTACCAATACCAGTCTATGTTAGTGTTATTTTCCAACGCAATATTTGCATTGCTCTGCAACTAGAGCGTAGATCGTGACGTCCTGCCAAAAATATAAACATGCCAGCATTTTAACAGCGTCGACGGTTGTGATAGCTAGGAATTTTCAATAATTTTTGACATGAACATTTTAATTTAGCCTAAACTTTGCTATTCGCAACGTAGTACGAGCGATTTGCACAACAACCAGTATATATTATTCGCGGGCCATCGCAAATTTATTTTGTTTTGTCTGATTTGATAGCGCGTGACAAGCCTTAGCGGTGGAGGTCCTTGGCCAACATGGAGGGACCACAATGGACCTATAGCGGGAACCATTCGCTGAAAATGGTGATGATTGATGTTGAACGTCTATTTACTGAAGCTTTTCTCTTCCATAGGACCAGACCAAATACACGATGCGTCTCATAATAAAGAAGATAACTGAAGTAGACGAGGGCGATTACTTCTGTCACGCTGAGAACGCTTTCGGCAAGGCACTGCGGCCCGTGTCGGTGCGTCTGCGGCCCTCGCAGGGCGCGCACCACAATGTTACCGAATGCTGCGCACAGGTGAGTCAATCTGCGGCCTGTGTCGGTGCGTCTGTGGCCCTCGCAGGGCGCGCACCCTTATGTAACCGAGTGCTGCGTAAAGCTGAGTCAATCTGCGGCCCGTGTCGTTGCGTCTGTGGCCCTCGCAGGGCAAGCACCGTAATGTTACCGAGTGCTGCGTAAAGGTAAGTCAAACTGAGTCAATATGCGGCCTTAAGTCCGTTCAAGTGTTACCTATGCACACATATGTACATGCACGAAAGTATTATATTATTTTCAGATACTTTTTAAATGAAACAAAACTAACATTTCATGTAACAACCTACAACGTCAGTAAAATCTTTGGTATAAAACAGCTGACGAATATTTTGTGAGTAAAATACGAATGAAATAGGAATGTAATGGATAAAATTTAAAAACTACATCTGTAGCATCAACAAAAATTGCTTTCGACTAGCACAAAAACAACCTTTCCGCAGTACTTAAATAATGCAAACATCGCAGATTGTATTTTAAGTCCAGCCTCAGACCGACGTCGCGTCGGGACGTTGGACAACTAAATATAACCATCAATATCTGAAGCTTCTGAATATAAATGACATATGGTACCTCTATACTTTTGGTTTGGATGCCTATTTTGAACAATTAAGTGACGGTATTTTATCCAAGATCTTATTACTTTTCTGTCAGATCGACTGATAACCAATATTCTTAATGTGAAGCATTAAGAATATTGGTGGCGATTCGATTTTTTATGCCTATCGATTTTCTTTATGAACAAGTTGTAATCTTTTTTTTAACGGATAATTTATAGGAACACTGAAAATAATAATAATAAGTAGGTACAATTAATAATAATAAGTAGGTACAATTAATAATAATAAGTAGGTACAATAAATAATAATAAGTAGGTACAATTAATAATAATAAGTAGGTACAATAAATAATAATAAGTAGGTACAATTAATAATTCGTGTTTTTACCATTAACATAAATAAAAACACATACATTTATATATAATAAAACTCCATTACATGGACACAACGTCCATGTAATACTTTATCCTGTTATTCCGTTTTCACTCACTCACCTGTCAACAATTAGGGACCTGCTTAGGCGTGCATGTATCACAAAGGTAATACGTTCGTGATCAAACGATACTTTTGCGATTGGATCTAGATATCATAATAGTACTAACAAACCATTATAAATTAAAGTGATTTAATTGCTAGCCAAAGGACCAAAATGTATGTAAAAAAGCTTTCGCCGTGATTGCTTTATTTTGATCGGCGATAAATACCCGATAAATAATCTTTAATTATGTCAACAAATCGCGAAAGTTTAAAAACTTATTGTAAGTCAACGTCATCGCTATTCAGATATAAACAAACACGGTGTAGAATAAAATTAGGTTAGGATCGAAAACAAGTTCAGTAGGAACCTTGGCGTATATCAAGACAAGAGTGAACAGGTGTCTTCTAGACCTTCGTGATACAACATCGGCCACATCATCACTTTCCATCAGGTGAGGTTGTGCTCAAACGAAGGTCTATATACTATATAAAAAAACAAGTATCGCCGTCTGGTCTCATAACTTCTTTTCTCAAAAACTCTAGCATTTAGTTAAATTGCTCCTCAACCGATCGTGAAGATATTTTCAGAACCTTCCACATGTATTTTCATCTCAATATAGTCGGTGGTCGCCTGCAAACACTCAAACTTTCCAGAACTTCCTGCCACAGACAACTTAAATATTCAACTGAAAGCAGACCGCTTTGCAGCTATAGGTACTAATTGTAAGGCCAGAATAGATGATTTAACTGTAATTAAAGTCTCCTGTTTCCTACTGTGCAAATATTTTGGTTCTGCGCTACCAAGTTTGCTTAGACTAGAATCTAACTAGAGGTTAATATATATCAACTTAAATCGTTAGGCTCCGCGCAAATGGGCCACCGGCCACAGCCACCGGAGGCTGTCGCGCGTCCCGGACACTGCTGTAGCGAGTGGCCGCCACCGGCTACACGTAAGCGGCGCGTCTGTACAAAATATGTATATGAAAAAGTATGTTAATTGGCTGTCGCTGGCCATCAGTGGCTGTGGTCGGTGGCTCGTTTGCGCGTAGCCTTAAAGAGATTTTGCGATGGGCTCGAAATATCTTTCTACAAAATTTTGAGCTACTTTTTCTATTTTGGTTTTCGTTGTAACACAACCTTTATTATAAACTTGTTTAATGTAACCTTAACCCCAGCGTTATATACTTAAATGAAATAACTGTCAGTTTGAATAGAATGACAGGACAACGTCTGTCGGGTGAATCAGCTAGTATTAAAATAAATAAAGGGTCACACCATTAATTTGTTTGTGGTCTCAGTTTGTAAGAATCGTGGAAACTTCCGAACCCAAAGTTTATCCAACTGGAAACACATCGACAAAGCTGGGAAATCCTAATCAGATAAGGGCGGAAATCGAATGTAACTAAGGAGTCAAATCAAACCATCTTGAGAGACATGTTTACCAACATTGTTTTCCGAGTTGATTTCGACGATTGCTTACATATTTGGGTCCTTTTGTTCTGTAATTTTGTATGATTGAGTACTTGCCAATATAATTTACATAACAGTAACAGTATATACCTACTTTAAGTAGGTATATAATTTAATAATATATAATTTGTATATAATTGTACCTACTTTTAGTAGGTATATAATTCTCATGAATCTATCTATTGGTGAAAACTGCATAAAAATCCTTTAAGTAGTTTTTGAGTTTATCACGAACAGACAGACAGACGCGGCTGAGAACTTTGTTTTATAATATGTAGTGAAGTCAAAAACCTGCGTATATAAAAGAGGTGCAAAATATTTTCTATAGGGAAAATCACATTATTTACGGAACCTGAATTTCGAAACCTATGATATTTAAAACTTTTTAAACTTTCGCGATTTCTTGACATAATTAAAGATTATTATGCGTGGTCAGTCGCCCCGTGACCACGATCGCTGTAACGCGATGGAAACGTAGGGGAAAATATAACAAAAGGTACGCGATAAATACCCGATAAATAATCTTTACCTATGATATTTGTTTCAATAAATACCTACCTATGTATATTTATTTATTTTTATACAATTGTGAAAAAAACGCCCAAGCAGAAAAGACCTATACTTACTACTTATATAAACCTAACCTACGTTAGGTTTTAAAACCGGTTCTTACATTAAGCATTACGAAGACCGATGTGGCGCAGCGGGCGAACGTCCGCCTGCGGCGCAGGAGGTTGCGGGTTTGATTCCCGCCTTGGGACAAATGTTTGTACGATATTCAAATATTTGTCGCGAGTGTTCTGGGTACTTTCTTTGTAGATATAATAAAAAATATCTATCTATATATTATGTATTGTATATGTTTATCAGTCATCTAGTTAGTACTCATAACACAAGTTCTGCTTAGCTTGGGGCTATAGATGATGATGTGTGAATTGTCCAACATTATTTATTTGTTAACAATGAAACTATCCCATACAGATGAACGTATCCTCGACGTGCATCGACGCGTGCAGCTTCCACCTGGACATGGACAACATCATGGACCGGCCCGAGTGCATGAACGACTTCGACAAGCTCATGAAGTGCGCTGCTGATGGATCCGGTGAGTACCATCAGCTCCTTCTTCCACTAGTGCAAAAGTTTTAAGTGGAGATAAACTCACACCTTATTTGCCAAAGGTTGCCTGGAAGAGATCGCTTTTAGCGATAAGGCCGCCCATTGTACATTATCTGTATTTGTTATTATGTTCTCTAATGGTTATTTTTAATATTTGGTGTGCAATAAAGAATATTTCTTTTCTATTCTATTCTATTCTTATTTCTTATTCGATAATAATGACTATGTATAAATTTTATGAAATGATTGTTTAAAAATTGACATGTCTAAGTGATTATTTTGTAACGTTATTGAAGTCTAATATCTGAGTTATCTCAGTTACGGTAACCAAGAGATCAGATGTTGATTTCTGCTCCTGGTAATAGTTACAACCTCGATCTTAAATATTCTAAAAACTATCATGCCAAATACTTCAAATTTAATTTGAAGGATTCTTAGTTACAAAATCAAGCATAAATATTATTTCAAAAATCCTTCCCAATCGTCGCTATCGTTTAATAGCATTCAAGACTGAACCAAAGAGTGGCAAATAAGTCAAATTGTTCGTTCAACTATCTCCATCCCCCAGACCACCGCAGCTGCTGCGCGTCCTGGGGCGTCCCCCGCAACTGTCTTGAGCTCTGCCGCGGAGGCTCCGTCACCCGTTCCTGCGCGCTCCAACACGCAAGACGCGCGCTCGCCTGCTTCCGCGACGCTGGCGCCAAGCTGCCTGGTCCGCCCAGGAACTTGAAGGCGCATCAAGCACCGACCAAGAACTCGGTGCTACTTAGGTATGTGTGTATAATACAGAGCTATAATTGCCCAAAGCCAGGATGGGTCTACTCACGTGGCGCGCGCTCGCCAGCTTCTTGACGCGCGTGGGTCTCCCGGCCCACTGAGGAATCTGAAAGCATACCCGTCCAAGAACTCTGTGCTTCTCAGACATGGTGTAAAAGAACAGAGTAGCTAAGTGGAATGTGTCAAACTATATAGACCGTCTATGAATCACAAGACGCATCAAGCTCATATTCATAACTCTGGAATGCTCACTCACCTCTATTTCTTGTACTATTCTCACAACTTTGATATCACAAAGAGATCTAAGGTCGGCTTTGAGTGCATTATATATGAAGATAAATAAATGTTCTATTACAAAGCGGTTGAAAACTGCAACGCTGTGGATAATTAAATCCTAGTTCGCGCTAGCAAAGTTTTGTGGGAAGCTGAACTCTTTGACTTTTTAACTTCCGTAGTTCTAGCGGCCAACCATTTCCGCTTGCTAGTAGCCTCTTCATGTTCACCGAAGATTTAAACACAGAGTATTTCATATCCTTTTCACGGATTCAAGTGGGAGTATATTTGTTTCTTTATGCCCCTGCCAAGAAATAACTTTTTAGAGACCATATCGCGGTCCTCAAAAAGTACGCATTTTGCAAGTTTCAACAATATTGAAAGTTCAGTTTCTATATTGGCAATCTAGATTTGTTTACGCAGCATTTGATTGATTTTCGCAATTTGTTAACATATTAAAAACAAAGTAGAGCGATAAATACCCGATATTAATATTTTATATTTCTGATTCAGTTTTATGTGATCAGATTTAAATTGTAAGCTCTTAAAAACGTGTCCCAAATTACACGACTGTGCACAGAACCTTCTAAAACAAAACTAAACTATTTTCTTCTGTCCACAGTTGGGAGTCTCCCCTCAAGAACCCCGGCACAGTATACCTGTACCGTGTCTTCTGGCGCGCGTACGGAGCCAAGGTTCCAGAGAAGCTGGACACCAGTGAGACCAGCGTGGTACTTACTGGACTGCAGGACGGGATCCGGTATGAGTGTGTCGTGAAGGCAGCTAACGATCTCGGTAAGTCCATAATGTAGTGCAGACACAGAGGAGATCTCTAGTCTCCTTGCGAGGATAACGATACGTTTTTCTATAGCCGGTAAAGGATCTTTTTTGTCGCCATTATGTCGAAATTTTATATAAGATAGAAAATATTGTTCAAGAAAATTGTAATGCTATCATATATTGTCGAATGACATGCGTAATCTTAAGTCTATGTTCTCAAGCAGGTACCAACACATTATGAAAATTGGTTCACCATTTTGTCGATCATAATAGGTACCAAAATGGTGGACTGAACTTTAAAGTTACATTTCTCATTATGACCTTACTATACCCGCAGGTACATCTTCCCTAAGTGCCCCCATCATGTTCACGACCGCTGGCCAGGAGTCAGGCTCCGTGGCCGCGCCCGTAACGGGCAGCAGCACCGCCTCAGCCGTAGGACTCGCTATGGCCGTCATACTCGTGGCAGCTATTCTGTTGGCTGCTGGACTCTATTACAGACATCGGAAGGTAAGGACTTTGCTATCCACCAATCCATGTGATGTGAGAGAAATAAACTTTAGACTAGGTTTCCATTTGAAAAATCTACAATGAACACCAAGACCGCTTATGTTTTATCACAGTGAACTTCCAAGGAAATCTGCTTCACTCGTTAAGGCTCGCTCGCTATTTCGTAGTGCAACAATTCCTATACTCGGATTCTAAAACCTGGATATTCTTTGTATACAAAGGGGTAACAAAATTTAAAGAATATTGGTGGAAAATATCTAACAATATTTGGTATCTTCGAAGCAAAGCACAGAAGCTCGAAAAATTATTGGTTTTAAACGATCTCACTCATCAAATTAAAAATTTTTTGCTACACATGTGAGATTATGCGTTGTTGAAATTTGTGTTTTAGTTTTTAGTGATAACTTTACAATTACCTTGTTGTTTTCTGTTATTTTTATCAGTTTTTGTTAAGTTTTCATTCATACTATAATGTCTTTGTTGAAATAAAATACCTTGAATCCTAGATCTCAATACAAAATCCTTACTGTGAAAAAATCTATAATAACGGACTAATAGTAAAACATAACTCGACCCTATCGATTGTTATACCCCGGGTATTTGGACCAAATGGATTTGGCCTGGAGCAGGGAAGTTCATTCTTTGCGAGAGTGGGAGCATATTCCAAAAATTCAGCTCCCAATAAACCTTTTGAGTAACTATTGAAATTGTACAATCTCGGTGTCTTTTATTCTAGCGTATTAAAGTTCTTTTTTCCCAAAAGGCGTGCTCTATTTGAGTCCATGTCTTCACTTTCCCAAGAAAAATTGTTTTCAAAGGCTTTACGATCTGTACGATTTCAAGTTTTAAACGAACTCTCGTTAGGAAGACAATTAATTAGCGATTTTAAATTTGAGTGTATGTCTTTTCAGAACCTGCGACTGAAAGCTCAAGGAGGTGTGGCATTTGAAAACCCAAGCTACATGAGAGAACCAAATCCTGATACTGTGATCAACGTAAGTTTACGCTGGAGTAGATTTTCTTCTCTTTCTCATAAATCACATAGCATTTATAAGACTGAGGACCAAAATGGACAAAGCCTTCACCTGGGAGAAACAAATCAATAAGCTGTGCGGCAAGATAGGCAGTGCGTGTTACGCGCTACGGCGGGTGGCTCGCGTGGTTCGGGCGGAGGTGGCTCGTAGCTGTTACTTCGCAACAGTCCACTCGGTGCTGCAGTATGGTGCGGAGTTATGGGGGCGAGCTGCCGACTGGGAGCGCGCCTTCCGTATGCAAAAAAGAGCCATACGCCTAGTGAACATCCGGCGAGATGTCTCCGCCAGACCATATTTTAAAGAGCTCGGAATACTTACGCTGCCCTGCATCGTGATCATGCAAGTGGCAGTATATGTTCGCTTGAACTTAGGCGTGTTCATAAAAAACGGTGACACCCACACGTACGGAACGCGAAACGCAGGAAAGCTCGCAGCCATCGCCCGCTCCCTCACGAAGTCCTCAAAGTTAACTCATGTGATGGGTCCGGCAGTGTACTACTAACTACCAGTCTCTGTAACATCTGACGCCAGTCTATCTTGTTTTAAAGTAAGACTGAAACGTTGGCTTGTCGAGCAGAATTTTTATTCTGTGAATGAACTATTACAACTAACCTTATTTTTGTAAACCTTATTTTTGTATTCGCATTTATGATTTAATTTTTTTAATTTAATTTTTTGAATTTATTTTTTTATTTTGTAATTAAATACAATTCTGTACTTATCTACGAAATTTTGACATGTAAATTGGTTTTATAAATAAATTGTATTTCTGTATTTCCAAAATGTCATTCTACCAAAATCATTACCAAAGATTCCTTTCAGGGTACAATTCTAAACGGTTCAGCAATGAACGGCATCACCAACGGAGCAGTCACCAACGGAACTAGCAACGGCATGAGCAACGGTGTCTCCAACAGCGCGGCATGGATGGAGGAGACCCTCCAGGCGGGGACCCCGTCCGGGCCTCTGAGGGAGGTGGACCCCACGCTGTATGAGGAACTGAAGTTAGGACACGACGGAGCGGGATTCAAGAGACTGAAGCCATAGCCCGAGGTTAGCATACGTCGTCGTCTGTTGCGCCAATATAACAAATCTTCTCTTCTCTTCATCTGGTCTTTGGCTGAAATATCAACAGTTATTGTAGCACACAGTCAGATTTTTGGCAAATCTCGAATACTATTTTTTTATTATTATCGTTTTTTTAGTATTATCCGACGTGTCTGCACACGTCCACGTGTGTCTACCTAGCTAGACCATTTTAATATATTCTTTACTTGTTGCAGGCGTCGCGACGCTCCCCGCTACGCTCTCCGCGGCTGTCGTCGCCGCGGGTGGCGCCGCGGTTCTGAGCGCTCGCGGCCCACCCTCGGCTCTTATACACCCCCACCCGGGTGACGTCACATTGTTCTTGTCTCGCTCACTCACATACAGGTCCCCTAGAACTTTTCGCTCTTTCTTTTGTTGATTTATCTTGTTTTACGTTCGAGTAGTGTTAGTAGGTCAATTATTGTAACAATAATAATAGTGTAAGAAATTTTTCGGTATTTAAAACTTAATGTGGTGAGCGTGATCGAGAATTTTTGTGAAGATTGGACAATCTTTACTGTTGGGTTACGCAAATCAAGCGTAGTGTATAGAAATTAGAGTAGAATAAGAAATATAGTTATATTTTGAGTATCTTGTTGTGATTTTAACCAAAAAAAAAAGACCTCATACAAACTTCTCGTCATTCCGTGTAAATATATGTAATTAACAAATAGACAAGAATTTTGTTTTAGTAGTTGTTAGTAGATACCTACTATTTTCTGTGAGTTTGATAAAAAGTACGTTCATGGATTAAATTCAAAGAAATTTTGTAAAATAATGAACGATTTTTACCGTGACAACACTTTTTAATGTAAACTTTGTTAAAAAAAATTACTCTGCGTTTTTATATACAGGGTAGCTTTTTGAGATGGGAATGGATGGCCAGATTTGAAACAATGAGAGTTAGAGAAAAGTCGTGAAAGGAGTTATGGGATTAATTTATGCAAATCAAAACTGTATTTTTTATGGGAATTTTCCAATGATCGTGATCAAATTCATTACGAATAGATGTTTTATCGAGTTTAAACCCCATATAAATAAAGGCTAAGTATTCTGGGTAGCGGCAAGCATTACCTACTAGTTGTTCAAAACATTGTTTAAAATTATAACACTGACGCGCAGTGGGGTGTATTCAAACGAAAATTTTAAAAGAAAAGCCATTTCCTTTCATTTTCATTAAAGCTTTTTTTAGCAAAGATTAATTCTTCATCAGCAACCTCATCCATCCAGTGATGGTGCAAAAATACAAGGTGTCATATTTAAAAAAACAATCATGTCGATTTCCTGAGTTAAATATTTAAAAAATCTAAATACATATGCATATTATGTTTTATAAACTGAGGTTCTGAATATCCACAACTTTTCTTGGAATTTCGCCATCTACTCCCATCTCAAAAAACCACCCTGCATGGAAAAGATTAATAGTATGGAACTACGTAGCTTCAAATATGGGTAAAAATACTAAAATTGGGTCATTCTATAAAAATGTGCCTTCCAATGTTTGGTAGTTAGTTTTAACTAGGTAGTAAAGATTTGGCTTGTATCATAATGTATTTATGTAAATAGATGTATCTATGTAAACGTACAAGTTTTATATTTATTAAAAAAATATAATTACCTAAACATTTTTGAAAAAATATCATGAAAACAGAATCGAAGTATTTGTACGTAAACAAAAGGTAATATTTAATATTTCATACTTATGTTACTTGTAAATAAACAATATTATGTGAATAATGTAACTGGAAATATGGACATTTAAAAAAATTCAACAACAAAATGATGTTATTAATTATAAACATATTTCAATTTTAAACAAATTATGTTATACCTACAAAAAGTATTATGAAATTTAAATTATTTCTCATATCATTTTTATGATGTTCATTTATTTTTGATAAATTTTGATCTCAATGTGAATTATCAACAATCCTCTTTTTATTTTTATTTTATCAAGACATCACAATTTATTTATATCTTTTAAGTAAAGACAACATGTAATTACTACCTACTATATAAAAATATTTCGTACGTATTTGCTCAGATAATAACAACGTATTATTTTATTTCGAAAACCTAATAATAATAGACGAACAACGGATGTGATTAGATTTGTAAATAATATTAATAAAAAAACTACAAATGTTCCCGATTGTTTTATTACCTTACCTAAAACCCTTAAAATATTTGGCTTTATTTTTTTCCCTCACAGTACTTAATAAGTGTAATTATTATGTTGCTAAAGACAATTTGATAAAAGTAAACAATTTTATTATGATCAAGTGAAATATAAATAATATCACAGATACAAAAAATAAAAAGTTGGTTGTGTTACGAATCGGACTACACTTTACGGACGTATTTTGAGCTGCTGAATCGATATTCAAAGTCAAAATTAGTTCCTGTGTACCATTTTTTGGATAGCTTCAAAAAATTTGTAAATACAAACGCGTCTACTAGTTTGCTTCGGGAGGTTCGGCTGGCTTTTTATACTGAGATATTTATATTTTCATATAAGCTTAGAAGTATTGACACCGTAGGGACCAAAAACCGGATCCAGGGCCGGTGGAACTCGTATATTTAGCGAAAACTGAGCAAAAAACGTATTTCGCCCTCATTTAATTTTAACTTCAATTATCGATTCAACAGCTCAAAATACTTTGGAAAAGTATAGTCCGATTTATCGCACAACCAACCATTTTGTGTTTTCAATAAAATCTCCCAGCATCTAGCCCCAAAGCGAGTAAATCTTTTGTAAAATCTATTGGTTATTAATTACCTTATCTTAATAAGCACTTCATTCTTAAAATGAAATCAAGACGAAAACACCATCTGGCATGTCTTCTGTTCGACGTTATAAACCATCACAAACCGAAGTACCTGTATGAGAAACTGATATGGTTCGCGTATCGGCGCTATGGTAGAAGGCAATGTTCAAAGCAGCTTGCAA